>JBBMKD010000216.1:5774849-5873761 GCA_037834095.1 Argya squamiceps | reverse complement strand
CCCCATAAAAAGGACCACTGACCCATTTCAAAGAACAAACTACCCATGCTTAATGGCTTTTTGGCTAATTACCATACGGAGCGGGGAATGGGATGTACCAGAGTTATGAATATTTGTGTTTTGGGTATTCAATACTCCTGTACATAAAAAGACCCTGTGATCATCTGTAAATGACACGTGTGTATTTGGGAGCTATCCCGCACGCTGCCCGGCATTGTAATAAACATACACTTTCTAACTTTAAACTGTTAGAGAGTCCTTGTCTGTCATAGTTGGATATCGATATTAGATCAATATCCATATTTTTAATAAATCATTTGTGTGTGGATGAGTTGATTACTCTCTGCACTCTTCATTCCTCCAGGAATGAACCATTTACAGGTATTTATCCTCATTTCTGACGCTTAAGATGCGTGTGAACTGGAAGTTGAAACGTAGCAAAAAAGTATAGAACTATATGTTTGCAAGTAGATTAATTGATAAAATTTTCCTTCTGTGAAGACATTTGAGAATGAGTGCAAATATTTTGATTTTTTTAATAGTACAGCTGCTTCTATGCTCTGGGAGTATGTTTCTATACTTGTGCACCTTGTTTTATGTGAATCTTTTAGTGCAATAATAATAAAATTATAATAAAATTATATTTTACCATTCATAACCTTTTATACACTTTGAAATCATGACATAGACCATTTTCAATTTTTTTTGCTTATAATCTAGCTCCATGTTTTCTAAACACTGCTTTGCTTCCCTAACTGCCCAAGTGGTCTTAAGGATTCTGTAAGTAAAAAACTTATTTTTTTACCCTTTTACCTTCTGGTTTATGTGGATAACTTCTGGCTTATGTGGATAATGTGTGGCACCTCGAGGTTTGCAGGAAGTGTGGGATCTGTTATTTATGTTTTTATCAGCTGCTGGCCCAGCTCTCTTGGCTCAAGGCTTATGAAGAAATGTAAATCCTAACCCCAGCCTCAGGGTCACTTAGGAGGTTACTTAAGGAGACTTAGTTGAAGCGCCCACTGGCTACTCCTGTATATTCTCCTTGTAATATCACATTTTTTTTTTTGGCAGCTTCAGTGGGAAGGAGAGCATTGCCTGGAAAGGTTCTGTGATAGAGCATCTTTGGCTTTATATGCACATGCTCTCTCTCTCTTTTTCAGATAAAAAGGCACTTTAGGAACAGCTGGTTTGGTGCACACCAAGCTGCTTTGGGGTGCTTTTTGCACTTGAGCCATGCTGGGTGAGGGTTTGAGGCTCTTGGTCTTTCTTTCAAATGTTTCTAAAATCTATAATTTAAAAGACCTGTCTCAAAATACCCTGCCATGAACAGGAAGAAAACTGTGAGTTATGACAAACTTAATTTCTGCTCCCTGTGTGAATGTGGCACTTCCACAGGAAAGGGAGGGCTCTCCTGTCTCAGTGCTTACCAAATTTATTACTGATGGCAGAGTTACTGAGGCTGCTGAGGGCTTCAGGGAGGAAGAGGAGAATGCAGAGCTCCCAGCATTAACATTTTAGGTGCAGGAAGACCCCTGGACCACGTGTGAAAACTGTCATTGCCTGCTGAGCTGTTACTGTGCCCAGCAGTTGTGGCACAAACTGTTCTGTCTTTTGGAAAGCAGGGGAGGCAGAACCCAGCACCATTCAGCTGAATATAACTGCTTTGTTCTGCACAACACTACACCAAGTGGCTGAGTCCCATGGCTGAAAGTGTTGCAATAAAAATATTAGATGGGTTTGCACGTGGAGCAAAGAACACCAAGTGCCTTAAGCATGGTAGTGAGTGAGAAGGTTTAGGGTTTTTAGCATATTTCAGTCACTACCTCCAGATTCCCCCTCAGCCTGGTCACACCTCAGTTTTGGGATGGAGGGGTTTTGTGAACACACTTTTACCTGGCTGCAAATGTTACAGACAACTGGATTTCGAGAGCAGCAGCATTGCTGTATGGCCCCCTCACCTCTGTGGATTCTGGGTGATTATCAGTGACACACTCGGGCCCACAGTGTCCCAAAATAGTTTTCAGTAGCACGAAAGACCAGTTGAAAGTCTCACAAGATCTCAGACTTTTTTGAGAGCATATTTTTAACGATTTTTCCTTTCATGTATCACCAGGCTTTAAAATATGTTCTTTTAAATAGTTTCTCTTTTATTAAAATTGACAACAATGACAAAACCCACATGAGAGTAATGCACAAATATGTACTGTGATGTTCCTAAGTTACCCAGTGATTTCAAAAGAACCAAAAATTTGACAAAGACCTCGATGCAAACAACTTCCAAGTAGAAAGAACGACTGGTTCTAGTAAAATCCACTTACTCCTAATATCCTGTTAGCTTGAACAGGAGTAAAATGTAAATAAAAACACTCATCATTGGCTCATATTAATAAATGGTTTTTTTGGTGTACATGATCATATTAGTCGAACAGAATCTCATACAAGTGTAAAATTCATAGTAAAGATGTCTTTATTCCAAAATAATAACAATAATAATATAATAATAATAATAACAATGTGTTAGGCAGACAGCTACAAAACATCTACACAAGACTTTGGTAAGAAATGTTCATGGTAGCTTTTTCATAATTTCACAGCAAACAAAAACAACAAAGGAAATCTAAAAATGCAACCAAACAAAACTTTGTTTAACTCATGTCACACAGAGTCCTACTGTACATTTGTTAAGCCCCTAATTTTTCTTTTTTATTATATGTAAAGATTCTATCATTTGTATATCAGAAAAAAAAAAGTACGCACAATGCTAAGATCTGGTAGTTGAGGTCTACAAAACTGGTGTGACATCTGTGCTTTGAGTTCAGCAGGATTATTCAGGACATCAGAACAATAACAGTTCTTCTTTTTATTGACTGATAACCAGTGCCTATTACACTACTAGAAAGTTTACAGTAACAATGCAAGACTTCTACATATTGTATATCAGAGCTTTTTATTTTTTTTCTGAATAGAAAATCAACCTCTTTTTTTTTTCTTTGTTTGTTTTTGTTTGTGTTTCTTTTATTTTTTTTTACAAAATGTAACAAGCCTAAATGTTTCTCTTGTATCAAGTTAGAAGAAAGACAAGTGATCTGTAAAATGCTTCAACATAAAATCAAGTGTGAAGAGCTGAACCTAAGCAGGAGTGGTCACACATTTCTGACCCGGTGCAATCACCTTGTCATTTCATCTATTAACAAGGTGGGGAAAGAAGCGATTTGTAACATTCAGAATTTTAATGAGCCTAAGAGAAATGACTGGAAATCACACTGAACAGCCTTCTAAGAGGGAGAGGACAAAAAGGATGTGGAGAATCAAATTAGTAAGAAGCACAGAGAAAGGAATGGCAGATTATTTTAATGGACAATTTTGTGGGCATGTTCTGAAAAGTGTATGTTTTCCATGAGTGTATTTGTACTATGTGGCCTTTGGCAAAGGGAGTATTTAGTAGACAAAACAGCTTGATGAACTGAACAAACGTGACAATGAAAACACAACACAGGGTTTAATTGATTATTTGCTGGAACAGGCACAGTTTTGCAAGATAAGCTTGAACAAGTGGTAAGGGTTGATGAGATTAATCTGTCTCCTGAATGCAGCAATTTTTTTCCATTCAGTAGAAACTTCTTCTGCTTCATCTGCCCCAGGCTCACAGATCCTTCAAAGCCTTTAAAAGCACTCTGCCACACATTTTATGGCCAATGATTACTTTTCTGAGTGAATGGCCTCAGCTGGGGCGCCCTCTGCCAGCTCAGCCAGAGATGTGGCTCTGCCCTGGCCCAGCCACTGGCACTGATCATTGTAGCCCTTCTGCAGATTCCTCACCCAAAATATGCTCAGCTGGTCACTCCTTCAGTACCTATATCATTCTACTGGGGTTTTTTTCATTGAGTTTTCTTTATTTATGGTCATAAAAGTGAAATGTAAGTTCCTAAATGCATTAGTGAGGAACAGTCTTACTGCTATGCTGTAATGGCAGTGCTGTAGAGACACAAACTGTAAGATTTTTGAACAGGTGCAAGGAGGCAAACTATCTGAATTAATAATATTAAGTGACCCAAGCTGTGCAAAAAGTAAAATGTTTGGTTTTAGCATTAAACCTTGTTGCATTCTTTTTTTTCTCCTGGTTTGGTTGGCTATGGGTGTGCACCCACTTCATTTAGCAGCAGCAGCAGGAGAGGGGTTCATACTGCTGTTGGTTCCATTATTTACCTGGCCTTTCCTTCATTCCAGATCTGTAGAAAGCAGTGACATACCTTGAGAAGGGGGTGTTATGTGATGGCTGTGGGAGTCCTGAGCAGCCCTTGCAGTGTTCAGTGGAGAAATGTTGATGAGCAGCCTCACAATTAATGCCAGCAGCCCAACGAGCCTGTTCAGGTACAGAAGATCCCCAGGGTGATGGGGAAGATGAGCAGCTCAGAGACTTGTGGTGCACATCAATATTTAAAACCTCAGGGTAGTGACCAAGTGTTAAGGAAGTGAGCAAATTACTTAAGGCTGGTTTAGAGGCCATTAAAAAAAAATTCTCTCCATTCATTTCTCTCAAGCTTAAAAGTCGGCATCAACAATCTTTATTTTCAATGCATTGTTCTTACTCCTGTAGGGACATAGGGGACCTAAAGGTAACCCATCACCTTCCCCTCTTACTGTTAGATTATTACAGGAAAATAAAATTACAGGGATTTTAATTTGCCCCAATAGCAAGTGGGGCCCAAGGGTCTTCCTGATTATACCTGACTCAGTGTAGGGATGAGAGCTAAATTCTGCAGGAGATGGGGTAAAATAGCAATTAGAAGGAGGTATTTTCTGAACTCAGGCAGTTTTTTAATCACTTAAGCAGTCAGGGAGGGCATTTAACCTGGCTAGGATATCCACAAATGGGTAATTCCCACAAATGTAGTAATTTTCAGATTGCCCTATACTCTGAGCAAAAAAGACATAAATAACACTGCTGTAAATGTATTATTGTGCCAATCTATAATCAGTTCTTTAAAAAGACTGTCATTGTTTCCTTTCAGAGGCTCATTTCAGTTTTAATGGATGCCTGAGAGCCTGGCTCACCTTTTCTCTACCATTTTTGTTTTATTATAAGCCTGTCTCCCTCTTCACCTGTGAATAAGATCCTTGTGAAACTGAATCTAATTTTTTAGCGTGTCTCATGTGGAAGACATCCTGTGGCACAGCTGTTGCAACACTCTGGACCAATTTCTACTAGTTCTGTGTCCAATTTGAAAGGCAATGGATAGACCTAGTATGAACTGTACACATATTATGATATTTGCATGTTTTCTTTATGTGTTGTTCTGACTGTGATTGTGTGGTGATCAGACATCGCTATTGAGCTGCAAAATTTTTTTCCTTTTTAAGTTTTGAAGAAAAAAAGATGTTCTTGCATGGACCACAGCATCCATGTGAAGAGAAGTGTTTAGGATTATTATTATAATAATAACTATCAGCTTAACCCAATAGTGTAAAAAGATAAACATGCACCTTTAATGTTATTGAACCAGCATTACTGAAATTACTCCTTGGCATAGTTGTGTAATGACAGAGGCACTGCTTTGGATTTTCAAAATCAAATCTAGAGAGAAATCCTTCCACAGATGTAACTTTGTCACTTTAACTTAGTTTTGTTAATTTGCATGCATCCCATGTCTTCACAAGTGCTATTTCTATATGGCTATTCCATGTCCACATTTGTGTCTGTATTTTAATTAAATAACTCACCATGATTTTACTATTTTTATGCATTAAGGGCTGGCTGGAGTACCAAAGACTTACTCTCGGCATTAATCTATGAGGAAATACTTATAAAATATTTTTCTTGCACCAGCAAGACTAAAAAGCAAACCACACTGCAAAAATGAAAACTAATACACACTTTATGTTTTGATGTTGTTGTTGTTGTTGTTCTAAAAAACAAACCAAGGTTGACTTTCCATTTAGCTCAGAGCGCATCACTTGGAACCTTGTGTTTTGTTAACAAGGATGGACATTACATGCTCTTAGCTCCTTTTTGTCTTTGCAGCTGGTAAACTGAGTGCTTTTGGACCTCTTCTTTACCATCATGTAGCGCTCCTGAATTCCACCTCCACAGAGAGTGGAACATTCTGTCCAAGAAGTCCATGGTTTCAGCCTACAAACTGAAAGAAATAAGTGATTTGGTTAACTTTTTAGGAGTAGAAACCTTTGCTAGACATAATCAGGTTGCATTTATCAAACACTGGAAAAAGTAAAAAAGAAATTTAATATCTAAATTACAAAAGACAGATAAAATTATGAAATCATTAAATGTCAGACAAGCATGAGCCACAACTCAGCAGTAATTCCTATCCAGATAGTGCTAATTATACCACAAGATATGTTCTGTTGATTTGAGGAATCAGTACTTGATGAGAATGTCCCCCATTGGAAAGGCAGCCTGAGTCTGAACCAGACTACTGAGGTGGAAATCAGCTCAGTTTTGAAGTTCAGCATTGGATCCAGGAACAAATATTTTAAATATTTGAAGCTAACTGGATGTAATGATTACCACCCAGATCTGCAGAAACTGCAATGAGCCCTTTGCCAGGTATGAAATTTAAACTTTTCCACACTTTTGTGTGGAGCAGCCAAAATATTTTTAGTGCTGGGACATGGACAGATGTGGGTCTTTCTCCATGGTGCCCTAAGCTTAGGCTGGGTGGTTTTATTGATAGGCAAGCAGTGAAAGTGATTGTGCTGTGTTTTATTGCACGGCTAAAACTTTCCTTTGATAGAAGTGCTGAAGATGCTCTCACAGCATCTGAAGGTGGAGCTGCTGACAGACTCCTGCCCGGCAGAAAAGCCATGAACATGCTCAGAGTGGTTTCACACTCACCTGGATATTGCTCACTATCTAAATTCTTCCTTGCTTGTTCGCTTCTCCTTTTCTCCCGGGCCTCTTTCCAGCGCCTTTTCTCCATCCCTGCTCCCCTCAGGCACTTCCTCACTCTGCATTTTGTCCGCTGGACCGTCTCAGGGCAAGCTGCTCCCCCAAACTGGGGCTCAATTTTGATCATCCTCGTCCTGATCATGTGGCCCTTGCCACAGGAGGTGTTGCACTCGGACCACTGGGACCACTCTGTCAGCTCACAGTCGATGGCTGCGGGGGATAGGGAACACAAAGGAAAATGACACAAAATCCATCAGATCTAAACATAGGGACAAGAAACTGACAGGTGTGGCTGATAGATCTTTACACCCCAACTACATGAACTCTGCTTAAGCCTCCAATCTCTTCAGCAATTGTTTGGAGGCTGCATGTCAGAATTTCCTGAGTCCATTTCTAGCAGAAGTGTTATTTGACATGCTCTTTCATTTCTTCCTCAAGAGTGGTGCTGGCAGATCACTAAAATTACAAAGAACATATAAATAATTCTCCCGTGCCTTCTTCAATTCTCCCACCCATCTGTCTGTTTTGTAATGAAAAGCTGTTGAAAATTGAGTTATATTTAAAAAGAATTTTCTACCTCTGAGATCTGAGCCTTGCTTTGCTGGCAGTGTTATGCAATAAACCATATTCACTAATACCATTATATCTTAAAAGTTTTCATCTTTCAGCACTGCTTAACACTTACAGCCCTAGTGAATAATAATCAAAATGATATTTCACATTATTTGGGAAAAGCTGAATGAGCAATTACAGTGTAAAAACCTTTTTAACCAATACTTTCTGTGAAAAATAATGTAATTTGTGATAAAACCTCATGAACCAGCTGGCAACAGGATGCTAAAAGCAATCATATCTCATTCATCCAGCAGTGCCTTGGGCTATCACACTTCACAAAGACTGAAAAGTGACTGGAAATTTGCTCTACCCAAGGAGTGGGGGATTTTGATGGAGTGAGGTAAAAAATATCTCTGCAGCTGCCTCCACACCATCCAGTGGCAGGCTGCAAAGTGATACACCATTCAGAGGTGTATCAAAGGTGGAGAAAGCCTCTTTTGTACTCTTTCTGAGCTAAAAGAATCGCACAGGTGATTTCAATTTTATTCCTTTCTTACTTTCTTGGCACATGGCCTGCATTTGAGTGATCAACCATGTTTTATAATTCTGACTTATTTCCTACTGGGGAGCTGCCTGGAGCTGTAGTGTGTTCAACATGCAGAGCTGTATTCCCACAGAAATGTTGGGAATTATCATGGGGTGAAGTAGGGCAAAGCTGAATTTAAGACATGGTCGTATTTCAGCACGCAGTTGCTGAAAGTGTAAAATAATAATAATAAAAATTTTTAAACAATGCACAGTTAATACCCTGCCTATCTAAGAAGTGAAGCTAAGAAGTGGTGATAGAGGTTTGATCCATAGATTTTGAGCCCTAATTAGCCTCCTCTTCCCAGGGAATTTTCCAAACTTACGGCACTCTGGCAGCATGCATTTCTCTGCTTGCTCCAGCTCCTCGTTGCAGTCTCCCAGCTCAGCAGCAGATTTCAGCATCCTCTGCCTGGTTCTCATTCCCTTCCCACAGGTCACACTGCAGTCACTCCACTCAGACCAGGGAGAGAGCAGGCAGGGGATGGTATCTGGTAGGAAATAAAAAGGCAATGAGTTCTTCTTATTAATGGTTTCTGATTATAAATAAGTTATGAGGGTGTACATTTTGAAAATAATACAGGTGGAAAATGTCATCAGCCAATTATACTTTCTTTTCACAAACTGAATGGGGCTGCTGAAGAAGCTCAGAAAACTTTGTGCTAAATTGAAAGGTTTGCTTGATTTAAATATCTTTGCTATCTTTTTCTGTACCTAAGTCATATCTGCTGGCTCTCAGTGCATCTGGGGAATAAATAGTTTAAGGAGCTATGTTTCAATCATAACTCCTGTAAAAATAGAAAAAGAAAAGGTTGTTGCAGTGAACAGAACTGGAAGCCAACTTAATTTAGTCTAAAAAGTGAAACCTCCATATTTAATCTACCAAAAGATATTTTTAAAATTATCTCTGATTAAAATTTAACATTTCCTAATAAATTAATAGTGACAGTAAGGGTGTGGCTGGCTGATTGCACACAAGAAACACCTCAGTTTCTGAACTTTTCGTGGGTAAAAGGGGAGGGCATTGTTTTATGTTTTATGCTAGCCTTATGGTTAAATACAGCTCATACTGCATAAATTAGAGGTTTTTGGGTGTGGCTTGCTGATACACACACACCACTGTGTGGGTCACACAGCAGCAGGATACCACTGAACATTTTTTATTGATGCTCTCCTCCTGACAGAATGTGCTACTTCACGCACAATCCCTAAGATTTTTCTCCTAATTTTAAGGAGGACAAGGAAAAGCAGCATGGCTTCTGGTTCAGCTGTGCTCTTTGTGTGCTGGGGCAGTGTGTCAGGAATGATGTTTCTTTTCAGAGCAGGGGAGAGGAGCTCCGGGACACTCACGGCACTCGGGCATCATGCATTTCTCTGCCTCAGTGGTTTCTGCCTTGCACATGGAGCCATCAGCAGGGGTCATCTTGATCATCCTGTGCCTCCTCTTCATGCCCGTGCCACAGCTGGCACTGCACTCGTCCCACTCGCCCCACTCAGTGACCAGGCAGCTGCTGGGAGCTGTTCAAAGGGCACAGAGAAAATTGTTCATGGGTATCACAGGGTCAGATGAGTCAGGAGGGACCCCCGAGGGTCATCAGGTCCAACTCCTGGCCCCAAGCAAGGGTCACCCCCAAGAGTCAGACCATGTCCCTGAGAGTGTTGTCCAAATGCTTCTTGAACTCAGGCAGGCTTGGTGCTGGCACCACTTCCCTGGGGACCCTGTTTCAGTCCCAAATTTTTTCTGATATCCCACCTAAACCTCTCCTGACACAACTTCAGGCCACTCCCTCAGGTCCTGTCATTGTCACCACAAAGCAGAGATCAGTGCCTGCCCCTCCTCTTCCCCTCACCAGGTAGTGCAGTGAGGTCTGACCTTAGTCTCCCCCAGGCTGAACAAACCAAGTGCCCTCAGCCCCTCGTCACATGGCTTCCCCTCAAGGCCCTTCACCTTCCTCATGGCCTCCTTTGGACACTCTCTAATGGATTAATAATTTTTTTTTATATTGTAGTGCCTAAAACTACCCCCATCACTTGAAGTGAGGCCACCCCATCTCAGGGCAGAGCAGGACAATCCCTCCCTTGCCTGGCTGGCCATGCTGGGCCTGATACTCCCCCAGAGAGAGATGTCCCCAGGGCATCGCTGACTCATATTCAACTTGTCAAGTGCCCCCAGGTCCCTTTCCCTGGCACTGCTCTCCAGCCTCTCCTTCCTCAGTCTGTCTGTACATCCAGAGTTGCCCCATCCCAGGTGCAGAACCTGGCATTTTCCCTTGTTGAACTTCACGTAATTGGTGATTGCCAACCAGTTCTTTAATTTGTTGAGGTCTCTCTGCAGGGCCTCCCTTCTTTTGAGGGACTCAGCAGGATCATCTAGGAATTTGCTTAGTATCTCTTCCAATCTTGCATCCCAGTCATTTATTAAGGTATTGAAGAACACAGGGGCTAAGATGGAGCTCTGTGGGACCCCAGCAAGACTCATATAAAAAATGGTTTGGGCAGTGCTCCTGCTATTGGCTGGAGTCAGTCATGTCAGTCATGAAACTGACTGAAAACTTACAGCATTCCTCATTTACAATGCACTTCTCAGTCTCTTCAGTAGGCACTTTGCACATGGAGCCATCCTCAGGGAATTGTTTCACGTATCTCTCCCTGGACCTGGTGCCCATCCCGCAGGAGACGCTGCAGGGGGACCACGTAATCCAGTCAGACATCATGCAGGTGGAGCCATCTGAAACAGAGAGGGTGTTCAGCTGTGGGGACTGACAGAGCTGCTGCCCACTCGTGTGCAGCATCCCTTTTATGCTGCTTTTCACTCTCCTGCACTGCACCCTTCCCTCCTCTCCTTTACACTTCTGTGTATTTCATGCCCTGGCAAAGGGCAGAATTCACCACAGGCAGCTTCCTTTCATATCCTCCAGCAATTTCCTCTCAGCCACAGCTCAAGCCATTCTACAGCAACCTAAATCCTTGAGAAATTTGAAGGAAAATAAACTCTACAAGGTGTTCTCCTCCACCTCCCATTCCGGTTACCTTCATCGCTGCAGCCCGGACCCATGCAGGGCTGAAAGTCTTGGGTGTCTGGGCAGGGCACACTGAGGTCCAGCTGAGCTTTCAGCATTCTCTGCCTCATCCTCTTCCCCTTTTCACAGGTAGAGGAGCTGCAGGCTGACCATGGGGACCAGTTTGAGTAGATGCAAGTCTCAGGGGTATCATCTGAAAAGTGAGGAAAGGCATTGAATATTAAAAATGGTCTTACATTTTCTTCCCTTTTCTTGGCTGATGATTACTTTAGATTCCAATGGAATACATTATTTCATTCTTCATTCTATCCTCTCCATTTTAGCCCTGAAGAAAAAAGAATTGCCAATTGCCAACTTCATTAAAAAAAAGTTAAATATTTGGACCCCCAAAGTCTTTTCTCTTTTATTGCCTGTATTGTTATTATCATCTCCTAGGTATTTCTTTTCTGTACAAGGGAAGGCTAACAGAAGAGACCAGAAGAGATGAAAACCTAAATCACTGTTTGACACTGAGTGGAATTTTTGCTCCTAAGTCAGTTTTGTACCTTTTCTACAAATGACAGCAGGGAATGGAACAAAATATAAATTATTAGTAATGCACAAACTCATTTCACACGTACCTTCTTCTTTTTCCTCTGGTGCCAGGTCTGCCACAATATCATCTATGTTATCAGGAACGATATTGCACTGCTCCCCCTGCAAAAAAATGATTGTGAACACTGAAGAGAGGAAACTCATCGATGAGGGGTTAAACCAGTACATTGTGAGGTACTACTGTGTCTGCAGCACCTTCTTCTCTTCAAATTCCCAGGCATGCATAAAGAAAATCCCCAAATAAGCAGGTGCAATAATTGCCAGAATTAGGAGAACTAAGATCTCAAGACAGTTTAAATTCTTTTCTGCCGTTATCTTTGCTGAAAGTAGGTTAAGGAGAGTAGGTTTGGAGGGAAGGGGGAGAAAGAATTGATTGGTTTGTTGACTTATAAAGTGGCTTTTCGCTTGCTTGCGAATTTTACTTATATATATTCTACCTTTCGTGCAATTCTCTCAATGACAACTCTGGCCACCAGCTTGATAGATCCTCCTTCTGGATCATAAAATGGGCTTTGAGGATGATCTAAGCTTGTGAGAGGTCTGATCTTCTCCTGAGGCACTGTAGGTTTGTTAGGAGACTGCAATCAAAAAGAAAAAAAAGGGGTTATAAAAGAAACTAATAGTCAATAACACAATTAATCTCAGAAATTAAAACTTCTCTGAAATGCTAAACTGAAAAATTCCAATATGAGGTGAACTTGGTGCATTCATACTTACTGGCATGGGGATTTTATTTTTGTTTTGTTTTCGTGGGGTTTTTTGTTTGTTTTGGTTTTGTTGTTGTTGCTTTTGTTCTGCTTTGTTGTGAGAAACAACTGAAGTTTCCAGTGCCAAACAGAACAGTTGGCATTGGCTTGAAACAGCCCCAAACTGGAGTTGATGTAGCTGCTGATGGCACTGCTTTGGTCTGTACAAAAGGGGGTGGGCACTCAAAGGCTTGGCTGTGACCAAAGCACTCTGTTTATCCCATAGATAAATAGATCAGGTGAACAGAAACGAGAAATTCTTTGTTGAGCTTCCACCAAGCTCTCAAAAAGATTACCCAGAGTGGATGCAGAGCCTTCCTTACTGGAGATATTTAAGAACTGTACAGAATCCTTTAATCTGCTCTAGGATGAGCCTGCTTAAATAGGGAGATTGGAGCAGATGACTCGCTGTGCTTCCTTCCAACCTTACCCATCCTGGTAATAACCCCCCAGGTGAATGTCACATCATCCTGCCAGTGCTAATGCTGAAGGAACTTGGGCAAAACAAAACAACCCACAGTGAAGTGTATCTGTTATTATCTGTTTAAACAAATTTTATTTCATTTGAAGAAAAAATTTTAGCAGAGTAAAATGTATAAAGGCATGGACAGCATCACCATGGGTCAAACTGCTTCCTACTTCAACTGGTCTGAGGTAATTTTTTTTCAAACGAAATCGATTACTTCATTTGAAAATCGAATATTTGAAGAAATCACAGAGAGTGCCTGCACCTCATACGTGACGCCGCTGTCGGTGCCGGCATCCCAGGGGATTAAATCCTGCACGACTTTCTGCACCCAGCCGCAGTCCTTGGTGCAGAGGTCCTCGGCAGAGAGCCCCACGTTCCAGTCGGGGCTGGGGCCCAGCATGGTCAGGAAGGACATCAGGTGCCGGTGGCGATCCACGGAAAACTCAGCAGAGGGAGCAGCTCTCCTGCAAATCCGGGGGAAGAGGGTTAATGGCTGAGCCGGGTGTGCTGCCGGAGGAAATTGGATCCGGAAAGCTTCAGCATCACCCAGGGAGGGAGTTCTGTGCTTTAATAGGCGCAAGAGATACAGAAATACAGAGCTGCAGCTGTGTGCTTATGCATTGGTGGGATGATAATTAAATATATATATTATTACCCCAATTAGTGGGATAATAATAAAAAAATCTGCCATAACACCTGCAAAAAAATTGTGTTATACTATTATGATATTAATATACATGAAAATACGTGTGTATTTAAATTATATCTGTATTTAAATTAGAACCATATCAGTGTGGAAACCCTGTTAAGGAACACTTCAGTGTGAGACTCACTCTGCCTCCAAAATTTTGGAGATCAGTAAACATGAGCCTGCCATAGTTTTCCAATTCAGAGCACTTTGCCAAAAATCACCTGTCTTCTGCTCCTTTGTTAGGGCAGATAGATAGTGTTATGACCATTTTACTGTATTTTATCCTGCAACAAGTTAAGACAGAAATGTGAAAATTCATAGCAGGCAAATGGAAGCTTGTTCTCTTCTTTCCTCCACTCCTGTGCAGACTTTTTCCAAATGCAAATCCCAAATTTGACAAATCCTTGTAAGGAGTATGGATAGCAACTTGAACAACAGTTGTTTAATGTTGCCCATCATCCCAAATCCAGAGTCCTTTCTGAGTTGCTGTAATTGAGGGGGAAATGGACTGATATGCATTAGCTGGATAATAATAATGAAAACGTCTGTCAAAACACTTGCAAAAATTGTGCTTATGCATTAAAGGGATAATAAATAATAACAATAACAACAATAATAATGCATTAGTGGGATAATAATAATTATTACTACTACTACTACTAGTAATAAATCTGTCAAGACACTTGCAAAGATTAGGGCTAAAATAGCAGAGAAACACGTTGATTTGCCAGGTTACCTTTCTACCCCCACCCCCAAAGCTAATGTGAGTCCTAACGCCAGAAGTTCTTGGAAGTGCTGCTGCACAGAACCCATTAATGGAGTTTTAATGCTCATGTCAGTGAGGGAGGAGCGGCCCCTGCCAGCCCTGCAGGGCTCAGCCAAGGCTTGGGGAAATCGCTGCCAGCGGGAGTGAGAACGCCTCCGTCCATCCCGCCTTGGCCGGGGCATTCCCTGGGGAAGGAATCCGCTGAATCACCCCGGGCTCTGCCACGCTGGCAGCAGCTGCCACAATTCCTGTGCAAACGGCAGCAAAACCATCCCTGGCTGGAGGCTCCTGTTGGCAGATGAGGAGCTGGAACCCTCCGTGGCGTTTTTCTCATGAGCAGGAACAAATGCAGAATTATTTTAAAACGTTATTTTGGTAATTCTGTTCTAAATTCTGGCCTGATATCAACACAAATTTTCTTCAGCTACAGGACTTGGGTTAATAGAGTCAGGCCGAGGTTTTGTTGGTTGTTTTTTCTTTTCAACTTTATGGCAAAATTTAGAGCATCTCTAAAGACCACATTTATTTTAAATGTGAGATGTTTTTACAATCTGATTTGTCCTTCCTATTTTAGTTAGGTAACCACTAATAATGCCCATGCATGCATAATAGTGCACAGACACTGTTCTACTGTAGTCATAAGGAGTTTATTATTCCTATAAATGCTTATAAAAATTTGGTATTTATTTGTGGGGTTTTCTTTCTGGCTCAAAGCACCCTCAGTACATTAAAAAAAACCAGAACAGCTCAAAGACAATGATTTTTTAGTAGTTTCAAAGTAGTTATCACAAAGTTTCAAAAGTAAGATATCTAAAAGCTAACGTGTTTAGTTCCCTTTAAGAGACAAGTTGAGAAGAATTCACTAATGTGTAAAATGTTCTTGCCACTTCTGTCCCAGAGTCTTTAGAAGTTGTTTCTTACTGCGTAAATTATCTCACATTGAATTAAAGACTCTGAGTAGAAGAGTTGCTAAGTATTTGATGTCATTAATCCTGCCTTTCCCAGAAAGAAATGCAAATGACTATTTTTTTTCCCTTCATTAGAGATAGAAGTCTGATTTCAGTTTGTCTAATGCAAAGTCATAAAATAATGAATGGTGGTATCAGCTTCCCTCAGTGAGTGCAGCATCCTGATATATTTGTCAAGCACAGAGCTGTGATTAGTCTTAAAAAGCCTATTAACTGACTTCAAGTAGCTAAAGGATTTACTGCATTATAAGGGTGTCTACGAATTCCCTATAGGAATTCTATATTTCAAACAGGGTAAGCAATACTCTGTAAAAGAAACAGATGTGTGTTTGTGTAGCTGATCTTTAGATGGAGAATATGTCTAACATGGACATGGCAGAACATATTCATCATGATGTTAATAGAAATAAAAATATATGTGTATTTAAATTATATCTGTACATTAATTAGATCATATTGAATTAGAACCATATCAATGTTGAAACCCTGTTAAGGGACACTTCAGTGTGAGATTCACTCTGCCTCCAAGACTTTGGATGTGTTAAATATCAGTAAACCTGCCATAGTTTTCTAATTCAGAGCACTTTGCTAAAAATCACCTGTCTTCTGCTCCTTTGTTAGGGCAGACAGATAATGTTATGGCTGTTTTACTGTAGTTCATCCTCTAACAAGTTAAAACAGAAATGTGAAAATTCATAGCAGGCAAACAGAAGCTTGTTCTCTTCTTTCCTCCACTCCTGTGCAGACTTTTTCCAAATGCAAATCCCAAATTTGACAAATCCTTGTAAGGAGTATGGATAGAAACTTGAACAACAGTTGTTTAATGTTGCCCATCATCCCAAATCCAGAGTCCTTTCTGAGTTGCTGTAATTGAGGGGAAATGGACTGATCTAAGGCACCACTCATAACTTCTACCCAGGTGTGGGGATAGGCACAGATTTGGTTTATACAAGAGAAAATTCTGGGGGGTTCTGTTAAATTTTTAATAATCTGACAAATTCCAGCTGTCTCCAGGTTGCACATGAATGACAGATTTATGAAGCTGGCAGGAACCTAAATTCTTCCTGCATCCCTCAGCAACACATCTGGCTCCCATGCCCTAAGACTGCACTGTGGATCCTCGTGAAGGAAACCAGCACAAAAATGTATTCAGTACACACTAAACATAACTTTTTTCATTTTGTATTGTCAACACTTTGGATAAAATAGGGATTTGGATCATCTTTTTTCTCTTTAAAAATTTTAGAAACTGTTCTTTTGCAACAGGTTGAGCACGTCTGGTAAAGCCCACAGGAAAGCCTAAAGTATAAATAACTTTGTGAATCACATGCAAGAGACAAATGTGTCCCTCTTCCTTCCCTTGCACAAATAAATGCCTAAAACCAGTGAAAAATGAGAGTTGCAGAGCAAATCCTGACCATTAGGAAAGTGCCAGGTGAGAGCCTTGAGAACCCCATGGGACAGGGGAACCCTGATTTCCTTGGCTGCAGCAGACAGTCCTTTTCCCCTGTGAGTCTGAGCAGCCCTGCTGGCAATTCCTGCCACACAGCACAGAGTGAGGCAAGTACCAGGCAGCATCCTGGATCCTAAGGTTTTCCATTTTCTTTATTTCTGTCCAATTTTATTTTTCTTAGCAGGATTAGGATCTCCATCTATAGGGATGCCACATTCTCAACAGCATAGGAAAATGTTATTTTTTTCCTCCCCATTTTTGTGTGTTTGTGTTTTGAGGTGTTTTGGGCTGTGGGTTTTTGTTGGTTTGGTTTTTTTGGGTGGGGTTTTATTTTTTTTTTTCCCTTTAAAGGCTGAAAGAGCACAAACATGATTTTGCTTCACAGGTTTTCTCCCTAAGTGACAACCTAGTTGCTATCACTGCTGGGGGTGGGGGTTAAGGGAGTCTTTGACAAACCAACAGAAAACTCAGCTTGCTGCAAGACACGTTTTTGAGTGTTGAATCAATGTTGTTGTGTTCTGCTGAGTTCCATGAGAAAGGTAAGGTGGCTGTGTAGAGTTGCTGAATAAAAACAAACAAACAAACAAACAAAAACTTCACAGAATAAAACTTTATGGTTACTTGTGGTTTAATATTTGATTAGCAAAGTAAAAGAAGAAGCAAAAGGCAGCCTGAGCATATAGTCTTTTTTGGGGGGAGGGAGGTAATAAGACCAGTTATAGGGTTGAGATCTTACTCCCTTTTGAAATTAAATTCTAATTCAGGCAGTATTGTAGATTTTATTCAGGGGGAAAAATCTGATATATACCATGGACTGAGTAACTGTATGGAGAATAAGGTTGTCAGAAATAGCTTACACCTCTCCAGATTTTTTCACAGAGCTGTGTTAAGGTATAACCACCCTAACCCCATTCTTAGGGTCTGGATCCTAGATTTATTTGAGTGTACCAGGATCTGATCTCACCTGTGCCCAGGATGATGCAGTAGCCTTTTCATATAGGAAGAAAAAAAACCGTAAACACAGAAACTTTTCTAAGTCTGATGCCTGTCAGAGGCAGTGAGTTGAAAGCACTGTGGACCACATTGACACTGCTTTCATCTCAGTGGTCCTGGTGATGGGAAAACACTTTTTTTTCCTTTATTTTTCCTTTATTTTTTAAATTAAGAGCTTAGCTGATTATGTGACCATTAAAACGGAATATTTTCAGACATACTGAAAATTTCCATTCCACCTCTAGTGAGCAAAAGCAGTATCCTTCATTTTTAGAGACTTTCACTGCTTCACATCTACAATTTCCAGGATGAGCATTCCTATTTACTCATCTTTAGAACCTTTTGCAGTTGATACAAATAACAGTGTGAGCATGGAAACACACTCCACATCCTTCCACTTCCTACCAGCAGCACTTACACAACATCTCTTAAAAGTCAGAACATCCTGAAAAGTGAAGTAGCTTCAAGGAAAAGAGAGGAAGAGAATTAAAATCTAAAACTGAATGGAAAATACTCTTAGATGTCTGCAACTAACAGAACAAATTCAATGGCATATTTAGATGATGTATTACTGAGAAAACCATTTATGAAGTGATGGAAATTGCTATCACTGCATGGATGGCAAAGTTTTATGCACAGGGATCAACACCTGAATATAAACCCAGAATTTCAGGTTGCACAGAAGGAGGGGGAGAATCTTTAGCTCTGATTAAATGCAGGGCAGGTAACCACTTTGGCTAATGAGTAATTTAAACATGTGTATGTCCCAAAAGGGCCATGGGAAGGAAAGCTACACTAACATGAGCACTGAATCAATGAAATTTGATTGACATCCACATAAAAAGTCAAAAAGCACATTAATGTCAACCTGTTGGTTTCTCTGAGCATCAAACCAGAGGAGGTGACAGCAGGAGTTTGGCTATTTTATTTCATAAGGAAAGAATGAAGAAAGATAGAAAACTTCTTATACATTTAGCAGTTGGGCTATGAAACCCCTGACATAACAACCTCTGTGTGTCAACTTTTAAAATGAGAATGTTGCTGTAACCAGTTAAAAGGGGTGGGTATGGTATTACATATTGAACTAGGGGATTATATCATTACCACTGGCATTTAAACCACTCATCAGAACAAATGCTACCCTAAAATATCATTAATCTGAGTGTTTTTAGAAAGTATTACAAAAGGAAGGGACTTTGTGCACATGTTTCAGGCATTTTCATATTGTCCTCTAAGCATCCCTGGATTGGTACTGGAGATAATAATGATATATTTATCCACTAACACATCAGCTATTTGATTTATTCCTTCATTCATGGATGGTCATACCTTAATGATGTGATTAAAAAATGTGAGCAGGTTTCCTACTCTGCAGAAACCCCTCAGGTGCCTCTAGTTAGGACTGCAGCTTCTAGAACTGTGGATTATTTTGTGTGTCCCTTGCAGTTTGTCACAAACAGGGTGTGGTTATGGTGCTGGCAATATTTACTCCTGCTTAGAAGAGCTCTGTGCCCCCTCTTGGATTATTTACCCTACATTTACAACCAAATCATGCTTCAGGAGCCACTGGACAGATTCAGGAAATTTTGTTTCACAGGAGCTTTGGGGGTACAGATTGTCTGCCTGGAGTAATTACAGCTGTATTTACAAAGGGAATCCCACTGGGTGTTGTGAGAGCATTGTTGGTTTGTATCTTCTGTCTCCTTTTTCACCTGGCCTGCAAACCTGCTTGGCCTGAGGAGCAGCAGAGGCAGAGCAGCTCTTCAGCCTGGCATGAGAACCATCCCAGCCCGAGGTCCGACCGTCTCCTCCCTGTTAACGATCTCAGATAAACAGCACAGACCTAATTAAGGTCTGCTCAGCAATCAGCTCTGGTTTGCTACCAATTTAACTTATTCTGAGTGCTGGGTTACAGCAAATATCTCCTTTTAACAAAAGATACCATGAAGGTATCGATTGGAATACATAAAAAATCTGGACACTCCTTCAAAATCCTTTAAGGAATTTTAAAGTAATACTATCCTGTTTCTCAAAACCACTTAATTTGCAAATATCGTGAGGTAGGAATTGCATTTTGCATTTCCCCAGTCCCAGTGTAACCTCTGAAGATGCCCAGCACCTTAATTAATACAATATCCATTCTAGTTCATCCAGCATCCCTCTCCATCCAACCTGCACATGCCTGGAGATGGGAATTAGAGCAAATGTTTAATCATCACTTCATTAATAACAAAATGCAAAAGGGTAACAATTAGCAGGTTGAAATTTTGCAAAGAGAGTTGTGCTCTCTAGAAATTGAAATGGCAAATCATCCCAGTTACCCAGTGAGTACTTGCACAAGGATAAGGAGGCAGGATTGGTGAGTACACGTGTAATTGCATGGAATTGATGCTGACGTGATCACTCACCACATTATAAAGGGAAATTATTTTGGCTCAAGGAAAGACAGCAGATGGTTGGGAAATAATCGTAAAACTGTAACTACCAATGGGAGGAACATGTAGAGAGAAAAAAAAAAGGGATGAGATGTTTGCAGAATGGGTTGAGGAAGTTTGATTTAACTGGATGGCCATTAATTTCCATGAACAATGACTATAAAGTTATTGCAGGGATTGTTCTTAATTCTTTTCTATATTTTAATACTCAACTTTTTTCCTCGCCTAGTGACATTTGAATTTTAAGTAGAAAGTAAACGGTGACAGAAAATGGAGCTGCCATATGTGCTTGCTCTGACAAAAAAATGATAGATACTTTTTTGTTTCTTTTCCAACAAACACATATGTTCTTACCTAGAACTTTTTTTTTCCTTGAGATTGGATTCTGAATTTCTTAACGTGGGTGTCAAGACCATCTGCCAGACAATGAAGTTTCCCAAGGTCTCAGTAATACCCATTACACTTAAGACAATTCTTTTTTGTAAGTGTAACATTGTTTTTGGATTTTTATTTTTCAGTCAACCCTTATTAAATGTATCTAACTCTAAATGGCACTGAGTTGACATGGATTCAGGTACAGGGTACTTCACAATAACACAGGAATGTATGCTAAGAGAGGCAGAAATTTGTCACCTTGAGCTGTTAAAACACAACTCAGCAATGTTTTGCCCTGATGTCTGGGAAAAAAAAAGATTGAGTTATTTCCTCATTTAAATGGAGCTCTGTAGAGACATTAAAATAGAGCAACAGGTTGTGAGGGCAGCGTGTTTTGTTGGGTTCACTCATTGCTGTTAAGTTCCTGAAGGATCAATAAAATGGAAATTCATATGATTAAAGATATTATCTTACAATCATTATTAAATCTACACATTCACTCTGAGCTCGATCTCAGCCTGTCTCAAATAAAAATGCCTGTTATTCTAGATGGATTTTTGAAAAATGTGTTATCACTGAGATATGTCTTCTGAGAGTTTTTGGTTTGGTGTGACAAATACGTCTACTTTGTAGAAAAAAAAATAGAATTTATATTTAAAGAAACCCTAAAATGCTAAATAGTTTTTTTTTTTTTGAGATGAAGGAAAAAATTTTACATTTAGGTCCACTTCTTACATGAAGGCTTCCATTTTGAAGTCAAAGCCTTTTAAGAAAAGTGCTTTAATTAGGTTTGCTGACAGATAATCTTTTCATTCAACAAAACCTTTCCCTGCATCCAGCTGTCAGGAGTTCAGGGACACAACTAAACCTCCCAAAGTCAGACAGGTGGGGATCACCTGAGGGTTTGGGGTCTGTAGGACAGGACACCAGCAGTGTGAAGGAATGAGATGCAGCAGGAAAGGAGGGTGTAGCACAGGAAATTTTCTGACACAAAATACAATTTAACCGTTAGTCAAATGCAGAGCTGGAGCACTCAGAACTATTTCACAGCTCTGGAGAAATTTATGTATTTTTCTTCATGTTATCAAAAGTCACAGCTGACTTTTCCCCTGTATTTTGGTTTTTTATATTGGATTGTCCTTTCTGCATTACTGTTTCTGATTAGATTTGGGGTTTGGATTCTATTTTTGACAATATTAAACTCCACTGGATGAATCCCAGTTATCTATAAAATCATAAATGGAGAAAATAGCTGAGCCAGACACATCATTGTGTTGCCATAGAAACAAGAGACTCTGTCTGGCCTCCTCATTCCTCTGTCATTTTGTACACAAAACCTCCAAACTTTGAAAAATGTTTCCTGGTACCATACTGTCATTTTGGGGAAGGAAACTTAATTTCCAGCAAGATTGACAGGTATTGGCTCTTACCCCATTTTTGGGTAGACAGCACGATGTGACAGTGGGAGATGACAAGAGAGACAAGGATTCCTGGGGGAAGAAAGACCCTCCAGAGATTTACGGAAATAAAAAGTAAAGACACAGGCTGCAGTGGCACCATTGAAACAAAGTGTTGCCTTGCAAGAATAAAAACAACTGCTTGATAGGACAACAGATCTGGGGGAAAGCAACAGAAATCTTTTCAGGCCATCATTATATTAAATTCTTGGGGTACATATCATGAAACAACTGAAGTTAGTAAGATTTTCAGTGCTCCAGTTGTACATCCATAAGAGATGACATTGGAAAGATCAGAGCCATCAAAGCATCGTATTTTCATTTTTTCTTGGCGCATTTTTTTGCATGAGTGGGTACCATAGGATGGCTAGAAATTTCTGGGACTATTAATTGTTGCTTTCAAAGCTTATGATTAATCAGATCTACTGAAAATCCAAAGGCAGAAAGATTATTTTTTTAAAGATTTCACTCTTGTTCCCTTCTGAGGAGCTGACTATGAAACCTGAGCTTTTAAAAGACAAAACATTTTCACTGTCACTGTGTAACACCTGATGAGGAAGCATGGGTGCCACACAGCTATGAAAAAATATCTCATCCAAAAATTTGAGTGCATGAATCTCAGTAAGATTTTTATTTTTGTTGAAGTACTTTTTTCTTCTTTTATACAGAATGGCTTTTTCCTCTGATAAATGACTTCTTTATGCCTTTTGTTATATTTCCTGAGAATGCTTTTACTTTAAAGAAGTTAGTTTCTAAGGAAATCAGCTTGAATTTATCTTTTTTTTTTTAGTTTTAGGACTTCAAGATTTTTTTACTTGTAATTGATGTAAGGAAAACATCATTATTGTGATAAAGAATGAGGTTTTCACATTTACATCTGTTTATGTATTATTATATAAATTCAGGTCCTGATTCTATCTGGCAAGAGGAACCCTGCCAGCTGTCATATGGCATTCAAATGCCAATTCAGTGGCATTCTTCCTGCAGTTTCACCAAAATAGCTCACTTTTAACTATTAGAAATTGTTTTTCATTCCTGAAATCTTCAATCCAAAAATGTCTCCCACATCAGCCTGAGCTCTGCATTCTGATTTAGTTCTCACTGTATTTCTTTGGTTTTCACTGTGGCCTCTGCAGAATCTGTGTTCATCCATTTATGACTTATCTCAGATAACGTCAGTTTCTGAAGGAATAATGAGCTACCAGATGTTACCAAGAAGTCACAGGAACACTGAGATTTCTCTGTATTCATTAAGCTTGGTCAGATTTGGAGGAGTTTTTCAACTCATTGATTGTCAAATCATTTTTCCAACGGGTGGCAACACAAAACCTCAATCAATAAACAGCTATTACAAAATTTTAAACACAAGTAAAACATCATATTTTCCTCCAGCTTGGCATGAAAATTTCAATCTGCATACTTAGCATGCAGGGGTTTAAGTTTAGAAAGACATACCTCACACAAAATCTTTTTAAAATATTCCCAGAGTGCCTGTTGAAGGGAGAATATGGCCCATAGAATACAGCATTACAACTTTTATTCTTGTAACAGCATAGCTGGAGTTGGAGAGAGCCACTTAGGGAATTTAAAAAATACTTTCAAGCATCTCAAAATCTAAATCAACTCGTCTGTCAAGAGAAAAGCATATCATAACTCTTCAGGAAAAAAAAGGTATTTTCTTTTAGGATAACATAAATCCAATGAGGTGTCAAATATAACCACATTTCACTCATTACAATGGCAAGCCACTGAGAAGGAATTTGCAGCTCAGACAATTCATCAGCCCGCTCCTCCTTTCAATCCTTCATGCCTTAGCTGCCAACAGTTTTATTTCCTTTTATTTTTCCTTGTTCCTGATGGCTTGTTACCAACGAGATGGGCTTGTGCAAATGTCATTATTTCTTTGCTGGGAGTTTTCCTACCCTGGATGCAGCTGCTGTTGATGGGAATGGTGTCACTGTGAATTCACAGTGGGTGAGGCACAGGGATGATGCTGCTCTAATGGCAGTGACTGGTTTGGGGGATTTTGGCTGATTTCCCAACCATGTGCCAAGTAATGTCCACACCACTGTGGTCAGAGACCTTTCACTGCTGCGAGCTATCAGCTACAATTAACAACAGAAGATGTTTTTGCTCCCAGGAATCTCTAAAAGTTCATTAAAATTCACTTCAGGCAATAGTTGGGTTCTACCTTAGTGCTGTGTTCATATTTTTGTTTTAAATCAGTTGTTCTTTCTGAGCTGTTGATGCTGTCTGCCTTACTCTGGGGAGTGACGCTGTTACTTCTATAACAAGAGACAACACTATTTTTTTTTTTTTAAATTAAAAAAACTTTAAAGGTAATTCGGCCACTGGTACACCATAAGGTGTTCAATGGGTGAAATGCAACTATGGAAGGATATAAAAACTTGGAAGGCAAGAAAATGCACAAGCTTTACTATTTTAAAAGTACAGAGGAAGTGGAAACCAGATTGATATAGTATTCACCTAGAAGAAAATGTCTAACAAGTTGCATGAAAAACCAGCACTATAAGGAATATAAGAAGGAGCAATAAATAATAATCTTCCTTATTTTTATAAAACCCTTTGTTGACTCTTAGTCACACAAAACCAATTATCCATATGTGATTTATTTTTCAAATCATTAGGTGGAACAGTGTTTATGATCAATTTGTATAACCAAATATTAATGACATCCAGTGCAGAGATGATTAAAGGACTATGATATGAGCTTTTCTTATCCCTTTGGAGACAACAACAAATATAATTTAGACAATGCCCATTACAGCTGGGTAATTACAATTCATCTGTATTTTGCCTTTCTGAATGCCATTTAAACCCAAATGCAAATGTGCATGTTCAAATGTGGGTTTTTGTTGTTATTTTTAATCTCAGTTGGGTAGTCTGAGGACCTGATTAACTGAGGAACTGAGTAATTCACTCATTTATATTGTACATTTTTATAAACTACATTCTGATACCAATATCACCCTTTTTATTTATTGCACGGCAAGCCAGGAAACAATGTCATCACTCTTAATGGGACAGCACAAGGGTCACATCAACTGAAAATGAGCAACCAACCTCAGAATTTACTCACCTAATGCAAAATTAAACTTTTGTGACTTCATGATATTTTAAAATAAATAAAGGCACAATTTCAAATATTTGAAGTGGACGGATAGGAACTGGTTCAAATTTCCCAGCATTTCTTGGTTTGCAAGCCCTGAGGAATTTGGTGTGATACCTGTGAATAATTCTCAACAAGACATTCCAGGAAGACTTATTCCCAGAATTAACTTACCAGGTCTCCAGTCTGCAGGGCTCTGGGAATTTCATTATTTTCCATCTAAAGCCTCTCTGTTATCAAAGCTGAAAGGTGCATTGACTTGAACCTCCCCCTCTCGATGCTGGTTAAAATTCAGTGGAGACCAGCACTCTGCCCTGCCACGTGGACTCCCAGGGAGACACAGCAAACAACTGGCTCCAGGGGAAAGCAGAGGGAGGATTTCTGTTTGGGTTTGGTGTGCCCACAGTGAAGCAGTAAATGAGCCAGGAGCTCATTTACTAAACCCACCAGAGCACCCCTGGGTGGGTTCATGTCCTACTGACACAACGAAATGGATCCTCTCTGGAAGGTGTGGATTTCCCAAACACCTAAACAAACACCACAGGCTCTGAACAAACACCTTCTGGCCCTACAAAAAGTGCAGCATTCCCTGCAGAAAGTGAAAGCAGCTCTGTGGGAAGGTCATTTAAGGTATGTTTCAGCACATATCAGCACTATTTGACATGCCTTAAAAAAATGTAACTGGCATTTACTACTTAATTGTTTGAGCCTTGGTATTTATAATAAATAACTGCAGTGGACTGTCTCAAAATTAAAACATGATACAAGGGAATAAGCAGCTTGGTTTTACCAAAATCTGAGGCAACAATTAAACAGGGAGATAAAAAAAATCTTTTTTTCCTCCAGTAGAATCACTGATCAAGGCCACAAATCCACTCTGTACATCTGTTTCTTTTTCCTCCAACAGTGACCACATTAATCTCTCCAAAACAAATGACTCCAAATGTAGGTAGAACAAGGCACTAATTTTGATTTCAGCCTACAAATATTTTTTTTAATATAGGTCTTATTAAAAGAAAAATATCAGCTTTAGTTGTGGTTTATATGCACCTGTTTTATCCATATATACAGGTTAGAGAGAAATAGATAATTCACATAGATGAATTGGTAATTTCTCAAATTCTGCAGACAGACAAATATACAGATCAATTACCTAAATCCTGAAAAATAAGATTAATTCTATCAGATTTTCTAAAAATCTTAAGAAGATTCCTCAAATCACATGTTTGTTTTATAGGACATCACAAAAAGAAATGTCTACTTGAAACTTTTATTCTATAGAACAACTCCATTTATTTTGAATTTAATGCAAATGTTGCAATTTTCTACTATTTTCAGTGGAGAAAAATGAAGCAAGTAATAGAAACTAAATTTCAACGAGATGCAAGTAAATTATAATTTACTTTAAAAGTGCATCTTTGGTTGAACAGCAACTTTGTGGGTTTTAAGTTGAATTCAGTAAATAACAGTCAAAAAAGGAGACAAATCTAAGTGTTTTCTTTTCAAATTTACCTGATTCATGCATTCTGTTTCAGGTACTGTAAGAGTTTGGAAGAAAAAAGAACGTGGAAATAGAGCAAGACATTTCTGCTCTCCAGGAACAAATGTGGCGTTGTTTGCTGTATTTTTATGCCTATGATAATGTCAATAACAGCTATTTTAGTATGTAAACAGCTCAGGAATTGAATTAGGTGTTTACAGCACAATAAATTGATCTGTTTAACAAAGAAGAATAAGATGAGGGGAAGGAGTTATTTCATTTCATTTCAGAAGACAGTGAGGAGTTCCAACTCCGACCTAGGACGTTCTCTGTCTAACAACATCTAACAACATCACATCATTCAGTGATCTAAACTCGGAGACTGTTTAAAGGAAGAAAAGTTTTACGGGCACAGGACCAGCAGCAAATTACAGCAGAGTAAGAAAAAAACCCAGCAAAAGTTAAAAATGTATGTAAAATAAAAGTAAAGAGAAAAGCAGACCAACACAGGAGGACCTAATATACACATCTGTGGCTTGGCTTCCAATTGCCAAATGCTGTAATGGAAACTTAGTGATCAGAGCAAATCCACTGCAGGATCAAAATGTACCCCAAAAATTTTTTTGTCAAAAGGTGGCAGAGGAATTCTGGAAGATTGAAGGAGCTTTTATTCAAAAATAAAGGAAGTAAAATGCAGCCAAGTATGTCAGCATTTTCCCCTCTGGCTTGCATGATCTGTCAATTTAAACTTATTTTGGATCAGAACAGTTTTGTTTTTTTTTTTTCCCATCAACTTTCTATAGATTACTCTTTGATTTCTGGACCAGTTTAAGTCACATTTACCTATAACAACACTAAAACTCTATACTCAGGAATATGCTGTCCCATTTCCTGACATCTTCCATTCAAGCCAGGGAAAACAGCCCTAACATCTTTGCAGTCAGAGAAAAGAGATCACAGGCATGCAAATCTTGAAGTGGAAAGAGGTGGATGGGACAATTTTAGGGGGTGATGAGGTAACAGTACTAAGTTACAAAAACTTTGGGCTAAATACTCCCATCCATGGGAATTATAAAGGACTTTCCTGCTAGAGCTTCACAAAATTACTGGAGCGCTCTCAGGTAATCTTGAAATAAATGGAAAAGAGCTGCTTAAATAGGTGAGGAAAAGAGGTCTGGGCACAGCCCTGAGGCACTGGGGAGCCAGAGAACCATAAATTTCCCACAAACAGCACGGAGAGGAGAGGAAACAGGAGGGATAAATAAGGAAGGAAAGGACAGTTTTTCTAAACTTCAGATGGTTCAGAATGATAGTAAAGAAAAACATCTTTCACTTCAAGGTACACTGGTTGTAACTAAGAATGGACTGAGGCAACCAAAAGGTTGGAAAGGAAAAGGTTTTGCATCAAAGAAAAAGAAATAAAGTGAGAGAGAAGTAAGAAAATTCTTGTGTACACATTATAGCTAACCTCTTTATATGTCAGGTACTCTCACCACGCTGTTTACCAAGATATAATACCTTGAATTTTTGCATTGAAATATGTTTTCTATAGGTTGACCTATTAAACTTTAAATTTATATACTGAAGAATAATTTCCATCCTCTGTGGGGATCTTTGTATTTATCAGTGGTAGGCTCTATAAGGAATTTCAGATTCCACAGTGTTGCATAGAGCTACGTCCTTCCCTGGCTTACAGGGAATATTGAAAAAGTGATTAGACACGAGAATTACAATTCAAATACTTCTCCTTTCGTGTCCCAATGGTGATGTACAGGTTTGAAACAAAAGAATAAAGGAATAATAGCCAAAACAAAGAGGGAAAAAAAAATAAAGGCATATATTTTGGGAAAGGGAATTCCAAGTAAAATTTAAAAAGATACTCGCTCCTGGTGAATTTGATGCATATTAACTTTAAAAGTCTTGCTTTATTTATCCCAAGTTTTTCTGTCATGGCTTGTTTATTTTACAGGTGCCAGATATGCAGATTTGGATACCAGTGGTACTATCAGGTTTTGATGTATTTTATCCTCCATTCTGCCAAAGGCCAAAGATTTGCAGCTGGGTATGAAAATAAGATTTGACTCTGCCTGAAACATGGCTGTGGGGAAGGCAGCAATGAGCTGTGCACTTGTTTATACAAGAAAGATAAGAAAAACTGCTTTGATTTGACAGCATGCTGGAGACTGATACCAGTGTGCTCAGGGAAGAATGCACTCCCTGAGAGTCCTTTAAAGTCAGAATTTCAGACCCGTGGCTTGGTGGCTCACGTAGAAGCAACAGCAAAATGCTTTATGACTTGGTCTGGCACTCGTCCTTCTTGTGCTTTCAGTTAGGCAACCAAAAAACTGGTTCACAAAAAATCACCCAAAGCTGTCTCCTACATGGAAAAACTCAGGAGAGTTTTCTGCACACTGGTGCCCTGAACTAAGAAACTGAATTAAGGATGATGAAGATGAGTGATAAGAAGAAAAATAAAGATGGGAAGCAGTGACA
This sequence comes from Argya squamiceps, assembly GCA_037834095.1. Classification (NCBI taxonomy): domain Eukaryota; kingdom Metazoa; phylum Chordata; class Aves; order Passeriformes; family Leiothrichidae; genus Argya; species Argya squamiceps. Next base: position 5,844,644 of record JBBMKD010000216.1, on the reverse strand, counting down.
AAGAGCAGGCAGGTTGTAGAGAGGATCCACAAAAAACAGAGAGTGAAGTTTGGCAGCATGTTGTTTCCACTTTATATCACACTGAAAGATGACATAGAATCATGAGGTAAACTCTGAAGTGAGAGTAGGCTGAATTTTCCAACTTTGGACACTACACCCCTCCATAAAAAAAATATTATTGTGAATTTTATAATTGCTGTGAAACACATTCAGGAGAGTTTTTATGCTGTGTTTATCATGGCACATTGTAATGCCACTTTGGCACTACTATCACACCTTATTATCCATTACATACATAACCAAGGATTATACAAAAAATAAAATATTCATGACTTTTAGTTGATTCTTGATTAGTAAGATGGTTGTGCTGCATATAATAATAGCAAAAATGTTTATCCTGAGGAGTCATTATCCAGTACTTGCACAGCTCTAATCTAAATTCCAAGAAGGACAATCCGCTATAGAAAATGTAAAACTAACCACAGTTAAAAGATATTGAAAATTTTGTCTTCTTGTGATCATATTTTAAAGTGGAATCAAAAAGCAGGACACCATGTCAAAATATGATTAAAAAATACTCTTTAAAAAGCCAAAAATCAAGCACTACCTGTAAAGTGAAGGGTTAGGGGAACCCCTGCAGAGCATTTGAAAGCAAAAAATACAAGATTTATTCTTTTTGATGTTACTGAAAGGTGAGAACTGCCATAGAGAAAAGGTAAGGATTGACTGGAAAAACATCTGGAGGATGTTGCAAAAACATTTGCAGGCATATCTGTGAAAGAACGTGCCTTAAAAAGCCTCTGAAGTTGTTCATGCTCAGATTTTTGTGACGTTTCTTGGGGCTGTATAAAATTAGGAATTATGATGGGGGAAACACACCTTAATTAACATTAATTTCTGTGGTGTAATATACTCGAGATGATGTATTGAGACTTTGGAGCAGGAGATGTTCTCTCCATTTTTGTGTGAACAAGATACAAACCTGCTCTATGCCAAAGCCTCCCAAGCAGCGACAGCAGCCAGTTGCAGGTGGTATTGTTCACTTTGAAAACAGAAACATCAGATGCAGGTGTTGCTTTAGGACTGAATTTGGAGTGGAAAAATAAAATGGCTTGTTTCAGATAGAGAACTCATCAGAGCAGAACAATGAAAAAATTTCCATTAAAAAAAAAAAAAAACAACCAAACAACAAAAATTTCCATTTTCCACTCTTAGTTTGGAGTGAATTGAAAGAAGGCAGCAAGGAAAAAAAAAGTGCTATTCATAGCTGCTACATGGCAAACACTACCAAAATCCAAATCCTGGGAACTTCCAGGATAAAACCATAAATAAGGAATGCCATTACTGTGACCTCTTGCATTACACAGGCCAAAAAAGCCTAACCTGCAGTTCCTGTGAAGAGCCTACAACCTTGTCTCAGGGTTAAAATATATTCCAGGGATGGAAAATCCATCCTCTGCTCAGGTAAGCTGCTCTCAAGGCTAGTCACAGTGGTAAAGTCTTTTCCCAAACCATTCCCTTGTCGTGAATTTCCTTAGCTTCCATGTTAGGAGGGATTTCATGCTTTGATACTTTGGTTTTGGTTTTCTTTTTTCATTTGTTTGTTGGGTGTGGTTTTCCTAGATTAAAGAGGGGTCGGCTATCAGAAATCTTTTCACTATTTAAGCTGAGTTCACCTCCTAACCTCTTTTTTTTTTTTTTTTCCCAGAGGGGAAAGGGATAAAGTGAATAGCTTAAGTTCTAAGCTGCTTAAGAGTTTCTAAGCCCCTTTAGGGTAGGGGATGTTTTCTGAAAACTAAACTCTTTTGCAGGCTTGTTGGTTTTATTTAACTAACCTTCAAGCTTTCACATAGTTTCTGAAATACAGGTGACAAAGTCAGACACAGTTCTTCACTAACTGCTTCCAGGAAATAGGAAACAGGACTATTTTTCTGTACAGTCTTGCAATTAAGTAATTGCCCTGCTTGTCCAAGGACTTAATTTACTGTCAGCTCAGATACTTTTTAATGTGTTTTCATCTTCTTGTAGGTCTCACTCATTTGGGCTTGGATAACGAGCATGAACTTTGGGCCAAATGTAGATGAGTTATCCAGGAACCACCACCCCTGTTCTGACACTTCCCCGGAAGGGCCACCAGGAAATTCAAGAGCCTCCTGAAAGAGGAGTTTTCTCCTCTTTTCTGCTGAGCCTAGAGAGCCCAGAGGCAGGATCCTGGGAGGAAAATTCCTGCCTCACTTGGTGAAACAACCATGGTTATATTATAGCACCACCAGGATCAGGAGGCCATCATGGAGAGTTTCAGATTGGCATTATGAAGAATTGGTCTTTTGAGAATTTTTTGTTTGTGGATGAGGGTTTGCTGCAACAGTGTACAGAGTGTGACACAGGATGCCAAAAAATGCTGCTACCCCATGCAGAACAGTATAACATATTTGAGAAAGCATTGAATAAACATCACTGTTTATGTGTGAGAGGCACAAACTCCATGGGATAGCTCTTCTGCCAAAGCTGGCCAACCAACATGTGTGGAATATGAGATGCTAGAGAGGAAAGAAAGAAAGAAGCAGATGTGGGGGAAAAAAAACCCCCAAAACCAGAAAAACAAAACAAAAACCAGAAAACCAAACAAACACACCACCACCAAAAAAAAAAAACCAAAACTCATCAAGCTCATCCATCAACAATTTTTTAGGTTATTTCTTTACCCAACACAAATCTCTTGAGACAGACAATTCCCTACTTACTTACACATTCAGAGGTTGCCAGGCTGGCCACTGTGCCTTGGCCTTGATGACTGTGAGAACCTCATCACTCTGTGAAAAGAGACAAAGGGCAATTTTACAACGAGAGCAACATGTTTTACAGCAGAAAAAAGTGCCAGGCACTAGATCAAACTGTGACCACGTGCTTTAAACACCAGCAGCATTTTGCTGGGTTTGGCATCATGGGCTGAGGGAAAGCTTCCACCAGGAATTCACCAGCTTGATACAAAGCAAAGAGATAAAAATTGCTCTTAATGACATGACAGATCTACAGATAAAAACTAGAGACTGCTGCTGCTGCTCAGGGCAAGCTAGCACACCCTGTGAGCATGTATGATGTGTTGTTTATTATCCTTATGGATGGAAGGATGGAAGGATGGAAAGGCTCCATGGTGGATGTACTGCACTGGTTCTCTTTGCTCTCCATTTATGCATGTGAAAATGACAGGATGAAATGCAGCAGCCATCTGTGGAAGTCCACAAAGCACTATACAAAGATCATTTTCTAAAGTCTGTTGTAATCCTTGCGTCAGCACTTTTAAACTTTATATTGCTGCAATAGACTTGGGACAAAGGCAGGAGATCATTAACAAGGCTCTGATGCCCAAAAGACATCCATCACACTTCCTCAGAATCATTTTCCCCATCTCCCTCAGGAATCCACACCAGTAAGTCACCTGGAGGGACACGAAGCTCACAATTCACTCCCCTGATTTCTACTGGCTTTTTAAAAACATTTCCCAATTAGACCAAGAAGCCCACTCCATATATTACCAGTAATTGGCACTTCCAGCAGAGCTGACCTTTCAGTTTCGTGATAACAGTGCCATTTCTTGCTTGATAGCGATAGCTCTGACACCCCAGAGTAGCCCAGGTCCACACACACCCCAGTTCAAAGAAAACAGGTTTCTCTGGTTGTTTCTACCATTCTCAATGTTTTCTGAGTCCCTCTTTTTGCCAAAGCAAGAGCATTAAGAGCTGATGGGCCCTCTCTATTGACCCATGAGGCTTTCAGTCTCAAGAATATAAATGTGGCATGACTTGTCCCTTATCCTGAGTGGATGGAAAAGCCACTTTTTGGAAATCACTTTTAGTGGAAAATCTGCATTGGAAAATCTATTATTTGGAAATCTGTATTTATATACAGATGCCTGGGAAAAAAATCCTATACTGCACGAAGTGTTCTAAGCTAAAACAGCTGAAAATCCAACTCTACAAATGCAAGTGAGCATAAAGATATTTTACCAAGCTCCCACACTACTGATACAGATAGAAAAAAGAGAATTTTGTGACGGCAAAAAGAGAATCTGTGACGGCAGATCCTCTGTGGCAGGCACACCCTGGCTGAGCAGCACCAGCCCAGCCTGGTCCATGCAGGAGAGATTCATCACATCCAGGCTGACCTAGGGCAGCCTTCTTCTCACCTCCATGATTTCAAAAATAAAAAAGACAGTTTTGGACTCAAAGTGGCTCAAAAAGAAACTGACTAAATATGAATGAAGTTAAAGGTTTGAAGCTAATGGACATTGTCTCTCTCTGACAATGGAATTTTCCTTAATTTTTAATTTTCTTTGTTTCAATATCCTAAAACTTTCCAGCCAGGCATATCTTCATTTACTTGCCTTGAGAAGAGATTTTCACTCAAAATTATTAACTGTGCAGTTTACACCCCCACAAAAGTCTGCCATGAGAACAGATGATTATGTTTATTAAAGTAATACACTGCTTGTCTAATAGCAGGCAGTAATTATGTCACTAGCATCAAAATCAGACATGTCTGAAAGCATTTCAACACATGCTATTCGAATTAAAAATCAACACCAAGGGCAGGTGAGCAATGACTAACAGCTCAGGAGTGAGTGCAGAGGGAAGGAAACGGAACTGTTTGTGGTGCATTCAGATATCCTTGAAATTTTAAGGGAGGGGGAAATTCAGATGCAAGCACTGAATTCAGGGACATCTCCTGAGTCCAGGAGTGCCCAGAAATGGTCCAGGAGTGCCCAGAAATTGAATTAAAACCTTCAGAAAAACTAAAATACATAAATCCACACAGACATGAGGTAGAAATGCAAGCTTAGTTTTAAATAAATAGAGGATTTTTAAGCACCTTAGCAAATAAGAGACTGAATCAGTTAGCAAGAAAAAGACCTAAAGTCTAGTTTAAAGTTCAAGTGACACTGCCTTTTGAAAAGTTAGTTAAACTCTAGTCATAACAAAAATAATGTAGCCTTGCTAAAAATTCCTAGATAAAACAGATAGAGTTATATGAGTAGAATCTGTGTAAGAAATTACAAATATTGTCGCACATCAACCTTAGCTTAGACCCTCCAGCTGACCTCCACATCTTTGAGGATAGACATGACAAGTTTAAACAGCCCAGGGAAGGTGATATCCAGAAATTCACAGCCTTGTGAGCAATCCATGGATGGAGAGTAATCTATGGAAAAAGTGCTGTGCTTGGATTTGCTGGGCAATCTCTTCAGCTATAATTATTGGCAGATGGGAGAAGCTGAGAGGATATGAGATGCCTAAAGAGAAACCCACAAATTAGTAATAAATAACCAGCTGATGTAATCCAACTGCCTTGAATAAACCAACTGCATAGACTTTACAGAAAAGACAAAACACACCCCATTTTTTAATACTATAAAAATAGAATTTTATTAACATTTTCTCAGTGCTCGCTGTCCTAGATTTGTACCCATTTTACTCTTCTCTTCATATCCCCAAAGTTTTACTTTAGTTGAAGTAATTCAAGTAAACAAAGTCTCAAATTTCCACCAAAATATGGAAAAGAGAACTGGGATTTTTTTCACTGCGGTATGTTGCAAGTTGTCATCAATTTTGTATTTATCTTGGAAGAAATTATTCAAAGTAATGAAACTCTTACAGTTTGGCAAAGAAAAAGAGATTGTTTGCAAAATGATGGAGTGTCAAAATGTTGCACTGTCAGAAGTTAAAGGGAAGGGCACCAACGGTCCTGCTCAGACCTGATGAAAATCCCTCAAGTGTGGTTAGACATAATCACCGACAAAACTTGGTCTTTCTCCTGAAGCTGCTCCTGCAAGTTCAGTTATATGTACAATTACAGGATTCCAGCTTCCATTTGAAATAGAATGGCTCCTTCTTTACATGCTTAAAGCTTGCTCAAAAAAGTCCAGTGAAGCCAAAGTGGTTTCCAGATCGACATCCATTTAATTTGGATTGTGGCTTAAATTAAAACATGCAAAAAATGGGAAACAACCCTCCTCTCCACATCCACTTTCTACACTGCTGTTGAAGTTGGAGCTGAGTGTTTGACTCGATAGCTGTCCCCTATGAAAGTACTATTCTCCAAAAAGTCCTAATGGCATGATTTTAAAAGGTTGACAATGCCATTCTGATACTGACAGCCTTACTGTTACTCTGAAGTTAGTAAAAATTAATCCTTTGCTTTACATCCATTTGTTCCAATGTATAAATGTATAAATGTTCCAATGTATCAATGAATGCTCATGCAGAATAAAGTAATTAAATGGCAGCACAGAACCCTGTGGCATAAAACCACTGCTAAGTTAAAACCTTTTACTGTGCACCTACAAAAGACTAAAAGCATTTCCTCACTTCAAGAACAGAAAGTGGGACATTGCTCAAAAAGGCAGCATTAAAGATGGAACTTGATCTGAAGTCTTTCTCAACCAATGGGACTTAAAATAACATGTTTGAAGGGTAAAACCCATTAAAAAAAGGTAATGAAAGCTTTCAGCAAAAGTTTTAAATATGATCTGAATACCTCTGGAATGAAAGAGAGATTAGTAGGATCTAGAAAGCCCTGCAAGTTATTCCATGTGCTCCTGCTACTTTTGGGTAGCCAACATGATCAGCATCTATTCCATACTATTTCCAAGCTATTTTTATAAGTTTTATTACTATTTTTATTTTAGGTCTGCCAAATAACTTTAGAAACTATCACTGTGCAGTTCACTCAGCACTTTGCAGTGATGGTATGATTCGGTTCAGCTAAACAAATTAATGTGCTTTCTGACATCAAAATCAGAGTCAGAGCCAATGGACTGTGGGAATGAAAAACACCTGGTTTGGGCCAGACCTCAATTTCACTCATTTCATACTGCTGCTGCTTGGCATTCATTTCATTGTTTTAGAACAGAGAACATTTAATTCCTTCCACAACACTCCTCACACTATCTGAATGACTTTCTATCCACTGTGGATTCATTTTCACAAGACTCTCAAAAAAGTAGAAAAAAGCAACATTATCTTCAGTTCCCAGATGATGAATTGAGTGTCTTCTGGAAACAAACCTACATATCTGAGTTTCAAGATAGCATCTTCCCCTGCAGGATCATCCTTCCCCTCAAAAAAAAATTGTTATTAGAAGAGAAAGAGATAAAGAGAGCATGAAAAAGTGTATTGCACAGTTCTGTGGGGAACCAAATGCTATAAAAATTAGAATGATGTAGTGCTTTGGAGGGATTGTTGGATGCTCTTAAAATCTGATCAGTCTTCTGTGATTGGTATAAATTTTCCTTATTCCACCTCCACTGTGTGCACACACAGAGAAATCACAGAGAAGAATAAAAACCCTATCTTACCTTTAAAGTATTATTTAATGCAAAATACCTGGTTAATTAATGCTCAACAAATTATGGACTTCCAGGGCATATTACTCAAAGTATGGCATGTTTTCTCTTGCCAATAAAATCTGTAGGAAACTTTCCAACCTCAGTTTTGCAGATGTATTTGAATGAAAAGGGACACTGATGTAGGACCATTTCTGGAATTTGTGAAACATAAAAAGAAAAAGGAAGTAGGTGCCTTTTGAGTGATAAAAAATTATTTCTGGGATAAAAGCAGTGCTGAGATGCAGTTCAGCATGCTGAGATGTTTCTAGGAGAGTATGTACAACTACTGGGTTTTTTTCTTAAAAAAGAGCATTTTTGAAAAGGTTAAGCTTTAGTCACAAATTGCTTCATTTGAGAGAGAAAAACACCCATAATAAAAGACAAAGACTTATATTTATCATTTGATGACAACTAAATTCTGTTTAAATCTATGACTGACTTAGATTCAGGCAGATTATACTTGTAGCCAGTAGCACAGGTTTGGAATTATCATAAGCAACAGCAAAAATGCATTTCAGCCAGTGGAATTATACCAGGATTGTGTTTGCCCATTTTACTTTGGCTTCTCTATGTTTATGACAGCAATTTTTGTGGCAGCTGAGAAAACCACACATATTATAAGATATATAAACATGCCTGAATGGAATTCATTTTTTTATCATAGTACCTACAAATTCAGTACTTCCCTGTACAAACAGCCGTTTCTTTAATTAAAAAATCATGTTTATTTTCTTTCAAAAATAGGTAATGTCATTTCAGGGAATACAAAATCCAAGTTTTTCAGTTCACCAGTTATGAAAGTCTGGGGGAATTTTGGGGGAATTTCCAGCCTGTTAATAATAACCAGTCAATTACTAACAACACAATTTTGGGCTTGAGATAGATAAAGAAATATTGCCGGGGTGAAACTGAATAAAAACAGAAGGAAAGCTGAGCATTTAAATCCATTTCTGAGAAGTTACTGCCGGAAAACATCCCTGCTTCAGCAGAGCAAATAACCTAGCACCTCTGACAGTCCCAGCTTAACTGGCTGTGCTGTACAGGAAAACTTTCCTGAACTGAATTCTTAGCAATTTTGTATTCACTTTTACAAAGAAAAACCTCTTTGTCAAATAATCAGGCTGAGAATTTTCCCCAAATGTGGGCATTGTCCACATTTCCCAGGAAACATGGAAATATGTGTTAAAACTTCACCATTTCAGGATGGTGACTGCACAAATGTTGGCTGATATCACGTTTTAAAAAAAGCTGTCTAAGGGTATTATTTCTAGGGGAATTATAACTCCTGACTTTAAAAAACAAAAATTACTAGGATGGGGTGCAAAAAAAATTGTGTCCACTGTTAAACTAAGTTTATATCCCAAAGGCACAGACTCCCTTTGCATTAACAACCTTGTGCATCACCTGCCCCACAGGGTTTCCTTTCACTGAGGTGGAGGCTTCAGGAGGTGAAATGTGGGCAGAAATTGATAACAGAGCTGTTGCTAACGGCAACATTGAAAATCAGATGTGCTGGTTTATTTCCGTGAAGGTGCAGTTACATAACCTGGGGTGTTCCCAACAAAGCAATAATTCATGTTTTGCACAGTATAAAGCTTAGCAGTGTGTGCTAATGAGCCCTAGGTATGCTCTGAGGATCTGAGCTCTCATTTTCTCTGCCTGAGCAGATTCCTTAGAAAAGATTCTCCCTCAGGAATCCAGCTCTTGATTGCATGTTGAGTTTCTACTGCACATTTTGCTTCATTCTACATCGAGTGCTTTGCTGTCTCTTGGACTACAGAAACATTCTGGGATTCTAAATTACTTTGCCAAACCCAAGGGAAAATCTTTGCACTACAGTTCACAATGGCTACTTTTTAAAGCAGGGGATCAAACTAGATTTTGAAGCTGACCTTAAGTGGTGCAACGCCCACCCTCTGCTTTAATAGGTTTATCCAACACTCACCCTTTTGACCTCCTCCTGTCTTAACTTTCCCAATTCCATCGATCCTTTGGGCTAACCTAGCCTTTAAAAGGAAGTAATATAAAGCTACTGCTATTTTAAACTCACAGAAGATTGGATACCAGAAAAAAAAACAGAGGAAAAAAGCCCTGGACACCAATCCAACACCTTCTGTGTGCAATAAAGCAGCTGCATGCAACTGTGTGGCAAGACAAAACCTGCACTCACTGAAGATAATGATAAAACTGGTGTAAATCACTTGGTTCACGCAGCAGATTCATATTCAGGTAACTACAGCATTTTTTTTGCTTGGGCTCCTTGAAATAGTTTCAAAACAGCCGGGGATGGAGGCATTGAGACAGGTTCCTGGGCATGTTAGGAATAAGTGAAATTCAGCTCCTTAAATACCAGCAGGAAACCTCAGGAGAAGGCTTGGTCTGCTCTGAAAAGCAGCTCAGGGAATGGGGGCACAGAAAAATTCTGCTGTCTGCTAAATGCTGGCACTGAGACTCCAGGTGTCACAATTATTCCTCCTGATGCTTTGCTCACACATTAGCCAAATGCAGGAGCTTGAGCAGAGGAGAAATAATTATTTGGATAATAGCAAGGGGTTTTAAATAAGACCAGCAAATTAGCTCAGGAGGTGAGCTTTCCTCACCCTTGATAGCACTTTGACAAATCAATGTAGGGGCTTTTATTCCATTCAGGATGTACAATAAAATTTTCTAAATGTGCTTTAGCTGCTGTACAGAGGCAATCACAACAGCTTCATTTCCCTTCAGTAAAGATATTATGTCTGAGCCACTCTTTACCATTTCTTCCAAAAATAACCCCAATCCAAAACTCACCAAAACCCCAATATAAACACAGTGTTTTAGCAAATTAAGGAATTGAGGATTCTACCATGATTTACATTTTCTGCAGTTTGGAAATCAATATTCTTTTAGGAAAATCATCTTTCCATTCCTCCCCAGATCCCAACAAGTTCAGCAGTGCTGTGACAGGGCACTGCCATGTGAGCCCTTCCTCTGGCACAGCACAGCCTCACGGTTTATGCTTTGGCATTAACCTGCTTCAGGGTTTAATGACCAAAACTCCTGGGTCTGGGATTCAGGATAAAGTAATCTCCATCTCTGCCAGGACTCAGGAGAGCAGGGTTTTAAGAGGAATGTCAGGGATTTCTCCAAGAAGTCGAGATATTGCCATTTTTCCCGTCAGGGGCTGCCTTTGCCACCTCTTTTCCTTGCAGCTCCTTTTCCCTCAAAAAGCAGCTCCATCTGCACTGTGTGACTCCAAGGACTATCCCTGCATTCCTCCAGAGAGAGCAGCTCCAGTCTGACTGCCCTGATTCTGCTGCTGGACTTTAACTCTGCCTCAGCTCTGCTCCTGCACCCCTGTGAGTGAGGACAGAGAGGCAGAGAAGGGGACTGACTGTGCTGCCCATCCTGCAGGCAGCACTGGATTTTAAGGCAGTGGGAATTTTTGTTTTTCTCTGACAAGAAACTCTCCTATCCTGTTTCCCAGCGAGGATTTGCAAAGGGATCTTTTCTGGACCCCGTGGCTCAGTGGGAGCATCTCCCTGACCGTTTTGTCTTACCCCATCCTGGGTGCAGTAAATACTCAGGTGGACCTTGTTAAACCACTGGAGCAATTTACCATTGAACCTTGTTAATATTGTTGCTTCTGTCTTGCAAGAGGTGCATCTCCCCATCCACAACTAGAGGGGAAAACCCAGAAACTGAGACTGGCCCTGAAAATTCACTTGCAACTTAGAAATTTTAGTGATCTGAGTGTGGGTAATGTTATCCTCCTGAGGGGTTCACTCTTGCTTTCCAGTAGTTAAACAGCAGGGAAATGGCATTTTGTTGTGGGTTTGTTCGAGTTCTGGGTGTTTGTTGGTTTGTTTGCTTGTTTTTGTAAGCTACTTAGCACTAACTGTTCCCTCAGAGCAGTGTGGGAAGTGAGATGAAGGTTATCTCCTTACCTGGTGCCCACAGCAATTGAGCTTAAAGTGCTCCAAGTATCTTTATGTCAGTTAATATCACTACACTTTGCATGTGCCACTGATTAGAATTAATATTAAAAGAGGAATTACATAATAGAGCATTAAGTACTGTAGGAGATGCTACTAGAGTGACATCTATAATTAACATACTAGGGAAGAGCTATTAATTCCACTGTAGAAAGTGCTGTTTGGGTCTCTATTTGCTTATTTTCAAATGCAAAACCAGAAGAGAAAACTAAGAGCTAAACCCTGGAGCCACAATGCTGCATGTCATCCTGTAGTAGCCACACAGAAATGGTTGATGTTGTCTCTGTAATAAGCCAGACATGAAGGAAAATGTTTGTCTAAAGGACCATCTCTAAAGTGCTCTGGAAAAGCCCATGGATATCAAATTGTTGAGTGCAGCACTCATGTAATTATTTTATTGTTAGTTAAAGACCACGAACAGAGGCTTGCACTCTAAAAGCAGATATTTGCCATATTACAGTGTACTCACAATGTTAACTCTAAAAGTAAGAAATTAGTGAGGAACAAACACTGCAGTGAGGTCAGGATAAACATAAGTATTTCAGTTTTAGCTGTGAGATACCACTGACAGGTAGGGACATGCCCTGAGGCTAAAAAGTGCTTATTGTGAGGTGCACCCTTTGTTGTTTCATGTGGTTGTTTTGAACTCGTGTGTACACTGCCCTGCTTGTATGCTTATCTCTGAAGCTGATGTTCTGAAATTAGGTTTAAATTTCAGAGCTCAGCTGTTAGCCAGGTTATCATGAAATGTCACAATGCATTCTTGTGCCACAAAACAGGCATTTTAAATACTCCATGGCATGTTCAGTCTCAAAACAGTCACAGTAATTGCATGTTTAATAAATCTTGGTAGTTCTCATTCCCATAGTAAAGTACATATTTCTGTTGTGATCGTCTCATTTGTATTCCTTTAGGCCTCTAGTAAACCCTTTTCTAGTAACTCTGTGATCAGGATTGTCCGGTGTTAGAATTGTGCTCAGTTCTCTTAAATCAGGGGTACTGAGTGCAGACATTATTTTCCTTCATCTTTTACTTTCTCTCCCTCAAATCCTTGCTCATGATGAGGGATTTCCAGAAGAACACTGAACACCACCATCATTCACCATTTTATTTATACAAAAAAGCACCAGGCCAGACCGGTCTCCACTTAAGTCCAAGTTCCAGGCATTAGGCCACTTTATTAAAATCCTTTGCTATCCCTTAAAATAAAATTAGGTTGTTTTCCTTTTATTAATCTCTAAAGAGATTAGAACAGCTGCATTATTGAAGGGCAAACTTCCAAAGGGGTTAATAATCAGAGCAGCAAAGCCTGGTAAATGCCACATCTTATTACCAAGCCAGTGCTTGGATTCTATCCACTGGAGTGACTTTAGGAACACATCAACCTGTGGATAATCAGAATGAATGCTTTCAGCATTCATGTTTCTAACGTAAAAGCACCCAAAATTCATTGGGCTGTCCCTTCCTGCCTTCTCCTGACACTGCAGCAGCACACAGAAATGAACTGATAGAAATGTTTGCTCACAACAGAATTGCTGAGTTGTTGCACCACAGTAAAAGTAAAAGGTGTGAGTCTTTTAAATATGCAATTACTGCCATGTTCTCTCAAGCCTTACCAGCCAATTAATAGCACTTTTTATTTTCACGGCACCTTGCCTCAAAGAATATTAAAATGCTTTTAAATGACAGAGTTCTGGAGCTTTCCTGTTTGCACCATCGTGCACATAAACTACAGAAAAGTGGGCAGAACAAACACACCACTTACAGTTCAAAAAGTATTTTTTTTTCCAAGCACCCTGACAAATGTTTGTCTGCCTGGCTGCCAAGACTCCAGCACTGACCTCAGCACCACGATGACACTACAGGCCTTGCCAGAATAAGCCTGACAATGACACTGTCTCTGCTCTGATGTAAAAACCCTGAAGAAGTGACACCAGGTAAAGATGGGGACAGCAAACTTTCTGTCCCACTCTGAATGACTCGTTGCTCCACTTTCTGAAAATCAAAGCAGCTGCATGCAAGCATGGCACCATCCACAATCAATTTGAGTTTGTGGTTAAAACATTGACTAATCCAGCGAGCACAATCAAGTTGTCTGAGAAACATGTGAACTATGCCGATTTTGTGTAAACCAACAAACAAATGAGGATAAATTATGGCTCAGACCACACATTTCACAAAGCCAAAATCCATGTAAAAGGAACCTAAAAGGCACACTGTAAACCAGACCCTGAGCAGGCACAGCTTTGAAGAGCAAAAGGATCTCCTGTGATATGCTCCTGGCTAGAACTGGCTTATAAACAAGGACACCTGTCTAAGGAATGGACATGTGGGGGTGAGGAACATTCTGGAGAACTTCAGGATGAAGGTCAGGAACACCTGGGGGGGATTTAGGGACACCTGGGTGGAATTTGGGTCTTTAGGGGGGCTCTGGGGGAGTTCTATGAGGTCATGGTGGTCTCTGTGGATTCTTGGGGTTCTCCAAGGGTTCCTGGTGGGGTTTTGGGGTTCCCGGGGGATCTCCATGAATTTCTGGATGTGTCCATGGATTTCCAGTGGGATTTTGTGGTTGCTGGTCACGTTTTGGTGTTCTCAATTGGGCTTTTTTGGTTCCTACTGGGGTTTTGGGGATCTTTTGGGATTTCTGGTGATCTTCATGGATTCTTGGGGTTCTCCATGGGTTCCTGATGGGTTTCTTGTGGTTTTTAACCAATTTTAAACAATTCCTTTCCCCCAGTACCATCCAAAAAACTGGACACCTCCTATCTCTCATCCTGTTCTTGATTCATTGCATTATAATCTATGCTTGAAAAAAAAATCAGCCTTCAAAAAAAATTCTTTCTAACTATTAATTAACCCTCATCCATCTCTGCCCCAGTCAGAAGACAAGTGATGTTTTGCCACTCCATTCAGTCTTGACAGTCACAACGTCAAAACAAAGTTTCCTGCACACCAGTGGACTTCATACAGTGCTATTTCCTGCTATAAAATCCAAACAGAGGACATAAGATTTCACATGAACTCTGCAAATGAAATAAAAGAGAAGATAGAATGTGATCTAGGAAGAAATCCAGAAATCCTACAGGAAAAGAAAAATCCAGTCTCCAGTAAGATCTACTCTGATGGTCAGGAAAATCTATAAAATATCTTCAAAGTCTGGGAGCTTAGATCCAGTACTCTCCGCTGATGAACAGTTCCTGCTATCTCGCATGGTCTTTCTCCTCCACCATCCAGCTGATTAATTAATTAAATAAACACAGTCAGTGTTCAAACTTTAGAATTACCTGAAATTTTAAGCATTACCTCTTCCTGTAGACTTTTCTCCTGTCAGACAAACATTTATGAAAACTCTGGGAACAAAACCTACTTCTACTGAGCTAAGGTTTAATGCTCTGAACCACCCAACTTCAATTTTTCCAAAATGTTCTGCTCATTTTAGAAATGAAAGCAAATCTCCTTTTCGCTCAAAGATCTGAAAAGGTCCCAATTGCTCGCAGGCTTACACCTTATCAATTATTCATTCTCTGAGTCAGAATTTCTCTATACAACAGGCAAGAACGTTTGAAAGGCCAGATATTGTTCATGAATAATGTTAGTTTAGTTCTGAAATAACAGGATTATACAAAATTATGACTCTTTTTGAAGAAGGTACTACTTGCTGTAAGCATGACCAGGTGAATCTCAATTTAACACTTTATGAGATATGATCAGACTCCTGAAGTAATTAGGATTTTTTTACTTTCAACCTGTTTTACATGTATTTCTAAGTACATTTTCCAGGGGCAGGGATCTCTAAACTGCTCTGAATGCCTCTCTCTTCCTGACCAGTGCCAATTGTATCAATCCTTCTCAAAGACTTCTCCTAATCACTGCTTCCTATGGCTCCACAAGAACCTACAAAAAGCCTTAAACATTTACAGTTTCTTTTTCTACTTCCAGGTCCACATTTCTCCTGCTTTGTCCTGCACAACAGAAGTTCTACAGTAAATCACCCAGCATTACTGGTCCCATGTGAGTGTATGCCTTTCATTTTTGTGACCTAAAATCCGACCATCTTATTGACTGCAGCTGCTCTTAAATACATTTTGGTGTAAGCAGTGATTTACTTTTTAATTATATTATTTTATTTTAGATGAGTGGCCCTATTGTTTTCTTAATAGCTACTTTAAAGGCAGTGTTCAAATAAATGCAACTTCAGCATCTGAGCAGGGAAAACAAGCTAATTCACAACTCCTTAATGAAAGAATTTCCTACAGTAACATTCTTGATGAAAATATCACCACACTTCCCAAATGTTTTACATTTCAGTGTGATGATAAAGGGTGCCATTTCCTTGAAGTGTGTCCTAGCTGAACATTCTTGGGATACTCTTGCTAAAAAGACCAGCAGGGACGGTACAAGGATAAGATTATTTCTGTCTCTTTTCTAAAAGCCTGAGAGACTGCTTTGCTGGTTTTCTATTTCAGCTGCAAAGACAAGCCCTGAATCAACTCCTCACCTAATTTAAAGACTAGGGATTGGATCTCAGGAGAAAGTCCTTTTTTGGCCGCTGATATATGTATGCAATTTGTCTGCAGGAGCACACTTATGCTGCATCTGGGGAAATATTGAGCATACAGGTAAGCTGGTATTTCTCCAGGGAGAGATTATAATCAGTAAAAACAAAAATATCACAATCCATTGCAAAAGTGCACTCTAGGCAATGGAAGTGGGAAGCATTGGTGAATGTGGAAGGTACAGGTTTATCCATGTTCTGTTGAGTTGATTTTAGGAAATACTTCATAAAAAATATCCTGGGAATACACTGTATATGGTTTCTTTCACACATATGTGAAGCATCATATTAAAAATATTTATGTAATTCTGTTCAACATTTGATGCACTTTCATGACCTGGAAACTTCATGACCACAAAGGATAAAATTGTCCACCAGTTCCAGATCGGGTAATTGCTTTCAGTTTCTACGCTACTGGCCACTGTTACTCTGGCTGAACGGAGAACAAAGCATTGTACATTTTTGTAACTTTTTCTTTTTTAACTGAGTGTGCAGAATTGAAAAGTAGCCAAATAAAAACTGTGGTCACTGTTTCTTCTGATTCTGTGTATCAGCCAAAAAAAACCCCAGTGCAGCGCAAGAGTCACTTCATAGTGAGCTGGATTTTTTTTTTTCCTATTTGTTTTCCATCTACTTTTGACATTCTGAAAGTCTTTTCCTGTTCCTTACAGCATTCATCTTCAAAAGAATGGAGGGGAGGGGACAAAGGGAAGGAGCAGAAGTTTTAGGCCAATGAGCAAACAACAACAAAATAGTTGCCTTGAGGGTCTTGACATGGCTTTGAATTTGAGCCTTGTTTATTCAGCACTAGAAATGGGTTTGGTTGCTGAAAAATGTGTTAGGATCAGTCATAACCATTTTTCCAAGGAGCAGTTTTCAACCTTTATCCTCCTATGCTGCCAGACTCTGAAGGAAGGGCAAGGAAGAACCCAAAGTTGTGACCCCTGAGAGGCCACTGAGTTTCCTGAGCACTTCCAAAGGGCACCCTTCCATCCTCCAGCCATGGACTGACAGTGAGAAACGAGCCCCAGAGAAATGCTAACCATGTACTCCACTCTGTTTTGGGTCAAACCCTTCCTTTCAGACATAAATATTTGTCTGCATTTCTGAGGACAGAATATAACTTCTGTTATTAAAGGCAAGAGGTCAAGATTTTGTTCCTGCTGTCATCCCTTGGTAGGGAGGCAGGGAGTTCTTCCAGAATCAATTCTTACAGAATTCAAACTCTGCATGTTTTGGGTTTGCATCTGTTTGCTTACCTAGGCAAACAAGGGGAGAGATATTTAGAAGCTCCATCACTCTGCAGCCCACAGAAGGCTTCATGAATGCGCAGTGCCAGCATTTCAGAATCTATACCACCTACATTCCACTTAATTCCATTATCTGAACAACAACATTAGCTCTGATGCGTCATGGGAACCTCTAGGGCCTAGAAATGACTTATGAAGTAATTATCTGAAGCATAATCATTAAAAAAATAAATTCCAACATCATGATTTCTCATTCTATTTCATTAACATGCTAGGGAAAAAAAAGAGAAAAGAATATTCAGCAAGTTTTCTTGGCCATGTTCACAGATTTTTATGCCAGAACAATACATTGAAGGTGAAAAAGATCTTTATGTGTATTGCAGTGAATAGAGAATTTCAGTCACAAGGATTTATGATGAACACAATAATGTGGGGTTGTATTAAGTGAGACAAACACATCAACAAAATGCCATGGAATTATTTTGTTAGTAATGACACAAAGTCAAAGTCAGGGTCCATCTCCATGTTTGGAAAGCCCCTGGGTCACTTTGGGCTCCAAGCCTGACAAAATAAAATGGGTGTGTTTAAGCAGCTCACAAGTGTCTGCAACTTTTGTGCTCTTACATGGTTGGGTTCCTCATCATGGTCACCCATGGAATTCCAAGATCAAAAACCATCTATTAAACAGAAAATGTAGTTTGGCTACATCCTCAAGCAAATTAGCACCCAAAACAGGATTTCTAAGTGCATTTTAAAGAGAAACAGCTGTTATTAAGCCACTAGACGTATGAAATGGAAATAGATTTGTAACCAGCAAGGTTAAAAGAACTATGGCAGATTCTTGAAGGCCACATCCTTTTCTCCCTTTTATGAGGCCACGTCTGGATGTCCTGAACAGCTTCAAAAATTATTTTGCCTTGATTCATTTAGAGAAGAAAAAGGAAAGATTCAAAGAAATATTGAGGTTATTGCTGACATCTGTCTCAGAAAATTTTAAAAGAGAGGGAAATAGTGGATCCATTTAGTTCAAAGTGATTACCTGGGAAATATATTGCTGTGGATGTCTGTGAGCCGAAAAAGGACCATTCAAGAAAGAGACTGGGAAAAAGGCACAATAGTCTTCAGCCTCTCAATTGGAGAGCCCGTTGCAGTGGGACATCTGCCAATCCAACTTGCAGATCTCACAGAAGACAAATAAAGTCTCAGGAGACACATCTAACAGGAATCACTGTTACATTCACTTAGAAATTTACATTTGCTTGTATTTTAACATAAAGCCCCTGGATGCTTTGCTCTCTTGAGAAGCAAGAGGGCCATCTCCTTTGTAGGACCTCCAGTATTTATTGTGTTCTTCCAAAAAACTCGGGTTTTTATTCCAGGCTGTGAAGCTGAAATACCTTACAAGGAATTTGGCCTTGGAAAACCCAGTTCTTTAAAATCACCACAAGCTATTGCTGCTATTATTAAGGTGTGATTGAAGGAAGTCCAAGGTCTTTATTAGCTTGCAATGCTGGAAGATGGGATTTTCCATTTTAGTGCGACATAGCTTTTCTTAAAATAACTTCAGTGAAAATAATTGCTTATTCATCTTTGGAGCACAGCTTCTTCTGGAATACATTATCACTTCAGAAGTCACTGTTAAACAAAATGCCTGAAATAATCCCCTGTTGAATCCATCCAACTGATTTCCATCTAGCTTAGCAGGCAGCTGATGGCTGGGGGTCTGCAGGACCATCTCCTCTCAGCAAAGGCAACTAATCAGTCAGCATGGAACTGGTTAACACCTTCTGCAGGCTTATCTTCTCATCCACACATTGCTCCTGCAACATCTGCCTCAGGGGTGAACTGTATTTTATCTCATGGAGGTAAAGGACTTGTTCTCATCAATGTATGCAGGACTCCAGAGAACTAAAATTCAGTAAGAGCTTATTTATCTAAGTGTTTGACATTTCTTGGCTGTTTTGTGAGGGCCCAAGCACAATAAAGAATATAATATTATTATCTGGTAAGAACTTGTCATTTATTCATTATACTCACATATCTGTGAGGCAAAGCTCTTGTCATAAAGTTCTTAGTATCTAGGGAATGGAGAAATGACTCTTGAATTACAGCTGCTCTTGTGCAGAATACTGTGCAGTATGGTGCTTCTAACACATTGCCTTAAAAAGAAAATAACCATCCTAACAGCTTGAGAGATTATTTTAGAAGAAGCAGATCTCTGTTTAATGAAATAACAGAGCACTAGACATTAATAGTATTTAAAAGTTAGTACTACTGTTATAATGCAGCTATTTTATACTTAAAACATAAAATAAACTTTTCAATAACACATTTTAACCTGCAGTTAAAGTGCTGTAATTTCCAACATGCATTCAGCAAATCTACTGTGTAGCATAAACACGTAATTTTATCAGGAACTATAGCATATGTGAGTGCTTTTATTGAATTGTTTGTATAAACAGGGCTCTGTTTACACACACGTGATGGCATTTCAAACAATAATTAATAGAAAATTATTGTCTTCCTTTCATTTTTATACTTCACATAAGCACTGCATAAATGTCTTCATTCAAGTATTTGCCTTTCTTTATTTATTACAGCAAGTTTTTTTTGCAAACTGAACTTTTATAAGAAATTCCTTCTTTTGTTAAGGGAATGTGGAAACAGCATAAAAACTGGAAGATGTCTTTGTATTAAATGAGACAGAAGAAGGGGTAGGTACGATTTTTAAAGAAATAAAAAGAAGTTATTCATTCAATGAACACATTGTGTCAGCGAACATCGAGATTTTCTACTCTGAAATATAAAGATGCAGCTTGTGTATACGCACTTCAGATCTGCAGCTCCTGATCTAGTTTCTGCACATCCTAAACCCCCAGATAATCTGTGCATGAAATAGAGGTGCAAAGATATATTCACACTAGGCACGAGACTGATAACTGAGGCTTAGAAATGGGCTCTTATCACTCTTGGTAGCATTTTTCTGGGATGTCACTCCAAGACAGGAGGATGCCACCACTGATCCACCTCACTGATTGCCTTGACCCCTCTGTGGTTGTGCTGTCATGGAGCTCAGGCTCAGACACCTCCCCAGGGCTCCCAAGTGACTGAGTT
Organism: Argya squamiceps; assembly: GCA_037834095.1. Classification (NCBI taxonomy): domain Eukaryota; kingdom Metazoa; phylum Chordata; class Aves; order Passeriformes; family Leiothrichidae; genus Argya; species Argya squamiceps. Next base: position 5,824,367 of record JBBMKD010000216.1, on the reverse strand, counting down.
GTGGCAACATTGCAGGAAAAAGGAAGACAAAGAAGAAATATTCATATGCAATTATACTAATTGAATAAACGAGACCCAAAAATTAAAGTCAATATGCCAGTGCTCTAAGAACAGAGGTTAAAAGGGTGCAGACCTCTCTCTGTTGCAGATCAAAGACAGCTGGAACAGGGATTTCCAGGAGAGGTGGATCTGACCTGGGAGGCCTGTATAAACATACCACATGTAGTGGTTATCAAAACACTGTTGTTGGCTGGAATTAACCCAAACAAATTCCACTGCCTTCATCTGTGGAACCTCATTCCAAGCAGTCCTATTAGCAATCCTTTCAGTTTTGAGTATGTGCTGCAGTGCAGAGTAAAATGTGACTTCCTGCATTTTGCTTTAGATACTTCCAATAGCATTAAAAATGCTTTCCCTGCTGTTTTGCCTCAGCTAATTAATATCCAAAAATGTGATGAAAATACACCAGCATGGATACACTAACAAGACAGTATCTGGTGGATCTACAGCAACCTGTTGTACACGTGATGCAAGAGAGTCCTTTGTTAATGAAATATTCACATCCTAAGCACTAAAATCACTACTTTATCCCATAATGCTGCAGTGATTAACATTAATTTTCACACGTGGTATGAAAGAAATAGCAACTTTGTCTTCCTGTTTCAGTATTATTCTTGTCTACTGGTTTGTGTGCAGGTTTACCTATCTCATCACTCCCCTCTTCTCCCCATATAATTTTAACATCCTGTTGCTTTTTGACTTGATAGCTGCCTAGGGCATGGATTATCTCTGTCTTGCATACCTATAAAAATACAACACATCTATAGCTGGAGGCCCTGGTCAGGTCTTTAAGGCACTGCTGCAACAGCAAAAATCAATAGTACTTGGTACAGCAGAAATGAAAGAAGGTTTCTATGTGTGAAACCATTTAGGAATTAATGGCTTCATAGGTATGGCAACAGAGCTCCTTCCTAATTCCCTTGCTTTGTCCCTGTTGATTGTCCAAGAGGATTTAAGTTGAGGGGCAGGGGATGGTTTATTTCTGCAGGAAAAATTAGTTTGTGCACATCCCTTTGCTGCCACAGGTAACCAAGTTTAAAGCCAGTTTGGGGATTTGGCTGCCACTACCAAACAGCAGGAGAGACACACACACAGGTTTCACTTCACAGAACCTGGCTTTGGGTCATCCTTAGCCCCTGACTAAGTCCCTGGTTAAACTCCTGTGGGTTTGGAGTCATCTCAGGTCACTGCAAGCAGCCCAGGGTGTGCCCAAACCACTGCTCTTGCAGAGGAAACATCTCTACATGCCTTATTCCCCCACATTCCTCAGTCACTGCTCAGCAGCTCCCTGTGTGGATAGAGGGATTTTCAGCCAGCCTAGCCCATCAAAGCACACCTTGTGCTGTTAAATACCAGAAGCTGGGACTGGCAGAGAGGGTGAGTCACTTGCACAACGAACACAAGGTTTTGCCATGCCATCCAAAGCCACAACCATGCACTGCTGTCAGGACTGACAATTTCCTATCCCAGAATCATGAACTCTGAGGGAGACAGGAGCAGAAAGAGAGGAGAGAGAAGAGGAGTTAAGGCAATATTGCCTTAATTGCCTTAATATTGCCATGTTAAGGCAATATCTTATGTATTATCCTTTTGTAGTGCAACCTGTTATGGCTTGTTAAGTGGTGCTCATAGCAGAACAGGAAATTTGGAAAAATGTCCAAGGCACTGGGTAAATCAAGGGTTAATATCATTACAGCTGGATGACAATTTTCCAGTGAAACAATGCTGATTTGCTGAGATCAAGAGAAATTATAGAAATACATATTTGTTTTGATTAATTCCTTCCCAACTTGGGCAGCTTTCTGCTGGAAATACACTCAGTTTCCCATCTAGCAAGCTGCTTGGGAGCTTGGGATCTCATTTAATTTGCCCATGGCTGCTACTTAAAGGCCTGACAAATCCAGGAGCTCCTAACGGGGACTCAGCTCCTCAGTCAAGCCACGACTTTTAGGATGATTTGCCTCCTTGCCACAAAACTGAAATTTGGTTGATTCTCTGGCTCTCCAAGCTGCCTGTAGGCTGTGACAGCTGCCCAGAACTCATGGGCTTCTGGCAGTACTGGGAGCCTTGCCTGAATTTGAGGCTCTTCCATTTCCCTGGCCAATTTTCTGGGAGTTGAAGACAGCCATTACTGTCTCACTTTTTTGGAAAAGCAAACACGCAAACAAAAAAGCCCCAACACAAAACAGCCCCACAGAAGTGGAATGAATATTCCAGCTCACTGGAAATGCAAATATTGTGCTGCTGAACATTGATGTGGCTGCCTGTTTATTTTAAACTCTCTGAGTTCTGTCACTATTCTGATGGCCCATGGGTGTCATAGTGAGGCAGGCTTTTTTGACTGGGTGAGCTAAAATATTTGAGGTGCTGGAGGAGCATCTTAAAATGCTTCACACACTTTACAGAATTGTGTACGAGTACTCAGGAATGCCCCCTCTTAAAAAGCACTACTCTGCCTCTACATATCCATAGCTTATTACTGTTGATAAGGAGATTAAAATGCAAAAAGAGCTCTTATTAAACAGAAAATGTAGTTTGGCTCCATCCTTAAGCAAATTAGCACCCAAAACAGGATTTCTAAGTGCATTTTAAAGAGAAACAGCTGTTATTAACCCACCAGATATTTTGGCTTAAAATTGACTAAAAAGTAGGCAATAGTCTCATTTAAATAGCATGCAAAAGAGATGTGGGAGGCAGGATGATTATCTATATTATGCATGACTGAAAAGCAAGCTCCATTTCTGTCTCTTTGTGCATCTAAATAGTGTGGAGACACACCATTAGAGTGATGCACAAGGAGAACGTGTGGGAGTGGCCTTGCTTTGGAAGATCTGTGGGGTTTTTGAGAAGCATGTGGCTCTGCCTTACATGAAGAGTGAACCCTGCCAACCCAGTCCCCAGCCAAATTTCATATGTCTACATGCAAGTGATGCCAAGCACATTTCTGACTGGGGTTTTTGAATAACCCCTGCTTGTAAAAAAAAAAAAATCACTCTTGCCTTCTGGTGATGAAAAATAATAATTTCAGTACTTAACCCACACAGAGTCATTTTTCTTGATATGTTTGCAGTAATGGGGACTTTATACACATGTAAATAATGTTATTTGTATGGTCATGTTATATGTATGCAGATGGAAGTCTACCTGAAAATCTGTCCCTTAGAGAATGAACTAGTTAAATAAAAAAGCTGTGTGAACTCTGCAGTTGGGAACACAGATTTCTTATGAGTAAAAATCTTACCAAAAACAGTATTTCACAATTTTCATATTGGAAATTTTTTTTTACTGCATCCCTCTATCATGAACAAATAAAACTGTTTCACCCTGTCAGCCCAGACACCACGATTTATCCCATTTAAATGCAAAGTTGCCTCAAAAGAAAAAAATCAGGTTGAATGTTGAATAGAAAATTAGTTACATTCATAGATCCTAAAAAATGTGTGCACGCTTAACGATGTGTTTTGTTGACAGTTTTTAAATATTCAATTCCCTCATTTGACTCAAAATCATTTTGTTCTCTGAAGAAATGTAGAAAGCTTTCAACTCTTTTAGTCCGAGAAAAAAATAGCTGAACTCTTCAACTTGATACTTCTTTATTATGACCTTTTAAAAATCCACAGAAAATACTTATTTTTTTTACAGCTGGTCATTCCCTGAGTAACACAACCTCCTCTTTGTTCTGCTCTGTGACTGATTAGCTTGTACCTCACTCATGAAAATGAACATTGATTATTGCTGTGCACTCTGCTTATGAACACACTTTCCCTGCTCAGCCCACTGCACCTACCATCCACATGTGTCCCAATTTATAATGCTGCAGATGGATTCAGTGGAGACCTGAGGATAAATGGCAGTGCTGTTCATACTGGAGATATCCACAAATGAGATGTGTGTGCTTGAACTGGATTGTCAATTAAAACATCTTGGATGCTTCCCCCTTGGCAAAGAGCTGTGCTCAGTAACATGTTTATAAACAGATTTACATAGCTTTTCATATTCTATTTTTCCCAGACGATGCAGTAAAGATTAAAATGCGTTAGTGATAAGCCATACATATAAATGAAATAAACCTCCCAATTAAAAAAAAAAAAAAAAGCAGAAAAAACAAACATAATAAAAAACCAAAGGAGCGGAAAAAAATAAACCATCAGCCATATGCTGAATTAGAAAATATCTGACTTGTTGGCAGCTCCTGTGACTTTGCATAATCCCTCTGACCATAAAACAGCCCAGGGACATTGAGCCCTGGTAGGTCAAAGACTGAAAAACTGCAAACATCCCCCAAAGTCCTTTTCACCACATTTATTCTTCTTTCTGTGTGGAATGTTCTTTGCCTGCACTCTCAAAACTGTAACCAAACACTGAAAGAGTAGGAAGGTTTTGAGGTTGATTTGAATTGTATTCAACCCAAGTTAGGTTTTATAGGGATTTTTTAAAGGTTATATTCAGTCATTGCTTCATTTAAGGACATTTTTCTCCAGAATTGCCAGTGACCCTAGATTTCAGTTATTGCTGGGTTTAAGTGCAGCAGTCACTTAGCTGTAATGCTGATTTTTATGGTGTTTATTATGTTGTTACATTATATTAGACTGCTCCATCACAATCCCTTATTGTTTGTTCCAACCTTCCAGGAACATCCCAGTAAGCTAAGGCTGCTTTCCAACAATTAAAAAAAAACTGAAGGAAGATGCTGTGCATCCATATGGGCTGAGACATCACTTGCAGACAGCACCCTGAAAAATATTTATAAATCCAAGTAATGACAGAAAATTTTACAGCTGTTGCAGAAAAGCTGGCTGGTGTGAGAGGTTTTGCCTTTATTCCCTTGATTCTGCAGGTGGAATTATGCTATTTGCTAAAATCTAGGAGTTGCTACAGTCTCCTCAGCCCCTACAAGGCTCTTTCCACTCTGAGGACGCCAGAACTTCTTTAGCAACCTCAAGTAGTGGCCAGGTTTGACAGTTTTTGCCTGGAGTTATTGCTCATTTCTCAGCTCTTTGTCAGTAACAGCTTCCATTAGCTCACCTCAGAGACACTGGATAGGTGGAGTAATTGGGCCTTGGGGATTTTGATGGCCCTTTTTTTTTTTTTCTCAATTGTACCCTGCAGAGAGCAAAAGGGTCGAGGATCATTCTTTGCCTCACATAATGGCACACCAGGAGAGCACAAAGCTTCCCTGTGCTTCACCATGCAACACAGGTGAAAAACTTTTAATGGACATGTCCTCAAATCAGCCTCTGAATACATCTGTAATGCACAGCCAAAAAAAACCCCAAAACTATCTCCTCCACAGCATTCCTTCTGAAGGTGCCCTCCCTGGCTTCTTGTGCCAGAGAAATAGTTTTGAAATAATTCTTTCATAAATGTAAACTTGTTCTCACGTGTGAACAGCCCCTCTCTTCCTGGGAACAAAAGATGACCTTTATAAACTGCAAGAGTGTTTGTTTTAAATGTCTTTCTTTGTGGAATGAGCAATTAAACAGAATAGCCTCTTTTTGATGCTCTGGAGAGTGCGAGGTGAAAGTGGAACAATTAAAAAACATAACTAAAAAAAAATCTTCAACAAGGAAATCAGAGTCTTTCACCTGATGTATTTTCAGACTGGCAACTGATTTTCTGTGGAAATGATCATATCTTTAACAGCTTTTGGGTTAAAGCAAAGCCTAAGACATGAAAAATAAGGCAGTCGAGACCAAAACAATGACATTTTAGTGAAGGAAGATGTAGCTGACAGTTCTGAAACTGAGCTATAGAGCTCAGGACATCAGCATATTACCTTGCTCAAACTGCAGCAGTATTCATAAAGGCATTTAGATGCTTTTCTCCCATCACAACCAGTTTCTCAAAGGTGAGAGTAAGACCTTTTCCGTCTTTCAGAAATCTTTTGTACTCTAGGAATATTTTATGCTTGGAAAATGAGTATTACAAATACTCTGGGAAAATATAATCCTGAGGAGACACAGGAGTGGCTGTCCCATGCCTGCTGTCACACAGTGGGAAGGACAGGGAGGGACAGCACGTGGGTGGGAAGCACAGGCTGGAGAAATGGGCTTTGTAAAGTTGAAAAAATAGAAATACAAAGTCCTGCAGCCTGGGAGAAACAACCCCATGCACCAGGAGAGTGTGTGGGCTGACTGGCTGGAACTTCTGCAGCAAAGATCCCAGAGGTCCTGGGGGACACCAGGTTAACCAGGAACTAGAAACCTTGTGACACAGGAAGAAATAATGGAAAGCATTGCTCAGAATTGCAGCAAACCTTATCCAGTTGTATTCAACAGTTGAATATAAACTAGTGCTGCTGAAAAACAAAGAACACACAACGGGCTTTAAATTCACACTTCAGCAGCACAATTAATTTTCTTGTCAAAGACAGGAAAAGTGATATCAACCCAGCTGCAAAAAGGTTACAGACATAGCTGTTGTCTTATGCTCATAATTAAATATTTCATTTGCAGTTATTATCAAATGTGAACTAGAATATGTTTCTGTCAGCCTCCTCTAGGATTTGCATTTAGCACGCAAAACATTTCCACCAAAAAATTTCCATTCTATTGAAGACAACCTTTTGCCTTTCATGTGACTGAAAATAATTCTAATACTTCTGAATGCCTTATTCCCACACTACATGGGTAGGCAGGATGGACACAGACCACAAGTATTATTATTATTATTATTATTATTATTATTATTATTATTATTCACCGTAGACTTATAAAAAGGCATCTTTGTTCTTCTCTGCCACTACAAAGAGATCTTCATTTGATCTCAGGAGCAATATGTGGAAGAACCTTCACCAACAATCTGGTTTAATTTGGTGTGCAATTTGAGAATATTTTCAATGTGTTGAGGAGCTGTGAGTGAGCTTTCTTCCTCTGGTCCTCAGACTACCCAAATATAAAAAACATCTGGAAAAATCAATCAAGTGTAACTCTTTCTTTAATTGTCTTTAATCAGAATTAACTGTTGCTCCAGCTACAGGCAGAGGTTCACACAGAAAAATTTATGGTTTTTTTTTAACAGCTTCAAACCTGCAATGGGTTCTTACTGGAATGAGTTCCAGAAGATCCAAGAATGGCCAGTGTCAGCTGGCTTTTATCTGAATTTACTGACACTGAAAAAACCCTGAAAGATAAAATATTTCTAGCAAATTAAATTAAATTATACAGAAATTTGTCATTTTGAGAATAAGACATAAATTGTAGGTACCCCAGGACAGCTGTTTCTGTTCATAGAAATTTAACAACAAAAGATACATGCTTTGTTTTAGAATCAGAGGTTTTGAGCTGACATTTTAGGGCAGTTAATTATGAATTTTTAGTTCTATTTAATATATATTTGGTCTCATATAAAAATTATAAGCAGAAGAGTATTAATCACACCTAACAAATTACAGCTCCAATGGGCCAGAAAACTCATTGAAATGAAACTGGAACTGGATTTACCAAAGCTCAGGTCAATAAAATATTTGGAATTCTTCATTCTACTTCAATATAATTTCTGTTATTACTCCCCATAAAACCCTGCTTGAACTTTAAGGTGAATGAGTATCCAAAATTTATCGCTCAGAAAAGCCTCAGGTTTCAAAATCAAAGAGCTATAAAACACAATTCTGAACTGATCCAGAGGAACATGAAAAAGTACTTCCAAACTGGAGCACAGCTGCAACACCAGAGTAAAACGTATATAAATATGTGAAATTCATATTCAGTTTTCACGTATTTGAAGGCCAGACTGTCCTGCAGATATAAATATTTATAAATAGAGTGGAGATGATCTAGTCAACATATGATTGATGATTGACTTAGATTGCAGATCTCCACGTAATGGAATGTTATTTGGATTTCTCTTGTGTCTACCCAAAGTAATTCTCATCCCACATCCATCTTTTGGAAAATGTCCTATGAAGATGAAAAACTGCTGATAATAGTGAGGGACTGAGCACAGATGTGGTGTAGGTGTCCCTCAGGGATAGGAAATCCTAAAAGGGATTCTAGACAGCTGCCTCGAGTGTGTTGCCCAAATTATCTTAGCACTCCCAGCAGATTTCTTCTGAGAAATTACAAATATTACAAAAATCCTCTTAAAACTCTTATTAGTTTGTTTTTGTGTCCTTTTATCGCTGCTACTAAAAAGTAATATAATTAAAGATAATTTTATAAAACCATGGCAAATGGGAAGCCACATCCAGCCATTTCACCAGAGCGATGCTAATAAATTTCCTCACTATGAACATATCATTTGTATTCATTATTCTCTGTGCCAGATGGCAGCTTTTAGGCTATTGCACAATGATTATGGAGTATCAAAAGTTCAGACATGTTTTTACTCTAAAACTGTTTTTTTCTCCAAGAAGCAGCCATTCTTGCTACAGGTTCCACAGTGTTTCCTCGGGTGTTCTCTGTTCTTTCATCACAGAAAAGCTGAGAAGGTATTTGGTTGTCAAAGAAAAAAGAGTTTTAGCAACTGACCACTCATGCTGGGATCAGATCTTGTGGGTTCTGCTCTCACTTTATACTCTTCCTCTAGAAAATATCCATGTTGAGAATTATGCCTCTGACACGAGCAAAGGTCATTCTGTTGATTTAAAAGAAACCATGAAAGCTCAGAAATTAGTGCAAACTGTGGGGAGGGGGAGCTTATGTTGGTTCCTTTGATATTTTCCCTACTATCCTATCTTAAATCTTTAGCTTCTCCTTAGCAATGAAGTACTGATGCATGTGGACAAAAAAATCCAAAAAACCCTAAAAAACCAACCAAACAACAAAAAACTCCTACACACACACACACAAAAAAACCCTACAAAAACCACCAAAAAACAACTCACATAAAACCCCACCCAAATAGCCCTGAGCTATCAATTTACGCGGCAAAATAATCCATCTATATTTCTTACAAATGTTCTGCCAGTGGGTGGCTATAAGACAACGATAAAGAGATAAAAAAGCCATCAACAAGCTGGAGAACATGAAAAGGTGGCACAATTTCTCTAACACCCAGTACATCACCAGCCCAGACCTGGCAGCCCCATTCAGAGCGAAGAAATAACTCAATCCCCAGTGCCAGGGGAGTCTTTGTAGTCCCAGGAAGCAGAACAGAAGAGATAATGAGATTTGCATTGTGCATACTCGACTGTTTAAAAATAAGTTGACATCAGCAACTCATTTTAGCCCAGCTTGTGAAGAGCTGCAATTCCTGAGAGCTGCCCATCTCAGCTGGGACCCAGGGGCTGAAGTGCTCTGACCAGTAACCTTATTTTCTCCCAGTAAAAATTAGAAATATTTATAGACACTCGTGGGCTTAAACTTGAAAAGGAGATATGATGAATTAGTGAGAACTTCAGCCTTGGTCCTCGACTTTCCCTTTATTTTCTTGATAAAATGTGGTTTTCTTCAACAGATAAGTTCTGAGAGTTTTGCCTGTTTTATACCCACACCATGCCTGGAATCAGTAAAAGGATAAATCTCTGCTGTTCATTTCTGGGAGTACATGTCATCTAAACAGGCTGAGAAATATCACATCTAAACAGGCACAGAAATACCACATTCATGGCACAAGAGAGGGGGCCATGGTCACAGTGAAGGCTGTTAATGGACAGGTTAACTTTACTCTTAATATTTAGGAGTACCAAATAATTGCATATAAAGCTCAAGTCAGACATTTTTACTAAAAAAATACAGAGCCAAAAAGATCATTTAATGTTGTAATCATGTCCCTCCCTCCTCTTTTCTCACAATATATCTTCATGATTTAACTGCAGAGACAGCACAGGTGGCCACAAGCTGTGGGGAAAGGGTGGGTGATTGTGGCCACTACCACAGAGATATCAGAATTGTGAGAGGAAGAAATGTGTGATTAGGGAGAGAACAAACTAAAAAACAAAAACAAAACCTAAAAAAAAGAAAAAAAAAAAAAAAAAAAAAAAGAAAAAAAAATAAAAGAAAGACAGAGAGAGAATCTGGAAAGCCAGTGGGGCAAAAGGGATATAAAGCCTGTTTCTAACTGAATTGGCAGAGAGTCAAGGCCTGTCAAAACCATAAGTGCAGCAAAACTGAAATTGTCAGGCACTGTTAGTCACTGTGTTCATGTGCTGGTGCTACTGGAAGCATTTAAAAGAGGTGTCAACCACTGCTATTTAAAAATACAGCCCTGCTCTGCCCACCCCCAGCCCAGTACAACCACAAGAGTGAGGGAAAACCACCAGGCTGCTCTATCCCTGTGCCCTGTGGCTCTGAAAACTGAGGGAAAACCATCAGCCTGCTCCACTCCTGTGCCCTGTGGCTCTGAAAAGTGAAGGAAAACCATCAGACTGTTCCATTCCTGTGCCCTGTGGCTCTGAAGAGTGAGGGAAAACCATCAGGCTGCTCTTCCTCTGTGCCCTGTGTCTCTGAAGACTGAAGGAAAACCACCAGGCTGCTCTATCCCTGTGCATTGGGCCTCTGAAAAGTGAGGGAAAACCATCAGGTACTGATGATTGAGGCGAGATGGGAAGACTGACTCAGTGATCAGAATTCGATTTTACTCAGGTTTTCCAAAAGTTTATATAGCATTTCAGGAAGGTTAATAATTTCTACTACAATAATTAGGTTAAAAGATCATATAAACAACTCATACATTTTACAAAGTCTTTCTCGTAGGGGGCTGATTGAATCTCTCCTCTTCCTGTAAACAGGTTTAATATCCCATCTTCTGTAACCTCAGAGTTCTGTTTGTTCCTGCCATGGCATCCTGTTATCAAACCAGCTATGCTAACTAAATCTGTTTTACTCCCTGTCTTGTGTATTCCCACAACCAGGCTGCTCCACTCCTGTGCCCTGTGGCTCTGAAGAGTGAGGGAAAACCATCAGACTACTCTATCCTCTGTGCCCTGTGGCTCTGAAAACTGAGGGAAAACCATCTGGCTGCTCCACTCCTGTGCCCTGTGGCTCTGAAAAGTGAGGGAAAACCATCAGGCTGCTCCACTCCTGTGCCCTGTGGCTCTGCAGCAGCCAAGGGAAGGAGACTGCTCAGGTTCAGAGTTTTGGAACATGCAGAACCATACTCCCCTGGCACACACTGGGGATGGGATACTGAAGACAAGCCTTTTTTTTAAAGGTTGCAAAGAGATAGAAGCACTGTTTTGTATGTGGATATCTAAATTTTTTTTTGATCAGTCTTATTTCTAGCCTTTCTGATGCTGGAGAATTTCTTTCTAAGGTGTATTATTCTTCCTGAACAATCAGTGACCTCATTGATGAAGACTTCTGAAATGTATGTATGGAAAAATAAAAAGGTTTTGAGATGCCACCCATGCCTGGAGCTGCCACTTATTGAGGATCCTACAATCTCTACTCCAGTGGCAGTGCAAAACATGTACTGCATTACTGAAATATTTATCTAGGTAATAAAGTAGGGGTAATGGTATTTCCCTAGTAACAAGAGAATATGGAAATTCATTAAAAATTGGTATGGGAGACACTTGCACTTTAGAAGATTATAAATAATACATGGTGTCTTTGATCACACTATTATTAAAATTAATACATCAAAATTTTGCCTTCCCGAAACTCAGTAGTAGGGGAGATTATAAGTTGCTGACACAGATAACATGCTCTGATCTGCAGAATTCATCCTTTCCCAGTTCCCTAAGAATGAGGACTCAGCACACAGCTGTGCATAACCACAGAGGCAATTTGGGAGAAAAATATATGAAAATCTTAATAAAAATTTTTCATACAATGCAAAATTGGGCAGCATGCTGCAGAAAGTCAAGAAGTGATCAGCTGTACTGTAAGGATCACTTGTTTAGTTTGATTCCTTCACTGCAGAGGTTTATAAATACATTGAAATATAATACCTGGATTTTAGGGACAAAGCATGTAGAATACACACTCCAAAGAATAGGACCCCAGAAAAATATTTCAGGAAACTGCAGCTTATTAACTAAGATGATCCATGATTACTACTAATTCAGACTTTTGTATATAATCTAATAAATAACAAGCAGGAAAAAAGGAAATTACAGTATTTGTCACTGTGTTTTGTGGACAAATGCTAGTACTGGCTTCCACATGAAAAAAAAATAAAAAGTGAAAAAAAGTGTGAAGGAGAAAAACTTTTAAAAAAGGAAAAAAAAATCCAGGTGGGGTAAAAAGACCCTCTAGATGAAAGATTTAGGACACTAGATTTATCAAATTTCTTTGCAGAAATGTTATGGAATTAATTGGTTCCTGTTTTTTACACCTTAATAGTGAAAAATACTTCAGAGAGCAGCTAGTTTTCAAATCTGGTGTGCAAAAAACCCCACCAAAACCCCACAAAAATGAACAAGATCCCAATGGCTCAAGTAAGAAAAGGCTAATTATTAATCTTGTCATTCTGAAACAACCTCTCCACCTCTAAATAAATTAGAAAAGTAACCTTCTCACTTGCAGGTCTTTAGAGTAGCAGTAGGCTTATGAATCAACCAAGGAGCTTCTCTACTTAAGTAATGACAAAAGTAAGAGGATATTTCAGGGACTGGCAGAAACACTGATGAATTTAAGCCACCAGTTTTTTAATTAGGCACTGAAACATGATGGTGCATGAATTATTATGATATATACATCATTAGGAACTCACTAGCTACAAATAAAAAGGCACAACAACAGTTTCTGATAATGATAAACTATCAAAGATAAACATTAGCACACAATTTGCTTACAGGATGGTGTTCAAAACAGCTGCAAAGAGTGACAGGGCCTCTGCTGGGGACCATTCAGCAGGGTAAAATAAAAATAAAACATCTGTGAGGAAAGGTACAAGAGAGGTTATGTGAGTGATTAAAAATGTGGAGTTGAGAGCTCTTTTAGGGACAGCAACTTTCCCAAGGACAGGGCTACCAAAGCTGGCACTAGAAAAGATGGAAAAAATTGTCTTTTAAAGCTTTGTAGGGATTTGTAAGGAGCTGCTCATGTCTAATTGGGCAGCTGCAGGTTTCTGGCCTGACCTTTTGGCCTGTAAAGTCAATAAACCGTTTGAGTGGATGTATCTCTTCCCTCCCCCAAACTGACCAGATGTCCTTGGGAGCCAGAGATGCCCATATCCTTTTCAGAGAAAGACTTTTCAGAGTTCACTTACAGCTGTTAATTTAAGTCCTTCAGGCATTTGAGTGTGCTGCTTTTCCCAACCTTTCCTTTCTTTGCATCCCATTTGATGCAGAAATCTCTCACCTACTATTACTACTTGACTAATGAGTAAATCTTCCTGCACAGAACTCTTAGGAGCTGAGCTGACATGAATATTCACATTTTTTAGCAGAGGAAAAGAAACCAATACTCTTTAAAGAGAAAGAAATGAAGTGGGAGAATGCCCACTCCAAACCACCATCCTGCACGGCTCATGGCATACACAGACAATTTCAGCCACTGGATGGGAATTAAGAATTAAAGGACACAAAGCTCATGGTACTCAGGTTCAAAACTGACAGAAAGACCAGATATGACTCCTGCATTACTTTAAATATGTGGTTATTATCACAGGACTCATTAAATCATTCAGGGTGAGATAGGCCAAGTCTACAGAAAAGGATTTAATGGGGAAAACCATGCATAGTTTGGGAAGTCATTGTGCTGAACTTTTTTTTTTGTTTTGTTTTTGTTTGTTTGTTTTGGTTAAATTATCTGCTCATTAACATTCTTACACAATATGTTGTTCACTGATGTTGCAATGGTGCAATAAGGAATATTAAAAAAAAAAATGCATTTTGAATTTAAAAGCAATGGAATAACTGCAATTGCTATTGATGGATGGAGCACACCTTACCTAACAGCTCCTTTGCAGATGAAGAACATCTCATTCCTCTGCTCTCTCCCTGCAGGATTCACACTGGACCTCATTTTATCATGGCTAAAATGCAAAAATTGCCCTCTCCAATAAAAGAGAGATATTCTCTGAATCCATTTAAGAAACAATACCTATTCAAAAAATCATTTAACCAAGAAGAATCTAGTGAAATTAAAGCATCTCGCTATATACAACATTATTATTTTTCTTGGACAGCCATTAACTAAATTAATTACCTCACTGCTGAGTTAATTAGGTAATATTAGTACATAAATACCCCAACTAATTAGTCTAAGCTAATAAAAAGACAAGGCTGTCAAACATGTCTGACGCAACTGTATACGTTGAATGTAAATTTTCCCATTTGCTTCCCAATCCAAATTTAATTAAAACATTATAAATATCAGCCACTCTCATAAATGAGTTTTATAGCATCACAAGCTAATCATTCCAGAAAAATGAATGAAAAGACAATAATCCCTTGCATAATTATACTGCCAGTTAGAAAGAATGAGTTTAATAAATAGCTCGTCAAGTTCAGAATTTTAACATGAAATGTTCAGCAGCCAAATAAGTGTATCTGCAGCCTAATGGCCTGAAAATGAGCCCATAAAATATGAAGGAAACATACTTTTTTATTGGCCTCCTAATTGCTCATTTGGGCTACTTCTTTCCTGTTTTCCAAGGAACCATTTTTATAGCGTTAGTTATTAATGCAGAGAAATGTTATTGATGAAGAAAAATCTTGATTGCTGCCAGGTTTTGGCCTTCAATACTATCAAATTTTTTTAAAATTGTTTTAAGAGTGAAGACTCAGTTTTATTAGTTTTTGTTATTTAATGGCCGTGTGATTTTCAAGTGGAAATTCAAAGGTTTAGGGTAATACCAGTCATAATTCAGACCTAAATGTACCACCTAAAAGCTTACGAAATAGATGAGTTGATAATAAAAGCCTGATATAACCTTTTTAAATAGGAGGGGTTATGCTTTGCCTTCTTCCAATGCATTTGAAAAGAAAAAGACTTTTCTGACAGTTGGAAGTTCATAACCAAGAGCATTAAAAACTCTTCTTTCTTTCAGGAAGACATGTTGCAAGTTTGCAAAGAGAACAAGATTTTTTCATTTAATTAAGATCCCATGTGGTGAGGTACTGTAGTTTTTTCAGCATATCTCTGCACCCACCATTTAAAGAATTACACATAAGGGAAAAAAAAAAAAAGGAAGAGTTAGCAATAAAATATTACCTGAACTAGGGAAAATAGACCTACCAAAAATACATTTAAAGAAACATTTGGAAATTCCTGTCATTTCTGCTAGGAAAATGTTAAACATATTCAGCAAATGCGTTCAAGATTTTCATTAGGAGTTTTAATTTCATTATCCAAATGAACAAACTATTGTTTGCATCTTTTTGTAAATTAAAACAATTAAATTACTTCACTTTGAAAGAATCCAGTACAATCCTTCTTGCCCTTAATTTCTTTATTTCTGCCCTTGTCTCATCAAACACTATTTCTGTGATTCAAGAAGCTTAAATCTATTAAGAGGCCAAACACATTCTCTGGTTGTCACTGACATAAACAAAAATAGGATTTAATTATTTTTTTTTCCCAGCACTGCTGAACTTTTTGACTTGTGACCTAGTCATGAAAGTTTTATTCAGTTTTTAGTGTGGCCCTGTGAGCAGGTTGCAATACATCCCTTCTCCCCAGAGCCCAAATTCTTCTTTTGAAACCCTATCACAAACCCACCTTTACGTGTATTTTAATGTGTATATCATTTAAGTGAGAATACTATTTGCTCATTAAGAATTGGAGGGTCAGGGGATCAAGCAGAATATTGATGGTGGCAACATCAAGGCAGAAAGATGGAACTGTAAAATGTGGTGCTCACATTAGCACACAAAAGCAATCAGCAAGGTTATGTGTGTCAGGGTAGTCAGGTTTGAGTCATGACTATTTATTGTCATGTGGAGTTAAGGAGGAGACCCACTCACTACTTACTAATCAAAGCATGCCAGCTCTTAAGCCAAAAATATCCCAAATTTTATTTATATGTTGTAAAGAGCTATCAATGAGACTGGCATTTGACCCAAATTAATTTGAAATGTGTTCAAATAATTAATCTTCTCCAGAAGTAAGGCTTTTTACTACCTTCATTAATTTTCTTTAAGGCAACTTCTAAACAAATATCTTTTTGAAAGTAACTTGGAAGCAACAAAGAGATGGCAATCAGACCAAAATCCACATGTCCCAGTCTGCAGTGCCCATTTTCCAAAACCTAAAGTATTCTCTGACATGAAGACCTGTGTTAAAGGTTTGGAAAGATGCCCCACCAGTCACATGACAAAATTTTGGAACAGGAGTTGTGGGGTTTTGTTCCAATTACTCAAGGACTAAGAAAGATTTGCCACCTTCAATTTTTTCTGTTTTATCACCCCAAGTATTTTAAACTCTCCAATAGGGCTTTTACTTCTCCCATCTTTTAAAAAAAAAGATGGGAAAAAAAAAGGAGGAATAAAAAGCTGACTTGCAGCAAGAGATCTCAAAGAGGTCTTCACCTTTTGTGTCCAGAAAAGGTAAAAAAATATAAGATTAATACTCAGAGGAGTCTTATTTTTTCTGCATTTGCTTTTGTATAATTTTATGGCAAGTTTTTTAGACACATAATATATAAAGCTGGACATGCAAGTGTCCTGAATCCTGAACCTCATGGCAGGGGTGGGGGAAGCACAGGGAATAAAAAGGATATGTTTATTTATCAGTACTTAAGCACAACCAGACAGACTGTATCACATCATTATTCTGGCAGCAGGATCTGCCAGGGAACATGCCATATTTCTTTATTGAGCACCAGAGCAACTGAGAAAGACAGACTATTTCCAAACTGTTGTGGACAGTGCATTCCTGGTTTTATTCTGAGTTTATAGAGTTAAAAAAAATGTAGCAGGAGATAAAGATCCCCAGAGTGTGGCAGCACCAGACTTAATGGCATTTCACTAGCACTCAACTTTCCCTGTGATTATCTCAAACAGGCAGAGATGGGGAGCCAAAAAGGGAATCCATTTTCACTGGGCAGATATCAGTACAATATCTGCCCCACCGTGTATTTATAAAAATCTCCCTGCTCCAGGAATCACTTGAGCATGAAATAGCTGAGTTACAACAAGTTAGCATTTCTGAATTCCTGGCATAACCAGGTACAGTAAAATCCTTCTGCAGAAACTTGGTAAAAAATATTCTAGCATTGAGCAAAATGAGTAGCTTTCATTTTGTGCTACTTCTAACACAGCTTAGATGTGCCCAGCACTGTATCTGAAAAACCTAAAAGCTATTTCTTATATTATTTTCTGTTTTCTAGTTACACACAAGTCCTGTATATATATTTATTTTAGAAGTCTTGCACTTTCGCTTAGGTGATTCAAAGTTTAGATCAAGACTGCTGCCCTATGTAATCACTGGCATTAAAGTAAAGCAGCATCTGAAATACTTTTTCTTGCCAGACTGTCTTAAGCTGAGATCAATCTGAAGCTCAGTTCTGACAGGATATATTGCCCCTATTTACCAAGCAGAAAAAAATTCACTGAGTGAATTTTCATCACTTCTTGGTGATGAAATTGAATCAGCAAGGACTAGAAAGTTGCTCTTTGTCTTAGTGATTGGTTTTATACAACTAATACAAACTAAAATATTAGCCAGATTTCTATACTACATCTGCTCAGTCATAACAAGTAACAAAACACTATTTTCCCATTAGTATTGCTCTTTCTAAATGCACGAGGACTACTGACAGTGAGGTTTTCCTTTGAGGAAGAGAACTTCCCTTAGAAAGCTCATTTATTTCTCAGACTAACAATCATCTTCTTAAATTGACAATGCTGGATATACTGGTTTGATTGTCCTAATCCTCTAAGAAATTCAGATCAAATACAAGTGTGCTGAATAGATTTGACCAGAAAATTAAAGGAGGAGGAGGAGGAGCTACTCTGGGCTGTTTCCAGTTGTCAATTGTCCAAAATGATTGTGGCCAGCTGCAGTCCCAGCAACATCCTGGCTCCTTCCTGGAGCATCTCAGCAGTGGCTGAGATCCAGCAGCAGCACAGACCTGCTTTCCTCTCTGTCAGGGTTTTGTGCCAAGCCCTGAACGAGTCCCTGCCCTGCAGAAACAGACTCATCCACCTGCCTGCTCCTGGCCTGGACAGCCCTGAGACACTCTGTTCCCTCTGTGATGAGCAAGACCCTGAAAAATGAGACCTGAAGAGAAAGTGGAAACTCCAAGTCCTTACCACCAACAGAGACACGATGGCAGCAGCCTCTTCTTCATGCAAGGAGCGTGTTTGGGAACATTTGGGGCCCTGCCAGGACACAACCCCCTGGAAATCTTCCCGGCAGAGCTGATCCCTGTCTTTATAAAAGCACTGGCATTCCTGTTCCCAGCAGGTGCCCAAGAACAAAGCCTCTGGAGGCTCCCTCAGGCTCCCACATGATTCCTTGAAAGGAGCAGATTTGCAGATGCTGATGGAAATCTCCTCCAGTGCTTTGTACATGCTGACAAATGGAGCAGTTCCCTCAGAGTTGGGAGCAGTTGGTTTAACATTTCTGCATGGTGCAGATAGTGGGTTTCTGGACATGCAAGAAAGCCCAAAAAATCCAATCTGGGCAAAAAAAGCCCTAAGAATGTCCAATGTCTGAAGGCTGTTGTGGGAGAAATTCAGCTCTGAATTAAGGTGCAAATTTCTACCAGGAAGACTATTAAATATGAGAATATCTCTGATGGGACAACTTTGATTGGGACTTGAAGTATTTAGGGTATGATAACTTTTGTTCAAAATTGGGGGTTTGAAGATTCTATGGGCTGTGAAAACAGATATTGAACAGGAAAACAGCTTTGCTACTTTCAGGTCACAGCCTCTATAAGGACATCAAATGTCAAGTTATTTGTTACGGTAGGAACTGTGCAGTGAAGGGATTCTTCAGGTGACATGAGAACAACAGATATGGAATTAGGGCCTTCTACTTCACTGATAGATTACTTCAGCCATATTTATTTCATGTATTTAAAACTCCCTTGCATCAAACCTTCTGTTGCCATCTGTGTGCCAAAACCCTCTAAGCCTTGTGCTCCATTGAGCTCTGGAAAAAACAGACAGAATTTACTCCAGAAACTCCTCACTCTACAGATCCAAGTTACTGACATTTCTAGACCTAAATATAAAATACATTCGGTAGCTATTACATCATACTATATTGCACTATTATGTTATTATATATTATATCATCTTGCATTATAATTAATTATAACTTTTTTTGCAATAGAAAGATGGGGACCTGCCAGTCCTAAAGTTTGATTCTCAGTGTTCCACTGCCACTAATACCATTCTCGGCCAGCTGAGCTGGGGATTTTACATTTTCCCTTATGCACTTCATTTTTTTCATCTTAACTTTTCAGAAGTAGGATGACTTTTAGAAGGCAGAGAAGAGTGTATCACCAGAATTTTTAAACACTGGCATCTCCTCTGAAAGGCTGCCCTGGGCATTAGTTGCAAAGCTGTGGAGATGAGTTAGGAATTTGAAGATGCAAAACTCGTTTCTCAAATAGCCATCATCTCCCAGCTGATGATGCACCACTTCCCAGCACTGCTGTCTTGGCTGAATTCCAGTTGGATCTAGGCCTATCAGTGGCATTTGCTGTTTTATTTCAGTTTCCTCAGATATCCATCACCCTAATAACAGAGTTGTCACTTAATTACAAGTCACACGTTGCAGCATCTTGTGTCATTTCAGTGTGCTTTACACACACCATTATACTTCCTATATGGAAATAAAATTTTATGGCAAGCCAGATCATTATGAGAATTTAATATAGAAAAATTTAAAAATTTTATAGAAAGTGTATCTCCCTTGCAAATATTTGCATTGCCATCTCACCCCAAACAGGCAGCAAATAATCAGCACACAGGCAGCAAAATCTGCCTCATTTCCATGCCTTATTCTGCAGTGGCAATGGTGTTTCTCTGCCTTGCAAATAAGAACAAAAACATGTGGAACATCTGGATGTTTAATGGGACAAAAGAGACAGTGGTTCCAAACTGTTCACTAAGTGAATGTTATTCCATATGCCAAAAATACTTTGACAGATCCCCCAGAAACGTAATTTCAATTATATATGCCTCTGCTCTCAAAAGCTGTGCTGTAAACATCTGACAGCTTCACTCAGTGACTCTGCTTCCCTGGGGAGCTCACAGTCCAATCTTCTGACTGAAGAATTAAGAATGCATTTTGCTCATAATTCCTCTTCTCTAAGCTAAAGATCTGAGCAAACCTGTGCCTATCTTCTTCTTATTAACAGAAACATTCACAAATTTCTTGTTAGATGTCGAGTTAGCCAAACTAACAAGGACTAGCTCAGTGCCATAATCTAGGAAAAAATCAGATTGCTCAGTGTGAAGGATAGTTTTATTTAGTGTAGGGGAATATAGAAATTAAAGAAGTGACACTGTATGCAAACTGCAGGTAGGCAAATGGAAAGGGCTTTTGTCTACAGTTAACACATATTAACACAGAAATCAATAACTGAGAACTAGTCCAGAACTCCACCCATTTTTCAGAACACAATTTAATTTGCAAATTTTTTATGGAAACTTGCACAGTGGATGGATGACAAAGTCAGAAGCCTGAAAACTACAAATATATCTGTGAAAACTGTTATAGCAATATATTTTGTGAACTATGAACTTCTGATGCTTCTCGATAAATTAACTCTTTTAATATGAGTTTTCTCAGCTATATATTCTCTGCTCACAGCTGTCATAGAAGCTTTTGGTCCTACATATGGCATGACAGTTTTAAACTCCCTTTCCTTGCATTTCAGTTGTTTCTGAAATCCACTGAAATTTTCTCCTAACACTCACTACAAATGAAGTACATAGAGCTCTACAGAGGTTGCTTTCAGAGTGTATGCAGGATGAATCCACTACCAAAAAATGTGATTAAGACTTACACAAGGAATCTCCAGCAGTGACCTTTCTCCAAAAGCTGAAACAGGGTTTTTTTCTTTTAAGGAATGGGTAAGCACAAACACTCTTCACATGACGAACACTGGCTAGGTATACTGAAAATATTTATTATAGCCCTACTGAACAAAAAATAAATATAAATAATACTAGATACCATCCTTCCCTGAGGCAGTTTGGGCTGTGCACTGAGGCTGTCCCAGCAATAGGTCATTTACATCACAGAGTTTAGGACCCAGAACTCAGGGAGCAGAAAAGAGTTCAGCCAATTCAGCAGATGTTTCTTCCCAATCAATAGGTTTTGTTTCTGTCTTTGAAGAGGAGGTCACCTGAGTCCCAGGCTGTTTACCCAGCCCTAAGGCAGGTGGCTTAGTGGTGCTTGCCACAAAATGCAATCCAATGCTCTACTTCTCTGGAAGTGGGTTCACACTTCCTCTTCAGTCCACCCAGAGTACACTAAAAAGGTGCAATAAATTAAAGATTGCTGTTGCCCCTGCAGCTGGGTGTGGGCAGCAAACGAAGTTCTCCCAGCTAAGAGGCCCAAACAGGACTGGATGAGTCCTGAAAGGTGACACCCAGAAGTGGCTGAGAGACTCGGGCTGCACTGGTGGCAGATTAAATATCAAAACTCAACTCCATCACAGGCTTTATTTTTCACTTAACATACCTAACTGTGAAGTTACAAGCTTAAAGAACAACTTTCGATGTCTTTACTCAGTTTTTAAAATGACACACTCATCCAGCAGATCTTTCAGAAACTTGTTTAATAAGGATAAAATTGGTGAGGGAACAGAGGCAGCCAGAGCCCTAAATCAATGACTTACCCCCTAACTAAATAGAAAGTCTCAGATTAATAAGCCACAAATATGATTATGGAAAGTTTTGTCAGTGAAATATTTGCAAACAGTCGATTTTGTGAATTAGTAATGGGACCATAGTGCAGCCTTCAACTCAGGGATACTCTGTGGGTGTGTGTTTACCTTGTTACCTTTGCATATTTGATCAAGGAGCAAATACAGGAATTTTAGTGTACCTACAAATACATACATACATATTGCCATGATCTGTCATGGCCCTCAGCATCCTTTTGATACCAGGAATAATTTCTTGGTCTCCTCCCTACCTCTCCAGCACACAAAAGTGCTTTACCACAGTTATTTAAGTTTTCCTTGCCATGTTTAATGTCCTTTTGGACAACTCCTGAGCAAAGGCATCTGTTCTGCTGTTACTGAAAACTTGTCAAAGTTTCGTTTTTCCTCCTTGGCACTATTTTTACCTTTTCTGTCAACCTGCTGAAGGAAAGCCAGGCTCTGCTCTCTGCCCCTCCTAACCAGCTTCATCACACCCTGCCGTGCTCAAAACCTTATATTTCTTTGTCCTTCATCACATTGCCTCGCAAAGCAGAAGTGGGAAGCACCAAGGCTGTACTTCTTACAATTTGCCCTTTTCTGAAAGCTGATTGTCTTTACCCTACTGTTGCAGCAGCCCTCTTGTTAGAGGGTAGAAATGAGCCCAGACACAGACTCCTTGTTTATCACAGCATGACAAGGGCCCTGGTTTATTCCTCTTCACAGCTCAGCCATCCTCACTCCAACCATTCACTGACCCTGGCTGCAGCAGCTCCTGCTGTGGGTTTCCCTTGCAGCCTCTGACTGCTGGTTATTCCCTGATAAATTCTGACTGCAGGGGTCAGTTTGCAGCCTCTGACTGCAGCTTTTACCCAGCCAGACTGTGACTGCAGGTTCCAACAACAGGCTCTGACTGCAGCCCCAGACTGACCTCACAGCAGGGACTCTCTCTCCCCAGGAGCCTTCTTCTTCATGATCCTCTCATTCTCCCTTCCTCAAGGTTCCTCCTCCTTCATGATTCTCCCCTCCCCAGCTAACCCACCCCCTTTTATCACACTTATCTTTATTGGATGTATTTGTGACTCATCAGGGGCAAGGCTCAATTGGGTAATTAACACAGTTGTTACTTATCAGGGGCAAGGTCACCTGTATTCCCTTCTCCTATGAGTTTCTCTAGAAGGGTTTCTCTCTCTCTTTCTCTAGGGGAGAGGTTTTCCTCTCACCCTACCTCTATGAGTTTCAAATTCATGTGTTATCTCTTGCCTTTTCTCTCTGTGATCAATGTGTTTTTCATGGACTGGTTTGGAATCTTACACGAAATAAACAAACTGAAAAAACCCCCAAGAACCCAAATTTTTATACTAGCTACTTTTGTGGACTGCCTATAATTACACCCACACATATTTTTCCATATAAACAGTACAACAGCAGCTAAAAGGAGCTTTTAGATTTCTGGCATCATTAATACAGGGGAAATGACATGTGGGCTCAGAGTCAAGTAAAAACAGGATTAGAAATTCAGGCAGGAGGACAGAGATAAGTCATAAATAGCCTTTCCTCTGGTCTACCCCTCCCCTTGAAATGCGACCCATGAAATGGATAAGACTGCTTATGGATTGGCTGCTAATGAATTGCCACAAATAAAGAGAAATTAATAAGGAAAACCTTCCCATGTAAAGAGAAGAACATATATCTAGACCAACAATTTGGGTGAGATAATTACCAGTGTAATTTTGTTAATTGGGACCAATGTACTATTCTTAATTTTTTATTATTTTTAGAGCACTGCCATAAAACCCAAAATGTTATTTTTACTTGCAGAGAATCTGCCAAGTGTTCTCTTTGTACCTGATGAAAGACCATGCAACCAGCTTACTGAAAAATCACTTGAAGGAATTTAAAGGCAGAATAATAACAAAACTGCTAGAGGGAAGAACAGGAGAAAGTCTGCTGTAAACATGAGAATATAATGGAAAGAGAGTATAAAAAAAAGTCATGTAAGACAACTGTCACTTGGCTCTTAGAAAATTGAGCATGGCATAAAAATAGTAATGAGAGTAACAGGAGCAATAAAATGAAATCTTTGTTCATTAATGTTCATTAAGACAGAGGAAAAAAGATTTGTTCTTCCTGCTATTACAGAATATTTATCTGTGCAAAGCATTATGCAAAGCATCATTTCAAACTGCTGCTCCTCAGCAAGCAACTACAATCTGTTCCCAAGGTCAGTTTGTTGCCCTCATGTCCCACTTGTAGGAATGCTCTTGGGGCTGTAACTCAGATTTGGTCTGTTTTAAAAAATAGCTTGAGTGAAACAAGAAAATTAGATATTTGGGAATCACAGGACAGTTTTTGAGGGATTCATTGGAAATGCCAAGATAAATATTGCTTGATAGTCACTGGTCACTGCACACCAATACTTGGAAGTTACACAACCAGACTGGTGAGTGCACTTACTCCACTTGGAAACCCAAAGGGAAATGTCCAGAGCTGATACTTTTCCTGCCACACGTTTTTGTGTTTGTGGGAGGGAGAGGCTAAAGGAGTTTGACAGGGTTGGTTATGGTTCTTTCTTTCTGCTGCTCTTGGAAGGAAACTTCACTTTCATTCCCTGTCCCTTTTCCAGAAACAACTTCCTTCTCCCAGAAGTACCACATGGAAACTGTCAGCCAGGTACCTGCTGGGGCCTCAAATGCAGGTGTGCCTGAGGTCTGCCTCCCCAGACTGCATGAAATCACTGGGAACAAACAGCAAAAAGGAGAATTAGAGAGATCTCAGGGGAATTGTACTAAACCCAGAAGTTACGTATTTCCACAGTTTCCATTACTTGTTTGAATTCTCTATCTAAATTTTAGTGGCAGTTTGGCTGCTATGTTTGGTCTAATTAGAACTAAATGTAGGCTGCACTTTTAACTCTATTAATTCCCTTAATGTCATTATCTCAAGCGTGCAGAGGTGCTCAGCAGCATCTACACTGGTGCCCCTTACATAAGGTCCATTGCTTTTCTGAGTTATACTGCTGGTTGAGGAGTCAAGGGCTGATTTAGTTAGAGCTAAATAAGAATAACTTAAATTAAAAGAAAAGACTTCTTAATTTGTGCTGCAATTTTTTCCCTTTGTATTATCACTGCTTTTCCATCTCTCCTTTAATAAGATGTCTCTCCCTCCTGGTCTACTTGCAAAGACCTTTGCATCTATCTTTTTCTTGTCCTTCTATTTTTAGTGCACATCTGTTCCTGTTTTGACCTCAATTCTCTTTCATCTGGGGCTTAATTTTTTCCGACTGCCAGCTCTTCTCACAGCTGTCAGATCCCTTTTTTCTTGCAGATCCATAATGTTTCTGCTGGTGGTAAGTGCCTATGATGCCTTAAGTTTTAGCTTCCATATTTTTTAGATTCTGTCCTGCCTAGGAGTGCAGTTCTGAGCCTCATATTAAGTGTTATCAGCTCTCTTCACAGAGTAGGGAGACAAAACAAATCTTTTTCCTGCTGGAGACCAAGGACAAGAGTTGCAAGTTTTCAGGTCCAAAAGCATAGACAACAGTGGACTGAGGAGAGAAAACAAGAAGGATGGGACTTCATAACCTGCAGCTGTAATTGGACAATTAAACCCCAATATGCAAATGGACCAAAACTTATAAAAGTGTGAGACCTCATGACCGGTTATGCATTTTGTGACCATTTTGGGTCCATCTTGGGTGTAGCCCTGGCCAGGCTCTTGTCCTGCCCAAGGTGTACCCTAAAGGCCTTTTAATAAATATCTACTTTATTCTCTAGCTCTGTCTGGTCTCTGTTCTAGCTCAGCCTTCCCAAGGCATCACCTGGAGTCCCTCTCTCAGTGTGGAAGGGACAGGCAGCTCTGCAGGGAGCCCCAGCCCATCTGAGCTACCTCCTTCACCCAGCTCCTCACTCCCAACACTGCCAGGGTGGGCAGGTTCCAGAGGTTCCAAATTGCTCTTTCTTTTCCCCCTCCACTTCTTTTGTGATTTTCTGATACGTCAGTGTGTTACCAACTACTGCCAACTGAGCTTGTTGACAGGCATGACAAGAAACACCACTTTTGTTCCTTTCATAGGCTGTATTTCATTTTTCTTTGGATCAGTAATGAGGAAATTTGTTTTGTTCCACCTGATTTCTCCCCTTGGCAGCAGAATTGGGAGCATGAGCAGGAAGATGCAGGAAGGTCTTTACTCTCTGCCTTTCCTCTCAGCCCCCCAGTAACGTTTGCAGAAGTGTTTGCCCTCATTTCATCTGCTGATGCATGCAGGGCTGCTCCAAACCCCAGGAGTGCTGATCCCAGTGCACTTTGGGGGATGCCTCCTGGCACCCAGCCCTGCCCTCACGTCCCAGTGCCTGTGGAAAAGGCAGACAAAGCCCTTTGCTCCCCCTAATCATCCTTCCTGAGACCACTGCCACTGCTGTTGCCCCATTTGTATAAAGTGATTTGGAAGAAAGTGCAAGAAAGTCGTGGTTGTGCAAACAAGGATCAGCCAACACAAATATTTTCCCCTGTTTAGCTGATGTGTTCAGTACTTTTGTCTCAGTCAAGTTCCCATGCAGTTTCACTGTTATAAAACAGTGGTGTAGCACCCAGATACATTAACATTTAAATAAGACACTCAGGCTATTTTTTTTTCAATTTAGTTTAAAAAAACTACTCTGTACTCGATTCATGTTATCCAAAAGCCACATACACCTTTAGCAAATTCAGATAACATAGTGAACATGTCAATTCTAGAAATTTCTACCTCTAATTCCATGCAATACTGTAGGAAAGAGGAATGTGCACTGCAAACATTGCTTAACTGAAATGTTAAAAACTATCCCTTCTGCTTTTCCTCCCTCTTGGAGCACAAAGAGAATCTAATTAGCATGCTCAGTGTTTCTCCAGAATTCAATTCAGACTCCAAGTATGCTATCAAGGGCTTCAACACCAGACAGAAATGATTTGGGATGACTGAGCTGTCTCTAGAAATATATTCATTTAAATCTAATGGGTCCTCATGAAAAATGATACCAAATGCAGTTAAAAGGACTTTACCTGCTTTTAAGAGAGAATAATAAAGTTACTAGGAATTTTCTGTAACCTTAAATCTGTCTTGGAATTGCTGAGTGTGCTTGTGTAACTTGGCAAATGCAGCAAGTCACAGTAACTCGTGAGCAGTCTTGTGTGTGACATTTTTCTTTTCAGCTGATCTTTCCTCACTGGAAAAAGTTTCCTCTCCATCTTGTAAGAGACAGAATCTTTCAGGATCTGCAATTTTTTAGGTTGTCTCCAATTTCACCCAAGAGTGTCATTTACAGGTTTGGCAGTCTCTTTTCCTTTTTTCTGAAAAAGAAGAAACTTCTTCGTATTGGATTTCAAGCCACCCTGATAGCATTTCCCAGCCAAGTAATTCCTTTGATGCAGCATCCTGCACCTCTGCCTTGCAGATGATAAACCAGGTTTTAGCATTGTTTATCACGTGCTCAGGGCTGGTGTGCCACTCCAGCAAATGCAGGATGTTAATCAGCTAAATTATAAAGAGGAAGAAAAGGAACATAAAGTTG
Organism: Argya squamiceps; assembly: GCA_037834095.1. NCBI lineage: Eukaryota > Metazoa > Chordata > Aves > Passeriformes > Leiothrichidae > Argya > Argya squamiceps. Next base: position 5,797,098 of record JBBMKD010000216.1, on the reverse strand, counting down.
TTTCTTTCAAAATCCCCTTCTGGACTGCACTAAAGCAGACCCACCCACATTCAGCACAATAAAGGAGTAGCTCACTATCACCCATCAATTTCCTGGTTTATGAAGGCATCTTATTCTGAGCACATTAAAGCAATGTTGATAAGAGCAAAGTGGTTTATTTTTATTTTTTTTTTAGTCTAGATTTCAAAGAAATGTTCTTAAGAAGGAAGGTACGCCTGAGAAGCAGTGCCTTACCACAGCACTCTTATTAGCATTTCTTCAAAGATGCCTTCAATTTGGTCCTGGCTACAAAGACAAAATCTGCACTTGAATACAGATATTCAAAATGAAGTTGGAAATTGTCGGAGTCTTAGGGAAAAGATGGACATAAGCCATAAAGCTGAAATGTAGCAAGAGAAAAAAAGACAGTAAGTGTGCACAGATAAGCAGCTCTTGTGTGTTAGATATGGCTTCAGAAAAAAAGGAGAGACTGCCCATGTTCCAGCAGCTTCCTGCTGATCCCAAAAAAAGCAGGGAAATTTCAGTCATTTGACTTGTCACCAATTACCACCAGAGCTAACGGGAAGGAGGTCATGCAGCATCTCTGAGTAATTACTGCCAAGATCACTGAAACAGACATTCCAATATATCCAGACCTGTGTGATGAGAGCCTGGTCCTTCACAAAAACATAAAACAAACCCAGGGAGGATAATTATGCAGCCTCTATGACACAATTTTTCTTCATAAACCCAGGCAATTAGGGTTCAAACCTCAGTATGCTTCTTCTATTCTATACTGTTTAGTTGGGCCAAATGTGTATATAAAAATCAACATTCATCACAGGGTTTGAAATAATTTTTTAGAAGGGGACTTAGGGTCATGGCAATGAATTTCACATTTCCACCACATAGATGCAATGTTTGCCAAACCTCATTTCTAACATTGCTTAGGGGATTTCTTAGGTATGGTGTATTAACTGATTAATTTCTCAAACTAACAAATAAGCAAATAATGTCTTACATTATGTATAAATCTGACCCTTTCAGTGTTTTTCTTCCAGAAAGATGACTGAAAATGACACCTCATACCCATTTTTTTAGCATCCTTGTGACTCCATTCATAACCCCTCTCAGTTATAATTCAGGGACAACGACTTATTGTAATTTAGACATATCAATCAGTCTTATCTCCAGGACATGATGCTTAATATAATAAAGTTTCACATAAAATGCTTGCCAGGAATACATTGTCTTGATCCTGCCTGCAGTGAAAACCAGTGAAGAAATTTGGATCCCTTTCAGCTTAACTGTCTAGTAATATTCAGAGGTCTCTCTTACAGAAATATATATTTACCCCTTTTGTCCCATGCACTTGTTTGTAAAATTCCTTATGAGTCCCCTTAGTATGCAGTACATTTCATTTACCTCAGTTTATGCTTCCATGGACAGCCATTCTTTTTTCTTTCATTCAGATTTCATTTTGTTTCACTTGAACTCTCTGAGAACTGCACTTCATTGTTTATCCAAATGTGTCATCCTGGCTTTTCACTTCCATTCTGCCAGTGGTTTACTTAGTTCTTGTTGAAAGAAAACATTAGAGCTCAAACACATCTTTTCAAAATGATTTTGTAAGAAAAACCTTTCAGATAGAGCATGAAAAAATTCAGATGTTACCACCCAAGTTTTTCAAACTAAATCTGTTAAAACATCAATGGAAATAAGTGGTGAGCTCTAAATAGCTTTAAATAAAATCTGACACTGTAATTCTGGCACTGATGCTGTCATTGGTATCAAGCAGCTGCTCCAGAAGACAGAGATTTCCTGAATGTTCCTATAAACAAGCAAATCTTTAAAGATACCTCCCTTAGCATAAGTCAATGTCCTCATAAAGAATACTGGGGGTTTTTTTAATAAAATACTCACTGATTTAACAGGTGCTATTTGCTTATTACATAAGCACCTGGTTAGCTTTTAATTACAATGTTGATGGAAATCTCAATTTAGACTGAAAAATTTTGACTGACGGACTTTAATATTTCAGATTTTGAAAGGAATAACTAAAAGCAAGAAAAATAAAAATATCCCCACTGGAGCAACAGAGAGCAGGACATTTGAACAAATTTATGCATAGCAGGAATAAAACTTTGTTTAACTTTATTTGGTATCAGGCAGGTAGAGCAAGCATTGTTTATATCCTGATTTCCTAACTGTATGGTTTATGCCCACATTCACATACCATTACACCCCACTCAATGTATAAACAAAAGAAGTTCATTATAGAAATCAATCCAATACCCATAACAAATTCAGGCTTTAGTCTGCACCAGTTAAATAAGAATGGGTCAGATTTACTTGGAATAGCACAGAATTGTACATCAGGGCAAGATCTAACCAAAAGTAATAACCCTCATCTATCTGGAGACCAGAAATCCAATGACTGAGAAATGCTGCACTATGACTCAGGACCACTTATAAAGATATATTTTTGCAATAGACAAGGCAGGAATTGTCTTTGTCAAATACCACGAGCTGACAGTTTCTTCTTTTAAGCAGATTGGGCTTTTTTGAGAGATCTTATTTCAAAATATATAACTCTGAACATGCTCAGGAAGTAACAGACTGCATGGCAAATAAAGAAAACAAATGCAGTGAGGTTTTATCAAGGGGGAAGGCACACGGAGATTATATTCTTAGTTTGGTGAGGGAATCAGCATCACTAGCAAAATCCTCAGTCTCTGCATAGCCCTCCATGGGCTGAACCCTTGGTCTGCCTATTGCAAGTCATGAACATCATATTAATATTTGTCTAACTGCTCTTTATGAGCTGCAGGGACACATGATAAAGCTGCACTAATATAAATATTTGTCACAACAAGCTGTAACCAACAACACTTCATCATCCTCATATGCTGGGAACTACTAACTCCATCAAACACGTTACAGTGCCTGCTCTACATGGTTACAGAAAAACGAGAATAAAGAACAGAGGGAAAAGCCACAATTTATCTTATGGGTTTTCCTCTTGTGGCTTAATACAATGGTTACCATGCTACCTTGTCAGCTGGAGAAAAATGGAGCATTTGGAAGCTGAAGCCTAAAAGAGTTTCAAGCCTGGCTGTGCTCACACATTAAGAAATGACTGGAAGCAGCTTCAGCTCAAGAAGAACTGAGCACTCTGAGAAAAGACATAAGTCCAGAAAAACAGTATACTCTCCAGCTATTCTTTCTTTTATTCTCTTTTTTTTTTTCCTCCTGCTGTTGTTGAAATGTTAGCATCAGTTGGCACAATTTCTGCTTCCTGCCTGCCAACAGTAAAACACTGATCATTCTGATGAGAAAGATGAAAAAAACTATCAGGCTCAAACAGAAAGTTGTCTAAAGTTCATGCATGATTCAGTCTCCTGTAGGGCTTTTTAGTCTATAGCATAAATCTCTAGAGGTAAAATGTAATAAAGAGCGAAAATAGTGCAGGAAAATGAGTCCTAAAACTTTAAAGACCACATTTTACCCTTGTTATTCACACAGAGCATTACCTAATGCAGTATGGGAAAAGAAAAAAATACCCAGCTACTTTCAAAACAAGCAACAGGGAAAACTTGAGTATAGCATGAACACAAGTATTTTTAAAATGTATGATCCCTGGCAATGTTATACCTTTGGCACCAAAATTTTTAATTTCCTGTATGTTACAATCCTAAATGTAGGCGGCTTGAATGCACTTGGGGTTGTAGAAGAGTGGCCCCTCAGCATAGCAGATGTCACCCAGCTCGACTCTCAAACTCACAATTTTGGCATCAGTGCTCCCTCCCAGTCCAGCCCATGCACCCAGCAGAATAAATCTGGTCAGTTCTGCAGTGGATCACAGAATCCTCCTCCACAAAAGGCCAGGAAAGACCTCTTCATCTCAATGCAGAAGCAGCTCCAACCTGTAAGCACTTTGTCCCAAATCCAACATCCTAATAGCCTGAGTGCCATTCACAAACTCAATTTTGAAATGGGAAAAAAACTAAGCTCAACATAATTTTTGAAACAGGAGGCATCATAATGAGAAATGACATTAAACTGTCTGATTTTCAACAAAAATATTACTGAAATACTGTCTTTATTCAGCAAGTACTTTGCAGCTCTCCCACTCAACATTCTATGTCCAGAATACAACATATTAACAGGCTTTAACAGTTTTTAATGATTTCCAAAAGAACTGAGCTGCAATATGTAAACATGATCCAGAAATTTAAATCATAAGCAGGGGAAACACACTCTGAGGAAAGGAATGAAGAGAACTGATTTCCATTGTTGTGGAAACTAGCTGCTAGTAGGTAGCTTCGAGCTGGCAAGTTAGATAATTTATTTTGTTTTAAAACAAAATGTTTGCACAATAGTAGCAGATTCTAGATTTCTCTATTATTTTCGGGTGATAAAAACCATTTCTGTGCCATGTTTGTCAGTTGGAAATTGCACAACTTTAACTTAGGAAAGTTGGTGAGCTTTTTTGGCATCTGTCCTGTTAAGTAATAAAATTCATTCAAATTGCAGTGTTAAATGTTTATATAGCTGTCTTTGAGGAGTTTGAGTGGCTATATACCTACATGAAGCAGAAAATGAGAGTAAAGGAAGATGAGAGCCTCTAAGAACCAAGTTACAATGTTTTTTTCCTCTGAGATGACACAAGATAATTTAAACCTTAAGAGCTTTCCTCACAGAAAAGCCATACCCCGCCATTTTCCATGATCTGTCTTGTACTTTCTTATAATGAGAGAGAAACATTCTAACTTTATATTTCCTCAATCTGTCTTTGCCCCTTTAAAATATGAATGAATTCTGTGGAGGACCCTGTTATGTAGTGGTACCATACAGGCATTGGACACATCTTTCTAAAATTAGGAAAAAAAATATTTATCTTCTTCAATAATGCAAAAAGCTCCCTACATTATCCAGCTTTGATTATATCCTTCAGGTATCTGAGAGTCTTCAATAAACCTCTCTCACTCATACCTTTACCTCTCTATAGGTTTGAATAAACATACTAAACAGACACAAACTACTTTTCTGAGTTGCACTAAGAGCATTTAAAGCTTATTTTTCAAGTTACATGAAATGCCTTCTGTATCACAGTCTGCAATATCTTTTTTTTTTTTTCACACCACAATGAATGTCCTTAAAACCAAAGGCTGATGCCAAGCCAGCACAACATGGTGAGCTGCCCTGCAGGACATGCCCACACCACTGCCGTAGCTGTCTGCAGCACCAGCCCTGCAGAGAGGCTGCCAATTTGGTCAAAAGGCAGCTGTCTTGAAAACTCCTCCAGGCTAAGATCACTCCTAATTTGACAGAGATTTGGGGCTTGTGGGTTTGGAGTGAAAAGTTCAGTGAAATACTTCCAAAACAGCGACCACGCGGAGCTGTTCCCCCATGCAGAGATTTGCTCTCCTGTTTTGCCTGTGGTAAAGCAAAGCTTATGTCTGCAGAGGACCTCAGGCCTTTTGTAATATGTTGGGAACACAAGTTGCTGTAAATGGTCATAATGTAAGTCAAATAATTAAAACTCTTTAAAAAAATATTAAATTATTCCCACACGGGTGTGCTTACATGTGTTAAGACCCACTGCTTGCCTTTGTGTATAAAACTTGAGCAAAAGGAAAGACAATGCTTCTTACAATTATATAGGAAAGTTGGTGGCTAGGTATGTAATTATATAAGAAAAAGGACTATTTTAAAGGCTCTGTGAATGAGTGCCTCCACTGGGTAGGAGCTTGGCTGTGAGGGATTGCTTTAAGATGGTACCTGTTCAATAGTTGATCTCCTTGGATTATGTTTTCCAGTGAGCATCAAGGGCTGGGGCGTGGCTGGGGATGCTCCCTCTGCTTTCAGCTGTGGGAGCTGACTGACTTCCCCTCAGCTCTGTAGGAAGAGCAGGCACAGAGAGTATGAAGGCACAAAAATCCCACCCAGCAGAGCTGTTGGGCACTAACTCCTGTGGACAAGCTCCTCACTTCTGCAAAAGAGGGGCTTTGTAGCCCTTCCTGGCTGACAGGTACTCATGCAATCCACACAGCACTAATTAAAGCACTGCTGTCTCTACTCCACCAACATCTCCTTCTTGTGCTGCTCAGCATCCCTGTGATTCCTCTGGCTAACTTTAGGCGACAACTTTTCCTGTAATTAGGCAAGAAGCATATGGCTGTTGGACTGTACCCATCACCAGTTGCTGTGCTGAGTTGGAGGAGCTCTCAGCTGAATCCTGCAGGGAGCATTCCCTGGGTGTCCTGCTGATACCCTAAAGTTTTAGCTTCCATGTTTTTCAGATTCTGTGCTGCCCAGGGGTGCAGTTCTGAGCCCCATATTAAGTGTTAGTCAGCTCTCTTCACAAAGTAGGGAGACAAAACAAATCTTTTTCCTGCTGGAGACCAAGGACAACTGTTGCAAGTTTTGAGGCCCAAAAGCAAAAATAGTGGTGGACCAAAGGGAGAAAACAAGAAGGATGGGACTTCATAATTTGAAGCTGTAATTGGACAATTAAACCCCAATATGCAAATGGACCAAAACTTATAAAAGTGTGAGACCTCGTGACTCACATTTTGTGACCATTTTGGGTCCATCTTGGGTGTAGCCCTGGCCAGGCTCTTGTCCTGCCCAAGGTGTAGCCTTAAAGGCCCTTTAATAAATATCTACTTTATTCTCTTAGCTCTGTCCAGTCTCTGTTCCAGGCCAGCCTTCCCAAGGCATCACTGCAGTGCTGTGCCATCACCAGGGTGCCGAGGATGCACGCACAGCACCACATCCCATTACCTGAGCTCTGCCCATCCAGCTCCCAGCAGAACCACACCCTGCTCCATCTGCTGGGAGCCAGCAGGATGCAGGGACATGGCAGCTGCTGCTCTCCCAGTCCATGGCAGCCAGGGCAGGGTTTTTCCTTATCCAAACCAACAGCCAACCTCGAAACTGGCCTCCCGTTTGCACCAGACCTGACCCCTGTTTCACCTGGTTTCAGAATGGAAAAGTTGAAACTCAGAAGATTCTTGGGTAAACAAGAAGGTCTAAAATGCACACCATATTCCCCTTCCCGTTTTTTTTTCCAATTCCGTGATGGCAAGCCAGAAAAGGCTTGCGAATTCCAGACGACAAATCCACATGAAAGAATCTCAGGGATAACATTTGTGTTTCTGGAGATAATATCAGAAAAGTCACAGCCTCTGCTGCTTATCTGAGATTTGCTTGATGGATCTAATAGGATGATTTTACCTGTGGTGAATATCTGCTCCTAGACAGGCACTGTGACTACCCAGCTCTGGATTTCCACTGGAAAATTAAACTTTCTTTCCCATATGGCAGTAACTGCAGTATAGGATCTCAGTAGGTGTATAACACAGAGAACACAGGAAAGATATATAGCACAGGCAGGCTCTGCCAGCTCTGGAAACACTTCTATGCAGATTGAAAGCTAAACCCAGAATTTTTAACTAAACAACACAAGTGTATCCTCAGGTTTGGGAATCAAAATAATAAGGTATTTAATTTAGGTATATCTGTGTATGGAGCAATCGTCTCATTGCTTATTTTAAGAAAATTATGTGTAACACAGATTCTAAATAATGCAAGGTTATGCAAATCTTAATAAATGTTAAAGGAAACAACCCTGACTCTGTGAAGATATTGGCTATTCCAGCAGTTTTTCTCTTCATTCTTTAATTTGTATCTTTGTCAGTAACAGTGTATCAATGAGGTAGGGCTCAAGGAATACTGAAAAAGATTAAGAAGGGGAAGAAAAGGAGATTGGTGCAGTTGATTTTTCTGTTTTGAAGAATTTATGTCAAGAAACAAAAACTGCTCAGTTGAGAGAGCAACTATTGAGTCCAGAATGAGCAGAAAGTTAAGGTTTTACTAGGAAACAATAAAGGCCATGTCAGCCAATGTAACTGTTTCATATGCAGTTATGATGAGAATTCTTCTGTATATATAAAAACAAGGTCCATTTTTCATCTGAAGTTCTACTAGGTGTGTTCAGAGTGGCATTTGTGAAATAAATTACTTTTTATTACTTCTCCTTGCTGTTAACACTGCAGTGCTACTTCAGAAAATGAGAAATATTTTCTCTCACATATTAACACAATTATTAATAATATCTACTGTTGCTGCCATTTTGCACATGATGTCATGAAGTGATGATACCAACAGCCTGAAAAAGTCTCAAGTGATATTTTGGTCTTGGTACCATTTTTCAAAATTAAAAGTTTAGAACATCATGGGAGACCATCTTTCTAGCTAGATCTACATTTATTTGCTAATAAAAGGCATATGACTACTATATGACCTACTCAGCTTTTCATCCAGTTTTGCTACCAGGTATTTAATTTTTCAAAGGTAGAGCCAAAATTTTAGACTCCTATTTTAACAACTTTTTTGTAGTGTCTCTATAGATTGTGTTTCATAAATCGCTGAAAAAAACAACTTTGCCTCCAAAATTATAGTCATAATCATAAACCACTGGGAAAAAAAAAACCCAACATAAATTTTTTTCTTTAAATCTTGTTGTAAAGGACTTAAAGATTTAGTACTCCTTTTACTCAGTCTCCTGTCTACTACAGGTTCTTTTTTAATTTAAAAATCTTTCAAATCCTTCCTAAATCACCATTAGTTTGCTCATTAGAGATGGATGCTTCCTCCCTTAACCTCAAATGTTAAAATGAAGATGTAAATCAGAAAGTCTGCCAGACACATGAGACGCTGCTCAGACATGAAATTCTGATCCTTAAATATTGATCCACAAGTAGATCTTTTTCAAATCATGAACATAACTTCCAAGGAAATTCTGTATTATTTCCTTTAAGATGGTAGGGACGAAAACTTATCACTGAATAACATTAGGTGAGTGCAAAAAATGCTTCATTTTATAAGATCAAAGCCTTTTTTTCTCTAATCCTAAAAACACAGATGTAGGAAATACCTACAAAGGAGGATACTTCTGAATTGAAAAGATGTAAAATATTATTACAAATCTTCTCATGCTTCTTTAAATCTTTCCAACACTGGAAAAAAAAAGATCAGTAAAGCACTCTGGTTTTGATTGTTCACAGTGTAAGTTAGTTCAGCTGTTCCACCACAATTGTTGCTAAGAGCTTGGAGCTGACCATCCAAACATTGTCTAAACACAAGTTAGTGTGCTGTGAAGTAAGAAAGCAGTAAATCACAGTGTTTCCTCATCTGCAATTAGGAAGCCACAAATTCCAAGCAAACGAGAGGCTTTTTGCTTCTCATCTGTGTGGTGTGTTCACATGGCCAGAGAAGTTTCTCCTGTGCTGTAAGAAAATCCTGCAACAACTGCAATCTGCCTCCATGGGGGAGCCACCATGGCCTGTTTGTTGGAACACACTTTGCTTATTTAGAAACCACTGAAATTCATCCCTGGCTCTGAGAGTACTGCCTGCTTACAACAAGCTCATTTTATATTGGCACTGTTAAACCCATTTCTTGAGATGGCTCCAGGCTGTACAAGCAGAACCTCCCTCCGACCTCCCCTCTGCAAAGTGAAAACAAAGACTAAATAACTGTGAGTGCACAACAAGAATGAGAAGTACTTGAAAACAATAGCTGGTTAGGCGAGCAGCTATTTAAAATATTAGTAAATCAGCATGTGGCTCTGCAAAAGAAGACATTTAAAGCCTCTCCCATTCCCTTCCTCATTTTTCATTGTTCTTTCAGAGGCATGAAGCAGTCAAGAACAGCATTTGTTTAGCATTAGGAAAGAGCTTTGTTTAACTGAGAGCTCAGGGAAACCTCAAGCCCAGGACAGATCATTTATGAGTTTGGTGGGACAAAAGAAAAACCTGTATTTATCAATAGGGCACCTTCTGAAGAAAACTTCTCTTTCTCTTTTTTTTTTTTTTTTTTTTTTTTTTTGCAATAGATATAAACAACATTGCAAAGTGAATTTTGAGGTCTCCAGGAATCCCATTATGACTTGATATATTCCTATAAAGGATCCTCTGCTTCCATCTTCCTAATAGGTTTATCTACCATACTTTAAGGGAGCACGCACACAGGGAGCATAACTTGTTTATATTGCTCTGCAAATCACTGAAGGAGTTATATATAGTAAAGGAATAATATATATCAAATTAGCTTGCAAAAGGCAAGGCAAATATAAGATGAATGGAACAGCAATGCAGAAAAATAAGCCTATTAATGTTGAACTCAGTAGTAACATCCCATTTAGAAGTACTTTAATTAATTCCAGTCCTTGAATGCTTGTGGCAACTGGAACAAACGAACAGATTATGATGAACTACCAGTGTTTTCCAGGCTAAGTAAATCCTCAAATGTTTACCATGTTTTAATTGTCTGTGAGGAGAAATTGTTACTTTTGATTTTACTAGACACCCTTAACTTGTTCCTGACTTTCCAAATATTATTTCAAAAACAATGCTGATAGAGGAAACCATAACTTGAGAAAAATGTAACTACTGAGGGCAGCTTACCAGAACTGGTGCTGTACCCCCAGAGTGGGTGGTGAACAGCAGTCAGATAAGAAACAGAGCCAGGCTACACAAAGACATCTCCAGGGCAAAAGATCAGACAGAAAAATTCTCCCAGGATTCTTCTTTCAAAAATAATGCTTTTATGCTCTGCGGTGAAGTAATTAAGAAATATTTTTTACTAATAGCTTTTCCCATCTATTTGAGATTGGTCCTCTGCACAGTAGACTCCTTATAGCATAATTTCCCTCAACTCACTCATGATCTTATTTCCTAAATATGGCTATACAATAAACTTAGCAGTAAGTAGAAAAAAAAAATCTATTTTGGTAAACTGACTCAGTTTAATTTATACACTGCATGAGGAAATACTGATTTCCAACACGTCCTGCATCATTCTTCCTCCATGGCAAAGTTTACATAAATGCTGCATATGTGCATCTTCCATAAGCCAAGCTCTAGCACTAAGTAGCAATTTAACCAGAGAATGCATAATTCAGCAGCTCCCCAAACTTCCTTGTTCACAGCCACATTACATATGTTTCTGATTCAATTCAACACCATGAGGATCTTTGATAGACAACCGTGTTACTCCTGCAAATTTCCACACACACACAGAGATCTCTTACACATTTTCAGCACTCACTTCTCCTAGGATGTTTTTATTTGGGTGATCTGTTCTTACCACTTGCAGCTCTCGATTCCCAGCTACCCTGACACTGAATCAATATTGAAACGATTTTCACACTGAGCTGGTGGTTCCCTGGTAGGGGAAGCTGTGCTGTGTGAGATAAAGATCTGCTGGAACAATTTGCTCCTCCCAAAAATGCACCCCCCCACCTCTATCCCCAGAGTGCAAGCTCAGAATTCCATCTGCCATTGCAGTCACTGCAAGAAATGGGTAGGAAAGAGGCAGCAGAGACAATAAGTTCTTTTGAGTCCTTGGATGCTGGGATCCATTTTTCCAACTGTGCTCCTTCTCTGAGGGGACTTCAGGGCAGCATCCCAGGAATTCAGTGGGCTGCACATATATTACACTTTGTCCTGTCGACTGGAGGTTTTGAGATGGTGGATGGAGTTAAAGAAGCAGCAAACAATTCACTTCAGTTGAAAAGAGAGAACAGGAAACACAGGAAGCTGTCCTGAGTCTCAGTGAAAACTAAGAGGTGAGGGAAGTTATCTTGATTCTTTCAGATGCCCAGCTAATCAACATGTCAGAGGCAGGGTGGTAATGAAACTCAAATTCCTGAAACAAGATCAGCAAGTGGAATGAAATCCAGCTCTAAGAAATGGGACCATTGCTCTGAAGATTTCCTTCATGTTTAACTGAATGCTCACAACTACTCTTCTACATGGGGCATTTCTGCTTATTAAATACCAAGTCGAACAACATTCAGTGCACCCAATTCTACCAAACCACCCAGACAAAACTCAGACTATTTCTCAGAGATCACGGGTCAAGCCTATAAAATTTTCCTTTTATTCTTTTCAGGAGACAGAGATTATATAAGATCCATCCATTCTGTTGGCACTGTCAGACCTCTGCAATACACAGGTGCTTGATGTATGGTTTTAGCTTTCCAAACGTTTTGATACCCTGTCATTCCAATAAGCTATTGAGATTGAAAAATGAATTGAGAGGAGAGGAGGAAAATGCCTCCGCTTCTCTGACAGCCAAGAAGGATTTCACAACGCTCCATTCCCACCCAGGTATCAACAGATAAGCACAAGCTCTATTCCCATTCAGCTGGCACCTGCCCTGCCACAGGAATGGAGATGCATTGTCTTCTCGGGGGAGGCATGAGAAAATGTGACAAAAACATGAAGAGTCAAGAAAATCCACATTAACCTCTGTGACTGTAAAACACTCTGCTCCTGCAGCTCGAGCTAAAAACCACACAGGCAGTACAAACAAGATGGGTTTGGACAGAACTGCAGCAGCATGCAGCCCTTTTGAAGAGTTTCAGATCTGGGTGTTTGTGCTCTCTAATTATGTCTAGTGGATTAGATGTCATCAGGAAACTATGTCTCTTCATGAAGCTGTACTATTTGATTTTAATGCTTTGCATGGTTTGCTCGCATAGAGCTGTGCAGGGCTGCTCTGTGTAGATTGCTCTGTTTGGAAAGAATGAGGAAAAAGGTATTTTCAAAGCTCATTTGAAGGTGGAAACATTATTTGGTTATCCCCAGCTGCAGCTACTGAGCAAGGGTCTCAGGTGGGCAGATCCACTGAATAAAGACTGAAATCCAGTGAGCCCCTGTAAGAATTTTGCAGGCTGGCTCCACAAAATCTCTTTGTGCCGTCTACAACCTGGCACAGGTTGTAGCCCTGTCTTCTGAAACAAGCAGACCTCAAAGAACCCGCCACACAGAAACATCAGATTTTCATACTGTATCATGTTGCCTGTGAAACCTCAAGATTTGGGCTTGAGCAAAAATTCATCATAAAGGAGTAAAACCGCAACATTTTTTGCTCACATGAGGATAAAACAAGACTTTGCTTTATATTTCTATTATTTTGATGGATGATGAGCAGAGGAACACAGGCAGCAATGGTCAATGTCCCCTACGGCCACTCTACACAGGATCTCAAATGGAATGTTTCAGTGTACATGTTTTTTTAACTTCTCTAGGTGCAGATGAAACCCCACCTACTCGACCATCCTCATACCCCTCCATTCCTGATGAGAGCTGTTGCATGTCACATGCAGAGTTCTCCTAAAATATCCTCAAAAAAAAAAAAAGTCACAAGTAATTTTTATTTTTTTTTTTTATGTTAGGCAGGAAGTATGAAATTTGGACAGCCCCTATCAGAGCTGGTTTTAGAGACTAACCAGCAGGAAAAATTCCTTGTTGAAGAAATGGTGGAGAGGGGGCTGCAGCTGTAGATTGTGTGATGCTGCAGGGCAGAAATGACCCAGCACTCACACCTCTGCTCAGAGCCCCTGTGAATCAGCCTTCTCTGTTTGAAAATGCTGAGTTTGCTTTCCCAATTAACTCTGAGGAGCTTCTCCCACCCTGGCAGGTGCACAGTGGGAGCAAGGAGGTTACATGTACCCATTCAGTTGCTATTTTGTGCCGTTGTGATCCCATTTGCCCTCCTTCCTTTTGTTCCTTCTGAAGTAATCCTGATCATGCTGCATCTGCTCCCCAGAGTGTGCCTCAGCAAAATATCCCGGCTGAGCTGCTGTGGGAAGAGAGGTGACGTGCTCAGGAGCAGATAGGAGGATTAAATGAATGAGGATTAAAATTAATTGCTAAGGTTTTGGGAGGCAGAACTGACTGAGATGAGAAGGGACTAAGGAAGAGCCATGGGAATCTCCCTGAATTGGCCATCAGGCTCCAGGCCCCCCAAATGCCATACAGGGATGCCACATATCTGTTATCATGAAGAGTTTAATATTTATTTGCTCTGTCAAGATGCCTTAGGCACATTTGAGCAGCTTTATGCCACTTGCTGCCGTTTTTCTTCCCAGAAATTTGGAGAAGCTTCCTTGGTGCTCCTACAAAATAGGATACAGGATAAAACTAGCTCGGTTAAAACCTCTGATGGGATAAAGCTCTCTAAATAAGCTTCCTGCACTTGAGAAGGTGCGTGAGCTAAACAGAAATCTTCTTTACCTTAAGGATTAGGGTTATCTTTCACTGAAAGGAAGCTGTTGACAATGCATAACACTCTCCTTGTTGTGATCTGAAAATGGACTTTTCACCTGGTTACCAACAGACCCTTTGGTCACCGGGCCGGTTTTTAATTTTAAAACCAGGAAACTGTACCTTTATTACAATTAAAAGACTACTAATTCTTTGAATAAAATTGTAACAATAAAAGTTTTGTCCTTAGGAGTATTGTCTCGAATGCATTATAGTAAATGTGTAAATTTGTTTGGATGTGCTTTTATTAACTTAAACATTGTAATTGCATGACAAGTAAATAACTAAACTGTCAGATCTACTCCTGCCAGATTTTCCTCTCTCTTATTTTCAACAAATTTTCCATTTCCCTTTTCCTCGCGGTATTTAAAAATATTGCATACAATTTGGAGAATAATGAGAATGTGTTCCTTTTATTTCTGCTTCAGCATTAAAATAAAGCATCCCTAGGAATAAAATAATAAACCACCATCTTTACAGTATATTTAGCCCACAGAACTAAGCAGCTTTGCTATTAGAAATTCAGTTGTTCACTAGATTAGATACAGGGTTTGTCTTATGCTTGTAAAATTTGATCAGAATTTCCTTCCTTTTATTCCAAGAAGAAAACAATTTCTCATTTCCCTGGAGCATCTCCTGACAGATATTATAAAATTTTGTTGATTCCATGTTTATTATTTGGTAATAAAAGCAGAGTTAATTCCCTGAATTGTAAAAATGTAATTAATACTAATTAATCCAATGGGTTTAAGTTCTTATGAATTACCACACCAAATATTTGGCATCTTCAAGTTTTTCCTAAATATATCTTAATATATTAATTCTTTTACCAGAAAGCCTCATCTACCAGTAGCATCCAACTGTACTCTTTTCCTAATATTTAATTAAGGATATTTTACACAGTGTTTTTACTGATCAGTGGATTCCTCAGCATGTAACAGACATCCCAAAACCAGAATTATTAGCAGCTTTTTCTTCCAGTTTATTGCAATTAAAGCTTTAAATTTTAATAATTTGGTGATTTCTATGTACTGATACTCTTAGAAATATATTTTGGTTAAACCTTGAGAGTTTTTATTACTTTTTTCACAATTATTTAATTGGCCAGATTGATTAATGATAAATGGAGAAATAAAGGATCACACAGTTGGACTCAGCCTTAAAGTTTCTTCCAGCCTAAATGATCCATTGGTTTTACATAAAATATGAAAACAAGGTATATATCTGATAAAATTTCAGGCTGCATTAAAAAAAAAAGGGGGGGTAAAACAAAAAAGAAATGCTACAAGGATTCCTACTATGCCAAATTTATCACATTGCAACTTTTACACTAGTTTGATTATTTCTTCCCATATATGGCTGCAATAATAGCATTTATGACTGCATTAAGGTCTTCAATTAGTTAATCTGCATGATTTCTACAGTCACCACCTTACAGAAGGGAAACAAAACCAGGATAACTTTAATTTTTTGGCCACAACATAAAGTAGAGAAAGCAATCTTGGGTTTGCTAGCATTGCTCCCCCGTGTTCTCTTTTCCACCTCCAGGGTGCCAAATTATCTTTGTCTTTTCAGATTTCCTGCTCAGACCTGCCTGAAAGAAACTGAGAAAGCAAGGCAGGCTGTGAATATTTATTTCCAGAAGTGGTTTGCAGGAATCTTGAGTAAAACTGTGAATGTTCAATGCACTGAGCATCAGTCTGGCAGTCCACAGCACCCTAAAAGAAAAACAAGTAATTTTTGGCACTTGGGTTAACCCTATCAGGTATTTAAGTGACAAAAAAAATATGTTATATCTAGAATATAAAAAGTGCCAATGCTAAAAAAGCATTTTGGAAAGGCATAAATGTGCATAAAAGCTGCTTTTACAGGTAGTCAATAATCCTATTAGATGAAGTCTCTGCTGTCTCTTCTAGGGAAAAAGGATGACTCCTACGTTCAGTAAAACACTCAGAGAAAAAACACACCTTTATTCTGGTAGATATGACAGCCTGTATTTATGGTCTTAGATAAAATGAAGCATCATACTATTGTCATATATATATATATAATATGCATATATTTATCATGGGATGTACTCCAAAAGGAGAATTACAAAGACAGCAACAGAGCTTTTGTCAATTATTTCATAAAGAAAAAAAAAAATCAGTGTGATATAGAACAAAATGGGGCCATTAATATAAAATGCAATAGATTAAACCAGGAACAAGAGAGTTACTATTTCTGTGAATACTGGAGTAGGTAAAAGAATGAAGGAGAAAACAATACTTATTAAAGGACAGAACAGGAAAATAAATAGGATTGGTAGAGGCCTCATGAATATTAAATGCTGCACAGGGAAACCTGGTGTTTGAAAGTGTCATGGGCTCTCTAGGGCATGATTAGGTTATGAAATGACCACTTAAAACCAAAATTTTAAAGCTTGTACAACATGATGATGCTAGGAAAATAAAATATTTCACACACATTCTCCAAGAATCTCTGATATGAATGTTGACCACAAGGATGGCAGGACAAAGTATTTGTTTGTTTATTTGATCCTAAATGAAGAGGAAAAGACCCAACACCAGGAGTGACACAATTTTAGGCACACCCAGCCTACAGAATAGAAAGCAGTAGCAAACCCAAGGTTCTACATTAACTTTAATGACCAAGAAAGGAAAATTTTAAAAGCTGAGAAAATGAGATTGTAATAAAGAAATTAACAGGCTTATTCTAATGACCAGCAACGTTTTAGATTCAGCCATGGAAGCAAATCATGGACTGGTTTAAATCAGTAATTCACTTTAGTTACACTTTTGCACTCCCTGAAACTTGATCCCTAAACTCAACCACTTAGAGAACAGCCACAATCCAGTCACTGAGGAGACTTAAATCCTGAGAAATATTACTGCTATATCTGTTAATTATAAAATGACCTGAACGTGCTGACTAAAGAAATTTAAAGTTGTTACCTGAAGTACAAGAAGCATAATAAAAGCTGAGCTATGACATTAACATTCGGGGTCCATAATTTTGCCATTCTGTATTTTTGGAGATAAATAGCAATGTTGCATAATCCTTCAGAATATGCAGGGAAAATGGGAAAACTTTTCTTGGTGATGCATGGAGAATTAATGGAGTCAGAGAATTGGTTTTATTGGTTTTGAGGCAGTTGAGGAATCCATATGTCAATCTAACAGGCTCTCTGACATAAACCTGACAATACCCATTTCGGGAGATGGTCATCACCTGAACCAGGTCCATCCTTCAACAAAAGGACAGAAACCAAGCCAAAGCATTTTCTTTTTTAAAGGTTTTGTCTTGGGTTTGTATAACCAAAAAAATTTTATTCTATTCCATCCGTGGAAACCTGTCTGGGAGGATGTTTTCCTTTATCTGTTGTAACTCCAGGAGAGAGGGGGTGACTGCCTTTCTAATAACAAGCCATCTGTTGAGACTGAGTGGGGCATTTTTTCTTGTCTCTGTTCACTCTTCCACTACCTCCAAGAAGGTATCTTCTGTTAATAGGGCTATTAAAGCTCACCAATGACATGATACAATTCATCATCCTATTGTGAGATGCTCCACTCAGGGAGAAGGAGCCAAACCATTCCCACCTAGATAAAAAGGAGCTGCAAGTCTCACCAGGCACTCTGGTGTTCCCACAGGACTCCCAAAGAAAGACTGGATCTATCTCCAGACGCTTGGCTCCACAGGATCATCTCTGCTTCCAACAGGACCACATCTGCTACTCCAGGAGGGCTTTACTTTTGGACTGTTTCTAACACCCTGACCAACAGGGCGTCAGGTTGTATTTCTGACTCTGTCAGGGCTTTTCTAGGATTTCTTGTTTGCTTATTCTTTTGTACTACAACATTTGTGGTTTTAATATCCCTAGTAAAGAACTGCTATACTTATTCCCAAAATCTTTGCCTGACAGCCTTTTAATTGCAAATTTATAATAATTTGGAAAGGGGGAGAGGGTGCTTACATTCCAAGGGACACTCCAATCTTCCTTGGCAGATACCTGTCTATCCAAACCAAGACAGTTTTATTACCTTAATAGAAGTCTGAGACCCCTTTGGTTTGGCTGGAAGATGGGTTTACTTTATCTCAGTCCCTCTTACCAAACCAATTCCATGATGGGGACTCATCCTGAGCTGACAGACATCTGACTGCAAGGGAAGCAGCTGCTTTGCATTTCAGCAAAGTTCAAAATGAGGTTCTGCCCCTATTTACACAGAAAACTGAGAGCAGTGGGAGATGTTCTAATGGCTCAGCCTCCAGTTAGAAAGATGAGGGGGAAAAAGCAGGAATTCTTCACTGGCACTTCAGGAAAGTGTTTTTTATTGTTCAGATAGGAAATATTAACATAATAAGTGGCTGAACGTGACTACAGCAAGAAGGCAAGCTTGAAGTTTGCTTCACGAAGTAGAGAGCCTGAAAGGGAACATCTCTCTGTGTCGTGCCCTTCTCTCGCAGGAAGGTAATTCCATCTGTCCACTCTCACCTCCTAACAACCTTCCCTAATTATCTCCATCTAACACAAATTCATTTTCACTTTCAAAAATCCGTTTTCCAGAACCTTTGTTCAGGTTTGCTCAGTAGTTTTCAGATTTACAGCTGACAGATGAACAGCACAATCACATAAACTGCAGTTTCTTAGGAAACCAATCTAAAAATGAACATCAAGGCTTTTCAGATATTTTAACCACAGTGTTACAGTTCAAGAGCCATGCTAAAGAAGAATGAATGAGAAATGAATGAAAGAAAAGCAAGCATTTGAGTCCTTTGAGAAGATGAGGTCTCATTTACAGGGCCAGGCCTCTGTAATTGATAGATGCAGAACACAGTACATGATGTGGGGAATTTAAAATTCAGCTTAAGGAAGGGGCCACACTGCAATGAAGATATACATATATATATATAATATTGGTGCCAGCAGGAGGCAAGCTGCTTCCTAGTCATATTTTACCCTAAAATACTTTGTGAAGAAGGCAGGGATTAGAGTCTTGGGTTTAGAGAACTTGTTTAAAGAGTAAAGAAGGGTGTAAAATATGGACAGATGGGAGGTTATCCGCAGTTGAAAATCTTGCAGTTTTATGAAAGCTATTACAGCCTTCAAGGTCTTACTCAAAATCTCAAGGAGCTGGGTGACTCTGAGAATTTTCTTTTTTTAAAAGAAATATCCACTTTTTTTATTTGTCACCCAATAACTGGAAATATAAATGTATAATCAAAATATGAACACTCACAGAGAGGAAGTTTCTAGTTTTTCTAAATCTCATTTTCCCCCATTCTTACAAATTTATTTTAAGATTATTTTCATGACATGGAATATTTGGTTTCTTCCCTTTTTTTTTTAGTTAAAACTGTATGTTATACTAGAACTGTAGGATTAAGGGACAACACTAATTTGTTGTGGAATTTACAAAGCAACAAATAGGTTTGGAAGATAGTTAAATTATGAAAATAGATTCAAGGCATTTGATAACCATAAAGAAAATTCTATTTATTCCAAGCAGTTCTATTTCAAACCATTAACATTTTTTCCATTATAAATGATCAGATAAAACCAGAAAAACCTTCAGTGACTGAAGATAATAAAGGTGATGTATCCCTAAATTACCTGGCACAATGAAGTTCCATGACCAAAGACTTCTCATTGTTTCTCTGTGAATTACTCTGAAGAAATATTTTAAGTTAATAATTTGAAAAGTGTAAAGATTTCTGAAGAAAAAGCAACCTCATTATATATAAAAATATATATTTTAAAACTTTTTATTTTAATATTTATGTTTTAAAATGAGACACTCCATGTTGAGCCCTCACGTTTCACCTTACAGTAAGTGTTAACAGTTGTATTATGATTTGCCGAAATGAAGAATCAGTGATACAAAAACAGACAATAACATTAATTCTAGCTGTAGCAGCAGAAAAAACTGATTTTGTAACGCACCTGAGAACTCTTTTTGAAATAAGAGAAGCAGCTCTTGAGGAAAATAAAATACAACAGGCATTTCCCTTAGTAACACTGATCATACTCCTGCTCAGTCTCTAATATATGAATTTCAAGCACTAGCACGTGGCACATTCTTATAGCTACATACTTTTTTAAAACTCTCCTAGTGGGTTTTGTTAAATCAGGAAGAGCTATATATAACTGAAAGGTTTATTATCCTGTGCTAGGTTTTTCTTGTAATTGAGGCTTTTTTCACTTTTTGACAAAATTCATAAATATTAAGGTTCACCTTAGACTATTTCAATCTTGCTTCAATTACCATCATCTGTTAATGCAGCATGTGTGACATGATGAGCACATCACTCCCTGAAAGTTGCTCACTCTCAGTCAATTTTGCAATTGTCTCTGGCAAATTATTGCATTAGGTGCATTTCCCACCATTCCAACACCAGACTGCTGCAAAAGCTGATGTGCACCAATAGGTCCCATTTGGAAAACCACTGTGGCCCCTCTGTGCCTGAGTGCTTTAAGCCAGGCTCACACCTTTCAAATTCACCCACATGCAGTCCTGACACACCCAAAGCACTACAGGACCTCCCAGTTACATTTATTTAACTATTTCAGGGGTGGGAAAAAAGTTGTGTTGCACATGAATAATGCAAAGCACAACATTTCAGCACAAACAATGAGCTTCCACTGCTGCATCAAGGCATGCTCTGTTTTGAGATAAAGCCAGAGCTGACTCAGAAGAATTACTCAGGTGATTAAATTTCAGTCTAACTGCTCCGTAGTTTTACATTCAAAATGCTAATTGTTTCAAAAAGAAGGTGGGTATGGCAAAATGTAAAGAAGAGAGTGAAGGTGTAGATGGCATAAATACCTTTATTTCACAGTTGTTGCACTTTTATGGTTCAGCATTTTCATGGTTCAGACTGTTTCCTGGGAAACATGTTTGAGGAAAAGATTCAACAGCAATTAGGTCCACAGATTTATGTATGTTTAGAAATTCCCTGTCAAGGAGGAAGATAAGGTATTTGAAGTAGTGGCAGGTTCTAGCAGCCAGACAGAATGGGGACAGGTAAAGGCATGAAAATTTGCTGAAGTCTTTTAAAGTAAAGTAATTCCTCACACGGTGGTATTAATGTCCTACTGCTGTTAGTCTGCATTGTCAGCAAACACCTTAATGAGGAGGTCACAGACAAGCTGCTTTATTCCACAGGCACCATTAAGCCCATTAATTTTATTTCCACCTTATTGACACAATTTTGCATTTGAAAGCGGCACGGTGTTGCTCAAAAGTTATTAACATTTAAACAAAAGTCTAATTTCACAGGAAGCCAGAGGTTCTGAGGGTCAGAATCAGTGCTAGTGGGGAGGCATATATGCAGTAATAACTTTTCCATAGAAAATTAAAACCCTTTTCTGTCTGTAATGTGAGAGAATATAGGTCTGGTGTGTCATGTTTGCAGCTCCACATGCTCAGAACCTGCAGTGATCAGAGTTGTACACACCGTGAGCAGCAGAAAACCAAGGGTGCATCCAGAACTGCTCCCCACATTTTCCTTGCATGCCAAGAAAAATCAGTGTTGGCCTCACCTATTTGTTAGATTGAGGGTGGCAAGAGTGGCACGACCACAAGGTCAGCACAGAAGTTAAAAAAGCTTGATGACGAGGGAGAAAACATATGGACAAATTTTTCTAGTGCCACAGTTGCAGCTAAGTAGTAAGATTCTTACAACCCAAGAAATGAAAAAAATATTTCGTCCTATTCATATAGCTATTTTTAAATTTTATTGTCTTAAAATTGACAGGGCTATCAGGTCTGAAATGGCTCTCATGGGAGATTCAAATGAAAATCTATTGACATTTGCAGGGATCTTAACCTAAAATTGTGTCTGGTACTGTACAAGTTGTTTCTTTTTTAAAAAAACCCCACACAAACACCTCCCCCCGCCAAAACCCAAACAAACAAGCAAACAAAACAAAACAAAAACAACAACAAAAACAAACAAATAAAAAACCCAAAAGAACTCAAACCAACAAACGAACGAACAAACACAAAAACACCAAGACAAAATCAAAATTGCTTGACTAACCAAGACTCTTCATTCTCTTTTCTCTTGGGCTTCCCACTCTTATTCAGAAAGATTGTTTGCACTGGATAAAGAAGGGAAGAAGGGCTTCCAAGGTACGAGAGAAATGC
>JBBMKD010000216.1:5697452-5774749 GCA_037834095.1 Argya squamiceps | reverse complement strand
AAGGGCTTCCAAGGTAAGAGAGAAATGCTGATTTTGGAGAACCAACACTGTAGGCACAGGCTGATATATGACTGGAATTCAGGATATTTGCTTGGGGGGATCCTGCCTATCAAGACTCCAAGGGAATTCCCTCTACAAACTTGGGAAATCTGCTGTTTGCCAGTATAATTGTCATTAATGTGACACAAATCTAGCAGCTTACTGCTTTAGCAGAGCCAGACTTGTCCTTAATTGTCTTCCATCATCTCTCACAGGGGCTTCATCCTCCTGAACAAAATTTTGTTCTAGAAGCCAAATTGTTTTGGCTCCTTTTCTATCCCACATTAAATCTTTGGATTCCCAATGTTGGTCTAAAGGCTGGGTGTGACATTTTTCATTCATATTTTCTGTTGGTCCTTTCAATGCACGAAATAGATTTTCCACTCCCATCACAACAAAAAAATCAGTCTAGCAAAAAAAATAGATTTAGAAGAAAATCAGAACCTGTTTGAAGCATCAGTTTTTAAAATAAAATATTTATGTTCTTAATTTAAAGTGTGTGGGTTTGTTTGAAATCACTAATTCTGTATGTTGCTCCATCACACGCTAGTGATGATGCATTTTCAGATGCTCCTTTGAGAACCATGTAAAGTAAACTGTAACAGTAAAACTATGGAAATCAAAAAAGAAAAAAAATAAGAAACCAGAAAAAAGCAATCTGTTTTACCAGTATGAAATCTTGAGAATAAATTAGGATGAATGAGTACAAGAACCAAAGATTTCACATACACCCTTTCAACAAACCACTTTGTCTGTGCCCAATTCTTCATATCTACACTGGGGAGAAGAGCATGTCCTGGCCCTCAAGATGTACCATAAGATAAAAGGTGTTTTGAACTGAGTCTTCAGGAAACAGCAGAAGCAGTGGTCATCAAATAAATCCTGCAGGTAATCTATGGCTATCAAAAGAAACCAAGCAATTAATGAGACAGGCTTGGGTTTCTCTCTCCTATGCCCAAATCCTAAGTAATTA
Organism: Argya squamiceps; assembly: GCA_037834095.1. NCBI lineage: Eukaryota > Metazoa > Chordata > Aves > Passeriformes > Leiothrichidae > Argya > Argya squamiceps. The sequence goes on along the minus strand of JBBMKD010000216.1, from coordinate 5,773,737 downwards.
CAGGGAGGGCAAGAGCAGAACCATATCCAAGAGCTATGGTGTGCTGTGATGCAAATAAAACAATTAGGAACCTAGGAATTAATAAAGCCTTCATTTGTGTCACATCTGAAATATCTAACCAATATAACTGGCTTTAATCTGACATTTCTTCCTAGGGCATATGACAGGAGTTTAATTAAATCAATACATTTCTCCTCAATGTTAAGTATCCCTTTTTTTCTTCGTGTCTATACTTGCATCTTGACCATTATTAAACTCAGTAACTCAAGTCAAGTAAATGTGAAAACTTAAAGGAAAAGCCTATGATAAGTAGACAATTATGTACAAAGTTGGGGGGGATCTATTTTTAAACAGTATTTTTATTTCAGAGGAGAAAACTTTAACAGCTCAAACTTCTAGAGCTGTTTATTAAGGAGGGTATTAGGGAATAAATAATTATGGAAATAATATGACTAAAGTTCACTGAAAGTTTTCTGATAAACACTTCATCTTTTTGTTTTCAAAATTTACAGTTGAAATTTTGAGAAATACCCACAAGAAAATCCAAAAGGCCACCAGGTAAATGTTTTGATGGGCATCCTGGAAATTTTATCTGAATTTAGGACAGGATATTGTCCTACATGACTGTGAAAGTGTCTTCTTTCTGGGACAAATGTCCCTTAAAACAGTTTTTTTTTTATAAATGCATCTGAAGAGAGAAACTCTTTAATTTAATACTGACAAGATCCCAGTTTAGTCCCATGGATAAAATTGTGAGTATGAACCAACACCCAAAGACCAACATCCACAAAACTCACTGCAACCCACCCCAGTTCTCATTTTATGGTCTTGCTCTGTACAAGCAGAGTCCCAGAAAAAAAGGAAAAGAAAGGGAACAACAGCTCGATTCCTTATGTGGAAAAGAAAGAAACAAGATGGGTTTCTTGCTGCTGCTCTACAGGAAAGTCCAAAATCTCATTGGAATGGGGATTAAAAAAAAGCTGGATTATTAAACCCTCCCAAGTAGAAAATGGAAGGTATAGATGCAAAAGCTGGTGGTTCCCTTGCACCAGCAACCAAATTAGCTGCAGAAAAGTTTATTATCAGGGCTTATATCACACTGGGTTAAGTTCTTGAAGATCTCTCTATTCTTGATTTGAGGATAATGCCTTTTTCTAATAATTTCATCTCTAAACTAACTTCATCTACAACCAGTTTCTAATAAAAATCTCCCACAGGTATGAGTCCTTGCTTTAATGTGAATCTAAAGGCTCAATCTACCTATTCCTCAGCAACCAGTTTACTCTGGGTATAAAGCAGCACTATTTTGAGATTGATTGCAATGATCTGTGTCATTGCTGAGGAGAACTCAGATTTTTTTTGTCATTTTTGTCATTTGCAAAACAACTTTTCTCATAAACAAAGCATAAAGAAGAATGTATTTTTTTTTTTTTTAATCCTGTGTGTTTCCTCTTGGCCCAATCAGCTTTTTACTTCAAAAGATGGGAAGCTGTATGGTTTTGTTGTTTTTTTGGTGGGGTTTTTGGTTGTTTTTTTTAAAATCTGCTCTTGAATCCAAAATCAAGGTGAAACAAATTTAAAAGGCATCCTTCAAAAAAATATTCTGCATTCATCACCATTTAAATAGATCAGGTGAACCAATTCACCTCAATAAGAAAAGGATTAGGAAAATAACCAGGCTGAATTATGCTTTTAACTTTAAAAGTCATCATTGTGTTTACCTCCAGAGAGCATTCAGAGATAAATGGCTGCTATTAAAGTGATGATCTCATCAACACATGGCAGCCTTTCTCTTCTCACACACTGTGAAGAAAATAGAATTATCTCTCTTCTTGGAACCCATCTTATTTCCTCACGCCTCACAAACTGGGAGAAATGAAGGCAGCAGCATCAAGTGTGAGCTGCCATGGAAAGGGCAGGTCAAAATCTTTCCATTCACGTTTGCAGATGAGCAAAAATTTTAATAGGATTTAAATTAATGCCTACAGAATCTCCTTTTTCTCCTTAAATGGTGACAGAGTGGTTTGCCAGTTGCCTTAAAAATATTGGAATGATCCATCTCTCCTTCCCTCCTGCATGGGACACCAAGAGGACCCGCATACATTTCCTTTCTTGAAGATGAAAAGCACTTTGCAGTATTTTAGGAGGCTTTGCAGAAGCACAGACAAGAGTGACTGTCACAGGAGATCCCTGTCCTGCATCCCAGGGAATTCACAGGCTGACTGCCACAGCTGTCAGGGCCCAATGAGGAGGGAAACAATGGCATGGCCATGATGCCTTGGGAAGGCTGGCCTGGAACAGAGACTGGACAGAGCTGGAGGATAAAGTAGATATTTATTAAAAGGCCTTTAGGGTACACCTTGGGGAGGACAAGAGCCTGGCCAGGGCTACACCCAAGATGGACCCCAAATGGTCACAAAATGGCTGAGCAGTCATGAGGTCTCACACTTTTATAGGTTTTGGTCCATTTGCATATTGGGGTTTAATTGTCCAGTTACAGCTTCACGTTGTGAGGTCTCATCCTTCTTGTTCCTGTCTTCAATCCACCCTTGTTTGTGCTTTTGGGTCTGAAAGTTGTCCTTCATCTCCATTAGGAAAAGGATTTGTTTTGTCTCCCTACTGTGAGGAGAGCTGACTGACACTTAATATGAGGCTCAGAACTGCACTCCTGGGCAGCACAGAATCTGAAATACATGGAAGCTGAAACTTAAGGCATCATTTCCAGCCAAGGAATCCAGCCTGTTTTCTGCCTCAGACAAAAGTCAAGACGACTTTCTGTGTCCTTGTACAAAAAATAAATAAGAAAATATATTCTACGTTATCCATCTGGTTTCACTAGTCAATAATCGCTCCAACTCAAGCGACAACTTCCCATCCAAATTAAACTTGCTGTTTCACCTCATAATTGGAGTTTAGTCTGAAGCCACCCCAAAAGTCATGTACAGTCAAAAACGCTATTCAAAGGCAGTGGCCAAAGATCCTTTGACTTGGTTTTTACTTAAAATTGGCACACAATGCTCGTCTTTCACAATTCAGTCTTAGGGATAGCACACAATGGAGAGACATCAATGTGAAAAATACTTATTGATGGAGGTGATGAACTATTTCTGCAGAGCAACCAGGAAAATCTTTACCAATTTATTTGTCCCTAAATTGGTCCAAAATTTAATTTCCGTTTTACTGCCTGACATATAACCTATGCAAGGCATTTAACCACTCTACACTAATAAAAACTATATGGCCCAGTTGTCTGACTATTAGGAAATTTATTTTCTTAAATGTTTTAACATGGTCTGAAACCATTAGATGAACCTTGTGTGAATAGAAAATATTACTTGATATCTCTGTGGGAAAAGAATTCTTGTTTTAAAGGTGCTATCCAGGAATTGTGCCATCAGTTAAACAAAAATAAAATGTATAAAATGTAACCCAACCCCTTCCCCTGCATTTTTATGTGCTTCACCAACATGCACTAAATGAATATATTTTAATTTATTCTCCCAACACGATGAGAAGGAGGGGATGAAAAATCTTTTTTCCAAAAGATATATAAAATTCAGAGGAGAAAAGTGACTACCCCAAGAAAAAACTATGTCAAACATAGTGGTGAGTCAGCAAAGTTTGAGACTACTGCCTAGTTCCAAACTGGATATCCCTTTCTTTTTTCTATATTTTAGGTCTTTCTTCTTAATCCCTTACAATAATTTGGGTCTACATGAGGTCAAATGGAAAAGTAGTGAGCTCATTTAAGAGGAAAACAACAGGTAGCCTTTAGAACTGCTGTTCAGCTCAAAATATCCACCAGAATTCAGCTTATTCCATTTCAGCAACAGCAGCAGGTTAGAAAAACAAAACAATCCTCAGCTGTAACCACTGAGATATTGAGAGTTTTTTGCTCCCCTCATTCCCCATATCCTACAGATTTTGTTCTTTGGTGGAAGTTTGGCTGCAGGTGCTTCAAGCTAACAAAGGCAGGGCTGTGTTAGGTGGACAAGACCCAAATTCTTCTGCTACTAAAAATTAAATCCTACAGGATCACAAAACTCTGTTATTTCCTGTAAATGACAAGATATTTTTGCTGCTTTATCAGCCAGACCTGTGGTGTAGAGGTAAGAAAAGCCATTAATTTAACTGTTATTTGTTTGAGGGGACTGGTGTTTGTGTTGCTATTTTTGTTTCTTTTTAAAGTCACCAGCACATGGGAAAGGTTAGAGGTTTTAGTTGCCATCTGGACAGGCAAAACCTATTAGAAGTATATAGAAATTCACATAATTTACTTATAAATTTAACAGTATCTTTTTTTCAGTACACACTGGCCAAAACAAACTGGAATAGAAACAAAGTCTGGTGTTTCTAAAACAGATGTTGCAAAGACATAAAGGCAAAAATAAAAACTGACAAGGGACTTACAAGCTGGCTTATTATGCCTTCCACAGAAACAAACAAACAGGGTGAAATTTTTTCTCATGTAACATTATGGGTGAATGAATGGCTTGCAATTGAATCCTTTCACTTAATTTGAACATCTGTTTAAAGAAAAGGATATACACCTTTCAAACTCTGGAAAGTTCTACAGTTAAGTACAAAAGAATTGGCCAAATAATGGGAGAAGTTGAATCATGGGTGCTCTTTGAGAGAACCCTAGAATACAATTTCAGCAGAAGTCCACATATGTTTACTAAAATGCTTTTACTGCAAATATGGGAAGATCAGAAAGAGAAAGGAGATGAAAGGTAAAAGTGGAAATGAACAGGCAAAGAACTAATTTCCTCTAGTTTGCACAACAAAAGCACAAGAAATGGCAGTGCCATTGCCAAAAACATTCACAGATAAGTGTCAAAGGATCAAATTATCTTGATTATTTATTGTGAATTTAATTCCAACCCTTGTCTCCAGTGAAGTTCCACTGAGGTGATCAGGGCACTTTACTGCAATTCTGTCAGAGCCTTTGATAGGAGGGGACTGGGGGCTCAGTGATGGGCTTAGGTCATGTGGATGCAGTTGTCCAATGCCATAAAAAGACAAGACATAAAATGCCATAAAAAGTTGTCCAATGCCATAAAAGGACAGTGGGATCAACACAAGGAACCCAGAGAGGGCGAGTAGGGCCTCCAGGATACTGATGGTGAAACTAGAAGAGCATCTTCAGGGTGAACTGCCCCCTTCTGAAGATTATTCCTCAGCCCTGACAAGAGTGACACAGATGCCATCACACCAAGTGGAGCACAAGTCATCAGCTAATTTTCTGTTTTACATAATGAGCAAGGGACGTGCTTCCACCCCCAGGATAACTGACAAAAGGGAGAAATAACATTTGTCACAAGCATCAGAGGGGCTGTGCCTCCAGTCAGTGACAAGGCAGACCAAAATTCAGAGAGAAGTGTCAAAACACCAGGTCAGGGGAGGAAGAGAATTGTCACCCCACTGTGGGTGCTGAGTCAGCCCCAGAGACCTGGGGGCACTCAGGAAAGGATCTGCAGTGACAAAACTGAAGCACTGATGGAAGTTAGTGGGTGCTTTAATGGTAAAGAATTGTTATCTTAGAAGTTAATTAGCCCTGCAGAGCCTCACAGCATCCTTGTAGTCCTCCCAAACTGCCTGCCCCTTCCAAAAATCTCAAGCTCTCCTTTTTTTTCCTGAGTTGCAGCCAAAGTTCTCTGTTCATCCAGGCTGGTGTTCCTCACCAGCTCATCTTTGAGCACAGGAAGGGGGCCCGCTCTTGTGCCTTTTGAGATTTCCTCCTTGAAATCCAGTGTTATCCAGTGTTATCGAGTGCTCCTGGGCTCCTTTGCCCTTCAGGAGTGTCTCCAAAAGGACTCTTTTAACCAGTCTCCTCGACAGGCCAAGCTCTGTCCTTCACAAGTCTGAGGCAGCCACTCTGCTGACACCCCTCCTTACTTCAAGAATCAAACATCAAATTTCATGATCACCAGTGCCAAGAAAATCTCCAACAAAATAAAATCACAGAATGTAACACACCAGACTTCTGGGGAAAAGGGCTCTTCCCTTGGAAGACCTCAAATATTTCAAACATTAGCACCATCATTAAAAAAACCCCAATAAACATAAGCTAGAATATCCCAAAGCTTTTCATTATAATTCTGAGTGTTAGCAAGTTGTTAATTTACTTCAGTAGTCTCAGGGCAGACAAAAAATTGGCCCAGAACCAGCACTGACTGAGAGAACTCACACTCAGTAACAATCAAAACTAGTGAATAATGATACTTTTCTGAATGTCTGGGAACAATGTGGCTTTGGAGCCATGACAATATTAACAAAGAGATAATAAATAAAATAAATCTGGCTGCAATTTCTCCTGATAATAATTACTCAGTCATTAATACTATACTTCTTTTACAAATTATATCTAGCTTGGTGGGTAGCAAATATGACCCTTACTGACAAGAACAGCTTTGCAGTGATGATGCTGCTGCATATATTTTATATTTTATACCTGTTAGCATTCAATTCCGAAATAGAAGTACCCTCTGTCTTCCTCAATGCCCTTTGAAAATTGTTTTTGCCATTTATAACATTCTCTTTTCTCTCTTAGAAGAAGAGGGTGTTGGAGAAAAGTGATGAGGAACTACACTGAGTAGGGGAAACGCACAGCATTCTGCAAGCCTAAATTTCTAAACATAAAATTTCAGGTTTGTTTCATGATTGAACACCTCTTTGGACATGCAATTTAGGCTTGCACACTGAAAATTAGGTTATTTCATATCTTTGCATACTCATATTCTCCACTGCTATTTGAACAATAAAAAAATAAATATATATAATATGATCTTTGACATTTTAATTAAAACCTATTAAAAAGTCCTATAGCAAGCAATAAAGTCTAAATAGTCTCCCTAATTTTAACCTGCGTTGCAACTGTGCCATGAATTCATATAACCATGGATAAAAATCTCTCACAGAGAAGAGCATGGGCTGAGCAAAAAATTCTGGGCCTAACACCTAATTAAGATATACTTTCCCCTGGTGAAGGAAGTTCTTCATCTGTTACTGTGTGTTACAGTGGTTCAGGACTATATTTAAAGGGCCATTAAAAATGTACCTGAAGGCAAAGTCAATCTTTATATTTGACAGCTTTTTTGCAGTAAGTAGCAAAGTGAATATTTTATTGCTTTATGATCTAATGACCGTTCTGTTTAATCTTCATGGAGTAAAGACGAGCAGGAAGATCTGCTTAGGGGATATACTAATACATCAATTATGGAGAGTGGGAAAGTACTTTAAAAAAGTACCAGTAATCTATTGTAAATGAACATCTCAATAAGCACTCCTAGCCACAGGGAGAGCTGAAAGAGATGCATTAAAAATCTACTCAGATTCTGCCCATTACAGATATGTTCTTCTCAGCTCTTAAGTAATGCAGCAATCACATAATTAACTTTTGAAAAGAGAAGCATCTAAAACAACTCGTGTCTATGGAACACTGCAGGCATTCTCCTTATTTTGTTCAGTGAAAATGAACTTTCCCATCTGCTTTCCTTAGCACTGCTGCAAAAGGGCTGAGACAGAGTGGCATTTCTCCTGAAGGAACTGCAAAACTACAAACACGATTCCACAAAACAATCAGACATTAATTTTTGCTCAAAAGAACAGGTAAAGAAATATAAATAAACTGTTCCTGCTTAACTGAAAAAACCCCACACTATCCCATACTGAAGTGGATACTTGTCTCCCCTGGAATTTCACCCTGAAATGATGACCTAAATTTTACATGGGGAGGTTTTAGCTTCTTCAGTATTTTTGCTTTAGACCTCTGTCCTATCAGGTGACATCTGAAGATCTGTACATCCCAAACCCACACACCAGCTCCAAGGAAGAAAGTTCACAGAACTTTCCAAGTAAAATCACAGGGCCTGCTGTGAAAATGGGAAGAACTGATTCAAGTGATTAAAGTGATGAGGAGCCTCTCAACAGAGTCTAAAGAGCACTGATACAATGTGCAATAATTCAGGGAAAGATGCTTCTTTTACTCAGGAGCTCTCAGGACAGAGGACTCTGGATTTTTACCTTCACAGAATGGCTTCAGCTAGAAGGGATATTATAGATCATCTCATTCCCATGGGCAGGGACACCCTCAACTATCCTCAGGCTCCTCAGAGCCCCATCCAACCTGGCCTTGAACATTTCCAGGGATGGGGCATCCACAGCTCCTCTGGGCAGCCTGTGCCAGGGCCTCCCCACCCTCACAATGGAGAATTTTTTCTCTAATATCCACTCCAAACCTACTCTCTTTCAGTCTGAAGCCAGTCCTCCTCTTCCTGTCACTAAATGTCCTTGTAAAGAGTCTCTCCCCATCTTTCTCCTACTCTCAATTTGTCTACAAAAGCCCCAAATGATCTGAATAAATCACCTGTGAGGCTCCTGACTGAATTAAGAAACAGGAATATCATTGACATGGATGTGATGTACCCTAATTCTGCCCAACATTTTATGGAGAGAGAAAAAGAAACAGGAAATATCAAAAGTGACAGCTGACAGACAATTTACTGACAGGTTTTTTAATCTTATGAATAAGATTAAATAGTGGGTATAGTTCTTTGCCTATATAACTCAAATGAAACCTTTTTATTTGACTAATAACATAGCAAACCTTAATTTTAGGGAGTGATTATTGAAGTGAATTTGTATGGGACATAGAAAAAATTGCCTTTTTATTTGAAAAATGAAAAACCCTCCATACTACAATTCTAAGAAGGTCTGTGTGTGGGATTCAAATTCCTATACGTTAAAAAAAAATTCAACTTTTCCATCAACACAAGCTGTTTCCTGAGTATTTCAGCACAAAGCTTTGTCATGTAGCCTAAATAACCAAGAGATTTTATTTCTTTGCAGCATTATGGATTTTTTTTTAACCCAAGGAGAAATGAAGATACAGCAATAAGCCTCAATGGCAAATAATTTTTTAAAATTCCTGGATGCCTTTCTTAATCTAAAGACTGGGGAGATGTGTGCACCTTGGGTTGAGAAAGCAAACTATTCATGGCTGTATATTGATCAATGACAAGTGATTGATAAAAGTGGGAAAAAAGTGGGAAAAGTGGGAAAAACTAGTGATGCTCAAGCAGATTTTAGATAGTGGATCTGGTTACATTTTTGTGTCTAGCTACAGACTTTTGGTGTAGTTTACATGGATAAGAAAATTATTACAAACAGTTTCCTCATGTCTGATTATTAAACTATGTATAATAAATGGCCATGTATGTCTTTGTGTATTATACACATTAGTATACACACACATTCTGCTTTGTTTCTAGCTGATGATGACAAAGATCTACTTCTTCCTTTGGTTTTTATTTTAAAAACATGAATCACATCATGAAGTTTTTGGCAGAATGCACTGCACACAGCTTTGGAGGAACAAAAGGCAAAAAAAATCACGTCTTCTGAAAACTGTGGTGAGAAACTAAAGCCGTGAGCGTGGAGTAACAGCAGTGGTACAGTTGAGTATTTAAATTGAATTAATTGTTTTGGAAGAACACTAAAATGCTGTGGTTTTGATGTCTTGAAGCACAAATGTAAGCAACAAGAAACAGTGCACTGCAAAATCTGTGGATATTAATCAAATCAGATTAGAAGTACAAGGGTTTGTCTTCCACCTTCTGCAAACCCATGACTGCCCATTTTCCCTGTCTTCATTCCTCTTACCCTCACAGAAAATTTGCAGTTCTGATTAATGTATGCTGAAAATCAAACTCCTCAAGAAATCATTGATTCTCTTCCCCTGTCCCTCCACTGTAAACTAATGTAGGGATTTATATCCAAACAAGAGCACTAAAATCCCATCTCATATCGTTTAATTTAAACCATCCTAAAGCACAAGTGCACTCACTCTTTCTGAACCCTTGCTTGCTTTAGAGGTGCATCTTTCAGATATTCAATAAACTTGACCCAAACCCCAAATAATGACCCCAATAATAAACACCCAAATAATAATAACAACCAAATAACCCAAATAATAACAACCCCCAAACCCAAATAATAACCCCAATAATAAACCCCCAAACCTGCAAACAATATCAATAATTGATCTGGTTTTTGACTAAGAATAACATCATTAATTGAGTGTCCCAAATGTTCTTTTAGTCTACAATTTAAAAATGCTCAATAAACTCTTTCTTCTTTCCATTTTTCAACAGAATTCAAAAATGGAATTTAAAAAAACCCTGTTTTCTATGTTGATACTTACTCTTTAAAAAGATATTTTTAAAGCGTTGAATGCACTAAAAGTATTGAAAGTATTAAAAAATTCAGTTATAAAAGAATGAGAGAGTCTTTAAATCCTCAACATCTAAATTAATATTGCCAACTTACAGGGCAATACAGCACAGACAACAATTTTAAGATGCATTCCATTTCTGAAAACAGACTAATTTATGCATTCTCTTAGCTATTTTTTTTTCCTTTCCTAAGATTGAGGAGTATTTTATAGAAAAAATGTGTTAAGAGGTATAAACTGATTTGTCTAAACTTGATGACTTCCTGTATTGATAAGGTCTAAGGTGTTTAAACACCCCTGAGACAGCTCCAGATATAGTGGTGACCTCTTCTCACTCAGAAAGAAAATAAACATTTGAGGTACTCAGTGTTTATCCAGGCAAAGCATCAACTTCCTTGCTGTGGTACAGCCTAATATCTCCCTTAAATTTCCACATTTTTATTTGAAAGCAAATTTTCTACAGAATATTTCTAGTCATGAATATACCTACTTTGAGCCCAGTGTTTTATATCATTTGCTAATATATTGGCACCAAATAGTGATGAATGTCAATGCAACTAACAACTTGCATAGGACCCTCTCCACTCTTGTCTCTTTTCCTGTAACTTCTGTGTGGTTTTCTTTCCACAGAATGTTCCTGGAATAGCAGAACACACCCCATGCTCTAAGTGAGGGCATTTATATGAAGTTATCACTGACTGAAGCAAGAATATAATAAGTTGAGATGAGTTTAAAGGAGAGAGCTGACTGAGGGAGAATCCAGAAACATCATCCTAATCTAGAGAGGAATCTAGAGGGTTTGTAACCACCAGTTAATTACAGTATTAGACATTTTCATCTGAGCCCTGTGTTAACCCTTGAAGCTGTTTCAGATATTCCACTCCCTAAATTCATGCATGTGTTAATTTCCATCCATATTTGACTGGTGAACTTCAAAGAAACACACAGTCTGCAAGCCTGTCATTCTTTCCTGAACTAAAGACTAGTAAAAAATATTAACCTCCCCCCCAACTAAAAATAACTATTCCTGCTTCTGGTTTTGACTGTCAGAAAATACAACACATTAGAGTTCTTTAGAATTCAGGCTAGAAAAGCAATCTAGGTAAACAAAGTTAAAACTTCATTTAAATACTTATAATTATCCTCTCTGTTCCGTGTCTTGAACCAGTTGATCCATTAAGTATTAATACAGATGTGATACATAACCTGAATGTTTCTATTCTCTGAACATTAAATGCAGTAAATAAATTTTAAATCAGTCTCTGTGATCTAGATAATCTAACTGAGGAGAGCTGTCTTAGGAAAGGACACAGGCTAAGAAATGTTCATGTGTATGATGTTTGTACATGGTATTTTTCTAAGTGTTCTGCTGAAATTCAGGTGGAAATAAGCATTTGATACAGTGAGAGTTCTGAACTGAGGTTCCTAAGCAAACAACCCCCCAGAGAAGTTAATCCCAGAATGACAAACTTGGCACCGTGGGTTATTTCCTTAGTTTTTGTTTATGTTGAAAATTTGTCTGAATAATTAAGCATTTGCAAGTCAAATGAACTGTAGGACTCTTCAGCCTCAGCTGTTATTGCATGCTGTTCCTTTGAACAATATTTACGATGCAACAAGAGAGAAAACAAAGAAGATCCTGTGGTTCCTGACAAATGCTGCTAATGAGGGTTCAGACCCTTGTTTAGCCTTTGCAGCATCTCCTTAATAGGCAGCTGAGTGCCACCAGCTACTCAGCCACTGCATTTTAATTACAGCTTCAGCCACTGCAGAGGAAAAAATTCAGAGAGGAATCGGCTTGTCCCTAATTTAATTTTTAGTGCTACTCTGACCCTTTAAAAGCAGACTTTGCTCAAGTCCACAGGAATTTGGACAGCATCTCCCACAGGAGGAGGAGCCCAACCATCTGCTCTGCATGCCTGACAAACACAACTCAACATTTATTGGTGTTGCCTCTTCTGCAGTTTGTGTTACTTAACATTCTGCTTGTGCTGCTGCAGGACGGCTGCTGAGTGCCTCAGAGTCACTCCAAGGCAGCTGCTCTGCCACATCATGTTCACATTGGAACCCTGGAAGCTGAGAATTTCTGTGCTAAAAGGCACTGACCCTCAAGAAAACACTACATTTGATCCGAGGCCATGGAACAGGTTTCCAAAATTGAGTGTTAGCACTGGGGTTGTGGGTGTGTAGTTTGAATAGCATTGTGTGATCTTACAGGGTGAAAAACTTGTAATTTAAGGTTTTAGTATGTAGTAATATATATGGGGCAATGTGGAGGATTTAAGGCGTTGTCTAAGTCCTTCTTCTTCACCTTCTTCTTCATGGGTTTGAGTGGTTTTTTCTAACTGGGTGAGAAAGGTCCACATTGCTGGCCTTGGGTAGTCAGTAATTGAGTTAAAAGTATAAATAATATAGGTGTTGTCTCTTTATTGGATAGTTTATGCTTAAGAAGACTTTGGAAAGAGTTAGAGGCATCCATTTCCTACCTAGTTAGTTAGAGCTCACGACTTGTGAGACTGTACTAGAGATAAGAATTAATAAACACTGAGTCTGAACACAAAAAATGCATCTCCTGTGTCTTAATCCCAGCTCTAACAGGAAGAAAAGAAGATTAAAAACCCCACAACGTCAGGTTTAGAGCTGCCATTCCAAACCATAATAGTTGCAGTTAACACAACCCATTTCCCTAACCAAAGTCTGGTTTTGGAGTGCTGAACTTCTGCTGTCAGGTGGTGTTTGTCCCTCAGTATCGGCAGCACATGAAGAATCATCTGAAATTCTCATGTGTTAAAAATACTACAATGGTAGACTGAAGGAAAATGGTTTGAAAATCATTTCATCACATCTTTCCACTGGATGAACCTGCTACAGGATGGCAATAATTTTGTGGCAGCAGAACAGCATGATAAGATCTAACTGCAGGAAATGAAAAGGTGAGATATTTTAAAATACTAAAATTAGCAAATAATGTCTAGCAGTCCAATCATATTGTCCCAAACAGGTGACATTTCCTTGTGGCTTTTATGTCTGTGTGCTGGAGAACTAAAATAATTGCATGCCACCCAAAGAAATGGATCTACCAGAAGGAAGTGTTTCCTCCTCTAGCAGGATATCAAAGAGCCAGAGCAAATCTTCATAAGCTTTGATGGGACTCTTAGCTACTGCTGAGATTGAAAAAAGGGTAGGAATTTTGATTGGCTTCATTTCTACAAAATTTAGTATCAGAATTCACTGAGAAGAGGGGTCTTGGAGTAAAGGCTGCTTTTTTATTCCTTGAGGGTCTGTCTTGTGCAAAAAAAAAAAGTTTGAAGATCTTTTATTCAAAGAGAACCTGATTACTGGATTTTACTGAAAAGGTGTGTTTCTCGCTGTTTTATCAGAAATGGAGGGTCTGTGATGATTAGAAGAAAATAAGCAGCAAGGCAAATTGAAGTAAATGAAGGAGAAATTAAATGTTGAGCTAACTTAACACCATAACTCATTGTTTGGTTATGCAAATCATTTCATATCAATTACAGGGTAATTATTCAGAGGGCAAAATCTCAAAGACTCCCATAAAAGTTAGAGGTGTGAAACCTCCAGAATTCATTAAGCAAGATGAGAGCTCACAAGGTGGAGTTTTAAAAACCAAGGTGCCTTATTGATTAATCAAATAGCAATGGCTGTAAAAAGCACAGAAAATTAAAGGAAGAAAAAAAGGTTTCATTTTCCAAATATCATCTCTCCCTGTGTATTATCAGAAAGAAAGCCTTCAGCTGACAAGGGATGAGGGAAAGCAGGAAGAAATGAAGAAAAAAAGGCATTATTAACTAAGTCACTCTTCTGCTAAAGTTTTGACAAAAGGCTAAATAAAAGTTCAAAATTATGTTTTGGCTGGTGCTCCAAACCAGGGAGACAACCACAACAATAGAAAAGACATTTTGTACAAAATGTGTTCAACATCTGCCAGCTCTCACAGCCCTAAAGACAGAAGAAACACACGTGGAGCAACTGTGACACAAGGACTGTGCTGTAATCACTGAGAGGTTATCCCTAGCACAATGATATTTTCAGAGGACTCAAACACAACTTTTTCTATGCAGTTTTTATTGGCTGAACTCATAAAAATGTGTTGAATCTTTCATGTTTTGGCCCCGAAAATAATACACCTCTTAAAAATGGTTTGTCAGAACTTAATTTTGTGAAAGAGTCATTGCCTTCAATGGCTTTTAGACTAGCAAAAGGTGTTTTGTGGCACAGAATGCAGCATCAGCTCATTTTTTTATTAAAAAAGCATATCTTTATTATCATGAGATACTAAAAAAGAAGGGGAGTTGGGATGAACATTTTTTGTTTGTTTTTTTGAAGGAAACAGCACCAAACTGAATCATTCTAATTACAGTTTCCAGTAGAAGATTATTAAAAGATAGAAGCCCCCCTAGAAGAGTTGTTCTGAGCCCTGTTGTGTGAGTTGTTTATTGGCACATAAATTTCTCTTTTATGACATAAGTAGATAACATTTTCTTTCTGGCAGAAATACTTTACGAAATTTAGTGCAGTATACAAGGGTTTCAAAACTTCTAATTACCAAAATGCCTGAGAATTTGAATAATTATATAAGGTATATCTTCCAAAAGGAAAGCATGATAAATCTACCATCCTGCCTTTTCAAAAGGCATTAAAAAGTATCATAATTCAGAGCAGAGGTGCATGCACAGAGTGTAGAGGAGTCTAACTGAGCAAACAGAAGTCTAGAAGCCAATTTATGACTGAGCAGCTTGATCTGTCCAGAATTAGAATAAATACCCCATTAAAACCATGCTGTCAGGCTGTAACTAAAGTGGAAAGCATGCTGGGACAGAGTTCTGCTGCTTCACCAAGTCCAAAACCACTGAAAATTTCTGTGAGCTTTTCACAGAAACTCAAAGAGCTTTAGGAGTGTTTGGAAGAGCAGCAGCCTTGCTTTTCACATCAGGCTTTATGGCCACGATAATTTTCCTGTCTTTTCAACAGGGAGAGGCTGGTGCCTCTGGAATCTGGATGGGAAAAAAATGATGAGTGAGGAGAAAGGGGCTCTGTGGGGATGCCAGTGCTGTTCAGTGAAGGTTTGGACAGACCAAAGTGAAACATCCCAGGTGGCCAATTCCTTCTGGTTCCCTTGAGTGACACCAGCAGCAGAAATATCAACATTAGTTCATGGCAAAATCACCCAATCCCTTCATATGTTCCAATCTTCTCCTCCAAGGAAGGCCAAGCTGCCATGTTGTCACTAATTTAGTTCCTTTAAACAAACACAGACTGAACTATTTCAACAAAAAATCAGCTTTCCCAGTGCAATTCCCAGCCTAATTCCCAGGTATTGTCAGGGGTTTCCTAGTCTCTGAGGTGAAGCATTCAGGGAGAATTTTCAGCTGTTCTGTCAAGCACAAGTCAACTGAGCTGAACCTCCCAGGCTGGCTGATTTTAACCTCCCTAAGCACACCATAGCAGCTGATTCAAAAAGTAAACTTTTGAGCTTCTCTCAGTAAACACAATAATTTGCCTAGTGCTGTAATAAAAAAGTGATCAATATCCTGCAGATTCCTCTTTGTAATTCAGGTGATTTACCAGCTTCAGCCAAGAAAATCTAATGACCCCATTCTTCTGTAGAAGAATACAGCACTGCCTTATAAAACAGGTCATAAAATGGTAACTATTCAACTGAAATACTGAAATTACTTTTTTCAAAAAAATCAATCAATCAATCAAGATGAATTTACTTTAATTTTCACCCTCTTTTCTTTTTTTTAATTAAAAAAATCCAAACTACTTTGTAAAGATAAATGTTTGCATGGAGTCATAACAACTGCATTTTTTTTACTATAGAAACTTTTTGCTGTTTCAAGTTTCACCTTCAATTCACACAGACAATTTAAATTATCCTGTGTCTAAAACTTTACAAGCATCTTCCTGGAAAACAGAATTTGCTGTTCTGAAAGGTCTGGAGGCACTCAGCTTTCATCTGAGAACACTGAAGACAATCTAAAAAGTCATCCCACTGACTGACATTTCAGAGGGCATTAAACCAAACCTGTAAGAATGTCACCTGTGAGTCCATGGGGACCATGCAGACAGTTCACACTGCATTTTCTGGACAAAGATGCAAGCTACAGAATATTACTTATCTTGGCTTAAAAAAGAACTGGTGGAAAAATGACTGAATATTTATTCAGAAATAATTAGGCAAAACCTAATTATTTCTCTTGAGGTGAGAGATATTCAAAACAATGTTTCTATTTTAGTCTTTTTTTCATCAGCCTAGGATATGAGATTTAGAATTACATTTTACTCCTTCTGATTCATGTTTTAACCATCTTGTTTGTTCATTTGTTTAAATCCCAGTTTGAATGCAGAATTTCCCTTTCAAATTCTGCATTCGTTTCCTATGAGTTTATCAAATAATGGGTTCAGGAGAAATCAGAATTTCTCAAAACCAAGTGAAAGTGTGAATGTATCTCAGAGGTATGTGAGGTCATTGCACATTCTTCCCCTCACATAATTCCTCTTCCAGCCTTTGTTTGTTCATTTATAACCCCTGAAGCCTAACGCATGAATTATCCCATTGTACACATCAACCACTTGACAGATTGTTTTAGTAAAACTCTTATGTGCCCTGGCTTTCCTTCCAGGCTGCCGGAACAGTTTAACAAAAAGGCTGATTAGTTCCCTTAAGTTCTCCCCGATAAACAAACTACAGAGCAAGTTTACAGTGCCCAGGATCATCCATGCAAAAACCCCCCACGAGCTCTTTGCAGTAAAGACACAAACCAGAGCAGCCCAAGGTGCCAGGTCAGGAAGAAAAGCTGCTGATGCTGCAGCATTCTGCCATACAGGGAGCAAAGTGTTCACGCTCCAGGATCTTTTATTTAATGGCACAGTATTTATTAACACGCTTCTTAACAAAGCTCCTTGAAAGAAAGACCTTTTGTTGTTGTTGTTTGCTTTACACACCGTAAATATTTTGGTAAAAAACACAAAAACAATTAGATTTTTTTTTCCTTTAATAAAATCTCGGATAATGTCAGTGACAGATGCTGGTTGCATAAATATGTATCAGTGTGGCACCTAAGAAAATGCCTACAATGCTCAGCAGACACACAGCAGATTCCCAAATCCAAGAAGAATGCAGTGAGTGAGCTCTGAGTACAGGCACCAGAATTAAACAAAAATTGCCTTTCCTGTGTTTTCAAAGACATCAAAGCTGCTTGGAGAGTGATTTTAATGAACTGCATCCTCCCATCAATCCACAGCACAAGGCTGGTAGGACAGCAGAGAGGGGAAAGAAAGGTAAAATAAGAAATGGAAAAGGAGCAAATAGATCCTGAGGTAGACCGCAACACATGGGGAAAGAAATAACATTATCAAATTTCTAGACAGGCAGGGATGTTGCAAGGGAGAAAGTGCAATTAAAAAAAAAAAAAAAAAAACCAGCCTGACTTAAACATCAGCAAATTAGCTCCTGGCATTACTCTGCTTTCTTGGTTGCAGAATTTTACCTCAAAATCTCCCAAAAATATTAGTGCAGCTTAAGTACATGTTAAAAATAGTAATAAAAAAGTCAAATAAGCTCAAAAAAATATTATGGCATTGGATGACATGCTGCACTGTTCTAGGTGAGATCCAGTTAGAACAGCAGCTGGTTACTTGGATAAACTGACCCAGGAGAACCAGGGGAACTCCTGCAGGGCTGACCCAATCAGACACCCCAATGTTGGAATTCACTGTGATGTTCACTAATTTCATGTTCAATCTCAGCAGCCCCTGAAACTGCAGCCATTTATCTATTTGATGTGCTCTAAAAGTCACAATCTCCTCTGATCTGAATCCAGTGTACAAAAACATCCCCTTTTTGCAACTACACGGCACATAATGACAAAGAAGCCAGATTTGGAAAGCACAGTAATGATTTTTCATTTTTTCCCATGCTCCCTTCAAATTCTGTGCCCTTCTCCCAGTACTCAGTGTGACCTTTCACAAGTGCACCCTTGCTTGCTCCCCACCCAACACCTTCCTCTTACTCCTGCTGCTTCAGGAGAAGACCTCATCTTTGTACAGTCCCTATTCTGAGGTGCCAAACACTTATTTATAAAGTATTCACCAAGACTGTATAGAAATTATCTTCTTCAATAAAAAAATTGCTGGTTTTCTTCATTCCATGTGGGCCTAGTACCAGGAAATATTGATTTCCCAAGTAAGCAGCAAAAAATGATGTTACACGTGGTATATAAAATACTCTGCTACAACTTTAATGCATCTGGGTTTATATTATATTGCTGGGATAAAATCCAACCACTTTTCTGCATAGGATCGAGGCCTACTTTCTATTTCCAGGTATACCAAGGTTTATTATGGTTTAAAGAAACAATGTATCCACAATCACATTTCACCCCACATTGAAATTGGTTTTGCCCCTTCATATTCCTTTTCCATCCCTTTTATATATTAAGTTATAAGGTGGTTTTATTTTATTTTTCTTGGCTTTGGGAGTTTCTTGTCAAATACACCAGCTGTTCTTGCACCATGATTATATACACATAAGCATCACAAAAGAGCAAATTAAATTTAGCACACAAAGCCTTTTGCTATACAAGTTTTCTCAAAACAGTGTTTGAGGTTGTTTTATACTGTTTATACAAATATAATTGATTTTTTTTTTTGTCTCTCAGTGTAACCCTGTATACACCCTACCATGGAGGTCTTGAAATACTGTCTCTTTAACATGCAGCAAAAAGGGAGAATGATTAATCAACAATATAATCTTCAACTGTTTTTATTTTTGCTGACCCCATCTTCAGAACTGTCAAACATAGGAAAGATTAACACAAATGTAGAAAAGGTGAAGAAAAGTACAGACAATTTTATGCATGTGTTGAATAGATTATTTTCTTTGTAGAAGGGATTATTAAGGAAAGAATTCTTGTGTTACATAAATAATGGTGAGCAGGGAAACACAGCAGTTTAGATATTTGTATAACACAAAACGAGGTGATTCTTCAAGAAGCAAAATGTGGCACCCCGCAAAGTGAATCTAAATTGCAAATAATCATTCCCTATTTTAAGGCAGGGGTATTGCTTGCTGTCTTCAAAGTTTTCTTGTAAAAAAGTGTCTTCACAGTTAAGAAAAGGTGAGTTTCACTTTGCTGCCTCTGATTTATGCTTTACATGGCACACAGGTTTTCAAAGTCCAGAAAGTTGCAGCTTACTTGTCCTTTCCTAGACAAAAACTCTTGCCAGAGTAGGAATGGATCAGGACAGACACACAGAGCTCCTTCTCCACCCAAATGAGAAATATTCAGCAAAATCACGCTCACAGACATTGCCAATGACAAATTGTTCACAGGCCAAGAGAGGACCCTGTTTTTTAAAGCATGCACTAAAATGCACCTACCTGCTGTCGAATTTCTTCTTCCATCTTCACTGGGGACCCCAGCTCTGCAACTTGCTTGACACCTTCGCTGGCATATCCTCCATACTCCCACAGGATGTAGTTCTTGGAGTGAGAGCTGCCAATGATGGCAGACCAGTGGTTGGTGCGTCCTTTCCAGGGGGAAAAAACCAAAACAAATCAAACAACCATCAAGACAGCCTCAAAGTGCAATTCTTGACTTTTAATAAAGTTTTGAAGTCTCCACTCCTGAGGCTTTTGCATGCTGTCACTTCTCACTATACCAATATACATTTTTAGAGTGGGAAGAACAAGCCAGTAATTGACAGAAATCGAGCATAAAAACCAGATAGGCTTAGAATTGTCTGTCCTCACCAAAGGTCTCACTTCAGGAAATTCAAGCAACCTTTAAGTTTCTATGTCAAATATTCTTGAGAAGGAAACCTGCAAGGGGAGACTTCAGTGGCCACCCTCTGTTTTACAAGCAAGTTTTTTTTCCTTACTGAAGGCAGTGAAGTAGCACATTTTTTTGTGTTCACCTCTATATTCACTGAGTTTTCTTGCTCATATTTCTCATAACGTAGGAGTTGTAGAGCTAAGCAAAAGGATTCCCATTCTTGCTTTTTGTCTTTAAAAAAAAAAAAAAAAGAAGTTTGAAGAAAAAGATGTTAGGGAAGTATGATGGAATCAAAAAGAGAATTGAGCAGAAGTAAGGAGTTACAGAAGTCCCACAGTCCTGGAAATAAAAATGAATTCACTTAAGTGTCAAGTAACCTTCTGCAGATATATGGGCTTAAAGGAAAAGGGTGAGAAAATGAACTGCTCACATAAGTAGACAGTCTGGTAACAAGGCAGAGACTAGAGGAGATGAGGGAGTCAGAATGATGGAGTGAGACAATATTTAACATTTTTCTTTGCAACACGAAAGGTAGAGAGCAGCAGTAAAAAACAGCTGCAAACTGAATAAATGAATGAAAAATGAATAACGAAGTAAATAAAAGGAATGCAAATTTAAGATGTGAGAGGTGGAACAACGAAATTGAAAAGGACAGTGCAGAGAATTGTATAAAGTCAGATGCAGGAACCTAATCATGGGAGAGTAGAAAATAGATTAGAAATAAAAAATGAACACCAATAGCAGGGGGGAAAAGCTAGAAAACTGTAGGAAGCAGAATAGACAAATGAGTGAGATGGCCTAGCAGAGCAGCAAACAGAGCCCTCACAGCTTCCCTAGTCCTAAACTTGTACCAAAACACACTTCCAGAGCTCTGAATTGTAGCAGTCCTGATGTTTTCGGAATCACTAAAGCAAATCAGTAACTGAGACCCATGGGTGGGAAAAACCAAAACAAAACCTTCCCTGCTCCATAACTGAAGAGAGGACAGTGTTGGGAGCTGGTTTCTTGACCCAAGATCTACCAGCTGTCCCTTAAATACAGAGTGGCACCCTGTCAAAGCCCAGAGAGATGCTGTCACCCAGCCCCAGTGAGGGGAACTCCAGCTTTGCCCATCCTCTCCTGGCACAGGGGTCTGACTGTCCCAAAGGCAGGGACAGCAGCTCACCCTGAGGCACAGAGAGTGACACCGAAGCTGTTAGAGAGAGAACAGTCCCTACAGAGCAGAAATGTGTCACCAGAGACCAACCTGAGCCCCTGCAAGTTTTTGGTCAAAAGGATCAGGGGTTGCTCCTGTGCCCCAAAACTTCTCTCCCTTTCTCCCTGCCCTGCCCAGGACAGGAGCACCTGGTGCCTTTGCAGTCAGAGCACAGCCTGTTCCACTAAAGAGCCCTCCCTAAAGGCACTGGCCCTGCAGAGAAAGCTCCTGGCTCCCCTTCCTGCCCAAACGAGCTCTTCAAAGTGCTACCAGATCCACCCACAACTTTTCATCAAACTCTGCTACATCTGCAAAGGTTTTGCTCCTCACCTCAAATTGTTCATTTCTTGTGAGGACAAAGAGACATCTTGGTATTTCCTAAGATTTTTCCTCTAACCATCAAAGAAACTTCTCTGCATGACATAACCTGAGCAGCACAAGGCCAGAGCTGTTCTGCATCCAGTGTCATTCTCCAGGTCTTAAGGCAGCAAGCAGAGCACTGACAGCTTCCCAGTGCTGTTATTTCACTTCATTCTCATAGCTTTGAGTAGTTTCTCAATTTCTCAATACACTTATACGTGTATTTTTGTATAAAAATCCAGGTGCCATCACAACATGACAATTTATCCTCTGACACATTTCATAGATGTGCTCATATCATATCATATCATATCATATCATATCATGATGAAGAGCATATGGATTTCTGTTGTCAAAAATGGTTGATACCCAGAGAAAATAGATGCTTTGCACAAAGTGCGTGTTCTCCAGGGGTTTTTTAAAGCAAATCAGAAGACAGAGATGCAAAATAAAAAGTTTATGATCTGCTGTCTACTCCATCCTTATTGATGATACAAGAACACAGCAAATTTTTTTATGTAGTGGCTTGGCAAATAATTAGTGACTTATCACAGTCCACAATGAATAACTATTTATTTTAATGTAATTACTGCACAAGCTCAACATTTTTAAGAAGAATGCCAATGACTAGGTTTCATTTTTAACATCACTGTATCTGGATGAGATCTTACCCTTAACTTTCAGAAATTTTAATTTTATTAACTGTTAACAAAATTTAACAGAATCTTATTAACTGTTATTGCTGGGATTAATCGTATAAGTATCAAATGGGTATTTTTTCACTTTACCAGTTTAAGTAAAATACTGATTCAATTCACCATTTTCTAACTGGGGAGAGATAGCAATCAAACTCTTGTAATTTACTTATTTTCCATTGTGCAGCCATACCCTTCATGAGTTCAGTGACTTGGATGTAAAAGAAAAGGTCATTTATCCCCAGCATTACATCACCAAGCCATGGTAACTTCACAGCTTTCATTCCTTTTCTCGTGGCCTATTTCTAACCACCAGCTGCATCCATGCAAATAGTGCACATAAGGTTCACACTCAGCAGATATTTAAATCATTCAACAGTCTAAAAGAGCATTCCTGCAATTATTGGCTTTGCTGATTTTGTCTCCCCCATACTTTGCTGACCAATAGTATTTGAACAAAGCTGCGCTTCAAACTCAACACAAGCAACATTGCTTATTTAGGCTGTAAAAACTGTGAGGTGATACAAACCATATTTGAGTTATATGAGGATATTCTGATGCTGTGACAATAAAAATTATTTTTTTTTAATCAACATAAAAAGCCTCTATAATAAACATCAGCCACAGAAAACATAACAAGGTTTAAAGACCTGTAAATGTGACTCATATTCTTAAATACATTCCTGGCCTTTTTTCCCCACAGACTGTGGAGTCAGTAATGAAAGACGAAATGCATAATACACAATTTTGTAACTCCAGGTTTTTACAGATACTTGGGTAACTGCAGAAAGCAAACTTGCAATAAAAATACTGATTCTGTAGTTCAGACACTTAAAAATACAGACAGGCGAAGTTCAGAAGGTGTTTTTTGTCTGGATATTCAACCAACAAATACAAAGAAGACAGAGTATTCTTATATCTATATACACAGCTAGTATTCTTGGGCAGCAAGATTCAAATCTCACCAAATTTAACTGAAATAATTCAAAATACTTTGAAGTAAAACAAACTAGGTCGATTGGCACAGCTGAAAAATCAAAATATTAGTGTGTTGCCTGTCTTAGTGTCCTTTTTCTCAAAATCTCATTTCCTACCTCTACATTATAGCCACTCTAAGCTTTCAATAAGAAAAAAAAGAAAGGAACATTTCTCCCCACAAAGATATCTTGCAAATACAATCTCAAACACACCATAGCTCAAAATGTCAGGCAAATCAATAGAATGTGCTGGTAATGTACAGTGCAGAAAGATCCACTGATTTTCAGCGCTGAGTGCCAGCAGGATTCCACATATGCCATAATTTACACTGCTGAGCTGTAAATAAGTGATGCTGTGTCACACAACCAGCTCCAACCCTCCTCAGGGTCCCTGCGTGGTACAAGGAAAAGAGTGATACTCACGTGGAAAATCTTTGGGGTGTGTTTTTTCTGACCAGTTTCCATAAAAAGTCAGCCTGTATTTGGCAGTACCGCAGGCACAACAGTCTAAAATCGGTTTGTCGGTCACACCTTCCGAGGCTGAGTCTGAAAAAGCATCAAAGAACCCATTGGAAATGGCTGCAACTCCAAACCAGTGAGGATAGTGAAGCTACCATAATAAAAATACTCCAGGAAATAAATCTAAATTAAATATGTTTTTGGGTTTTTTTTTTAATTTAGTTTTAAGTTTTCCGTTAGACTAAACTACAACCCTGAAATATCTGTACAAGATTTATAAGTGGATGGAATGATTTAAATCCACAATTTTCAAACAGAAGGCATTAATATTTCAGTTATCTTCAGATTCAGAAGGGCTTTGTTTCTGGTTGTTATCTGATAAGGACCAACCTCAGCTGATCTCAAAACACAATAGGCTTGAAATTTCTGAACAGACAAAGTAAATGGATTCTCCAGTGGGCTGCAATAACCAACTGCAACATTTAGGTTTGAGAAAGGATAAAACAGCCCAGGATTCAATAACAAAGTGCCCTGGAAACCAATGGATATCACACAAAGAGCAGGTAAAGAGTTGCAAGTATCACATTTAGGGGGAGGCAAGGAAGATTGTATGAGATTGAATGAATGTGATAAGGAAGATCATAACTGAATGGAAGATCCCAAACCTGAACCTTGATGAAACTGTCCAAGACCTCCAAATTTTAGTTTGAGACAATGTGTTAAGAGAAAAATGCAAAACACAGTGAGGAGGTCAGAAAGATATTTTTACTTTACCTTACCTTGTTCACAAATTTTTTTGGTGAGGGAGCCTTCATCTTGAAAATAAATTATGCGCTTCTGCACAATACTGGCTCTATAAACGGAAGAAAAAAGAATTTAATACATGATTTCTCAAAGAAAAAAGAAAATTAGTGATAAATGACTGCTAAAACATGGTTATACTTCCCTGTACTGAAAATGCAATACAGGACTACAGATAAGATATTTTTTATTTCAACTTACATTTCAATTTCATCACATTTTACAGAAGCCCGACATATATTTACCTCTAGAGAAGTGGTCATAGGCATATGGTGAGGACCTGTAGTCTAGAAATGCACGACAGTTAACTGAGCATCCAATATTTCAATCAAATCTTATATTAAAATAGTGAAATTGTATTCAATTTCAGTCAAAAAGTTGCACAGCTACAGTGAGCAGCTGTTCATAAGAAATTATATGGCATTCTAAAGAGATAAGTACTTCTGATATATGACAGCAACTCAGTGCAAATATCATGTAAAACAGAAGTTAGAAAAAAGGCTGGCATAAGGTAAAGTCTTTGAAAGCAATTCACAGGTTCCAAAAGACAAGCTGCTTTAAAATTAATTGAATCTGGAATATTTTATTGAGGCTTACCGTTCAAACAAAAAGTAAATTTCTAAGCCTTGGTGCCTCAGTTCCTCAGTTGAGGGGGCTGGATAGATTTAGTGCCAAATAAACTTTAACTACCTTCTTTGACCACTTTTAACTCTAAAAATTTAATTCACATGTAAGTTTTACCTTCTTTCCATAAGAAAGCAGATTTTGGGGAAATTCAAGGACAATCTATGGACAGAGAGCCTCGTGAGGACAGCACGCTTCAGGAGCTGGCACTGTTCCTTGTTTACCAGTACAAGCACACATTCTTCCAGCAACATTTTGTACCATCACTTGTATTTAACACTCTAAACAGCAAGGGCCAATTTCTTGTCTTGCTTCAGCATTAGTCAAATAATTATCTTAATCTGTCTAGGACTATTCCTCACTCATGACAGCTCAGGTGAGGAGAAAGGTAAGACTGTATATGCTTAGATGTGTTGCTGCAGTCATATAACCTTCCTTTGACCACATCCCAGCCATAAAATTATCAAAAATAAGATGCAATTTTGCTGTGCTTTCTTTGCCAAGAGGCAAGGCCAGCGTAGGAGAGGAAG
Source organism: Argya squamiceps (assembly GCA_037834095.1). Taxonomy (NCBI): domain Eukaryota; kingdom Metazoa; phylum Chordata; class Aves; order Passeriformes; family Leiothrichidae; genus Argya; species Argya squamiceps. The sequence continues at coordinate 5,748,062 of JBBMKD010000216.1, read as the reverse complement.
GAAACCTTCTTTTCACCTTACAAATCTCCCAGGAAAATAACTGGCTTTTGCAAACCTCTTAAAGCTTACATCAACCTGAAAAGGGTGCAAAAAACTTTTAGTCCTTTCTGAGAAACCTTTTTCAGGGTTTCTAGCAAGAAATAAAGGGGAAAAAAATGGAACAAACATTACTGCCAGAACACTTCCAGGAAGGATAAGAGCCCAATGGCCAACCTGTGACTGTGGCATGCTCCTTAATGTTTCCAGCCTTCAAAGTGAGAGCCAAAGCCAAATTTAAAGACTTTTTGGATGCTACACTGCAAGGAGACAGAAAGTGGGGGCATGAAAAATGCCATACAGATACAAGGAAAACCTCTCTCACCATGAGGAAAATCAAAGAGATTTAACCCTGGAATCAGTTGCTTAGACAGATTGTGCAACGTCCATCTCTGGAAATATTCAAAACTTGATCAGATCCATGCCTTGGCAACCTACTGAGGGAACAACCAAACTGATACCAACACCTACTTTAAGCAGGAGAATGGACTAAATGAGTTCCAGAAGTCCCTTCCAATCTAAATTATTCTATTACCTTAATCCAAACAAATACAAAAACAGTTGTTTGATAAAGATCTCAGTTCTGCAGATAACGAAGGTATCACATTTTAGAAGCAGTTACCAGTTATTTTAGAAAAAAAGGAAAATAGAGAAAGATTGTTTGAAGCCTGAAGTGCACTTGTATTATTCTTTTTCGCTGCAGTTAGCTCGTCACTGTAAAATGTCAAGGGAACAGTTCCTTTTCTAATAACAAAAGCTTCACAGCTTTCTGAGTCATTGTCTCTTCAGCTGTGTTTGAAACTATATGGTGAGCCAATAATTTAAATGGGAGGTTTTGTACTGATTCCAAATGCGCCAGGGCGGGCACATTATATGGCTGCATAAATATCAAAAGCAGGCACAGAACTCAACTAATACTCAATAATAAATAATTTTAAAATATTAACTGTTTTAATAATCAGCTTCTAGACTGAACACAGACCAAAACATCTGCTCAGTGTATTTGCTAGCTTTTATAGCTGCTTTTGTTCCCCTGGGGTTTTTTGGGGTTTTTTTTGGACATAAATTTTATTCTTCTATAAAAGTTCTGATCTTTGGACTAAGGAGGCTTCAAGGCTTACAAAAAAGAGCTAAAAATGGAATGGTGAACTTCTAGAGAGAGGCAAGAAAGCTTTTAAGAATTTACACAAGGCACACAACTGTTTAATTTACATAAATCCTTCCCACTACTTCAAACACCCAGTGCTGTCTGAACTTAATGGGAAAGGAACAATCCAATTGCATTTCCCCTCCCATATTAAAATATATAAATGGATCTTCAATTTCTTGATTTTCTTCTTGACTTTTTTTCTCTCTGACTACGAGAAAATAATATATAAAGGAAGACAGAAATAAATTTGACTCAAAAAACCTGTTTATTTCCCATTTCCTGCAAGGCAAAGCTTCTGGATTTGTGCTAAAGCTTTTCCAACACCAAACTGAGGGCAGTGGGAAACAACTGCCTGGAAAGACTTCCATGGAATCAGAAAGTCCCTCTGCAGCCCAGTTCCACAATTGTACCACCCTCCTGTGAACAGCTCTGCCAAAGACACAGAAATGGCATTTGGGATATTAAGAAACAGGAAATATTATAAATCGTAAAAGTTCAGGCCAGCCTTGGAAATGCTTCAGTTCAAACCAGAAACAGAGGAGTCAGTTTGGGGTTTTTTCTTTCTCTTTTATATATATATATATATATATTTTTTTTTTTTTCCCATAGAAACACCTTTAGATTGTTTTCCTCATCCTTTTGTCAAATCCTAGCATGAAAAGAAATACTCTTATTTTAAATTACCTTTGTGGGTGTAGTGATGTGACAAAAGAAGTAAGGAAGAGGATTTTTAAGAATTGTTCCTATGACATTTTTTAAGCTTACATCAAAACCATTAAGTACAATATTACAGTCACGTTTGAATAAAACAGGTTTTGTCAAAGCTGGTGAGGATACTCCAAGTTTTACTTGGATATTGAGAAATAATAATAACCTAAGAGTTGCAGATAAGACACTTTTCCTTCTCTATATTACCTGTGAGTTAAACTTGTCTTGCCCTTCTAGCTATCAAAACTATTTTCTTTAATTATTCCATGCCTCACTGATTTAATTACAGTATGATAAGTTGTTTCCCCACCCAGAAAGCTACTGGGAACAATTAACAGGATGTTAAGTTTGTTTTCTTTTTTGTGTTTGTTGGTTTTTTTGGAGGGAAAGAATTTCTAAATATACCACTTACTTTAACACTAGAAAGTGATGTGAAAACCACGAATTTACATCTACTGCAGTTTTGTTGATGCTACTCAGTTTGGTCATTCTAATGCATTATTTAGGATGTTCTCATTTTATTTCCTTTTATGTTGTCTTTAAAAAAGAGCCAGCCCTGTGTTTCTGACAAGCACTTACAAGGTCAAGCAGGGAAAGCACAAACTCCCAGAAGTTTGCCAACAATATTTACTTCTATTTCTAATATTTAGGAGACTTTTATTAAAAAGAAATTAAAATTCCTCTGAAAGCCCATACAACACTTTAGCCAATAGATGTCCAGCAATTTTTACACTGATAGTACATTTGACAACCACATTCTTCAAAATAATTTTCAGTTAGGAAAGTGTGCAGTCTCAGCCACAACAGGTTTCATCTACACCAGAATCTGTCAGCTGCCATCACTGACAAGGGCCAACATTCTAAAAATTTGCAGCAAACTGTTTCTTTTTAATGCATAACTTAGAAGCTAAAACAAAATATGCAATTTTTTTTGTCATTTTGTTGGGTTTGTTCATTAGTTTGCTTTTAAGTGTGTTTTTAACACAGTTTAGACAACCCAACCAGACTTGATATTTGATTTTGGATAAAACACAGTAATATTAAGATGAAGTTTACCAGTGTTGTGCAGGATGAGAATCTCCAGTAGATTAGTCCCATGACAAAACAATAAAACATGTTCACTTCTAAAAACTTCAGTACATAAATACACGCCAGATTATCCTTGTTTAGTTTGATTTTTTCAACGCTGCATGTGTACTGTCAGAAAATACAATTCAGAGAAATGCCACAGGAAGAGCAAAGAGCCCTAAAGCTTTTCTTACAATTTTCCTCTTGCTTCCAAGTCCTTTTGGTGTCCTTCATGTCACACTTGGGGCTGCCACCACACACCTACATGGGGGCTTGCTGACTTCAGGATTGATTTGGCCATCATATTCAATATATGAATATAATACAACAAAAAGCTCCAGGGGAAACCACAGCCATACATGCTGCTATCTTCTATTTTTCCTCAGAAAATCTCTCTGTTCTTTGCTTGAATGGCCACAGGACACAAATATTAAACTAAAATCTTCAGGATAAAAAGCTGTACTGACACGATAATTTCTGACAGGAACGCTGCACCTGTCACTTGCAAGAAGAACCCCAAAAGAAACTAAAACAAAAAAAGGAACATCACTTAAATCCCAATACTGTTCATGGGCTATATCTTCACTTTTATAGTCCCCACTTTTTGCAGCAATCTCTTTGAATTTCAGAGCTGACCATTATAAATTATACTGCAAAGGGAAGTCAGAACAGATTGGGTAGGACTGGGTGTTTGCAGGATGGATTTATCTCGTTACTCTAAGTAGTGTTTTCATAGAGTAGAGGGAAACAATCCACCAAAGGTGGGACTACAGGGTTTTTTTCAAGCTAGTGGACCCAAAGTCCCATTATCTGATAACTGAGCTGGCTTGTGATAGGAACCAAAACAAAGCACTTGTGTGCTAACTAACAAATCCTAAAAACAAAATGAAAAATAAAGCAGAATAAAAAACCCTAATCAAGCTTTGATTTATTTCCATTTAACACTCAGCCACTTGCACAGGGAACTTAAACACTTAATTTCTTTGGGTGTTCAAATCATGCCCCTTTTGCCAGCCTGTGTGACCTGATATGGCAGGATGGGGGAGACAACCAACCACACAGGCAAAGGCCACATCTCAAAGCCTCACACATATTCCTTCACCTGTCCCCATGTTCCCTACTTGACTTGAGGTCACTGCTCAACCTCTTTGAATAAGAAGAATTTTGCCATTATTGCACAGCCCATGTGGACAGCTGAGACACAGTAAAAGCACATTTTCCCTTTTACAGCATTGCTTTTAATCTTTATATTCTACTCATATTCCCCTCCCCACTTGAATCACCTTGTCCCACTCCAGGTTGGGGCAGTAAAAAAAGAACCACCACTTTTTTTTAATATATTAAAAAAAAACCAGAACAAAATACCAAAAACCCCGAAAAGAATTAAAATTTAAGCATGACCATGAGTGTCCAGTCAATGAAGCCAGAAAAAAATTCTAAAAAATTTAGAAAAAATTGTTCTAAATTTTTAATATTTATAAAGCATGAAGTAAAATAGTTTGAAGATAAAACAAAAATAACAGAGCTGTCATTATCATATTATTTTTAAAAAAGTTGTCAACTAGCTATATATTGAAATTATGTTTAAATGAGTAAATTATTTGCTTGTACAGAAAAAAATTTATTTGTCAAAACAATATCCTAACAAAGCCCACCCATTCATCAAATACTGATTAGTGGATAGTCAGTACAGGAATCTAGATTGGAATAAAGTATCTGATGTTTTCAAATCTGAAAAAATCTTCCCTTCATTTGAACTGACAGGAGCCTGAAGGTGAACGCCACAATTAATGGAACAAATTAACACCCACCAAAACAAAGATAATTTAATATTAAAATGCTTAATACTTCTTCTTAAAAGAGACCCTACTGTTGTGAATGTATTTCCCTGAGGAAGTTTTTAATGCAGTGTCTTTAGTACTTGAGGTTAAGGAGTGTAACTGGAACCATCAGAAGAGACTTGTCAGTTCTTTAGTGCAGCCGAGACGCGGATCTCATCTGTCAAGAATTAATGCCTGAAACGACTGGATCTCATCCACCTGGACTCTTCTGAGAGCTCTCCCTGACAGCTGGGACTGCACAGCCTACTGAACATTCAGCCACATAATGCCAGGGGACACGGGGTGTTCATGCTGAAAGACAGGAGTGCAGGGACAGGAAAGAAAATAAAGGACCGACAACAGCACTGTTATTGGTAACTTTTCCACGTCCCTCATCCTCAAAGGGCAGCATATTGGGAAGAAGGCAAATTCAAATTGCGTTTAAGAAACAGCTGAAAGACCACCCTGCTCATGCAACACGTAATTCTCAAAGAAAGATGGAATTAATCCATGAAATTCGTCCACATTGTTAGGGTTGCTCTCAGCCAGCCTCTCTGCCTATCCATTGTTTAATGCCTGCTCGTGGCTCAGAACAGTGTCAGAGCTGTGCCTCGAGCTCCTATAATTGTTCTGCTTGCTCAAGTCTTTGCAGTAGGGATTTGTAGCAAATATTGTTGCCTAACATTGGTACACAGGTGTTGTGATAAGTTGGCTGAGACTCTATTATCTTTATGCAGGGAAAAGCCAATTCTTCATTTTCACGACTCATTTTATACAGTTTTTTACAGACCTCGTGTGCAACTGTAATTGGTTAATGGCTTTCTTGCCAGTTACTCTATTGGTTAGTAAAAGATATTTTACTTGTCTGTCAAATCTCTCTGGTTTTGTATTGTTTACATATTTTCTTTCCTGATTCTCATGGGACAAGTCCCTTGTTATTGCAGGTGCATTTGTTTTTTAACCCAGGAATAGGTGGTTATGCTAATGAATTTTCATACCAAGATTGTTTTTGCATGGGAACTTGCAAGTTGCTTAACTACACTTAGAAGAGATGACAGGCTAGCTATTAATTTAATAGAGCAGGCCTGATTTGATGAGGTCTTTCTTTTATAATTCTTCTACCTGTCACGACACACAGGTTTTTGGACAATGCAATGGCAGGGAATCTGTACATCAGGGTCTTTGGTCTTCCCACTTCAGCCCTAAAAATGCCAAAATCATACAGCCTCCTCGTGGCTGATTAGCTGCCAATGCCAGTGGCACTGATTGCACTTTGGCTACAACAGAGCAAGCAAATGATGGAGAGAAAAGACTTGCTAAACACTTGAAAATCAGAAAAAGACTCCCAGTGATAAGGAAATAGCAGTGTTGAAGGGTACAGAAACAGATTAGGAAATGGAGCAATAAATGCCCAAGACATGTACAGGAAGGGTGAGAACAGAGTCGAGGCACATCTCTTTGCTGCAGCAGTGGATTTGTCAGACTGTGGGTGTGATTATATTTAAATCATAAACACTAACCCCTCAAATCACTCTGGCCTAAAGAAACTCCTTGGAAGATTGTGATTCCTTTTTCACGGTGATTTTAGGCATTTTCTACACAACAACATACAGCAGCAGGGAGAGGAAACAAACCCTACAGTCTCAAGAAGCTTTTTGCCTCGGTGGGGTTCCTGAAGTCTTGCTGATCCGGATAAAGGTCAGCATTTCATAGAGGAAGTGATTACAACTCTGCTTAGAGGAGCAGGGATTAAGCAAAAGATCCAGAGTCTGTATCTCCCTCAATCATCAGGACAAGGAGAGCACATGAATAAGACTATTAAAGGAGCATTGTGAACAGTAGCAAGCAGTAATGACAGGGATTAGAATGGTAAATCACCCTTTATATTGAGAAGCAGGCATAGAGTAGGAACTGGAATTCAGCCCTACCACGTTTTATTTGGAACAAAAGTGCAGTTAATTAGATTCTTAACTTCATTAGAAACTCCAAGAGGGAGAAGTTTTAGTGTGGATAATTGAGGTACACCAAGTGTGATTAGAGATACAGGAGGAAATAGAGCTTTTCATGGCTCAGTTTGTGGAGAAAAGCTGGGGTGCCCCTCCAGGGCACCTATATGGGACACAAGTGAATCCATTATGGGTTCATTGACACATGGGTCCATTATCCACATGACAGCCAAGCAGTGCCACCTAAACATTTCCACATGTTGGTCTAGGCTTTGAAACTGAAGCAACGAGGAAAACAAATTTCCTGATCTTCTAGATAAAAATATATGGTGTAACCATGTGACTTTGTTTATTATAGTGGGGAGTTATTTTTTCCTAGCAAACATTCAAACTGAAAAAGAAACAAAATAATTGCATGCTTTGAAAACTAAAAACAAACAATTACCAGATATAGTGATGTGGAGGATGTTTGGAAAACCTAAATGTGTCCCACAGTCTTGTGCTTCTGTTGGGTGACACTCTCGTGACACCTGACTGACCTTCTCCTGAAATCAATTACCAGCTTCAGTTTCACTAAATCAGAAAGGGAATTGCAGCCTGAGTTTCTTATGAGGCATGAGTGGCCACTGGAAAACCAGAAAATTATAAGGACAGCACTTGGAACTTTTTTCTCACCGAGCCAAGTCACTTACTGAAAAAGACAATGCAGACAACACGTATACCTGTGCCTGTCAAATTTGCCTCTTCTTCAGTTTAGCTTTATTTTACTTACTTGCCTGAACATATTTAACGTTTTGTGAGTAAAATTGTGTGGCAAAAATACAGATTGCTATTATAAAAGTAGGAAGAATAACTATTTGTGTTTCTTTGCCATATTGAAGACAATATTTTGGCCACAACTAATTCAGAGAAATTAGAAAAATGTCTTTGATTAATATTTTGCTGTCTAAATTAAACCTGATGCACAAGACAACTTCTTTATGAGCAATCATGAGATGGTGGTCCCTCAATATCTTTGCATGTGGAACATATTTTTATGTGAGATTTTGTACCATCATATATCTACTTCAGCCACCATTGCCAGGCAGTTGCAGCGTAAGAGAGTACCAATTTATTTCTCTGTATATAAATCTAGTATATATTCCATTTTCAGAGAAATCTATGGCAAGAAACCATATGATAGGCAATCTGTAAAACTTAAATGAGTTGGTTGATATTGAGGTTATCGTGTGGCTCTCCACACAGCAGTGAGAGAGCATCAAGCTCATTATCCCTCTAACGAGCAGAGCTGAGTCCCTCCCTAGGCCTGCAACCCAGCCCTTCCTGCAGCAAATGAAACCCAGAAACCATTAAAAAAAAAATAAAAATCAAATGTGCTTTCTGGTGCATTGCAAGACTTCAAACTGCATTTTGCTGGAGCAGTGAACTGATGGAGCAACAAATCCATTTCTCCGGGAAAGAAGGACAAAAAGCGATCAGGCTGCTGCTGTTCAGATAGCAAAGATCCTTAATGCATGTCTAATGATGTAGAAAAGATGGGAAAAGTGGATACCTAATTACTGAAAGGGAAAAAAAAAGCAGTGGCCCACCCAATTATTGGCTGAATTTAGTGTTTCAAACCTTTCACAGTAGCCTTAAAATTGTAAACCTAGATAATGAGAATGACAACAACAATCAATTCCACAGCCGGTTCATGCAAAGAACAATTCCTTTTCTGGGTGGCTTTCCAGAATTTCTAAAGAACTGCAATAATACAAATAGCTGCTCCTTTAAGGAAACAAAACAGAATTGATTTTGTGGTGCTTCACATGAAGCAAAGAATCAAGATAAATACAGTGTTCAGGTTCTGAGACCCTCACTGATATTACAAGCCACTCTTAGGGACTCTCCAGCTAACAAATGTAAACTCACATCAGACTTGAAATGTTGTTCAATCCAAGGAAGGTTGGCCAGAATCCAGCACCTTGTTAATTCATCCATTTGCCTTTTATACTATAATAGAGCTGTGCTTGAAATTGCAACTGCAAAATGTGCTCTGCAGAGCTGCTCTGGATTTCTGTGGGCATGCAGACACTTCCCCATATGCTTACATCAGCCTGCTAGAAAAATTTTTCTAATGAAGATTTTGTCCCATACATGGAGTGTAGCTTCTTACATTTAACTGCAGGACTACTTACACACCCTCACAGAATACAATCTTGAGATACTGATTGCATTATGAAGAAGCAAGTGGCCAATGGTGCCACATTTATGACTAACTTAAATTAGACTTTGGAATGTCTAGGAATTACCAATCTACATTTTTTTATCTGGGTCAATAGACACTTTGAATAATGGAGGGGTTTGCCAAAATGTTATAACAGCAGGTTTTGTTAGAGCCTCTATCACTAGGAACATACTGGATAAAATAATCTGTTACTAAAACTAAAAATTAACTGCATTACACTACTTATCTTGCTAATTACCTCCTTTCATCATTGCTGTACTCAGTTTGCCCTTCAACTTCACTGATGTGCAACGAGAACACCACCATACTACAGTAAGCAAAACATATTTGGGCTCACTGGAGTGCTGGTTTCAATACAGAGACCAAAATCTCTTTATCTGTGACCTGCAGAAATAATATGACATCTTGATTCATGAATTAAATATATATTTTAAAAATGTATCACATTTCATTAAAATAAAGCCTTCAGCTCCTGACACGAGACAAATCAATCCCTTAACATGAATTATCATGCATAACTTCAGGCAGTTACAAAAAAACTGATTTCAAACATTCAGTTAGAAAACACGACAGCACTTCTGATGTCATCAATAGTGACTCTCTGTGTGTTTGGAAAGGAAATCAAATTATGACTATCATTATTATTTCTATTCCTTTTCTCTCTTTGTTTCCCCTCATGAAATGACAATGGCCTTGAACTCAAATTAAACATCTGTTTGCAAAATAAACCAGAGTGCTACTGACAGCTGCTGCCGAATGGCAAATGTCCTACAGCTGTTGGGCTCCTAAATTAACAATGATTTTCATTACAAACAGCAAACAACAAGCAAATTACAGAGCTGATTTTCTTTTTCCTCCGTCCCACTATTTGAAATTTATGAAAATGCAGACTCTCCTAGAGACAGAAAGAAAGAAAGCCAGAAAGAAATCACAGTTTACTGTTTTATTTCCCCACTTACAAGGAGCAAAATGTCAGACAAAATCAGATTTCAGTAACATACTTCACAGAACTTCCATCCTGATGTGTCTTAAAGCCTCTTTATTTGCATTTTCCTCTAGGATATGTAAATAGAATTAAAAATTCATTGAGGATTTATCTTTCTCTGATGCAAATTTTGCCAGTAAGGAAAACTATTGAAAAGAAATTTTCTTGATTTTCCATACATCTATTCAGGTTTGTAAATACACAGGTGCAGGGGAAGTTTGACCATAGTACACTGCTATCATACAATAAAGTCAGACAGGAAGGGTTTGGGTAGTTCACTAAAGTTCCTTCTGACATCACTTTTTATGGCTTCCTTATTTATCTCCCTTATTTATCTTCCTTATTTATTTTATTTATTTAGTTTGGGATCAGAAAGCAGGAACATTAGAAAGCAGTGCAGCTCACTTTCTACTTCTCATGACTTTTTGAAGTGCAAAATCTAAACACACAATTGTCCTTAGAACAGTGTTGAGAGTGGAAAAACCGAGGAACTCGGTGTGGATACTGGTTAGGAAATAAAAAATAAAGTGTTAAATGTCCCGTGTGGTTTTGTAAAATGCCAAATTAAGGAACAGTTGAACTCTGACTGGTTCTGTGTTTTTGTCCACCGTTAACCTTACTAATTAATTTTTTATTGAAGTATTTCCCCACAAAGTCTGGAGAAAACACAATGATGATCAAAAATGTAACTGACATCAGTGTCCTGTCATAAGGCATGTTGAACTTTTCCAGTGACTGAATTCCTACCCCACTTCACATCAATGCACAATCTTTTTCCTTTTTTTTGCAAAACAGCTTGTTTTACAAAAAGACATTTGTGGAAAAAAAAATAAGGGCCAATGAAAGTAACTGCACATGCCTTCAGTTTACCACAAAATATGCCATAATGCTGACTTTTTTTTTAATATGAAATTTTTGTCGGCATTTTCAAGGTAGAGTCAAAAAGAGTTTTAAAATATTATCTTTCATAATAAAGCCATAATTACATTCCCCCTGTTACTAGAAAAGACCACCACCCTTCTCCTTACTCAGTTTTTCTCATTTTTTTTCAGTTGCTTTGCTCCCCTCAAGGAATAAACCCATCCTTGAGTAGCAAAACCATTAAGCTGTTTTGCAACACTACATATTTACAAACACAAAACCATAGGAATGAACCTAACTAGATTTCATAGGATTACTTTAATTATTGCACCATAAATTATCTAGAAGAATACAAAATTATAACAATTTATTACACTTTCCAAATTCACACGCTCCCACTGTGAAGTTAAAGGAACAATATTAAATCTGTGAGACTATGAAAGTGAAATGGCTTTTGGTTTTAAATGTAGATGTGTCAGTAGATCCAGGGGACTGCCACCATATATATTGAGATAAAATATGTATTCTTCCACCTAATAGTAGAGGTGATATAAATACAGAAGCTATAGAAAAATTGAGGTTTGTCTTTCTTCCTAACACAAGTAAACTCCCTGTAGGTGTTTCACCTATGAGATAAAATATAGGGTTCTAAGTTAGTTCCATTGAAAAGATTAAACTTTTGTCCTATTTGTTTAAAAAAGTAAAATTTCTGGATGAAGAAATTCATTATTAATTTATTATTTAAAGATCCAGGACAGCAATACAAGCTTTTCTATCCTGCAGTGGTTTATAAAGAGTCACTGGCCTCCAGTTGCCCTTGAGAAAACAGAAAAAAAAATGAAAAATTATTAGAGTTGTACATAATAACCCAGTGTTGAAGGAGAGCAATGGGCCCAAATTTATTAATTCCCAATCTATGCCCATGGCCATTTAAAGCTGGGCACATTTCTGTTATATCTTCTAAAAGTGAAGAATGGGGCAAAATGAAGGCACATCAAAAGGATCTCATATGGAAAAGTGCACATTTTCTATCTATCAAAGGTTGCATTTGTTCTCTGGACTGTAAGGATGCACAGAGATATCTTAGTTTGTTATCTTAATTGTGTAGAAGTACCCAAAGTGTCTATATATAATATTCTATTTAAGCTATGAAATATTAAGCTGTACTGCTATTATCTCTATCAAAAATAAGATTCAGAAGATGCTGTTACATGGTAGCTAACTGGAAGATAAAGATTTTCATTTTCTAAAAAAATTGTGGTACAGATATAAAAATTTCTGTGCATGCAGAAGACTCAGCGAGTCTACAAATAACTCCCTTTATTTTATAAATAAAATTTATAAACTTTATAAAATAAAATAAAATAAATAAAGTTATTTATAATATGAAGACTGTTATCTTCTGTTGTTTCATAAACAGAGTTCTTGCTAGGCAAGGAGGGCAGGTTGGTCTCTCTTTTTCCTTGGCTGTTATATTTACTTATAATGGAAAGCTACCAGTAAATGCTTTATAACTGTGCTCAGTTGCTCCACTATTAGTATTCTAATAAACAGGTAAAACTGTTGACATGAAGTGTCTGGACAATCTGAGAGGATGAATGGAAAAGACAGAATAACAAATTTAATATCCGATTCAAACAAACAGGGTCTCTTGTGTTGTTAGTTTTTATACTTGGAAAATTTAGAGACATAACTTTATAGTTAATTTCTCATAGCTCATCAACCACATGCCATTTGTACTCATCTGCTTCAAAATAAGCAGTGTGATTTTTCAAAAAGTGTAAATCCATCCACCTCCTTCAAGAATTACAACCCAAAAGTATTCAGGAATCCTAAAAGAACATGTAAGATCATAATTTCACATATTTTGTAGCAAATAGTGTGCTTGATTTAAAGAATACATTCCTCATAAAGCATTTACATAAACACCCAATTAAGCATATGGAGAAAGACTTGACCTATATTTTAATCAGGTAAGTATCCCAGAAAATCAAGAAAAATTGTATGTATTGGGGTAAGTAGAGCCAAGCACAGGAAATGTTTTAGAGCTGAAAACATCAGAGAGGAGCAAAGAATCTACTTAGAGAACTTCATCACCTTAGTCAAGTAACCTGAATAAACTCAAACCATGTCCAACTTCCCTTCCCTGTGCCAGCTCATTGGTACTGATGAGAGATTTAGGACAAGCATTAAAAGTAGCAAACAAAATTTTAAGCTGAAACTGTACACAATTCTTTGTTCTTTATTGTTTTTTAAGTTCAACTCTGTGATCATCTATCAGGTGTTGTTTGTATATGACTGGCAAGTTTCAGAAGCACTGCAGCTTCCACCCATGTAAAGCAGTCTGGCAAATGGAATTCTTCCTGTTAGAGGCAAATTTATGCAATATTGGTTTTGTGGGAATCACAATACCAACACTTTTAGTAAAGAGGGGGCTAATTCTGAAGCCCACTTTAATTCTGAGCACCTCAGTCTGGCATTCCTCTTAACACGGTGCTGATGAGTTGGTCACATATTTATCTACACACCAGAAAGTTATCCTCATCAATTTTGGGCTTTGTTATCCAGGTGCCTCGTGCTCTGTTTCTGAACCAGAGATGAGTTTTGAGTGTAGAGACGAGATTTGGCTGCACACCAAGACATTTTCAGGATGTAGATGTAGTTGTGAACTTCTGAGGTTTTATGACACTTGGTTTCTCTCTGAGTCTCTCCTACAACACAGGGTTTACTCGGAGCGACAGGCCAAGCGGCCAGAAATGACAGAATGCTTGAAGTTAAAAGAAATCAAAAGGTAAATGTTCCAAAACTGGAGTTCATTCACCCTCAGAGTTTTGAAGCTTGAGAGGAAGAGGACTGTCAGAATCCACGAGGAGGTTGGAAACTGAGTGTTATATCCAAGGCCCAGACCCATGGACTGGAACTGAATTTGTCCTCATAGATAGGACAGCTTTGCTCCAATAGCACAACTATCTAAAAGATTTTGCTTGATATACACTAAATATGCCATAGTTTTTATTTAGAAAGCTGCAATTCTTTAAAATTCCTCTGCTCTCTGATTATATGCAAATGAGAACAAATGTAATTAAAATCATGACAATAATTACATATTCAGGAAAACAAGAAGCTCCACACTTTTCCTCAAGAACTATAAAACATTTCCCTAGAGATGGCTCAGAACACATTTCCAGAATCAAACAGCAGAGACACTATGATGAACACAGTGCATTTCTGTAAGTACTAATGGTAATGAACAGTATTTACAGATAGCAGATTTTAATTTGTTGGCTGTTTAAGCATGATATGTATAGCAGAAATAAATAACTTGTCTGCAGGAACTTTTGCTACATTTACCATACAAGTCACGTGAGTTGTCTGAGAACTCAATTAGTTCAAGAGCCAACTGCAGTTTCTTCTCTAAATAGTAAATTGAATATAACTTATCTGCATGTGGCCATCATTTACCAAATTTAATAATTAATCTCAGCCTCTGTGAAAAGTAACAAATGCTAAAGGAGGAGAAGATAATTACCATCTCACAGTACTTGACTCTTCATGAGATCTACACCATCTGACAGAGTTACTTAATTTGGATATTAACAAGATTCTCCCTACCATGAAATTTTAATTTGTGACCAGCTAAGAACTTGACAACATTTTTTTCACTCTTGTATTCTATCACAGAATTCTAAAGGACTTGCAAAAAACTGCTTGTTCTGTATTTCCCACCAATTACCTGGTCAGACCTTTACCCTGCTCAGTACCACACTCAACTGAGTGTCTGTTTAACTGCCTTAAAAACACAACAAAATAGCTGAATCTAGAAACCTGGGGCTCAAAGCAAACTAAAAGAGGTGATTTTCCATCACTTCTAAGAAGCTTTCAATAAACATTTATCGTCCTTTTTTTGGTCAGTGGGACAAATCACGATTTGAAATCCACACTTCAGACTTTCCTTGTTCAACAAGACAAGTTTCCATTACTTGGAGGTTTTTTTATAGAATTAAGCACAGCCTCTGAATATTAGCTGTCAGATTACAAAAAAAAAGAAAAAAAACACGTGTACTGTTCTACTTTTTATGAAAAGTAGAATATGCTCAATCAAGCATGAAAGTTTATATGTAGAAAAAAAAGGTGTTTCTTAAAACAGTTCTTAAAACAGTTTTCACTCACTTCAATAAAATATTAAAACAGGTTGACCAAGAAAAACCCTGAAAATTTCTCTACTTCCATGTGATGATACAAACACCACCAGGCTCTGCCACAGTTCTATTGTCTATGTCCTTTCTGCATAATTGCACACTGCAAAAATAAACATAAACTTTTCTCAAGAAAGTTTTAACGGTAGGTTTTCAAAGATCCTAGAAAGCAAATGCATTCTGAAGAGCTCAGAAACCTAGCAAGGAAGTTTAAAACTTTTTTTAAAAAATTCCTTTTATCACAAGATTAAAGGAATGACCTGGCCTTCCCATCTTGACGTGTGACATGTTGATGTACCATAAACCACAAGAACCAAGGGAAAGAAAACAGGGAAAGAGTGCACTGTGAACATGGAAACAAGCAGACTGTCCAAAGCATGACAACTTGGAAGGTCCAAATAGACAAATAGGAAGGAGGGCTTAAAGCTTGAGGGTCTTCCAAGCAGTGTATAAAATAAAAGTCTTTTATCTTATGTCTTCAGTGAGACTCAAGCACAGGCCTAAATGTGTGGATAAATGGAGCCTCAGCTATTGTTTGCATTCCAGAAGCACATTTAGCACTGGCAGTTTCAGTAGAGTCCAGAAGGATTCAAACCTTTAGGGTATTTCACTGTCATCTCTTGTTGGCAATGAAGAAAATGCATTAATTATTCTCAATAAAACAATTACAGGACTACATCATATGTTGATCCATTTTCTTCTTTGTTCTCCTCACAATTTTAAGTCTTCATACAGAGAGAGATGTTTTAGAAAGCAAGATAGTGACAATAGGTCAAATTCAAACATCTTTTTTTCCCTTAAACTTTGTATTTTGCAGTCACAAGGAAATCTAGCACTAGACACAGGCGTGCACATATCAAATGATTTGGGATTCCTTGCTGAACCCTACAGCTACAGACTCCCATTTGTCTGTGTCACTTTGTGCTTGTTACAGCCACACACTGATCACATGCACTATGCCTAGAAAGCTCTGGGAAGGTTACTACCCAAATCTGAGCAAATCTTTCTACCAAAGCTACCAGACTTCACAAATCGCAGAAAAAATCTCTGTTCCTAAGCCTCACTACTAGTTCAGGAAAAGCTTCCTGGAAGGGTCTCTACTTAGTTACACCATTAGAAAAAAAATTACATTATTTGGCACTTAAACTGTAATAAGTTTTTATGGATCAGTTGTGATTAACTTGTGATTACATTTAACTTTTCAATATATTAAAATCAGTAGATTGGGGCATAGCGGGAAAGTAAATCCTCATGATCCAGAACAGGCTCCAAAATGCTGCCATTCTGTGTTGGAAATTCTAAAACATTATCATAGTCTGCAAGGATTGAATCAGGTCTTTATTGACAATTAAAAAAACATTTGCACTCCCATCACATACAGAAGAAAGAAAAAAACAGAGGCTTTGTTTCCCTTAAATTTCAAGGTTTCAGAATTTTTCCATGATGAGTTTGGATTTAACTCTTAAAAACCTTAAATACCTGCTTTTAGACTTTTGCTTTTATCACCTAGAACAATTATGAAATAATTTTTTCCAATGCTGATGCTCCAATAATCATTTCCAAATTATTTCCAAAATTTCCATTCTATTCTATGGGAGCAGACCATAAAGAAGGTTTTTGAAGAAGGCTGAGTACAAACTCTAATTCACATGCCATCAAACCTTTGCATGCAAAAGAGAAAATGTAGATGCTGTTAATACCTGAAGTCATAGCTATGCATGGGGTCATGGAGGGCTGCACTTCAGCACAAACACATGCCAAATTATGAGGTTAATTTCTTAATAATGCTCATTCTTTCTTTAAACAGCCCTGGGCATGGAGCTGCTCCTTACCTTCTGAGGTCAACGAAGCATTAATTGGGAGGAAGCTTCTATTTCTCATATAATTTTTCCTGAAAGGTACTTAACAACTCCCTTTCACTTTTCAGCAGGACACAGCCAAAGACACACACAGCACACTGTAAATAGGTGGTCATAACACCAACATTTTTCCTTTTCCTGGAGCTTCCAAGCTGCTCTTTTGTTTTCCCAAATGGGTTATGAAAACTGGTGCCAGTCAGCTAATCCAGCTCTTTGCTGGCACTTCAGTGTTTGCTGGCACATCCAGCAGCTTGAGAAGGTTGTAAGCCACTGGTTCACTCTGCACGCTCTTTGAGACAGTGACAATTTCATACTTTCATGTGCAGAACATCAAAACTGCAGTTCTGACTGCTACATTTTGTAGCCTCTCTTGACTTTTCTGCAAGAATTCAAGTACTTCACAGAAAAAATCAGTGTTGAACACCCAGCACGACCTGACTAGCAGCGAGGAGAGAGAAGAAACTCTTATCAAGATCCTGCAGTTGGTGGTATTTTACTGCACTCCTTCTCTGAAAAGACCCAGACAGGTCCCTGAAACAACTTTAACCACAGATTTTTAAGTTTCAGTGAGAAAAGTATAGACCCTAGGTAATTTTTTTTTTTTGGTAATGGCAATTTTAGTTGGGACAGTAATGAAAAAAAAATAAATCCATCCACTTGCATTGTTGAATATCATTACTGGATTAAAGTTTAAAACTTGTCTCTTTAAAAAGCCATATAAAATATGGAATTATATATTTAATATATTAATATATTAACTTATTATTAATTAAGTTAAATAGCAAGTGCCTCAAGCAATATTGTCTATGCAGCTAAGAGGGGATCAGTCCTGGGGGGAAGACTGAGGAAGTTTACTGTAAAAAAGCTCAGCAACACTCAAGGAATCTTCTGGACTGTCAAAGAATCTCTTGAAATATTCCATCTATTAACATAACACAACTTATAACAGGTTTTATTGCAGCCTGATGTGCACTTGTCTGAGTGCACTGTAAACACTGTAAATGTATTCTTGAGCTGCTTTACTGCATATTAAACCAGGTGATTCTGAAAATTATGATACTGAAACTAAGAAGCAGCAAGTAGAAGCACGCGGGCAAAGATTTGAGACTGCTCCAGAGCCAGAGTCGAGACTAAATAACCCTCAGAGATGTGGAAGAGGAGAGACTGTTTGTCTCATGCCCTTCAGTAAGAGGAGAAGTGAAGCACAGGGTGAAAGGAAAGCAGCCACGGACCATTTTTGCTGGTGGCAATTTCACAGCCTGTCCAGAAATCAACTGCAATTCTAATAACACCTGAATAGGCCTGAACTATGTTCAGCACAACCTTTGTGATAGCCTTTCCTTAAAAGCCTAAAACTCACTATCTCCAGCACTGAAAAGCCTCTTCGAAATACTTTGGTCTGCTGCAGGGCACATCTAAGCAGTTTTTAAGGCTTCTCCCAGACATGAACTCAAAGCAAGCAAAGAAATCCCAATTGTCCATGAATATTTTACCAATTGGTCTGATTAAATACAGCAAACAAAATCTTAATAGACAGGATGACATTTCTCTGGCACTCTTTAGTTCTACAAATCAGTGAAGGACCCTAAAGCAAAGTGACCATACATAGAGTTATCTTTATTTACTGCTTGAAAAGCATGATTCCAAATGAGAATGTGTAATAATAATAAAATATCAGCAAATGATCTCTAGGTCTAAAATAAAAGGATTCACCTCTAAACAAATAGATCTAGTTTTTCTGATAAAGGTCCATTTAGACAATCATGACTTTGCAGAAAACCCTCCTATTATTCATTTCAACTAAAAACATGGTTTTTACCTACCAGAAGGATGCAATTTTGATCCTAAAAATTAGGAATTTTTAGATTTTTTTAACATGAAACTAAAGGTTAACAAGTTCAATTATGGTTGCTGACTCAATGGTTATTGAAGCCTTGGAGTTCCTTTTGACTATTTAGGCTTTAAATTGCTAACATTTCACTGTGCAAGTAGAACTAAACTTGGTCAAATGTGTTCAAGGAGAAAAAAGAATTAAAAACTCCATTAGTTCCAATAAATATTTGACTTATTAACTGAATTTTACTTTAATATGCCTTAAAACACTTACTTGAGGATCACACATCCTGTCCCGGCGGGAGGAGCTGTCCAAAACACCTGGATCCGTGTCCTCCTCCTGGGTGTGCTCTCAGTCACAGCAACGGGACAATTGCTCATGAACTGGGTTTCTTCTTCATCTATGATCTAGGGAAGGGTAAAAAGAAGAATGGGAAAAGATAAGGATGTGCATGGCCAACATCTTTCATGTATGTTTTGTCAGTTTGTGTTTTCTTTGAGTGGAATACTTTCAATTCTCTCTGCTTAGCCCAGCACTGCTTCAGTGAGTTTATTTAGAACGTGCAGACTGCCACTGAATTGTAGACCAAAAGCTCACAAAATAAAGGCAAAAGAATAAAGTCAATTCTGGGTAAAAAGAATTCAGGCCTTTTAGAGCATTGCTTCGAATAACCTTTTTTTGTGGATCCTTATTACTGGAGCTTCCTGTAAATATTAATGAACTGAAAATAATAAAATAGTCATAATTTCAGATGATTGAGAATCCATTATTTAGTCCAAACTGCAGATATTTTGCTTTTTTGATTGATTGATTGATTGATTGATTGATTGATGGTTAACAGAAAAGTTTAAATGGTACAAGTCAAAAGCCAGAGACACAGATTTGGAACTGGTGTTCCAAGGATTTTACTCAAAGGTGTCATGTCAAAATAGCTTTCTCATTGCATATGTGTTTCATGGATTGTACTTTGAGCCTTCTGTTCATCAGATCTCAAAGAAATTTCCTCAGAAACTGTTAAGTTTTATCTGGAAACAGATAAAATATTGCAAAATTTCTCTTCAAAATGCTCAGTGGTCCTGTTTCATTTGATGAAGCCCAAAATTCACACAACATTGGGTCAACATTCAGGCAATGAATTCCAAACCTTACCACTTTGAGAAAAAAAGCTGTATTTATCAATTTATAGCAAGATTCAGCTTTGAAGGGGCTTTTTCAGAATCCTGGTCCTAACAATCTACACACACAAACAAACATACCTTTTTACCAATTAAACTATAAAAAAAAATTAAAATCTTCTGGCAGTTAACATAAGATTAAACAAAAAAATACTCCTTTGAATTCTAAAAAAAGAGAGGCAATATCTTTAATTGGGCCAGATCTGCTTTGGTGAGCAGGCATCCTCCCTTTCTCACCCAAGGATGCCTCCAGAATTCCCAAACATTTTTAGCCAAGCCAACAAACATTTCTGTATTTCCATGGCAGAATAAAGTGGCACTGATCCAGAGGAGTGCTGAGGAACTCTCTTCAGCTGGTCAACAGGGCAGTGGCTAATGAGTTTTAAATTTAAAGCCATTAATATGCTTCAAGTTTTTTAACGCTCCGTAGAATCTGTGTAACCAAACACAATGTGCACATTTGCTGGGTTTTAATTAGCAGGAAGCAGTGGGAAGTGTGGGATCCAGTGGAGGCTTAAGCTGACTGCGGAGTTTCTACTTCTGCTGGATACAATTTAATGTGTGTAAGCTGAGCACCAAGAAATCCCTGATCAACAATTCAGTTTCGGCCACCAACTGTACGTATTCTGTCTGCCTTACTCCTGCATCAGCAAAATAAAGAAATAAAACTGCCTACTTATGTCTCAGAAAGGTTGTCTCAATTATTTCAGGACCATATCAATTGACCTTTTATCCCTATCTCACAGTAATTCATTCTCAATCAAAACTCAATTTTGGTGGCAGCTCTCAGAGAAGAATGAGTGATTTTTTACCATCTCATACACAATAAAATACTATTGCATGTTATACAAAAGCGTGATAATTCCCATTGAAAAAGCTCTTAGGAGGTCATCAGAAAATTCTTGAAAAGGACAGCTTTTCTAAAAAAATGGAAATATTACAAATTACTGTACAAATTACACTGACTCCCTTGTCAAAATGACAGGGAGCAAAAAGATGCAAAGTGCTGCTGCAGTATAACTCACATTCTAGGATAAAAACATTAAGAAGATGCTCAATCCAGGCCCAGATGATGTAATTACATGTAAGTATGAATAGGATTGATCAGATACAAGCTATTCCACAATGACCAATGAAACTTTTTCCCAATCTAGTTGAGCTCTTGCCTGGCACACGCTCCACCAATAAATGTTTCTTGCGAAGCCCAACTGAAATGAACTGGTGCTCTCCAAGTATAAAACCACTATTTTCAGTTAACAAGAACTTAGCTGCTTTCAGATCCCTAAAGATCATTCCTTCAGCAGTCATCATTGCAGACTTACCCATGTGCATTTGCACGTTAAGTAAATCCTTATTGCAGCTGAATCCATCCTGCTTTTTCCCCCAACAGTGAATGGAATCACAAGGAACCCCAAAACCAAATCCAGGAACCAAAGGAAGGAGTACTGAGCAGCTGTGAGTAGTTATTACAAGCCAAATTTATGACTTGCCTGCAAAAGCAGAAGCTGAAATATGTGTTTGGATTCTAGATAGCCATTGCATTGAAACAAATCCTTGCTCCAGTTGCAGGAAGTAAACATGGAAAGGTTTTTTGCATTTTTGTTGTATACCTAATGCCTGCAAATTAGCAAGTAAAGAGTGCTCTCAAGTATTTCTATAATAAACTAATTTGAAAGTTCTGGCTGCATTTTAAAACATGATCCTGGAAGAAGAACAGGAAGTGGCTGAGCCTCAAGGCTACATCACAATTTCCTGCACCACTAACCATCAAAGCAGAAGACTTATGCAATGAGTGTCTACTGGAAAACACTGAGCATAAAATCGTAAGGTCTTCCAAAAAGCATTCCTTTGAAGAAAAATTGGTCAGAAGGCTTCTCAGTAAAGACTCCTAATGTTGACAGAATACAGTGCAGAACTCCTAAATTAGTTGGAAAGGCTCAAATGCAGTTGATTTGAGATGATTAAAGAAAGTAATTTTATGATATACAATAAACTCAAGAATTTTCCAAATTCTAGGAGTTCAGATAAACCATCTCAAATCTATTTGTTAAAAAGATGGGCAGTTTCTTTCTGTATCCATGGAGGTTCAATTCTTTATAAAAAGTTTCTTAGGAGCGATAAGAAGGGAATCCTGATTTATACTCCAGGATTACAAATGACATGATATTTTAGGGCGGTGGATGATATTACCACACTCCCACGTAGCAGAAAAGCAATAGTATCCTGGCCAACTCTGGGGGAAAAAAGAGACATGTAATAAAATCCTCATTTTTTTTCTGGAATCAAGTCAGTCCACATAGGCGCAAAGGAAAGATTTGGCAGGGAAAAGGCACACAGATTAAAATGCTACATTTGCAAAATTATATCTTCTAAACCCCAGGTTATCTCGAATGGGAAGCCTTACATTTTCAAGAATGGGCCAGCAAATTACCCACATGTTGGACAAAAATCCTGAAACCAAAAAATAAACACTTGGGCAAGGAATCTGAACCCTCAGAGGGAGAGATCTCTATGTGACTTATGCTTTTGTCCTTTTGAATCCACAAATGCAATGACATTAGATTTTAATATTCTGGTTAGGTTTAGGTGTGGGTTTTGATGGGGTTTTTTTTGGTTTAGGGGCTTTTTTGTTTTTGTTTTGCTTTGGTGGAGGGTTTTTGGGGGCGTCTTTTGGGGGTTTTTTTTGTTTTTTTCCTTTGGTTTGGGTTTTTGATTTGGTTTTGGGTTGTGGGGGTTTTTTTGGATTTTTTTTGTTTTGCTTTTTCCACATTATGATTGCAGTACTTTTGAACCTTCAGGAAAACTAGCATAAATCCTGAACAAGATTATTGGAGTTAACTGGGATTCAAATGAGTGTCACAATAAGTAGAATTTGGCTGAACTTGGATAAATCTACAAACATGAAAGTAAGGATACTACAAGGGGAAATTTACCAGCTCCAGGTTCAGTCTTACATTCTTTGCATATTCCAAACACTGGTGAGGCTAAGGACAAATTTTGGATGTTCCTGAAAAGCAGGACTGGATAACTGCTTAGTTGTTAAAAAAAGGAACAATTGGTTTTCTAAGAATTTGAACATTTCATGCTGAGTGACAAAGCTTGTTGGTTTTGGTTTCTATAAACTATTAGTCAAAGAAACCAGGCAGTTATACTCTCTCAGTACTGGAAAAAAAAAAGTTAAAAAAATTCAAAACACCAAACATCAAAAAGAAAGGGATTAGCACTGAGTACAAAAGGAGATGAAGTTAAATAAATCCTCTACTGGCTTGTGTCCACTTCATTAGTTGAAACCACTGGCTAGGACCTTCAGCACCATTTCTTGTTCTGTGGACACATCATCACTTTCCACTCACTGAAGCAGCTGCATTCTACTGGAACAACAGAATTAAAGGAGAAAAAAAAAAAGAAAAAAGAAAGGACACAGCTAAAAGTTCACAAGATAAGCATATTTGTGGGCAGATGTCTTCCTTGGAAGAGCTAATATGAATGTTGCAAAACTGTCTTCTCCTTGAGGAAAGTTTCCAATTATAAAAAGAACATTGGGTCTGTGTAACAGCAATAATATTTGGCCTTTAGGGATTAATCTAGAACAGAGCTTATTATACGGAATGTAAAATTAATGATGTACAAAGTCAGTTTAAAAACCCTACCTCAAAGATATTCTTCACATCACCACATTGTCTGGCTAAAGGACACAGCCTTTCTCTCAGAGTCTGTGCTCAGAATCAGAAGAACCAGAACTGGGAATTCTTGTGCAATGTCAGTAAATCAGTCTTGCAGACTGTGATCCAAGGTTGTACAGAACCACTGAGCACTGCTGGGCTCTCTGGAAGATTGGCCATCCTTAGCAATGCACCACAAGGCTCGAGCTGTCTGATAAGGGTTAGGGCTCAGATTTGATTTAGGGTTCCTCTGAAGCACTGAGAAAAGTGGAGATTTATTGAAGAAAAGCATTGCTAAAACACACTTGGTAGTTTATCACTACATTCTGGTAACTTCTGGCACAAACTTTATGCAGATGTGGCACAAAGTTGAAATTAGAAATCAAATTTAGTTCTGTAACCATTACCTGAGGAACAAACCAAATGCTATTAAGAATCTGCTGCGTTTTGCTCTTCAGTCCAAACAAACCTGAGCTTTTTATTCCTGCAGGGCAGGCAGGGTCTGCAGGGCTGATGCAGGCTCTATTTCGAGGCACAGCTCAAACAAAATGAGAAAAAGAGAAGTTCAGGGTGACAAGAGCCCAAAGTGCAGCAAAGATACAGCACTACACACCACCAGCTTTACTAAACAACTTCTCCTGCCCAAGCCTGGCTATGGGAAGCTTAACAAAATAGCTATTTCTTCTTTCCTTAATATGCATGAAAGAGTAAAGAGATTATATATGTATTGCCAGAAATAGGTGACAGTAGCTTGACAGTATTTAGTCAATGTAAAATGCTGTACTGTATTTTCTTGCTTCACAACCAGTCTTAGTTAACTTAAAACATGCTGAATTATAAAGTTTGCACTGAAGACTTACACTTGTAAAATTAAAATGGCCAATTAAGTTGATGCTGTCAGTAAAACTCAAGAGATGAATGAGCACAGCCTGTTGTCAGTTGAGGCAGTTTTCATCCAAGTAGTCACTAAGAGGGGACTTAAGGTCCAAAGTTTCATCATTGTTCCCCATGAAGTTTCCTCCTTGACTAAAACATCAACATCTCTATGAAAACAGTTTGGTAAACTGAATCAAGCTACTTTATCAGACTGTATTACTGGGGAGGGAGGTTGGCAGATAATCCAGCTGTTCCCAGATAACATTATTTTTATCATCTCTAAAAGAGAGATTATATCAGGCACAGAAAGCTGTCATTATTCTCATAGCTATAAATCACATTGGGTTCTACTGATAATTTTCTTTCAGAAGTAGTTATTTCAACTAAGGAAAATTCTTTCATTTCATATTTAAAAAGCAATTTGCAAACACTAATTTCCAGCAGGGCAAGGACAAAATCTTTACAAATTCCATCATCTTTTGAAATCCCTTCAAATATCCCAGCTCCTTAGCACATCCAGTGGTCTCCAACAACATCCACCAGAAACTGAGAATTATTTTGAGCACTGAACTTGCTCTTCACACCTTGGCACAAAAAGACCCAAAGTACCCCAGCTGGCTCTTGCCTAAAAGAATACCCTGGCACGAGCACCAGAGCATACAAATTGCTCACAGCCCCAGGGGCACCAGCAGGAGGAAATTGTGCAAAGGAACTCAGTGTGACGTTTGGTACAAAAGCAGCGAGTCACTCTGTGCCTTGCCTGACAAACGGCTTCACTTCATTCCCACTGTCTGCTGTCCAGTCCACACAGCAGCTTTTACACTATTTGAAATTATGTGTATGGGTTCTGGGAAAGACTGAAAATTTTAGTTCAAAGAAACAGGACTTTTGGCTCACTTTGATGTACAATTTAATCAAGTTAGACCTAGATCTAGAGTAAATTTACTGAGGTCAGACTCTGTGCTGACCAATTCAAACACTTGAATTTGTGGGTTACAGGGTTTTTTTATTATATTCAGGCAGTAGCTAAAGAAAAGGATTTGCTTTTCTATAAAATGAGAGGGGGTTTTATGGTCTAAGTATAGTTTTAATAAGGAAGCAAGAAATAGCAGATGAAAAAGGAGTAAATTTTATGATTGTAAAATGAAAATGAAGATATTTTACTTCCAAAACTCTGTTTCAAAGATGAGGAAGCAGAGCTGTCCCATTGCAGTCTTAAAACAGAACAATAATCAGTGAGGATGATGAGGACAGCAGTGAAAGCTGTGCTGTGGTGACCCTTAGGAGTCCCCTGGGGACAGAAGCAGCATTAGTCAGAGCAGTCCTCTGGCCAGGTCCCTACAGGTGAGCCAAGGCCAACACAAAATAGCAGCTATAGAAAATTAAATCCAATATTGAAAAATAAAAACAAAATTGGAGCACAGCCACTTAGGGCTCTCACTGGATTTCTTATTTCTGTCTTCCATCTAATGGAGATATCAGAGTGCCAACAATTTTTCCAAGATGATGAAATTAACACACTCATTTCAGATGAGGATATGACCACAATAAACCTCAACAAAGATCCATCCAGGGCTCTCTGTGGAAGTATTCCAATATATAAATCTATTTATAACATAAATATTATTTCTACTCCGTGTTCTGTCGTCAAACTATTTCAGTGCGAACATTATTTATTTGGCAAGAAATAGCCACTACTCCAACCTGGTTAAAAAAGAGATTTTGATAGGTAACGTCTCAAGTGCCTGGGAGAAGCATTGCTTGCTGAAGGGGATACTGTATAGAAATCAACATTTTTTAGACAAAAATCATTTGAAAGAAGTAAAAGTTTAAGGATTTTGTATTTTTCTTGTTCAATCTGTACAGTTTGGACCTTTCAATTCAAGTCTATAATACACACATTTTCCTGGAAAGAGAGAAAACTGCTATTAATTCCTATATATATTTCCCACCATTATATCCAGACACATATAAAGCAATTAGCTACCTTATATTAAAGAGTGCCTTTTAATCTGATTTTCTAGTCAGATAAAAGGCTTTGGAAAGTTGTTTAAAGAACAAAATGCTTTTGCAGCCCCATAAAGGACAGTGATATAAAGCAAGGCAATGTGCACACAACCCTCGACTGGAAGTGAGACGTGACTTGGATTGCTGAGCAACCTTTCCCAAACCACTTCAGTCATAGGCACTGAGCTCCTTTTTCAAATATTAAATGCTCTATGATAACTTACTTATTATCCTTAACAGCTTGTCACACCTCCAGTTGTTCTCAGGCTTCATAAACAGGAGTTCTTTGGGAAGAGATTAAATCTGAGATTCCAGATCTCCAGCCTCTTCTGTGATGCACCAATTGCTCAAATTAAATGGAAAAGTAGCTTAGAGAGTCAACTAGAATTTAAGCCAGGGAAATCCATGGAAGACATAAAGTTGGAGTGGCTCCCTGTGTACTAACCCTTTGTCTCACTTTCATAGAAAGAACAGCCAAATTCTATCAAAGATCCCCCAGCTCAGTGCATTGATGCTCACGGAACCCAGGAAGCAGAACAAAAACAAATCTGGCAGAGCTGCAGTTTGATGACTACATCTTCTACACCAGAGTACTTTTCCAGTGTTTCCAGGGATTGTGGCACAATTAATGCAAAAGGAAATTCAAACAGTGCTAACAAAATAGGAACCTTAGCTTGCAAAAAAATGGTTTATATTTTCATTTGGCTGCACAGTGGAATCAGAAAACAAATTTAGTTAATTTCTCTCATTTATCCTGGAAGAAGCTGAGCCACTCTATTAGAGTGTGCTCTGGGACCAGCATTGAAGACTCTGCTTGTGAGATGAAAGATGCAGGTTTACAAATCCTTTGTAAATTAGGCTGTTCACTGTCAGTGAAAGATTTTACAAAATGAGTAGCCTTCAGCCAGTCTCTTTTCTGTTCTACCCCACATATGTCCTGAACCAAAGGGAAACACTGGCTTGGCAGACAGGTAATGAAAAGCACTTTGAAATGTGTCTTCAACTCTCTGCTCTGTTTATTTTGATGACTTTCTCCCCAAGTTACTGAGCCAGCCTCGTCCCTGCTGGTCTAGTGAAGTGTTACTGGTTTTCTAAAGCAGATGGATGCAAGAAAAGAGGCTGAGTGAAATCTGTCCTGTAGGAGACTGGTGCTGTGTGGAGAAGCATGTTTTAGGGCTGCAGACCTCTCTGGTGCAATTCTTGTTCTAATGGCGTGGACCCCTGAACCTTCTCCTCCCCATCCAGGTATAAATCCTTTTCTGATTCGTGCTGGATCTCTACTTCAGCCTGGAAATTATATCTGGATGAAAAGCTTTCCCACGCCTCAAAAAATTGTGAAAATTGATATATTTCATTTAAAGGGTCAATAATATATTGGTGCTTCTTGCTCGGGAGACAAGAGACCAAAATGTTTCCCCAAAATATTAAGAATCCCTTCTAGCATTTGCTTGCTAGTCCAGGACTGCAATTGCATCAGTTCTAGGAGTGCTAGCACTGAACTTTTTTAAATGTTCAATCAAAAGACAAATCACAAAACTCCTTTTGCATTTATTTCTGACCACTACAAATGCCCTTGGTTGAAAAGGGACAAAACGGGGCTCTGAGCTTCCTCCCCAGACCTTCTGTGTTGTCTTGAATCAGGGCACATGAATTTAAACCAAACTCTAGCAATGCATAAAAGCATATTTCAAACACATTTTCCAAATCCACGTGGTGAAGAATTCATTCAGATTCTTTCTGTCTCAGCACAAACCAAAGATTTATGAATATGAACCTAAACCAACTTCCAGGTCATATCCTAAGCATTCAATTTAAGGCCATTAAAAAGTCCAATGCAGAGTGCTAAGTACCCGGCATGACTGAATCCAGGATAAAGAGGAATTATGTTTATGGACATGTGCATGTGGAAAGCTGAAGGACTAGCTAATCACCGTGACCAAAACTCAGCATTTGAATTTTTGCTAAATGCAAATTAAAATCTTGTCAGCACATTCTTAATTCATCAAAACAATGTGAAACTTTTCATATCAGTACCACAATTTTACTCAATTTCTGCAGTGACTGTCGTTATCTGCCTTAGCCCATATGTCTTTGTTTCTGTCAATGCACAGAAGTTTTTGCACAAAAATGCCATTTATAAATGCTTGGAAGAATGTGCCTCCACTGTGACTAGTAGATATTTCATTACTAAGGACCTCCAGTCACCATTCAAGTCCAGTCAATAACATATTATAAATTCAGTGGTCCAGAACTTCTGTTCACCCTGAAAATAAGCTTCAAGCACTCACACAGTTAAGAAATTTAAATAAGGAAAAGAAAAAGCCACTCATGTTCATAATGCAACAATACTTGAGAGAAAGCATGATCTAATCCTAAATCCACTTTTCTTATTATCATTTCTAGAAAGTTTGACTAAGGGCAGTCAAGAAAACATGACCTTGCTATCAGAACAAACCACATGGGCCGGGTGAGAGTTGTTACTGACTAATTACTGCAGCGCAGTACTTTCATAAAGTTGGTGTTAAATGATACTGATGAAGTGTCTCTGTCGTTTGAAATTAATTACACTGTTATCTTTTGATCAGATTATCTTTCTATTATTGTTGTATATTACCAACATCTCTAGCCCCATAACGAGCGATGCATAAGTAATGTGGGTGCCAGAGCAATATTTGCTGTGGACTCACACAGAAGAAGACATGGACCTTATCTTCTGCTCACACTGGCATTCCTCATTTACATTCCTGTGGAAAGGAACTCCGGGTTTGTTGTCAATTCAATTTAAAACTCAGGAGCTGCCATTTTTATTTCAGGAACAAAAATCCCACATAAGGATGCAGTTGCAACCCCAGTCAATCAAAGAAAAAGAGGTGTTAAATTTGAGGAGGCACATAAAACATCTGATAAGAAAGAAATGTTATAGTGGCTGGGCAAACAACATACATAGCTGGATCACTGAAGGCACCTTTCTGTGTGTCAGGTGCTCCCTGCAGAGGGATGATAAGGGACTGCCTTCCTCCCCAGCCATTCCCTCTTTTCCATTTGCCAGAGCGTTAATTGCCAGCCAAAGGAGACTTTTCTAATTATGATTTTGTGGAGTACAAAGTCCAACATGGGCTAAAGGGTAGAGGGGGCTTCTTCACTAATATAATCAATAATAATATTATTATAGAGGTGACACTCCTCTGCAATATGATGTAACAAAGGGCAGCAAAGTACGAGGGAATTGCCTCTTCTGCTCTTAGGAACACCAGAATTGATGAAGGTCACTTGAAATACATAGTAAAATGTGAGTCTGCACATTTTACTGGATCAGCATTTCTCAGTCCCTTAGTTTGTTCAGGTTTTTCATTTAACCTTCATTTTAGGAAATATTACACTACTCAGCGTTATGACTATGGTGCCAAAAATAGCTCCCTCACTTGGAGCTCCTCTCTTAAGAAGGGATTTAAGGATTACAGAAAATACATATTTTTAATAGCATTATTGTCCTGCTCAGTGTTGGAGCTTTAAAGCATCAGCAGCTCTGGCACATGTGCTATTCCTGTTCCTTTTGAGTGTGTCAATGCCAAAATATACATCCCAACCCAGCTCAAGCTGATTCCACACAAATTCTCGTAGCCTTTGGATGACTGTGTACAGAACATAATCTATTTCTGAGAGACTTAATCCACTGCTAAAACCACATTTACAGCAGAAACACCGGTGATCTGGAACCACAGGCTTTGTGCAGATAAACTTAAGAAGGCATTTATCTCCTTAAAAAAAGCTCTCAAATCTTCTGCTGAGCAATTTGCATCTGCTGCCGGGTCAGGAATGCTGCTGGTGCAGAGGAGCTGCAAGAAGTCAGGAGGGGTTTTTGGCAGGAGCTGTGAGCAATTATAAAGCCACCACACTTTTTGTGTGCAGGTGAATGTGTGCCTGAACATTAGGGTCAAAAGATAATAATCCAGGCTCTGGCCCCTCATACTTTCGATATGCTTATGAATTTAATGCACAGTTTCTCCAGTTCCTTCCTTAGAGGGCATCACAGATTACTCACCATCAATTCCCCTGCCTGCTGCTTTATAAAGCCAAATTTCATGTTACCAAGAGCCCCCTTCCAGCAAATTTAATCTGCAAGCTGAGAGTTTCCAAGAGATCAGAAAGTTCTGCTTTCTCCCTTCCAGTATGAGAGGATTCTGACTGAGAAAGACACACGGCACTCAGACAACAGTAGAGCCATAGTTTGGCAAAAAGGAAACTTGTGAGCAGAATAGATTTTGTTTTTCAAGGGTTTGGTAAGCTCTCCTCAAACACTGACTGAAGTTCAAGTCAGTTAAGTGCTGAGACTAAAAGAGAAGCTCACATTAAAACATGGTTTGGACACTTTTTGGAACAGTGCCTTGCACTAAATGTTCATTATGGGAACCTGACAGTGACATGAGTAACAGAAAAGTAATTAAAAACTTCAGGAGTTGTATGAGTCTGTGTGTGAGGTTGTGTGTCTGTGGTTTTGTTTTATTTTGGGACTTTTTGTGGTTTTTTCCAAAAATTTTTTCTATTGTCTTGAACACAAGCAGTGTATTTCCCCATGGTCTAAGATGTCTTCTGGAGGAAATAATCATGCAAAAATGGATTCTGAAAAAAGTAGAATAACAAAGAAATTTGGTAAAGGTTTCTAACAGAATTCTTAATCCCTCTGCAAATAGAACTACTCTAAAAGTAGAGCTGTAAAATGAAATGGTAGTGTCTTAAATTCTACTTCTACACAGATCAACACTGCAATAACTGAGCTAATCTCAGGAACACTGGATGAAATGTTCACTTACTGCTATTTCCATATTACACATGGGCCACAAATTTTGTCAAGACCTTGGCAAAACCCAATTTTTTAAAACCAAATAATAAAAGGCAGTGATTTTGTTAAATCTGCTTCTGACATTTTTATACGTTCTAAATGAAATTCCAAGACAGGATGCATAAGGGACAGCTGATTTCTGAGGCTTCAGAGGAACCTTACATAAAAGCATTAACCTAAGTTTTCAGCTCCTGTTGCTTTGGCTCGATTTGTTTTGAAATAACAGTTTTCTTTATGTATCAATTTTGTGGCTGTGGATAGACTTCCCAGTTAAAGAACTGTACTCTCATCTTTCCATCCATGCATATGGCAACCAAAAAAAAAAATTTAGAAAAAACCCACAAATTTAACTCAGTCTCAAAGGCATTGAATTCTGGTGATTATGTTTTTCCAGATTATAAATGATTATAAGAATTATAAAGATTATAAAGAATTCATTTTATTTGAAATTTCATTAGGATGAGTAGAAATTCAATATACGTAATTATAGACCAAGAGGGTGGTAAATAAGTTTTCTTTTGGGGGTCCCTTGCAACTCAGCATGTTCAGTGATTCTATTTAAAAAAAAGAAAAACAAAAAAAAAACAACAAAAAACCAAACAAAAAACCCCAAAACAAACCACAATGAGAATAATCAATCAGTTAAACAGCCTCCACAGGAACATGGTAGAGTCTCCATCTCTGGAGATTTTCAAGAAGTAGCTGGACAAGGGTCAAAATAATTTAATCCAGAGTCCCTTTCACATGAATGGTTGGATCAGATGATTTCAAGGCCCCTTCCAATCTACAGTGTTCCATGATTTTATGAAGTAGGTATTCAATCCATTTCTGCTCTCATTTTTTTATATGCATTACAAATTGTATCTTTGCAGTTCCTTTGCTACAGGTAGTTTTTCCAACCTGGAACAAAGCTTCTTTTTCAGCCAGGTGACTTCATTTTCTCACTCTCCTTCTCTCCAAAACACTTACATGGTGCGGCACCAAATATGAGTCCAGACAAAACCACCTTCTCAAACAGATGAAGTGTTGGTGTGTAGAAATATAAACAGCTGTCCCTTTCTTCTTGACTCCCATGTGAAGATCTGAAGTGTATAACTGTGAAAGTTTTTATCTGAGAATTCCACCATAAGGGGCAGAAATAATCTAACCCATCTATCTAAGCATTTGCAGAACATGAGTGTGGAAGAATGAGAAATAACTCCTATTTTCATTGCAGAAACTGAATATTGCCCTGCAGGTCAGCTCTAACTCATGACGAGTGTCAAGCCGTCTCTCACTCCTCAAGCTGAATTTTGGTGATACAGGAAATCTGTCTCAGGTGTTAGGGACAATCAATCACACCACTGTTTGTTCAGAGGAATTTGATAGTTTCAATATAATTCTGAATTATTCGCAATAAATTTCAATGAAAAGCTGTATAAAGCTCAAAGTCAGTACCCTGGATCTTCTATTTTTCTGTGCTTTTTTCATCTTTTGGAGACCAATCATACAAATTTTGAACATGTACTTGAGAAAGTATTTCTATAAGGAATGCGACTGTAAAACAACATCCTTTTTGAGCAAAAGGGATAAAAATAAAACCTGGCTCAGAAAGGGAAAAGCAGCTCCTGATGGTCAGAATTTTAACCACATCTAGAAGAAAAAATAATTTGCAGGAGATACCAACACTTGAAAATGACAGCTAATCTCCAGGATATGAGCTACATAATTAGAGAAGTATTAAAATTAAAGGCAAGGAATCATATTTAATAGATGAGATTCTTATTACTGCTTATTTTCACTTAACCCCCCCCCCTACCACTACACTTCCATGTTACACAGAGCACAGCAGGCATTACACCATCCAGTTTAGTAATCCAAAGTACATGTAAACATTGTTGCTCCTGATTCTGAGACAAACAACAGGAAGAACTAAAACATAGTATGAATCCAAGCACATTTATTGAAGTGACTAAGCCTGGAGTGCTAGGAGAGTATTTGGAGGAGT
This sequence comes from Argya squamiceps, assembly GCA_037834095.1. Lineage (NCBI taxonomy): Eukaryota > Metazoa > Chordata > Aves > Passeriformes > Leiothrichidae > Argya > Argya squamiceps. The sequence goes on along the minus strand of JBBMKD010000216.1, from coordinate 5,714,825 downwards.
TTCATCACTTTAATCCTGCAGTAAGAAAGATTTGCTTATCTTTTTGATACATACCAGGACAACAGCTATTATCACTGGAATTGCTTTTACTGCTTTTAATATATAAAAATATAAAATTAGACTGTGCTCCCCTATTTTCAAATCTCTATATAATATTTCACATTCATGATTGGAAGGTCACACATTTAACAAACATTTGTTATGTTATGCATGGACAATATTTAAACGCAAGGAGAAGGAAGATTATTGAAACATTCCCAACTTTGGGAGGCAAACACTGCATGTAAAGAGCAGAACCCCTGAAGTTTACTCATGGCTCAAGAGTGACATGTAATCCTGAGCAAGTTCCTTCAATACTTAATCTTCTGTAAAATGGACATCATAAATTCACATTCCAGGAAAAATATTTCCAGAATTTAGTTCACGTAAAAACTTGGAAGTCTTAATCAGAAAGACAACATAAAAGAACGTTTGAGAGCTGTGTTCTATCCACAAATGTGCAAATGTGGAACACTGATGAGGGAAAATCATTACCTAAATTAGTTAAATTAAGTAAATTTAACTGGAAAAACTTTCATTTACTATTTCTCAAAATTCAAGAGAATGTATCAGAATGTATCAAGTATCTTAACAATGAGTCTAGCATGCCTTTATCATGTTTTCATCGTGTTTTTAATCCTGCAATATTCCTTTCCATATTTATACAAGCTTAGCTTATTAGACTCAGGCATATCCCAGGTTTTTAGAGGACATGATGTGTTCAGATGTAAAAACATGGCCAGAAATGCTAAAACTCCAGGACCAGCTATCACACAGGTTGTATCAGGTTTGCTCCTCCCAAGAGGAAAGCCCAAATCTCTCTCATAGTCAGCAGAGAGAGGGCAAATGGGTTCAGGAGCCTAAAAACACACTGCCATGTACACAATGTTCTTTCTGTGAGAGCTGCCAGTTGCAAAACATCTGCACCACACACAAAGCTGGCTGTTGGGAACGTGGGTTTAATTCATTTTGCAACTAATGTAATCAGTGGAACATCAGATGAACTAAAAGGAAAAACAAAACAGACAAGTAGAGAGTTTTGAAAAGGTACCATATGGGTCTTTTTTCATCTTTTGGGGAAATCTTACACAGTGTCTAAGAAATTGTTGTTGGGAATACACAGGGTATTGAAGCTGAAGCCATTATATAAGCCCAGTGTCTAAATATATCATAACCCAATTCTAATTCATACAAGCACTTTGTAGAACCTTTCTGGACAATAAAACCGGGTTACTGAAAGATTCTAAAGGAAGCCAAGAAACTTTGCACAGTCAAAAACCCCACTGCAGCTAATACAGAAAACATTTATGATTATCTTAATCTGGGATTTATTCACAATGTGTGGGCAGATTTGCTTAACAGGAAGGATTAGTTGGGGGGGGTGGTGATTTACTGACTGGAGGTTTTTCCTTTACTCCTACATGTGGGATTCCCACAGTATCATGTAAAGAGAGGCCAGAGCAAAAGGACAGCAACGAGAGACAAACTGCTGCCTTAGCAACCATTTAAAATACCTCCCTGAAGCTTCCAGAAGGTATTCCTCATGTAGTGGTGTAAAATAGGGAGTTCATTTTCCTAGGAAAGTGAGCTATTGCTCAAGAGAGATTGTAGTGAAAAGTATTTATCCATTTTTATTCTTTGTTTGCTACTCTATGTCTTCTCTACTCTGTATTCTTTCTATTTAAAAGCAGTCTGTTAGCTAAAAATAAGTTTGTGACAAACAGGCTAAAGAGAGCAATAACGGGTATAATTAAGTCTCCCATACAAGCAGAGTCAACTTTACTCATCCAGCTGAAAGCAGCAGGAAAAAAAAAAATCAAATGAGTTCTAGGAGAGCAAAACCTTGATGTGTACCTGACAAATAATGAATAAACTCTGTCAATGTCCTAAGGAACCTCTACTACACTACTAACTGTACTGAGATATACAACCATTAAAGTTATAGAACACTAAGTACCAAAGCTACCTCTTACACACTCATTCTTTTAAATGTTTCTTTTGAAAAGAAAAGCAGGTTCAAATGAACTCTGCCCACCCACAAGGAGAAAAAAGAGGCAAGAGCAGCAACAGTGCCTCAATTCACATAGATGTGAATAATTGGAGCCCAGTTCAATCTGTGAAGTAAACAGAAGCAGGATGAAGGCTTTTCAATTTACACCTACAGCCTACAAATTAGTAAGCAGTCTGGTAGGATGAGCTTGCCAGGGATTGCATAATAACCCTACCCCCAGCAACAATGCAGGGAACAAAATGGTAGCTCTATACCAGCAGGGAATTTCCCTTTCTAATTACTGACTACTATTAAAAGCATTCTCAAGAGCCAAATGTCACCTTTTGTGCAACTGGATTGGGAATTTCTTCATTATTCTTGATTTATTCTTGTCTTGAAATTAATTCCAATGGTGTTTTAAGAATCAAAAGTAACTATGCATTAAAAAAATACAAAGTATCCTCTGGCAAATATTGCTTGAGAATTTATTTGGTAAAATAATTATTTTTGTGCTAAAAATTCAACAGATTACCAGTAATTATGGCTTGTTTATATATCTTGCCTATATCAGTATTCATTTTATAGTCCCTTGTCTATACCCATTGAAACCAAAAGTACTTAATCCAGAAAACTCTGGTTTTGCAGAACACATTGTGTACATTCACATTCTGCCTCTCATGCAACCGTGAGAAAAGTGAAGCTGAATATCAGATTTTCAGTTTTCCTCACAGCAAGTGAAAAAGGAGATAAAGCAGACCAGAACAGGGGTGGTTTGAGATAAACAGTTAAAAAAAAATTATACAACCCTCTTCTGAGGAACACAATTACTCACAAGAAAACTTTCTGTCCCCTTTCAGTGATTGCTCATACATAGATTTCCACTTTGGGAAACTCCAAATAACAGGTCCTTCCAGAGGCACAACCACTTGGAATAGGAGTCAAGAATCATTTCAAAAAACAGAACTATGTAAATATAGTGGCAAGTGATGCATTATTTCTAGGTAAATCCTTGACTTTTTAGAGCTTGATTAGTAAGTCAAGCTCCTGTAAGTCAGTCCTGATGGTGTCTGGAATGGGAACATCCATAGCATGGCTTGGGAAACAACTTGGCTCAGAAGGGTTTGTGGTGAGGCCACATCTACTCATGGCTGTCCTCTGCTGTTTCCCTTCCAGAGACACACAAAAACGAGGGGTTGAGGAAAGCACCTGGCTCAGCCAGTTTAGAAGGCAAGAGCACTCCTTGCATTGAGACAACCTCATCTCCTGCTTGAAGTGAAAGCCAGATCTCCTGGCTTCATCTTCTGGTTAAGATGTCAGTCCTGCACAGGCAGCAGGGCTGCCAGAACAAAATTCTCATCTTACTAGGTGAAAAAGCATCCATGAAAGCACTCCTCTTAGAGCAGCAATGACCATAGCCAGGAAATCCCCACAGAGCAGGATTCAGGGAACAGGCTGGGATCAGTTCCAGCAATAAGATGAAAGGTCACAGTGTCACAGAATGTGCTGACATGGAAGGGATCCACAAGGATCATTGAGTCCAACTCCTGGCCCTGCACAGGACCATCCCCAAGAGTCCCACCATGTGCCCAAGAGCTTTGTCCAAATGCTTCCTGAACTCTTTACTCTAAGGGAAGAGCACCTCGTTCAGGTGATAATTAAGCAGAGGTTGGTTGAGGTGGACAGCAAAGATTGAAAGAAATCAGGATGTGGGATAACAGATCAGGAGAATTCTGATGACTGAATTTGGTCTGTATGTCTGAAGAGAACCTTTTGTGTAAAATACTTTCAGCCAGGAATATCCTTACAGTTCCAGGCTTCATGGAGATGAACAAGGTCACTTCACCTTGAAGTGGTCCAGCATGGTACTGGATGAGACAAGTTCTGTGAAAGTATGAAAGAAAGAGCAACATTATGTGGCTTTTTCATGCTGGGACTCCAAACAGCCTCAACTTGGTCAGGGAAAGAAAATTTTTTAAAGCTACATCCCAGCCTTGCTGCACAGTTTTCTGAGAAAACAAACCAAAGAAGAAACAAAGCATCCTGATGAGAAACACGTCTGCAAAGTCCCTTGAGTAAAGACTAGCACTGAAGCAAAACATCTGATGAGATCAGGATGAGAGGGCATATTTTGCAGCTGTGTGAGCCCCTGCACATCTTTCTGAGGGCACCATTAGGGATTTCCATTCATCACTGCAAGAAGTGAAATGACCAAAGCTGTCTCTGAAGGGATGTGAGGACAAAGCACCAAAAGGCAAACATGTTCAATGCCCAGAACCCAAAGATATGTTCATTTCCCGGCCAGGTCTTGTATCCTTCTGAGGCAAGATAAATACACAGTGATCAGATGACTAACGAGCCTGGGTTGTGAGGTCATGAGACAGAGCTATCACAGCAAAGACAATAATCAATTACAACTGTTCAGGGCAGCACTGGAAGCTGAAACAATATCCTTGGCAAACACCGAGAGGTCACCACCCTCATTAGAAAGGGAAGAGTTGAGGAGGAGGACTGTCAAGGCAGTCCACAGCTAGGTCTGAGAGGACTACATATGCAGTCTAGAATAATGGAAGCTAAAAATATTTTCACTTTAATAATGCAAAAGTGCCTTCTGAATTCAGAAAGCAGTTCTCAAGACAACAGGTATAGCGAGCAGTACTTTTAGTCTAGCAGCAATTAATTCAGCAGTGAGTTGCAGTGAGAACTGACCATGAAGCCTGGAGGAAAGATTTCGCCTACAGCAGCCACTTCTGAATAAGACAGGTAGGTAAACTCCTGAATTTAAAAAAGCCATTTTGCTTCTAAGTCACCAAAACCTCTCAACACAGTGGAGGGGAAAAAAACCACAAACAACCCACATGCACAAAAAGAGACTAAAAGAAAGACCATAATTTAAATTTAATTGGGGACTTTCTACTGGCATCTGTGTACCTTCAGAAGCCCAGAATACTGAGAACAGGACTTTCTTAAGGTCCATATAACCTGGAGAAACTGTCCAGCTGAGCCTCAGCCTTTATCATCATCTCCATTGATCCTTCTCCCCTCTATCCCCACTGTCCCAATTCACATGATGGGAAAAGAAAACACATCATGAGGAAAGACTTCCAGGCACAGACATAATTCCATGTGTCCCTAGCCTGTCATTGTAGGCTGGAAGATGACAGCGCTTACTTGGAGAGAAGTGAAGGAATAAACATATTTTCCCAGAATAAACCTTCCTTTTTACAGCCCTGTGCCATTCTGGGGGTAGCACACATGTCCTGATCCATATTATCATAGTGAGGATTAGAGGCAGTGATGGCTCAAACAGTCCAGATCAGGGGGGAATACCTGATAAATGCTCTCTAACCTGATGCAAAGTGGAAGTGCAAAGAACAAACATTTGCTCTGAGGTCCCATTGATTGGAACTGACATGCTGAAGGTTTCCTGATGCTGCAGAACGGCAAACTACATCAGAGGTAATTCTTGGAGCATTTCAGAGGGGCATAGGAGCTGAGAGATAAGTGTGCTGACCTCTCTCAGTAGAGAAACAAACCAGAGTAATTGATGACTGCCTTAGATGAAGCTGCTGAATTATGGGTGACAAAAAGGGAAAACCAGGAAGGAAAGCCTAATGGCAACTTTACAAGAAGAAAGAGCTGCTGAATAGATGTCTCAGTGAACCTGGAGCCTGCATACATCCAGAGTTATAGCCCATGACAGCTGCCATATGGCACCTGTAAAGCCTCTGACTGTTGCCAGAGGGGTTAAATGTCTTAACTAAAATCTCACGTGGCCCAGGTGCCACCATCTGAAGAAAGATTATCTGAGAAGGGAATAACAATGAGTTAGGCAGTTTACCTGGGCTGGAAATAAATGGATATTTGAAGTAAATCCCCTTAGAGTCACTGAGACAGATATGTCCACTTAAACACTGCCTGGGGAAGAACACACAGGTTTTACTGATTGACAAAACAGAGTTAGAGGGATCCAGACTTTGTGTCAGAGTGAGACAATTGCAAATACAAAACTGGCCTCTAGACTGGAAGCAAGACCTGAACAGAGAATCCAATAATCCCAAACCCTGAGAGGCCAGAATAGGAGTCTGAACACTGATGTATCTGATTGGAACCTCCAAGGCAGAAGAGAACAGTGCTTCCAGTGTAATTTCCTCTCTTGAGGATTGATTTGTTAAGTGTCAGTGCCAAATTCTAGGAAACAATTCTTTAATGAGTCTCTTTGGAAGCCTCTTAGAACCAGGAAGTCTTGCAGTTTAATGCTAATCCAAAGAACAGAATAAACTAATAGATATTTTTCTTGAGCAGGGGATTTAATTAGGCAATTCTGATATTTTACCATGATGTAGTCTGCCTCTGCTGCATTGGCAGTCTGCAAGGCAGGGCAGAAGTTGCACTTGAGATAACCCAGCTCTGATAAGCCTTGGATCTGAAGAGGAGCCTGGAGTTTCAGCTAACCAATCTCAGAAAGCATTCTTCCTGTTTTTGGTTTTACTGTTTTAGAGGGTTTCTTTGGTTTGTGTTTTGGCTGGTATTTTTCCAAAACAGAACTTGAATCATCACAAATTAAACATTTGTTTAGGCATAACCCTTTCCAAAAAACATAAGCTCTTCCTGAGACACAATCATCATTTGAAGTTATTCTCAAGAAAAAGTATTTCCCCAGCAGATAAAAAAGAGGGAAAATTAGATTAGATTAAAGAAAAAGGACTAAATATTATGTGGCCAGAAGTTAGATGCTTTTTTCCACAGCCAAGCAGGAAGATAGGGAAAGATTGAAGAAAAAGAAATGTCAGAAGATAAACTAAAGTCAAATTAACTGAAAAAAAAGTTGGTTTTTAAAGTGATGGTAGTGATGTAGCAAGCAAACCCTTAGAAAAGGCACTCCAGCAAAGCTGAGATAAGTGAGTTGACAAGGGAACAATGAGCCCAGCCTAAGAGACTGAATCCTGTTTTTGTTCAGCAGAAAACTAAGTTACATTGCAAGTACAGTTTAATATTTATTTCCTCATTGTACCTGTGTTAGTAGTCCAAAGATCCACTAATAAAATACATAACAAAACAGTGTTCAGAAATTTCTTCTGTTTTCCGATTTTGGCTGTGAAATTTTATAGTTTGAAACATTTATTCCAAAACATACAGCAGCTCTGTACACAATCAGCTGGGGGAGTGCCCAAGGTGCAACAAACCAGAGTTGGGTCATGTAAATCTTGAAAAACATTACAATGGAAAGATTTTTTTTTTGTCTCATTTGTAGCAAGAGGTAAAACCAGAACAAAAATGTAAAGGAAGGAAGGAAAAACTGCACGGGTGGAATCCAGTTTGGTTTTTCTTCAGCCTCATCAGTAGCAAATAATGACTATCAAAGCTGCTGCTGTTCTGCAGGTTCCTGGTGCTCATCACTCTCTCACATTACCTTTTACTGTTCCAAAGCAAGGCATAACTACCTCCTGAGACAGTTTCTTAACCAAAATCGTTCCTATAAATGGTTCAGGTTGAGGTTTTTCCAGTACACCAGAGATATTTCTATTTAATCTCACTCAAAGTGTTCACATTTTCCAGTCAGTGCTAAAACTGGCAGTAGCAGATACTTTTGGGGGGGATTTTTATTTTTAAACTCATTTTTAATCCCTGAATATCATGATACGGAACTTGGAGTTCTAGAAAAATGTGTGAAAATGTTCAAGGTTAAACAATTCCACCCTACTGGAAAGGTGAACTAGAGTTTGGTTTTCCATTATAACATGTAGGGTTTTATGCCTAGAATAATATTCACAGTGGTTCTTATAGAAAGAAGATTTGGGAATACTCTTGCAAATGCAAAAGAACAGATTTAAATTTTAAGACTCAGAATTCATGTCTACCTGCTTGGTCTACAAATCCTATACCTGGCATATTCTGATTCTTTCCTATTTAAAATGCTGATGTAATTAAAGCTATGGATCATTACCTCCATGTGCTTTTAAGCAGTAAGATGACAGACTGTTTCAGTGATGAGATGGTGGGACAGGGAATGCAGAGAATGCAAACATGAGTTAAATACTTGGAAGTTCTGGGCACTTGGTAAAGAAAACTACGTCAATCCATACACCTAAGAATAAGCAATTTACAAAGTAGCCTGATGACTTTGTACTGGATACAAGCTTAAAAAACCCCAAACATACAAGTTAAAAGAACAACAAGATGACCCAAGTATACCTGAATTTCTAATATTAAAAGCTTAGAAAATAATTGCACTCATTAATCCTTTTAAAAACCATAAAACAACCTTTGCTTGTAAATACAAGAATAAATCATTTGAAATGGCTAAAAGCCTTTTAAGATTGCTTCTTTCAAAATGCACTGTATCAAGAAGATGTAAGATTCCTATAAAATGCTGGAACGCAGCATTAGAGGAACTGCTTTTCTGAGAGGTTGTAAAAATACCTTTTAATCTAAATGCCTTGCTGAGCACATCAGTCAACTAAGTAGCATCAAAAGAATGGGGTGACCAAAAACAAAGGGCACGTTTGGGCTATTGTTTCAGGGACTAAAGATAAAGGACCACTTACTTACCTTACTCAGCTGACTACTCCAATTTTCCGTAAACATTTTTCTTCTTCAGCACAGCCTCAAGCTTTTATAAATGCCACACCTTTAATGAAACCTTCATCCTTGCTACTGCTGTGCTTGCTCACTTTCTTACATTATTTTTGCTCAGGTGGGTTGTTAAATTCAGCAGCCTAAACTAAGAATTTTTCTGGTTCACTCTAGAGTAAAAAATAGGCAAAAGGACACCTCCAGAAGAACTACTATGATGAAGGCATTCAACACTAAACTATCACAAAAAGGCATAAGATATAAATCTAACAAGTGATTATGCCAAAGCAGTATGAGGAAGTGCTTAATTTTGAGTCTTTGTGATTCAGTTTATCACTGTGCATGAGAGAAACAGATCATGTTTGCAAATCATTTTTTTTATATTGAGTGTTTAATTATCAGGTGTGTTCACAAATAGTACCATCTTTTGGAGGAATGAATGGCATCTTGAAGGATGGGATTGCAGTCCATAATTTCCTTGGCAAATTGGATGAGGCTCTACATTAAAAAATTAATTAAAAAAAACACAGACTGAGGAGATTCTTCCTGAACACCAAGGTGCTCCAGAGCTGTGTCACTCTAGGGATTACTGTGTCCAAATTCTATGATTTTATGCTGAGAGTCCAGATCGACTCCTGTGTACAGTTCTGAGGAATGTAAGACTGGAATCTCAACTTGACTGCAGCAAAAGCAAAGCTGGAAGAAGATGGCCCACAATGGAAATATGAAAATTTGAATAAGGAACAGGTAGAGTGTGTGTGGAATTGGAGGGAGAATAAAGGAAACTTCAGACTACCTTCCTCAGAGGGTATCAAGGAAATTCTTAATTCAGATAGATAGTTTTATAAGAGAGCAATTTAACCACTATTACTGAAGACTTGGTTTGAATGTTAGTAAAAGATCTACAAAGTTCTCCTTAAATTTTCTATTAAATATAATATATATTGAAGTGTTTAAACTTGGAGAGATGAATTTGTTCTTCATGTTGAACACTTCAGAACAGATTGACAAAACATCCACCAAAAATTTTCTAGGAATATGAATCCTTCCTCAGAGAACAGGGAAGACAGATGAGATGAGGTTCAGCGCTACATTTCTAATATTCTACATTATTTATCAGACTGAAACTATTACATTGCATACATATGTTGATTTAAATGGCCTATACAGACACTCTTCTGTAGTCAGTCAGTGGTGATTGCTGCCCTCGGGTTTAATTTGCCTTACAAACGATTTGCAGACTGTTGCTAATCCTTACAAAAGAGAAGGATCAGCAGTCTGCACGAGAAGAGCTGGGAATGGTTTGTGTAAAGAGGCCAATGGGACAGATACCCAAAGCTTTCAGAGAGCCTCACCGAGCTGTACAATTACCACTGGCATAAGGAAAAGCCCTATCACTCTATCCCTAAATTTCTATGGCTGAATTTGGCACCTTGGATTCCCTAGCCATATTTAATTTAGCTACTTAACGTGTGGTTTTGGGAGACAAATTGATTTATTTTAAGGCTGGATTGTGTCCTGTGTGTACTACAAGGACAACAAAAGAAGGAAGTTTGGCTGCATTAAGTAAACAAACAGTAATTTTAAAGTCCCAGTTGTCTCGGAAGAGAACAGATTCAGAATGATGGAGTCCACACCACACTTCTCTAAAAGTCTCAAGCATAGGGGTAACCAGAAAGTGTACAGAAAAAAATACCTGTCCAGCCAGGAATTTTAACAGCTGAGTTATTTACAGGATCACAGCCCTGCAGCTCGATGATTAATGGAGATTGACTGTACCTGGTGAGCTGCAGGGTCTCACAGGAGCAAGTGAGCCATGAGGAGGTCACAGCAGATGCTTGGTGCAGGTCCAGATGGGCTGCAGCATTCCCCCTGCTCCAGCCGGGCTGTGACCCTTGAAAACTGTGCTTTCCCCTCCTAAGTGTACCACATCCATGTCAAAAATCGGATTTTAGCCCTTCTTCACCACCTGGCTGCTCCAGCACCTGCTCATTTACAGTGCTTGGAGGCACTGCCTAACACAGGTCTAGCCCTGAGCACAGAGTGCAGCCAGGTTTTCTCCATGAAGCCTCTCGCAGCTCACACTTCACAGTTTGGAAGTGGCTCTCAGAGGCTTCCAAGTCAAGTGTTTTACAGTCTCTAAGTCAGGGAAGGAAAGTCTCCTTTGGTCAGCTCCCATTTCATTTTATCCTGGTTATCCCGGGAAGTTTTCTAATGTGAATGAAGCACTTGCTTCATGCAGTGCTTTGTTTGACAGCTCTCTGAGCAGTGTTGTCTCCTCATGGAGGCAGAGGTGCAGCCCAAAGGCAGCATTTAGTCCCCTGGCACTATGAAGGGATTTCCCCTGGGTTCTGCTGCACTGTGTGGCTCATTGAAGGACATGTGCTCCATGTGAGCACAGGGAGAACAGTACTGTGAGTGATGTTCACATCACTGCACACACAGCTTTTCCTCACTCTGCACAGCTGTTCAGCCACCCTTGGCATCTCCACTTTCTAACAAAAACACACTGCAAACACTTGAAGCAAACATCTTTTTTCTTCTGGTTGCTACCACCCAGCCGTGGTACAAGAGACGTCTGTATTTACCACTGCAAGCACTCTTTGAATACTTAAATGAGAATCTTACATCTGTATCCACAGAGGCAGAACAGGCAGGCACCATCTGAATAAACTTCAGGGAATTGTGCTAATGTGGGATGAGCATGGTGAGTGCTGTTTAAACCACAGAGATGCAAGTTTAGTTATGAATAACCTTTGAAACTCCCACCTGCCAATAAGAGCACTGAGTTCAGACTGCAACCACTACAATGCAGTTAATTAACCAATCTTCACTGAGATCCACTGGGCTTTTTTTTTTTTTTTCCCACTTACTTAGAATTTCCATTTGCTTCCCACTCTGCTAACTTCAAAATGCCTCTGTACTTCAGCAAAGCTTAGTGACTTTCTCACTGTGAATTAGACATAAAGACAAAACTCAGGCCAAAATTTTCCCATTAGCCACAGCCACAGAGGCATTAATAACTGAAATGAAGAAATTAATGGTGACAAGCATCTTTTAAAATAGATGAAGCATCACTATTTCTACTTCTTAGCAGTAGCTGATCCTTCAATACTAGTTAATTCTTAAAAACCCAATCTTATTTAAAAGTCCATGTTAAAAAGATTTCTCCCAAATAAGAATTTGTTACATTTTAAGGAAGATGGAGTTATTCCAACCTCAAAGAAGTTCTCACTTATTCTAGATTCTCTTACAAAATACATGAAAACCAGACAGAGGCCTCTAAGCAAACTCAGTAGGAAAACTGGGAAATTACTTATTGAGTTTGCACATCGTATTTGCTATATACAAAAATATAGAAGGAATACAGGAAGAGATGTTAATTTCTGTCTCCTTGCAGCTCACCAAAATTGGAACTTGAAATTATTTCCCTTGAAAACCTTGAAACCTGAGGCAAGAAAAATCTTCCACCTAGAAATCGTTATAAAATTACTATCAATATTATTACACATCCTGTAAATTTTAATCAATACAATTCAACAATATTTCTAAGCCTGGAAAGTCAAACAGCAAACAATACCTCGTGAGAATCAAACCTACATACATAATTTCTACTTTCTTTCATAAATATGATATATATTTTCAGCTTCCAGAATTCCCTGCAGAGCGTAGCTGAAAATACCAGTTTATGAATCATCCTTCTGGATTCTAATCCTTTTAATAACAAACATTTCATCCCACTGAATGTGTTCATTAAGTAAAGTACTACTGAGCATAAATAAAGCAGCAGAATCTAATTTATGAATGATAAAACAGTCATTACAGCCGTGGTAAACACTTCTCAGAGTCACATTCTACATCTCAGTGGACAAAAATATGAAGGCAAAGAAACACAAAAACCAAAATATGAATGGAGCACTTTTGATATTTGCTTGGGATAAAAGGTTCAGGTGTCCTAGGCTCTAGCTCAAACAACTGATGCTCATTTTTAACTGTAGGAAAGAGGGAAGGGAAGCTGAAGTACAGATACGGGAGCCTTGACTCCTTGAACACACATGGAATACAAAACATGCCATGTTGTCCTCATGTCAACAGGGTCTGCATTCTGCTGTGCATATGAAATCTCCCTCTGAGCCAGGCAAGCAGTTAAAAAAGACTCCAAAGGATGTAGATCGGGGAAAGTTGTCTCACCTGGAAAGATCCTGCATGGTCTTCCTCTTTGTCACCTTCTTTTCCTTCCTTGAGGGCGATCAGTGTGAACCCTCGGAAGTAGGCAGGAGTGGCAGCAGAAAGTGTCACTGGGATGGGATGAACAGAGAAATAACAAAAACACAACATTAATTGTGGAAATCAGACACTTGCACATCATTTCACAGCTTGAAAGGCGTGTGTTCTAAGCTGGCATTAACCAGAATTAGAGCATTGACAACAGGGAGCCAAGCCAACCAGAATACAAAATGTTCAGTCCAAGTTTCCACATAAACTGAGAAACACTGGCATGGAAATACCTCAGCTTTTTTCTTTTTCCCCCACTTTTTTTTAGAGCAGATTGTAATCTGCTGAGATCTACAGGAGGGTTGTTTCAGTGGTGGTTTGGGGGTGGGGACACATGTGCAAGGGGTTTTTCTACTTTGGGTTTTCTTCCTTGTGAGGGTTTTTTTTGTTTGTTTGTTTTGGGAGGAGAGGAAGCGTTAAATGTAAAAGAGCATCCCTAAATATTTGACTTAGTTTTTTTGTCCAGTTCTGAGCACAGACAAAGTACTTTAGTGCACAGAAAGTCTCTCTGTAATGCCAGATGACCACATTGCCTGCTCCAGCTCAGCTGCACTCAACACGGAGCCCCAGCTTCTGGAAATGGGGGATCCCAAAATATCCTTCCTCTGCTTCATCCTCAGGGCAAAACAGGACACAACATTAAACTCCTGGCTGAAGCTGGCCCCTAAAGGTTGTGCTGCCAGCTCTGATGGCCAAAGCAATCCCACACACCAGCAAACACCCTTCTTAACACACCTGTCCTGACCAGGAAGGCAGCACTGGATCCACCAGCACAGCACAGGCAATGCAACGCTGACAATGCTGATTTTACCACGCTCAGCAGCAGGATTAAATCCCTGATTTGATGCCAGTGCAAGATAGCTTTGTGTGATCCGTCTGTTCACCATCAGCAGCACCAAAGCACCACCCAGCAACACCTGAGCTCACAGAATTATGAGATATTCTGGGTTGGAAAGGACCCACAGGATCAAGTCCAGCTCTTAAGTGAATAGTCCCTATAGGGACTGAACTCACATTTTTAGCACCAGGCTCTAACCAACTGAGATAATCTCAGAGTCATCAGCTGAGGCTCTTTTGAACATTCTCAGAAAGAGAGAATGAGGCTGAACTTTTGAAATTACCAAACTCTCTTCAACAACTTACAGCAATCCTTTCCTGAAACAGGGATACATTTTAGAGAAAAAAAAATTATTCTAGAATTAAACTAAAAGAGACATAAAATTGAACTCTTAATGTTTTAAGTAGCTTTTACTTTAAGCACAATGTAGAATCTCTCGTACTACTTTATTGTCACACTCTTCAACTCTGACAGGCACAATAAAAACTAAAGACCACCCACAGTTTCCAGAGCAAACTCCAACTACCAAGGCTGCTCCCTACAAGAGTATCCACAAGAGACCGAGGCCCCCAGGGGTTCAATCCCATTGCTAAAAATCACAGATTGCCCTTAAAAGACAGGGATTTCAAAATATGCCACAGAATTCATTTGGAGCATAAGGAGAGCTCTTAGAGCTAGAAATTCAGTAATGGAAAAATATAAAATAGACTATTTGAAAACTTCTAGCATCATGCAGCTGTATTTAAACCTAAAACTCACGGTGTTTGTACAAATACCTAAATTTTCTGACTATATGTTAAAAAAAGAGAAAAGATTGGAGAGATTTATTTCAAACTTTTGTGTAAGTGTCACGCTTTGACCTGTAAACCTGCAAACACCTGTACAAATCTGGGGTAGTGATTGGCACAATAGTAAGTCCCCCAGCTCTCAAGGTTTTCAACACACTTTTCATTCCATGGAATCTTCTCATGAGGTTAAATGTCATGATTTTAGAGGAGAAAGAAAATTTCACATATTATATCCCAAAATGGGATAGCAGCATAATGCCATTAAAATTTCTGCTTGCTTTACAAAGTACTGCTCTAATTCATTGATTCATTTTCTGCCCAATAATTAGCGGGATTAGTTCAATTTTGCAAACTTCTGCAGCTCTGGCTAAATGAAAAACCCACAGGCAGCCTCTCAGTTGCAATAGCTGAGAACAGCACACTGCTGAACTCAACAGAGATGAACGCATTACTTCTGCCTGAACAGTGATTCTTAGAAATTAACTGCCATAAAAGTCTTTTACACGCAACAAATTTTTCTATATCATACGCAATTAAAGACTCTGAATCACTGTGAGCAAAAGGTTACACCAGAAATACTTAAATATGTATGCAAGCAAACAGAAGATCCAGCTGTGAATTGACTCAACAGTTTTCATTTCCCTCACAAAGTTACAGATCAAACCAAAGAGGTTTCAAAAGCCTAGCTATAAAACAGAGAAGATCTGAAAAACTAGAAACATCAGGGGGAAAAAAAAGGCAAAAGGAAGGCAATTCCAAAGCCTGACTCATGGTTTTTGCATGCCTGGGGTTAGCAATACCCCCGCTGTGGTTGCAGTCATTTTAACCCCGAATAAATCCGCGCTCCCTCCGAGAGCAGCGATGCCGCTCACTCAGCAGCCGCAGCCCAGCCAGCTGTGCTCGCAGCTGGGCTCGGGAACACATCCAGCCCAAAAGTCAAACAAACCGAGCCCAGCCGGAGGGTTCAGCTGGGTCCATCCCTGCGCAGCGCCGTGCCAGCGCCGGGGACACGGGGACACGGGGAGGGACCGGGAGGGCAGCGACCCGCCCGAGCATAGCAGGGCTGTGCTGTGGGATTTACACATTTAGGGATGTGTGTGGGATTTACACATTTAGGGATGTGTGCTTTGGTAGCCCAGAGCTAGGCCAGAACACCGGGTAACACCTGAGCCGGGAAGGTTTTCATCAGTGTTGGAACTATCCGTGAGCTCAGGTGACACCACAGCACCAGGGTTTGTCCCAAATCCGGAGTTTACTCTGGGGTGGTTCTGGAGCACTGGGAAGCTGTCAGACCACATCTGTTCTTTACAAGGGGGCGGCTCTTGCATAAGAGCAGCGAGTTCTTGGGCTAAACTCTGCCATTTTAAACAACAGCTGTGTCCTGCTCACACCGCCTTCACACTCATTAACTTTCACTGAATAATATGAACTCCCTGCAAAGATCAGTTAAATCTCAGTTCAAGGCTCAGAGTCAAGGATTTCACTTTAAAGGAAGATCACCTATCAGTAGTTACTTTTGTCTGCTTCCACCCCTCCGGCAAACCTCTAATTACTTTACAAGTTGCACTTCGGCACACGCCCCCAACACGTTCCTCTTTCCCCAGTGTCCCAAGCTGAAGGTGGAGTGATCAAAGCAGTTGCTCCTTCGGTTTCAGGCAGGAAATCTGACTTTTCTCATCCTACACAACTGCACATCCTGTGCTGCACATCGCACAAGCACCAACCAGCACCCGTTCCAAATTTCATCCATATTTTGTGAAACGTTGGAATGGCTAATGGAGTTAGAGAATGAGTGCTTGTTTGCAAAATGTTTGCACATTGAGAGGGGAGAAAGAAATGGAAAGAAAAAGACTCAACATTCCTTAGAAGGGAAATCCTCAAACCAACGCATTGAAGCACAACACCTTTAATGAGCCTTTCCTCAAAAACGAGAAAGTGAACTGATCTAAAAGTGGAAAGTCCATTAAAACCAGAAACAGCATCCCCTCAGAAGGTATGTGTAAGGATTATAACTAGTCTAGTGCTCTTTTTCTTCTTCAGAATCTTAGAAACTTCACAATATCATAGCAAAAAGTATGTCTACTGCACGCTAGCATGTGGAATGGGCACACTGCTGCCTTTTTGTAGAAGCAAGTTTATTTACATTTTAATAGCATGAAACCTCATTTTTTTTCTCGTGGAAATCTCATGCAATCATTAATCTAACTCTACAATCAATAAAGCCAGGACTGAGTATTTTCAAGGATCATTACCCTGTATCACCATCCAAACTCAAGGCTCATTTGTGCAGTGAGAACTCCGACCTTCAGTGGGAGTGAGAGCAGCTCCATCAAGGTCGAGGGTCCCCAGCAGGGAGGAGAGGACCTCGACCCTAGGATGGTGTGCCCACAAAGCTGGTCCTACGGGAAGACCTGGTCCTACAGGATGACATTTTTAATTGTCTGACAGGAGAGCGTGCCCTTATTTACAGCAGAGGAGGTGAACACCCACTCAGAGAAGTTACTCAATGCCCAGCGGCGCTGTTTTCTACCACAGCTCCAGAGGTGGAAAACCGAGGCTTTACAGCTCCTTACACACAGATCCACCCAGGCTTTCCCCTCAGGGCAGAGAGATCGTGGTTGATGTAAAGGTGAATAACTGCAGGGGAGCCCTAAAAATTCCCCCAGAGGCAAACAGCAGCTGTGAGCTGTGGTCTCCTGATTCCCACACTGAGATACTTCCTCAGCTTTAAAGTCTGATGTGTCACATTAACTGATGGCGTGGAGATAAATGGATGTCCCTACACTGACACTTTCTGGAGTACCTTTGTGTGTACAGATAATTCCTGTGTTATCCACCTTGAAAATACTAGTTTATTCCAAGAGCCCACT
>JBBMKD010000216.1:5655683-5687607 GCA_037834095.1 Argya squamiceps | reverse complement strand
AAAATGTAAACAATAGATAAATGCTAAAAATATACATTGTTTTCTTGAAGCTGCGTGAGAACAGCACTGCAAGACCTGAAACACTTGCAAGCAAGAAAACTGTGAGGGCAACATACTTCATTGTGTGTTCTGTGGACATACGTTATTTTAATTGTCATCAGCATACAAGGCTAAAATTGCAAGTTGGTAATGCAGAGAAGGATTCGTGGGAGGAGGAAATATCTTTTCCCAGAGCAGCTGGCATGGTTGAGAAAAAATCTCCAAGCTTTCAAACACAGCAGCCTTTCTGCAGGTCTGAAAATAAGTTATTTTACAAAGCTAAATGCATGCTCACAATGATTTCTCAGCATTTAGCTGGCTACACAGTCATTAGAAGATCTCTGAGGAGAGAGGTAATTGGCAACTATGAAGAAAAGAAGGTGCTAAAGGGAAGGAAGGAGGGAGGTGCCAGGGAGAGAGGAGGACAGTGATGAGTTGGTGAAAGAGAGAGATTTTATAGCCTGCAGAATAAAGGGCAGTTTGTGTGGGAGACCAATCCCGGAGAATGCCATAAAACAATGTCTCTCTAGCAAGCTCCCGAGTTTTGGTGTCCCAAATTTCGCTGTAGTTTGGTTTGCAGGCTCAACTTTGGAAATTATATTCCAAGTTTTCCTTATTGATATGAACAGAGAGAGACAGAGACGTACTTTGCTGGGAAAAGCTTGGGAATGGCAGCTGGGAGTGGTGTGCTGGATGGATCTCCCCAGAGGCTCCCTGGTGTCCTGGGAGAGGATGTCCCATTCCCTGACACACAATCCATCAGTAACCACAAGCACAGTGAGAACTGACAAATTGTCAGCAAATTACTTCTATTGTGTTGTTTTTCTTTTCAGTATCTGTTTCCCAGGTCACATTTTTTGCCTGAGCAGACGATGAAATCTGACAGGCTCTATCCAAATTTTGGTTCTGAAAACTGACAGGAATTCACCTGGAATGGTTCTGGATGGATCAGAAGAATTCTCAAGGGAAATTCTGGACACAGAATTATGTATGCTGCCCTAACCCCACTGTACAAAACAAGCCCAGAATCCAACACATTTACAAAACATATCTATCTTTTTTTTTTCCTTTTTAAAATTAAATCACAGAAGCAAAGACAGGGCATGAATTTCTCAAACTACCAAGTGTCCTGCCTTCTCCTGCCAAAAGCAAAGTATGACATAATACCATATTTCATCAATCCCCTTCAGTCATTCAGATTTTTTCATTACTTTGCACTGTCACTTAAGAAAGTCAAGTGTAAGTTAGCAGCATCAAAAAAAAAGTTTTATACCAATATAATTTCTTTTCTCTGAAGACAACTAAAGTTTCTGCTGTTAGTAAAATATGCTTAATTTGCTTCTTATCCTTCAAAATGTTGTTTCATTTAACTTCTAACCTCTCTTTCAAAATAATCTGTTTCATTTCACTTCTAATCTCTCAACTAATGTCAATGAATATAATTCATAAACATTCTATTCTCCCTTATGAACAAGTAAAACCATCTTTTTAATTTTTAAATTAAAATCAAGGTTTTCTTAGAGTAAAACAATTGCACAAGAAGGTTATGATGAAAGGGTCTATGAGAAATAAGTAGTCCTTTACTCTCAAATGTAAGGATATGAGGAAATTGCATTGTGGAAATGAGTTTATCAGAACAAGATCAGCAGTCAAAAGTATTTTTTTTTACAGCTGATTCAATGGAAATATCTTTTTTTAAAAAATGAACAAATGTTCATTATTGGCTGTCAGAAACTTGTTCTGTATGGAAACTGCATTATGCATGAAAATAAATATTTAAACATGGATCATATCTTATTCTAATATTGTACATAGCATTTACATAAACACGGTTGGTTGTAATGGCGTTCTGCATATTTTAGTTATAAATCACAGAAAATAGGATAAAAAGGTCTGCAAATATGCACATGGACCTATATATCACAGAATATTTTGAATCAGGAGGGACCACAAGGACCCTTGAGGCCAGATCTGAAGTGATTTGTTCATACAGGGATCAAAACCATGGCCATGGTGTTAACAGCACCACACTCTTATTGAGCTAATCTCAGATGTCTCCATTAAAAAATCATATCACACTGAAAAATTAATGCTTTCCAGTACAAATTCTGTTCCATTTTAAATCCAGCCTCACCTACAACTTGTCTTCCCTTGAATGTTATCACTTTCAATGGGATTCAAATAAGGCAGAAGTTTTCCATCTCCAAGAATGAGTTATTCTTGGGTCATTGTTGATCAAAACCAGATCAACTGTGTTTCTTATCAAATATACTCAGCAATTATAAGGAAAGTGTTCTGTGTGACACTACTGTGGCATAACCTTTGAAAAGCATTAGCAATCAAAAATTATATTTATTATTTTATACCCCATTCATTTTTACAGAGACCTGCAGAACAAACCATTAAAAATGGTATGACATTGGTGCATTGCAGTATTTTTAAAATTTCCAGTATAAAACTGACTTCCTTCTACCAAAAAAACCAATTCACAGACTCACCTGGATGTCTTCAGCAGGACTGCAGCTAAAATTTTAAAATTACATTAATAACAGCATTAAAAATATTTAATAATTAATAAATGTGTAAGTAATAACCACAATAATAACTAACAAGGGATAATAGATAGTTGGTTATTATGTAATATAATAACATTTTATAAATGTACATTATATAATAATGTATAAATTTATTAATTAATAAAGTTATTGCTAATAGTTAATTGAAAATAATTAATTACCAAGTTAATTTAAAATAATTAATAATTAATGACAGAAGTTAAAATTACAAAATTACATTCATAAGTGCAGTTAAAATTACAAAAAAAATTACAAAAAATTACTGCAGTTAAAATTACTGCAGACTAAAAATGGCAGAGGCTCAATTTGCTCATTTAATTATTTGAGTCAGAACAAACTTAAGGGAAATGGGCCTGAAACAGTTATTGTAGAGACTGCTCTTCAAAAGCCTTTATAATTGTCAAAAATCTGATCCAAAATTACCAGTCAAGTAAATTAGTGCTAAAATAAACTTAATAAGATGGCTGCTGCCCAAATTATTTGAATGAAGACCTTGAAAATCCTAAATTAACTTTAAGGTTAACAAACTATGGTATTATCACAGGGATGAAATACATCTACAGTTGGGTTGGTGCATCCTTCTTCCCTCCTTGACAGTAAAATGATTTTGTTAGTAAAATGTGTGAAAAAAAATTTCACACAGAAAAGTTTTGTTAGTTCTCCAAGAGGTACACAAATATATCTCTCCTACTTTTGTATCCACTCATTGGTTCCATTTTAAGAACTCACAATCATCCTCTGCTTCTTATGTACACCACGAATGACTTGAGACAGTAATCCAGAAGCCATAAAGTGAAATTTTTAGTATTTTGTAAAAAGAAAGTCTTTATGCTCTTTCACTCAGTGATATAAATCATGTTACTGCTCACCCAGTTCCACAGCAGACCCATTTATGAAAAATTAATCATGACAACAGCTATTGACAAACTTGCTATTGATGACTGTGATTGGATCACAGGAACAATCCTGTGAAACTTCACAGCCAAGAATGCACTGCTCAGGCTATAAAACTTTCAACAGATTATTTTGAAATGTTAAGGTTTGTAATAACATGCACAGAAGTACCTCTCTTGGTTTGTCACTAAATAAATGCCAACTAGCCTAGTAGGACAATATTGTTTTCCACTGTTTGATGAGGAAAAAAAATACATGCAGTCTGTTTACTACACATTCTAGACATATAGATAAGAGCTTTTGAAAACTATAAAGCACTTGGAAAAGAAAATACATTTTAGCTTGTCCTCAGGAATTATTTGAAAATTGAAACTCTCTAAAAACATAGCAAGATGCTTTTGTAAGATATGTGCACAAAGGTAATGGCATCAAAGGTGATTTAAACTTGTAACTATGGAAACCATATCCTTTTAAAAAGGCAAAGCCTGAGATTACTGAAATTGAGAGAAAAATAATGAAATAAGATATCTTCTTTACCTGGACATTTCATCAAAGGACAAACCACCATGCAGGGAGACACTCACAAACTCTGAAGCAAAAGCTATTCCACACCCTGAAAATGCAGGGAGAGCTTTCTGGGAGTCAAAATTCTGTCTGACTTAGCTCCCCCTAGACACTCAGTCCTATTTCCCTCAAATTTCACATGAAAGGTCAGAGCCACACATGCTGTGCAAATTCAATACCTTCATTTGGGCATCTTAATATGTAGTGGGAAGTGAAAACATTAACAAAAGTACCTGTGATTTCCTTGATTGAGCCTGCTCCACCCTAAGTGAAAGTAAAGCAACATTCCTGCATCTTACAAATTCTCCCACTGAAACAGGGAAGATATCTCTAAAGGAACAACAGGTTGTTGAAGCAGAAACATCTCCAACACAGGAAAAATCTAAAATTATATTTGATGAAATATGATATTTTTGAAAAACTACTATGGAATATTTAGAAAAATCTTTGTTCATGAGAGAAGGCACATTACATCATGAGAAACAGCTGGAGGCAAAATGGGTCACTCATAAATGCTTTTCTGTGAGAAAATTAGACCTAAAATTACTGCCTGGAGTGGCAAATTCTTAGAGTATTCCCTTGCTCTACTGATTGCAAGAATCTATGGTCATATATGGGTCCTCACAATTTAATTTATGTAATGTGTGAGGGCTCATAGGAAGCATAAAATAGGCTTGAATTACAAGTGTTGAAACATACTGAGGAAAAGACAAATATGAGTAGGTTTTTCCAGAACCAGAAAAAACCCAGCACTTCATGATTTCTAGAGGAATAGACAACCAAAAATAAGGAAGCTAAGAGTAAATAACACCCACCTGTGTACCTGGAGTTAATGGCATAAGTGAATTAGGGTTCAAAAATATCTTTTAAATTAAATATTAAAATATTTACAGCTTTTTGAAGCCCATTTAAAGATGATACTTAGACTATAAGTAGCACGGCCATGAAAGGTACCAGGATAAGAGTCAAGCACATAAGCTGCAAAGACATCAGTAGGATCTCCTGAAAGAATTAAGAACCTAGCTGTGTTGCATTTTTTAAAATAATCTTCTTTTTTCAGTGTTTTCTTTGTGCAGCCTGACACAGATGCTAAATTATGCACTCTTACACACACAACGTCTTAACTATTTTATGAAAATATACAACATCATTTACCTTCCCTTTGTAAAGACCTCAGCATTTACTACAGCAAGTACAGGACATTACAGTAGCTGGTCATTAATGCCTAAGCATTCATTTAATTACCAAGAAAATCAATAAATTTAGCATTTAAAAACAGTTTGAATGTTTGTCTCATTATTTTAAATTTTTTTCATAGACAGAAATAAATGTCACACTTTGGTTTTACCACAAATAACACACTAAATAATAAAAGGTGGTACCACTGCAGGTGCATGTTAACCATTTAAAAATTCAAAAGCCAAAAGCATGACTCTGGAAAAAACTAGAAACCCTTATGGGTTGGGGAAATATGTTTTTTATTTTATTACTTATCCCTGTGCGGTTCTCAAAGCCTCATGTGAAGCTCTCAAACACAGAACAAGAACTTGATGAAGCGTATTTATTTATAACTGATCTACAAAATGATTGTCAAAGCCAAAAAAAAAATTAAGAGTGGACTGGAAGAACCAATGGCAAGGTGAGTAAAACAAATTAAAAATATAGCAGCCCTGAATATTTATTTCCAGGACTTGTTTGCAGTACCTGAGTGTTTCTGGTGGTCTTTTGGGTGAGTCAGATATGAAATAAAGGAAGACATGGTTTTTACAAGATCCAGCTTCAGTGATTGGAAGTGTGAAAGTAAAAGATTCTCAGACAAGAGAAGGTATTTGTGCCAAAGTTACTTTGTGATGATTTTTAGGTCATTGTGGTCTCAGAGCCCCTCAGAGAAATAACAGATCAATAATACACAATAATCTGAAAACCTTGAAGAAAGAGTGCCAGATCTCTGGCTGGAGCATGTCCCATTCTGGGATGTGGAGTAACCAGAAATAATTTCAATATTGTGGCCAAACTATCCTCATACAAATATGAAGCATCTCATTCCATTCTTGTAACTTAAAGACTGGTTTTAAGTTTTTTTCATATGTTTTTGTGCTTGATCAGGATGCTTTTCTGGAAATGGAAGGAGGTAAACCACCCCTGACAAGAGGTTAACATTTCACAAAGGCAGTGAATCCACACCAAACCAAACACACTTGGGGACATTTTAAGGAACTGTGCTTAGGAGCCTGTGTTTGTGGAGACATAAAATGCTTAGGTGATGAAATAAGCCCAGCAAAAATTCCATCTTCACTCTTTAAAAGGTTCTGATGATTCAGCTGTTTGCAAAATTGCGTATTTTTGAGCTACGAAAGATATCAAGACATCTTATACTACTGACTGTTCCCAAAGCTAAGGAAAATAATATATTTCCAGGAAGGTGAAAATTAAAGGTCAAAAAATGACTATGACTCAGTGGAGATGGTGGAGCAACAGACCAGTGTCCAAATCATCACTCTTTGCATATTATCAGCATTCTTCTAATTTTTATGTAATGGATTGCAATAAAAAGATTGACAACAGTAAAAATAAAAAGAAGACACTTGAAGCTTAAAGAAACCTCAGTCAGTCCTGACCTAATTAAGGATATTTTTCAAGAGTACTCCCTCATAATGAAAATATAAGCCTTTCCCTGAAATGCTGCCAGGGAAACCTTCCTCTGGGATTATAATTGTCTACAGCAGTAGAGAATTAGACTAGCTGGTGCCCCAAGTGGTTTTCCACTAATGAATTGTGCTGCTTTCTTTCACTTCTTGTTTAGATGTTTAGATTTCTTTAGGTCTTTGCCATTGTCCCTCCCCCAGAACATATGTTCTGCCAAATGTGGGGGAAGCTGTATTTTGGGTTGTAATGGCAGGCAAGTGCTCCATTACATAAATTAGTTCTTAAAACATTAGTCTTGTTGCACAGGGAACTTGAAGTGCACACTGAATGTTTGGTGAAGGCAGAAAACAACACTGAATGTTGGAGAAACAGTGAGGCAACAGAATTTTGGAAAGGATCAGATATGTTCATTCCAAAAGTATGTGCAAGAAACTAATCAAACGATTTATACCAAACTACAGAATAAAAGTGTTGTGAATGGTGATGCTAAAAAAAAGGGAGTTCCTCAGTGTTTTAAGCCTCCTTCATGCCCAGCTAAGGTGACTTGGACAACACTTGAGCTCAGAGCTGTCCACCACTTCAGCCACAGGTGGCAAGGTTTGGAAAGTCAGAGTCATGATGACCACAGTGCCTGCAAGAGAAAATTGTCAAGATATTTTTAAATGGTCGGACAAGTTCATCAGCACTTACTCATTACATTTCAGAGAAAGCTGAAACCCAAATATCTCCAGCCCAAAGGGAAATACTGTCATCAGATTAAGAGGGATCTTACCTATTCTTTTAAAAATCTACCTTCTATCATCAGATTTTTAAGTAAAAATATCTATTTACACCCTTTGGTAGGTGTACATGGCTAAGCAGAAATGCACATACATCTGTGAGCCAATCTCTAATGTCACAATTGCACTTTCTCAGATGGCTCCTTCTCATTATTCTTTTTAAATAGAAGACCAATGTATACTAACAGGAGGCATAACTTTGTATCCTTCTGTTGTAATGTACAGCTTTGTACATTATTTATGGGTTCTGTCACTTCAGGCTCCTATACAAAAACGGTGCTAAATCCACAGGGTAACTTTGGTGCCAGAATCACACAGAGTCTCAAAATCCTCAGTCAATGCCACCCACCCACCAGATGCTTAGAGATGTCTAGTTATGAGAAACAACACAGAATAATAAACAACCTTAATATCACAACAGATTTGTAGAACAGTGCAATTCCAGAAGGAATTAATGCAGGAAAGCTCCTAATCAAAAAGGCTGGCACTTGTCTCCACTTGGAATATGTATGCCACATGCTTTGCACAGTTACTAGACACCAGGAATATCTCCATTTCATCAGAATATATTTCTCTTTAATGTTGTTAAGTGCATATGGCAGCAGCCTCCTGGCTGGATGGTGCATAGACAGGAATATATAACAGTTAAAGCAAACCAGTCTGAGGAGAGGGAATTAAAAGCAGCATCACTCGATGGATACCATGGGGTCTTTTGAGAGGGTGCTGCTATTTTTTAAACTCCTATAAATCTTTAATGCACATCAGTTTTAGAAAAGATCATGAATGTGGTCAAAAATGGTCTTCACTCAGGTCTTTTTTTCCTCTAATGCAAATTGGTTTTAAAATGGAAGAATATATTCACCTTTGTGAATAAGGATGTGCTCCATAAAAACATTTTTGCAAGGTCTGTGAATTTTGCTTTGTGTTCCTTTCATTTTTTTGTTAGAAATCCTCCAACATTTTATTTCCAGGCAAAGCTGGAAGATGCTGGAAGTAGCAATATTTAGAGCAGTGATCAAACCTTGATGCTAACTTCTCCCAGCTTTCACTGAGCTTTGGACCCTCAAAAGTGACTGGGTCAAATAGTCACTTTACAAAATGTGATAATTTTTGATATGTGATACAATGTGATAACACACACAAACACAGACACCAAGGAGAAAACAGGGTTCATAAAACACCGTTTTGGAATTGTGTTTCAGTTCCAGAATTCACCTCATTCCAGAGAATCTCTTAATAAGGGACAACAAGCTTCAGTCCGTGATCTGTTTTTGGGCAGCCCCAAATTTATTTCTGCAGCTCAAAGCAGTGCTGGGGAAAGCCAGGTCATGTGCAAAGTGGGGTTTTATTTCACTCTGATGGAGCTTGTGCTTAGCATGAGAAACACAAGATTTGTTTGGGGCAGTGCTTTTATTTCTAGGAATCAGAATAAACTTTCTATCTAATCTTTGGTCTTTCCTGATGAAGGGGTTCAATATTGCCTAAATTATTAATTTTGTCAAGTGACAGCCCATACTCCCTGTATAAGTCTTAGGCTATAGAAAGGAATTTTGAGCCCCTATAGAGGACACAGTATTAGTTTGTTCCAATATATCAGTTTAAGCATGGATAAGTCACTTAGACTTCTTTGAGTTTTAGTTCTTTCCACAGCAGGATGAGATACTATGAAAAAGCCAATTTACAATGTTTAGAAATACTTTATGACAATTTTATTATATATTTGTCTCAGAAGACAGTATTTCCACAAAAGACTGTGGGCATAATTTCAAATAAATGAGCTGTTATAACGGTAATAATTCTTTTTTGCACTACTATTGTTATTTTTAATTGCATTTGTTCTCAATGTCAGAATTTGTGGGTTTGTGATGTTATAAGACCAACATAATTTACGTTTTCTTGCTCATCAAAAATACTTTGACAATAATCACTCATTTCAACCATGAGTATGAGCTACATGCATGAACATTTAACTCAAAGGCAAACAACACTCAACTGACAGATTGTCACCATGGTGTTTCACTTTGGTCTGGTTCTGTTTATCAAGAGAGGGAGAACAAGGACTCCCTGCACACTGATTTGTCCATCACAGAAATGTGCTCAGTGAAGTGGTGTTTGCAGCATGGTGTTTCAGGTGTCTGTGCTCAGAGGGAGATGCTGGAGAAGAGCATTATTTGGCTCATTCAGATTCTGAATATAAAATGCAATAAGTACATACACAACATTATGGAGGGATGCCAAGGGAGAGAAGTGAGATGCAATAAAGAGCAATTCTCTAGCTCATCTCACCCTGGAGCCTGCAAAATTAAGCACACCACTTGTTGTGTGGATTTGCTTTTGAAGAATCCCAGCTTTTGTTCAGGGCCACACCACCCACAGCAGAAACTCCTTGCACAGCATTCCAGCATTTCTGCTTTCAGCCATAGGTAGGCAATGCAGGAACAACCAGGAAAAGGCAACAGTTATTCAACTTTCAGAATACAGATGAGCCTTCAGACAAGTTCACTCCAGCTTCAAAACCCACTCTAACTCCTACTGGAGCTGATGAAAATTATACCAGAAACAATAACGAGCTTTTTCTTTTAAACCCTCATTTCATGCTCTCACTCAAAGGTTGCTTTAATGCAGAGACAGTTGGTGGCACTGGTAATTGTGCAGAGCTTTACAGAGTTCATTCCAGATTTTTATGTGCTTTGCTTGACAAGGAAAGCAATGGCAGTGCCTGTTCTGCATCAGTTCCTCAAATCTAGAATTTCACAGCAAGTTTTTAGAAATGAGATTAATGTTCAAAAGAAACTACTCCTGAAAATCAGAAGCAAAGGAGTGTAACTGGATAATGGTATAATAAACTACCTGGGTTCCAGTAAAACCCAGACCAATAAATTAATACATGCTGTAATGTTGAGCAGGCTGCATGAGTTTCCAGTTTTTTCTCATAGTACATACTCTCCCTGCTTTATGCATAATAGGTACATTAAATAGAAACTGAGATCATGGACCCAGGGACTCCAAATATCAACCAAGCATCACAAAAAAACCCCAGTTTTAAAGTAAAAAAATGATAGACTTGAATTATCTCATGTATTTTGAAATAAAGTTAACAATGTTCTATATATATATAAACCTATGCCATAAACATAACTGAATCATTCTCCCTATAAAATACTATGTTTCATCAGTTTGTCCCACTAAGTTATATTTTCTTGATACACCATTTCTCCTCTTTATTTTTTGTTGTTGCTGTCATGCATTGGCCTGAAATATTTAGGCATAAATGCAACCTGACTCCATTCCAAGAGTAACCATTGCCCAAAGTTTTTGACAATGGTGGATTAGGATTCTTTGATCCTAAGAAAAGCAGAGCCCAGATCATAGAGCCAGGGACCACATGGCTCAAGCTGCAGAAATGGCATCCTGCACTGGGAAAAGACTAAATTCTGTAGGTTTTTTTCAGATAAATCTATTGCCAGACTGAACCACAGAATGTGACCGACTCTCAGGAAAGGAATAAAGGTAAAAACATACCTATTTTAATTTTATGTTAAATTATATATTTAGCTCATGCACCTCTACAAATTTTTCTTCACTGAACTGTTACAAGCATCTCCACAGTGACCTTCACTGCTGTATTGTCATAGTACCTAGTAATGATTAATTCTGTCATATGAATAATGTAATTTCTTATGGCTAGCAAATCTTCTACCTGATAATCACTTCTAGTTAGTGAGGATTTATGTTCTACACTACATCAATCAGAAAATGGCAGAACAAGGGGTTTAGTTCAATCAAAGAAGAAGCAGTCAAGTCTTCCTAAGTCTACTGTATTCCCCAAGAATATCTCTATAAAGTAGATAGGTGCGAGGTATTTAAACAAATTTTAATAAATCCAGGTCAATCTTGCATTGACTACTAAAATGTTACATCACTTTTTGAGAAAATTTTTAGGAAAATTATTTTGGGAAGAGTTATCATTCAAAGAATTCAATATTTAATGTTATCAGCCATAGTACTTATATTTTGCTTGCCAAAGTAATCCTGAAATAACAAAGAACAAATATTCTTTTAATTACATTTAACTTCTGACTATTCTTCCTCTCATCAGGGAACAAGCAGGGACACAAACTCCTACAGTGGTTTTATGATTCAGGATTTAGCAGAAATTGCCTAGTGGCTTAGAATTTAACTTCTCTGACTTTCCCAGTTCCTAGAAAGGGCACTTATTCAGGAGGTGATTACGTAATTTTTCCTTAATTGTTATATCAAAACTATAAAACACAAGAGCTAAGCAGCAGCTTATTTACATACCAAAAGCTGGAGGCTGGTCTGCTGAAAAGTGTGTTAAATCCCTCAAAGCTTTCAACAAAGACTAGGCTGCAGCCTGAGAAACGTCTGAATCTATTTAGCACTTTCAGAGGAAAGCATAAGGAGCAAAGAAAAACCAAGGAAAATGTTTGGATTTCAACTTCCAGTATTTGGGTTTGCAAATAACTTATTCTAGAGACCAAGTACAGCTCTAGAGCACAAATGCTCCTAAAGCATAAAAATGCTGGGCTTTGCTTAAGTTCCCAAGATGAAAAGCCAAGCTCAGATTTAAATGTGCAAATATTGAACACAATCAAAGCATTTCTATTTACTTGAAAATTTAATTCCCTGAAGAAATATTACAGCTTTAGGGATATATGCTAATTCTAATTGCATTTGTAAGCCAACTGAACAAAACCAAACTCCCCAAAATAACTTGAAAAAGCTACTCAGAGTGTATGAAAGTTTCAGGAGATAGACTTCAATTAATATGCGGGCCTAACACGAGGCAATCTTAACTAATTCTGTGGAGTGGGATGCAGCAGAAAATCTGCATTTTTAGCTGAATGTCAGAAAAGGTATTTTAACAACAGCTAGACTTAATGCCTGAAGTTTCCAGGAGGTTTATGAAGGACCAACACAGTTCTGTACCCTTGTCCCACAGTGGGAAGATGATCTCCATCATTAATGCCTCCTCAGGGATAATTACTGATCCTCCAGGGAGTACTTAAAATCCAGGAATTCTCATGCAGACATTTAGGACAGGAATAAATTCTGTCCTAAATCCTGATGCCCAATTTCGTACTTCCTTAAGACTGACCTAGAAAAATTGTCACTGTGAATTGAGGAGTTGGGATTGAAAAATATTTTTGAAGTATGGAGACAAAAATGTTTAGGCAATACCAGCAAGTCATGCACACACACATGCCTGACAGAATACTTGCATATTTCTACTTCAACCACAGCACAAAGGTATTTAGACAGGTCAGAGATAACAACCTATTACTGCTTTTTTTTCCTTAACCCATAGTCACATCTACCATTATTTGACCTGGATGACTCCATTCAACCTGATCTTCACCTGATTTCTGACTTAAGTTTTAATATTTTTCTTTTTTAAAATTTAGAATGAACAAAACAAAACAAAAAAACAAACAAACAAAAAACACCAGCAAAAAACACAGACACACACACAAAAAAACCCCAAACCAAAAAAACACACAAACACACAAAAAAACCAAAACAACACAACAAACCCCCCCCTACCTTTCTCTAGAGATTCCCCAAGTCTCTCTAATCTCTCTCTTATTACTTAGGGTCTGACAGAACATGAAAAGGATTCTCAAATTTTAAGATAACAGGTATGGTGTGAAGAGGGGATACTTCTACCAGCCCCAAATCTGTTGACAGGGATGAAGTCCACTGATGCTTGAGGGATTCAATGCTCCAAAACAAGTCTTTATTTCTGGCTAAAGAATTCTGTGCCAGAACCTGACAGTCTCCAAAAGCTCCAGCTTTCTGCTTAACAGAGATAAACAGTTATCTACCACACAAAAATGAAAGGAATTCCCTGCACTTAGAAATATTTTAGTGATGTAGCAACCAGGAATCAGTCACTTGCACTTGGAATTTTCCCCTCTTTGCTGTCTTAACACATCATGCCCAGGAAATCAGATAAATAAGCAACACATCAAAAAATCTGCCCATAAAATAGTAAAAGCTGAATTACAGGTCAGGTGCAGTATTTGGAAATGGAATATTTGAATAAGTCTATCTACCAAGATTAAAAACTGTAAGACATTAAAACTCATCTTGTTTTCAAACAGTTTGATTACCATTTTCAACTTTGGCCTCCAGATCCAGACATGTTTTTAAAATATCACTTAATTGTTCTGAAACATTTCTAAGGGCAGAAAAAACAATCTGGATTTTTAAAAAAACCCCAGAATTACAGTTCATGACTAAATATAATTAATTTGGGAGACTTACTCAAAATTTCCACATCTCCAAAAAAAATGTATGATTTATGTCCATCAAACATAAATCATTTATCCTTTTTAGGAGTTATATAAATTGAGAACCTTCTTCAAATAGAAGTGGTTTGTGTCTTTTACACAAGACTAAGGTCAGGTGACAGATGACAGAAGTGCAAAGCAATTAATCAGAAAGACATAAAACTTTTTTTGCCAAAGTTTTTTCCAGTCACCTCTTAGATTAAAACATATTATGCCTGTATACTAGAAGAGATTTATATCATTCTTACCCTGAAAATCAGCCTTACACTTATTACCGTGCTGGATCTGGAAATTTTTATGAGCGTTGGTGTAAAACCCCAAATTTTCATGACAGTACTTTGTTCTCTGGTAAACATCTTGTACAAATAGTACAGCTGTGAACCTCTTCCAAGTAAAGCTTTCTTAAGTTGTTTTTTTCTTTTTTTGGAACAAGATTCAATTTGTGTTTGTCCACACACAAAAGAACAGAAAACAAAAAACACACACAAAAGGTTGTCTTCCAAAGCAGACAACCTATTCTCACAGCTTAGACATCTCAGTTTTATCCAAATCTCTTCTCCTTACTGCCTCAACTCTCCATTAAAGTCAGAGGCCAATTCCCCAAGGTTATCTATTTCCAATATATTAATTAGGTGCATGAATGCCTTTGAGGATCTGGAGTAAATACATCTGGGTATATCCTTAGATGTATTTATGTAAAACACAACAGCAGTTTCCTCTCCCTCAGTGCCACCATGCCAGCAGCTACACGTGACATTGACCAGCAGCCCTCTAAGTCCCCATCACCAACAGGATTGGCAGTGAGGTGGCAAGGCCAGCTTTTAAACCTGCAGCAAACCAAGGGAAAATAAAAAAGAAGAAATATGAATTAATGCCAGCCCACAGGCAAAGCTATTCTTGCTGGTTTTCCCTTATGAGGATGAGGGATGAGTCCGGGATGTCTGGGTGCTGGAATTCTGGAAACATAGATTCAAGATTTTAGCATATAGTAATACATATGAGTCGAGATGGAGGATTTTGTCTGAGTCCTTCTTCTTCACCTTCTTCTTCTTTCTTCTTCACCTTCTTCTTCACCTTCTTCTTCCTTCTTCTTCATGGGTTTGGGTGGTTTTCTGTAACTGGGTGAAAAAGGTCTGCATTTTGGGCCTTGGGTGGTCATTATTGGGTCAAAATCATAAATAATACAGGCGTCACCTTGTTATTGGGTAATTATTGCTTAAATAACCTTGGAAAGAGTTAGAAGCTCTCCATTTTACCTCTATTCTCTAACTTGTTAGTTAGAGCTCACGCCTCATAGGTGAGGAACAATAAACATCCAAGTCTGAACTCGAAATCTACATTTCCTGTGTATTAATCATCCTGACATTGGCAAGGAAAAAAAGGAAGCCAGAAGGAGTCTGGGGCAAGTTCCAGGCATGTGGGGGTGCTCGTTTCCAGCACTGCCATCAGACCCATCATTCCAGCACCTGGGAATAGCCAGGATCTGCTCTCCTCTGTCTGCCCAAATGGGAGACAGACGGACAAACTGCCCTTCTACAGCAGCACAGCTCATACCAGACTGGGCATAAAGACTGTTTATTAGGGAATAAGAGAGAGATGGGAAGAAACACACTCAGATCCTGGGTTTCTGCCTTTGGAAATATAAGATTTAAATATCTGATGACGCCATGGTGTTTCCAAACTGTAGAGAGTGGTTTCCCCAGGGAAGAGGAAAACCCAGGACTAATGCCCTGGGAAACCCCACTCACATGCTCCCTCAGTTCAAGTATGCAAATTGTTGCTAGAAGGTTCCCAGTTCTTTGTGTTACCATAGGTCAATTTTTGGTGCAGAAATTTTAATATTCCTAATTGTTCTCCCCTATTGGACCCTTCCCTCAGACCCCACCTTAACTCCTTCCCATACCAGGGTGTATAAATACGCCTGTCTGACCCTGGACCTTGTGCCTTTTGCCCCTTATTACTGCCTTGTTCCAGTTCACTCCTAATATAGTGCTTGCTTTCTTTTTTGTTATTTTTGCATTATTAAAATTCAGTTTCTGGACAATTGGATCAAGGCTACCTCTCTCTATCAAGCTGCCATCAGGGCAGAGTCCTGAGGAAACTCAAAGGGGTCATGTAGGCTCTGATGAAAGTTTCACCCAACTTCAAGGGGCTGTGCATACAGAAAAAATGAACTCACTAATTTGTGAGGAGAGACAAGTTTCTCCTCCATTGACGGGCAAGGTTTGTAGCTCTCAAAATTTTTTACTACCAGTCCCTGAGTTTCATTAATTAATCCATCAGAGAAAGATGAAGGAGAAATTGCTGAAGGAAATTACTTCCTCCCTGAACCTGACTGGTTCTGCAGCATCAGTGAGTAAAACCCGTAACTTGTAAAACCAATTTTGCATAACTGGTAAAACCAGAGGCACTGAACTGTTGCCCCAACCCCGTGCAGGTCATCAGCTTCCTGCCTGCTCCCATTCCATCCTACTTCCAAATCCAACCCTTCCTTTTCTACCCTCAAGACCGTTTCTGTTCCTCTATGTTGCTAAGAAATTCTTGGTTTCCACCTCAAAAAGGGACTTGCCCTTTAGATAAATTTTAGGTGGTATGAGCAAGCTTAGCAAAAATGTTCAAGTATATGAACATATATAAAAGTTTGTATCACAATCAAATCCTTAGTGGGATGCAGTCAGCCACTTAATCCATTTATAGGATTTAGAATTCTTGCAAGTCCAAGTACATCCATGTACTATCCAAGCCCGTGTTACTTGCTTAGTTTGACTATTGTCAGAAGATTAATTGCTAAAGATAAAGTATGAATGGCCATGAAAAATCATAGCATACCCTCAGGTCTTTTAATCCATTACTACATTTCTGATCTGCAGAGAGAACAGATCACAAGAATGACCTGGCATGAAAAACCT
Organism: Argya squamiceps; assembly: GCA_037834095.1. Lineage (NCBI taxonomy): Eukaryota > Metazoa > Chordata > Aves > Passeriformes > Leiothrichidae > Argya > Argya squamiceps. The sequence goes on along the minus strand of JBBMKD010000216.1, from coordinate 5,670,886 downwards.
TCCAAATTTTACCAGTAAAAGTCAGGATTGGTCTGCTGGCCTTGAGCCACACAGGAAGAAACATGAGATACGTGAGACAGGTTCCATGATACTTATGATTTTTTTATTCATTGGTGAATTTAGACTGGATATTCTAGTCATAGAAACACTACACACCACTTCAGATCCTTCAAATTTTTGTAGAAAATGTCTTAGATTGTGACAAGAACAGGACCTAAGAGATTTCTTGGTCTTTTCAACTGAAAGAGAAGAAAAATTCACTTTGTTTTCATCCTGACAGCTATAACTGAAACTTGAATGTAGTAGTGTGTACCAAAAAATAAAAAGTAAAGAAAAAAATTCTACATGGCCTAAAAGCTCAAAAATTAGTTTATTCCTTAGAGATGCCTAGCAAATGAGTTGATTTGATTCTCATTTTGTTCATATGAGTTCATTCAGATAATTTACTCTGAGCCACACATTTTCTGTGAAACAGAAGAGAGATTTTATTATTTTTTTAATCAGCTTTAAAGGAATAAAACTTTACTCACACAGACTTCTAACATTAACAGTGATAATAAAAGCCAACCCCAATTAAAGTCACTTGATCATTAAAAAAAATGTTGCAGTTGACCAATATAGCTTAAGCTTGCACTAAAATGTGATCCTAGAAATGATGGTAGAGCCCATCCCTTGCTTTATTCAGTTTTCTTTAAGAAGGAAACATGAACTCTAAGACCAAAACATCTCTTATGAAAGTTTCCACAGCATAGTCTTTTCTAGAAACACAAAGAGTCAGAAAGCTGTGCAGCCTAGAAAGGGGAAATTGCAAAAGAAAGGTCATTATAGAAGGGTATGCTAAGAACACCCTGCCAACCAGAACAAGTGAAAAAATCATAACTTTCCTAAAACAAATATAACTACCAAAAGAAGAAGAAAAAAAAAGACTTAAGCTTATTCTTCTGAAAGAAATGTCTTCCAAGGGAAAGAATGCAATTTCCAGTATTTTCTTATGTGGAAGAAATAAGATGTTTTAAAAAGGAACAGGAAAGCTGGCACTCCTGGAAGTGCTGTGAGGCCTTTAGTTGTTTTTCTGTTCCACTGGTTAAGAATTGAAAAAGTGCTCTTGAGAGGTAAATGCCCATTTTTTATTGTATTTCAATGTCCTTTCCCAAAATGTTTTTATCCAAAACTTCTCCACAAATGCTTATATTCATCCTTGTTACCATTCTTGGAGGACTTTTCTTCTTTTTAGCCCTGCATCTTTTAAAAGCCCTTCTAAATTTCCTAATTTTCAGGCAACCTGTCAGTGGCTTGATAAAAGCCTCAGAAGGCTGGGAAACGGTTCAGGAGTTGAAGCAACTAATAATAGAGTTCATAACACCTGCTGACATTTGCTTATCACTAATCACAGACTCCACTCAGGGGATTTACCTTTTTGGAGAGGCTGATGCCAGCTGTAAATAAGATGTTGCAGACAAAAGTATTGCAGATCAAAACCAACACAGTTCTTTTCTTTCCTTCTGAATTTTTATGTATCTTTTCAGACCACAGATACATTTCACATTCATTTTCTGAAGCACTTCAGCTCAAACAACCCAGTTACTCAACTTATTCATATGAAACAGAAATTATATTACACAAATTTTTTCATCTAAAAATTAACACCCATTTTTCCTGTTTTTGCTCTTTGTACTCCTCGAAATAGAAAAGATATTTAGAACTCAAATTGACAATCAACACACTTTTTCAGGCAATACCAGAACCTTCCATATCTGCTTCTGAATTATTTAACGTACAAGGCCAACAGTAAAATCCATGTTAAAACTGTTCTGTTGACCAGCCTGCCATGAGATTTCAGATAAAACAGGCATATTTTGCTCATGTTACCTGGTTGAACTTTCATAACTACCATGGATACAATACCCCAAATTCTTGTATTTTTCTCTAATTTAGATAATCCTTGTACTAAAAGAACAATCAGCAAAGACAAGGAAAAAAAAAAGGGAGAACCATAAAATTAGGAAATGGTAATAAGAAATACTAAAACCACTTCCTTGTTAAAAAGGGATAAATACCATATGTTCCACATATGTGAAAGACTTAAAACCTTTTTCTTGTAAATAAAACTATATGCAATTGCTGAAATAATTTAGTACCAAAAATTAATCTTTATTGGACCTTCTGAAAATTAAATTACTACCACGTCATATTTAACATTATTCAAAGGAAATTTCTGTTTACGTATTCTACAGCAAACACAACATGTAATATCATTAATTACTCCAAATTAATTGAGGCTTCAATATTTTTTCCCACATCCCTAAAAATTTCACCACTAGTCTCTGACAACTGCATGAAATAGAATCTCATTTTTCTAATGGGCTGAAATTTACTTCTCACTGAAAGATTCTTTCTAGTTTTTACTCCACAGAAACCAGTATTGTCTGTTTATGAAAACTCCAGCCTTAAAACAGAAAGAATTTGCAAAAACATAGCAATACCAGTAACTATTTTCCCCCTCACAACATTACATGAAATATCATCACTGCAATAAGTGTGATAAGCTTGGCAAAATTTAAAAAACTAATAAACAACATCCCCCACCGCCAAATCCCAAATTTTACATTTGTTTATAATTGCTAGAAATCCCATAATATAACATTACACAAGAGTCCCCAGAAAGACTAAAGGATACTTGGAAACTTAAGGTTAGAAATCTTCAAGACTTAAATTTCCTGAGAAACTAGAGGAATCTTAGAAACCTTGGGAACTATAGAAGTATTTCTGCAGAGATCTCTCACCTGTAAAACAAGAAAAACAAAGTTTCATTAACTATTTGGACTCTCATAAAATATTTTGTGTTTGGGTAAATTCATAACACAAGACCTGATGCTGCATTTTTGCATATTAATCTTGAATTAGAGGAAAATTTCATAGTCACTATTAGTTTCTACATTAAAAAACCAAAGAACTCTCCTTGTTCATCACAGTGGAAAAGTTCTGCTAAGTTTCAAATCTTTATTAGATTTTTTTTTTTCCCTGCAAACTTTGATATAATTAGTTTTCCAAATCACATGGGGGGCATTCACATCCAGAATAATTTAGCTTTGCTTTTGAAGCTCTTTCAACTGATATCAATCTACTGATACCAGTTTACCTCTGCTTCTGAAGCAGGAGAGCTCAGCTAAACCAACTGCAAATTGAAGAGTAAAATAATAAGAAAGGCACAAAATCAGAGGGAAAAACGAGATATTAAGTGATTTTTGCAAGAAACGTTTGCATTGGGAAGAGTAATTTGCTACAACATATATGCAACTATATTTGCTACCATAAAGAAGTGCTTGCCCTTTTTTTAACCTGCAGAACTGCTCATTTGTTGAAATTTGTGTTTATTTCAGGCTTTTGTTAAGGCAGGGTCTTTGATCTTCACCTGTGTAGGCCATAAAGAATCTTTATGCCACTTTTTCCTTAACTCCCTAGGTGAGCCTGTATTTTAGCTATATAAAGTTATCCCCACCTTGCTTGCAGGAGAAGGTGGGTAGCTCTGTTTTCTGCCTTAAATACAAGATCACTGATCTGCTAAAAAAGCCTTTAAAGAACTGAAGGATTTTTGAGGTGATTTTCTGGGGGGGAAAGGAGGGTGGGGGTGGTGTTTATTGGGTTTGGGGTTATTATTTTATAGGTTTGGGGTTTGTTTGATTTTTTTTTTAAATTCTGAAAATACTTCTGCTTCTGTTCTGTAGTTGAACATTTATCAACATTAACAATTCAGATCTTGGAATGAACCAAGCCATTGCAAGGCTCCCAGTGGTTTTAAGGGGATCAAGATTTGGTGCTGTAAAACAACTGGCTGCTCTCCTCCTAAACTCCGTGAGACGCATAATGTCATTTATTATGTGGCACTAAAACCATGGGTGGTGTAATGCCTCTTCTCTCCACCATTTTCCTGTGTGCCAGCTGTAGCTTAACATTGTTTGTAGCACAACTCACTGCAGTAAAGTTTCCTGGGAAGGAGCTGCAATATGCAGTAATTAAAATTAGAGCAAGATTTGCCTTCTTAACCTTAATAAGCAGTTCTGTAAGTGTACAAAAAGCAACATTGAACACATTGACTTTAAAAAAAAAAAAAAGTTGGGTATCTGCTTAAAGCTGATTTAATTTTAAGAATGAGAGAAAAAAGTTTGTTTCCATTTGCCTGAGTTCTGAGGAACTTTTCCATTGAAGTTACACCAATATTTAGCTAAAGGTATTCCTGTATGAAAATCAGATACTTCCTCACATGGGATATACAATTTAATCTCTGTATTTCAGCAACACTGACAGTAAATTAGAAATAGAGAAAGGCATGAAAGAAAAAAGTTAATTTTATTAATTTCACATGCTTCAATTATGGGGCAACCTCTTTCATCCATTCTCTGGCTTCTAAATCTGATCCTATTTAGATTAAATAAAAATACATTCATTTTGTAATGAAGACTTGTGTTTATGTTTTCCCTCAGTGAGAAATCATAGAGAAAGCTTTTGGGTTTGTAAGTACCGTCTGTAAAGGGAACAAAGTTTTCCAGTAAGCACTTTAAAATATTCCAAATAATTGAGAGAAAAAACAGATTGTTTACATACAGCAGACTGAGAGGAAGATTTGTGTGGATGGACCATCCAAAAGGAAGTAGAGAATCCAAAACTCAAATGCTTACTAATGACACATTGATTATGTAGAGCAGCTTTAGCAAGTGTTCCTTCCAACAAGATATGCATAGGAACAAATATAGAGCAACTGGAGAATGGTCCCCTGTAGATGTTCACAGTTTGCTCTAAAAGGAAAATCTTTAAGATTTCCAAGTCCTAAATACAGATTAAAAGTTACTGTTGTGGAAAGTTTCCAAATACACCAGAATATCCAAACATAGGGGTCAAGTTCAAACCCAAAGTGCAGCCAAAAACATTGTAAATAAAGAAGCAGTTGATGGTGCTGAAGTGCTAAAGGAAGACATACTAGTCAAATAAAATCTTTAAAATGTTCATTCAGAAGGAAATTTGCAGCTCATATAGGAGAGAAACCACTTTTGGTTTACTGTGAATAGCACTGAATCTGGGAGAAAGAGCTCCTACAGACAGAAGAATAATCACAGCAATCCACAGTCTGCTCTGCATTTCCATTTTCATGCCACTTCATGCTTTAAGTAAGTGAAAAGTGCTAATGAACTCTAATCTCTAATGAACTGAGATGCAAAGCTGTGAAATGTCAAAGGCTCTTGACTCTGCAAAAACATTGACCAGACACATTGCAGAGCATTTCTTGTATATTTTACTGCATACCTATAGGAGTATACTCATTCTTAATTCATAGCTATCAAGAGAAACAAGAAGAGAAACTCCCACCTAGAAAAGTCAAGCCCAGGATCATAAACTACACAAAATGCTGGCCTTTCAGAACACATTTCTGTGCTGGCAGAGCTCAGCCCCTACAAAGATGAGATTCAGTGTCCAACATCAATTGGCTGCTCTGAGGATTTTGCTGCCTCTCTCCGAATATTTTCAACAGCAGCATCTTTCTCAGTTTGGCTGAAATCAATCAGTCAAGACTGAATGGTGGAAAAAAAAAACCCCAAAATGGTGTAGCAGTTGTGTGGGAAAGAAGCAGCTGAAACCTCACCCATTGAGGGGAATGCTCTGTTCTGAAAAGCCCTCTCTCCTCTCCCCAGTGACCTCGGTGATCCCTCCAGTCCTGTGGCAAACAGTATCCATTTCTAACACAAAAAGTCTCATTTTTTATAGGTTGTATAAATCTTATCTAACAATTTCTAAGACAGGAATGAGGTATTTCATGTCTGTCTGGATACCACTTGGTATTTCCTGTGTCATTGAGGAACATTTTCCATCCCAACCCCCTTCCCTTCAAAGTCCACTTTCCACATGGAACACAAAAAGCCAATGAATACAGAAGCAGAAATTAGGAAATACACTGCCAAACACTGTAGGTGTCTTCCTTCACAGCATCTAGTGTTACATCACTCTAGATATTAAAAGAAAAAAATATACAACAATCCAGCATCGTTTATGGGTGAACATTTCACTTAAATGCTAAAATCCATCCAGGATTGTTCACAGTCAAGAGTTGCTACCCTCTGTTTGAATAGCTTGTTATATTACCTGGCCAGACCACAAATTGTTCTCTCAGGATTTTTGGTAAGGGGATACGGGATATGGGACCAGAAATTATACTGACCTTCACAAGTTGCTGAACATCCTTTCCATCTCTTCCTTGCACCCCAAGAAGGATAAATATGGAAAATATCAAATAACCAGTTGCACAAGGGATCACACTAAGATCAATACCTATTTATAATTTTTTACTTGAATAATCAAAACAAATTAAAAAACACCAAACCCTCAGATATATCCCCATATTTCTGGTTATTTGGTCAAAACAGACCTTCACCTAAACAGCCTCATTTTTATCTACAAGATTCACCTTCTGATATGTTCAACCTGTCTTTCAGCACAACTTCCAGACATGTGGAAAAACATACATCAACTTCTAGTTTTTGGAGACATCAGGATCACTCCCACTGCAGTCAGCCTGACTTGAGGAGCATGGAAATCAGAAAGTTTATCAGCTAAAGGCAATCACACTTTGGCCTGTTCATCAGCCATGCACTGAAATCCATTTTTCTGGGGCGGCCTCAGGACACAGTTTTTGTCAGAAAAGCAGCAAGATCAGCCTCTTAGATTAAGATGCCAATTTCAAACTTCATCACGCAGCTTTGTTTACCTGCCTTCAGATAAACCTTTCCAGGTTTCAGATATGCTATTCCTTATGGAATAGTAAGAACAAATTTCTTTTTTAAATCCAGTCATTCACAGATAGATTGTCCCTAACAAAGTGAATGAATTTAAAGGAATATTTCATGTGCAAAGTACCAAAAGAATCTGACAGATTAAGACTAAGGCACTAAAATGTCACACCCTCTGAAAAAGGTTCCAGTCTAAAATTCATATTGACACCAGCAAGGCATCAGTTGCTCTATAATGACACAGACTTTTAAAATATAGCAAGATGAATAATCAAGAATGCCTGGATTGCAGATTCTTAAAAAGTCAGGCTTTGTTGATGAGAAATTAAGTAAAATTTGGGAAATTGTGAACAGTGCAGCTCACTCAAACAAAACTCATCCATGTCTATAGGAAGTATGCTATAAAATCCCAATTAGCAGAGCCTTTTAAAAAACATTCAAATACCAATAGTTGTTGCATAGCTTTGCTTTTCAACCTTTTAAAGCACAGTATGTTCATTAAAAAACATCTGTTCTTATTACAGCACATTATAATAACTGCTAAGGAGAATATTTTGGTTTAATTATTAGCAGATGCAGCATGCTTAGAAACGTTTCTCTGAACACATAACTTCTGCAAAGGTGACTAATTATTGTGACTAGTTTCATACTTTAATCAAAGCAACACAAGCACCACCAGCAGCAAATTTGTGGCCAGGCAGCTCCAGCACCATTATGTTATGTTATGTTATGTTATGTTATGTTATGTTATGTTATGTTATGTGTTATGTGTTATGTGTTATGTGTTATGTGTTATGTGTTATGTGTTATGTGTTATGTGTTATGTTATGTGTTTTTCTCCAGACAAGGGCTAGAAAATAGATTTATTTGCCTTCTTGAGCATCACCAGAACAGTTCTCCAATGAGTTCTGGTCAGATGCACTGCTGCAGGTACAACAGCATAAGTTCTCTTCCACAACTTTCCCTGCATCAGTAAAAATGGATTTAAAAAAAGAATGAAAAACATGCAGCACTTACAGTCTAGCCTGAGTTTTCAGATACAGGATTTATCAAGCAACACTTTCAACAGTAAATGTACTTGACATTTAGTTGCTGAAGTAAAGTAAATATAGGACCCAATAGTGTCATTTTTATGGAGTAGAACTACTCTTCAGAGTATATGTCAAAAGTGAAATTCATTTAACTAAACTGAAAAGAACCATCTAAAACTGACAAGGGATATGAAAATAGGTTGATACAAACATTTCAAAGATTCTTTTACAAGGTATCCCCTGAGGAGGAGAAACTGTTAGATCATCAAAGAACATTATCCTGCTACCTACAGAGACTCTTTGTGTAGGATATTACATTTATGCTGCAAACACTTCACTGTCCATTAGAATCATTTTGATACTCATGTGTTGTTTCTCCTGTGATATTCTACACTCTGTGCTTGTTCATTAAATCCCAGTATTTGTTTATTAAGAATGTGTCAGCCCAACAACAAATCTGGAGCTCAAATTTAGACAATGCATATGATCAAGGGGAAAAAAACAACATTGAGTTCTCTGTCTCCTGGTGTGAACTCATCACCGTGTATTTACATAATCTTGTTTTGGAAGCTGGTGAAATGACACTCTGCTTCTGAACACTCTGCTCTTTTGAGGAGAGGCTGAGAAGGAGGAGCAGAGATGTTGCAGGTGGTGTTAAGGGATGGATAGATTGGGAAGGGCAGCCACAAACAGGCTGGGAGCCTGTGGGTGCAAATGAAAGATCAGGCACAGCTCACTGCATGGCTGGGGTGCACTATGGGCCACCTGATCAGGGCAAGCTGTCCATGAGCTCTTGCTTCAGCTGCAGGAAGTGTCACACTCCCAAGCTCTCATCCCGATGCGGGATTTCAACCACCCAGATATCTCCTGGGAAAGAAATACACCTGTCCAGGAGAACAAGAAGGAAAACCTTCAGGTATGAGACAAACCAAATGGAGTAGGAGCATAACTGGATGTGGCGCCCAGCAGTATGGACACACTCAACAGAGGAATTAGGACTGGAGAAAGTCTGGGCTGTACTGACCATGCCCTGGTTGAGTTCCTGATCTCAAGGAACATGGGTCTGGCAAAGAGCAAGATCATGACCCTGAATTTCAGAAGAGTGAACCTGTAGCTGTTTAAAGAAAGAATGGATGAGATCTCCTGGGAAGCTCTCCTGAGAGCCAGCAGAGCTGGCCGCATTTTAGGACCGCTTTTCTTAGGAGCACAAGGACTATCCTGGTGCATAAGAAGTTAAGCAAGACAGGCCAGAAACTCCTTTTTTACCAAGGGAAGAAAGAAACACCTGGAGAAATATAGGCCCCACTTCTGCGAAGGTAATGGAGTAGTTCCTTATGGAAGCAGTATTGAGGCATGTGCAAGACAAGGAGATTAATCCAAAGGGAACTGCAGTTATAAAGAAAAGCCTTCTGGAGGAGACGTGCAGCAGTAACTTGAAGGACTCATTCTGTCCTTCAGAAGCACCCCTGCAAATTTCTGCTCTCTGGGGAGGATGTAGCAGAGCAGGTCCTTGTCTTCAGGTCATTTAATTCAAGCATTCCATGCTAGCATGGCTAGTTATTTATATTCCTGGCCATTATCCATGGATAAGTGGACAGGAACCCCTTTTTTCCCTAGATAAAAAGAGAAACACCATTACTGGGTTCTGATGCTTTGTTTGTTTTCTTTACCTTGGGGCAGTAAGGCTGAGAACAGCCAAGAGAGAAAGAAGTGAGGGCAGGACTGGGTGGTCTTTGGACTTTACAAGAGTAGCTTGATTTTCCTACTGAAAGGGTTAGCAACAATATAACTCACATGATGCATGGATAGAATTGTGAAGTTGGCATGGGGCAAAACAGAAATTAATAGCCTGAAAACTTTTTCCTTCATATCCCATGCAATGTGTGCCTGCTTGGCCAGCTGAATTCAAACACTCAACCACTGAGTTCCTTTTCCCCACAACAACTGCTGATTGTGCTCTCAGGCTGCAGAGCATCTTGGTCCCAGTTCATGCAAACAGGCTGATTTCCATCTCTAGAAGCCCAAAGAAATCATAACTGCTTTATTATGTATGAACCTGTAGAAGGAAAAATCGGTTACTTGTAAACATTCACAAGCAAGCCGTGCAGTAAGCTATCAGAATTCAATTATATTCAATATAATGTCTTACTGCAGGAAAACAATTAATCTTGTATTCAAAAGGATTGAAATGACCTTGAAATATTTTGTTGAGGAAGCAAACTTTTCAAAAGCCTTTGTAATCAGCTCTGCAACTAAAAGGGAAAAAAAAAAGGGCAAGAAAAAAAAATTCACACCTGGGCTTTCTAGAAGATAGCTGTATAAAATAACTGAATAAACAAAGTTGCACATTTCAGATCTGATTACCTACTTTAAAAACAATTTTTAAAATAAATTCAGCCACCTTTATGAAGTTCATTAGTTGATATGCATTATTATCTCATTTAATTCATAATTTGCAGCAATTTCCTCTTGCTTCATGCCAGGGGGCCAGAGTGTAGCTTTCTATACAATCTGCTGTTATTTTCAGTTTTTAATTCCTGTTCCATTTCTCCTATGTTTTTTTAAACTCTGTAGCTCTTATTCTTGTACATTTCTGTCAGTGACTACATACTCACCTCTCTCCATCATTCTTCCTCTTTGCAGGAAGGAGCTTCCATGACCTGGGCAGATTGTGGTGGCTCATAAAATTCATTCCTCAAGCTAGCAGGAAGCCAGAAAACCCTGGAGTGAGCAAGTCCAGGTTATCACACCCTGTACTCATCAAGGTTCAGCATCTCTACCTCTACCAAACATCAACTGTGTGGTCATCCCTTGGCTTGTTGAATTTCACCTGGTTTAATCAGACTCCACATCCATAAGGTCTCTTCTAAAATCACCTCTTAAAATGCATCTTCCACTTACCACCGTCCAAACAGAATTTTGCATGTTTCTTCAAAACAAGAATTGATTAAATGTTCTGGTTCCTTTGCTTCTGCTCACCTTCTTTCCCTTCTCCCACCTTTTTCTTCCACCATAAAACACAGAAAGGTCTCTCATTTTCTCTCCTTCTCTAATTCTTGCACTTGCTTAGTGATATTATGCTGTGCTGGTTCCAGCTGGGGTAGAGTTAATTTTCTTTGCAGGGGCTGGTGTGGGGCTGTGTTTGGATTTGTGTTGAACACAGGGCTGATAACACAGAGATGTTTTTGTTAGTGCTGAGCAGGGCTTGCACAGAGCCAAGGCCTTCTCTGCTTTTTGGGAACGACACTGGTGAGGGAGCTGTGGGGTGCCTGGGAGGGTGGGAGGGGACACAGCCAGGACAGGGGACCCAAAATGACCAAAGGGAGAGTCCAGAGCACGTGATGTCATAGAAAGTGGGGGAAAGAAGGAGTAAAAGGGGAATATTTGCGATGATGGTGTTTGTCTTCCCAAGTAACCATTGCCTGTGATGGGACTTTGCTCTCCTGGAGAAAGCTGAACTCCTGCCTGCCCTTGGGGAGCAATGAATTAATCCCTTGTTTCACTTTGGTTGTGTGCACGGCTTCTGCTTTCCCTATTAAACTCTCTTACCTCAGCCCATGACTTTTGTAGCTTTTACCCTCCCAATTCCCCGTTCTACCCCAGTTTTATTCTATTCCCAGTTTTACCTTCCCAATTCTCCCAGTCCCACTGTGGGTGGAGTGAGAGAGTGGCTCCATGGGGCTGGGCTGCTGCCTGGGGTTAAACCACAACACAGACCTGCTTACATGGGGGTTTCTCTTCCACTCACCCTCAGGTTCTCTGTTTTTAGGAGTAAAGGCTTTTTCTGCCTGTCCAGCACAGGACACAATGCCTGGCCCATGGTTACATGTCATTACAGCTATGAGAATAATATCTCAAAACTACTAGCTTTGTTTAGAAGAGAAATCACTATTTTCTCCGAGACAAAAGAGATCTGGATTTGATTACTGTCTAAATCTCCTGCAAAAATATTACAGAAAGCCAAGACAAACTAGGGCAGTTCATTCCATGAATTTCTTGGAAATGTTTAACATAAGCTTGTGCAATTAGAAGTCCCACAGAATGCGACAATGTAATAATTAGTATGAACTTATCATTTTCTTTGAAATTACAACATCATGCAAAGGAATGCTTTTCTGCAATTTTTAAAGATTTTGTTATTTTTAAATTCTTGGTAAAAGAACCTCTCATGTTTAGTTAGGCCAAAACCTTACCTGACTTTGTACCAATTTGTGAGTTGCATGACTGGAAAATGATCATGTGAAAAAAGGGGCCACAAATAAATGCCTTAAAATCTACCCTTAAAAAATCCCATTTATACAAGCAAGCAAAAGAACTTGACACAAAAACCAGAGTGGGACTACCAGCTGAGCTCTAATGCCCTGGACCATTTAAAGAACATCAATAAGCTCAAGGTTACTTTAGTAGCTCATCTATGAGGAGAACAGAACTATCACACAGTGAGGCAGCCAAACTATCTTGTCTTCCAGACTCACCCTAAGTCACCTTAGGGGCCTGTTCTGTCTTCTCTGGATCTCACTGATATACAATTGGTGAATTCCAACACATACTATCCCAAATATTCCTCTCATTATTACAAATTTGTTTCCAAAACATCCAAGAAACACAGGTGAAGCTGGAAAAAATTTGCAATTCATCCATTAAAGTGCTTTTTTTTCCTTGAAAATCTTGATTTACGATAATCCAAAACAGATAATTATTGCTTCAAAATAACCAACTGTACTCATATAAAATTCCAGCCATATCCCAGGAAGTGAGAACTGATCTGTGGCATGATAGCTCACACTTATTATGTTGTGTGGTTTATATATAATTGAACAATTTCAGAGTGCTTAACACTGTAACACACTAAGCTTCCTCTAATTCCAGCACAATATGTTATGCTCATCAACAATCAGATTTTTTTTGTTGTTGTTGTTCCTCGAAATGTCGAAGGTGGTGCACAACAAGTACTCAAACTAAAAGCTAAAAGTAAGAAAGGATCATCATGCTATACATGCTCCATTCATGATTGTCATTGGAAAGGATGCCTGACACAGGTTTGTTTCATATTTGCATACTGAGCTGCTTACTTCTTTTCTCCACTTTTTTGCTCAGACTATCTGGACCAAAGGGATCATTATGGGATTGCAGGTCTATTTTAATACAAGCACCTTGTTCCACCCACCTCCACCTCCTTCTCAGGGTATAAAAATGGTTGTAAAAAACAAACCTTTCCCACAGAACACCCTTCTTTTTTGAATACAGACATTTGCTGATCTGTTAATTACACCAAACTTCCTCTCCAACACCTATGTCTTTCACCAGTTATTTAGAGAACTCAAAATAATGCTGGTCCAACATTTCTTTAGCACCTCAGAACCGCACACCTCCTTCAGGCAGTGAAGGATTTTTAGGATGATCTCCTTCAGATGTTCACTGCAGACTGTGGAAAGAAGCATTTTATTTCTGAGAAGAAAACCATCTCCTGGGCTCTTTCTGAGCACCTGGCCCTGTCCTGCCCTGCAAGAAGTCACCAGGTGATGGACATGCAGGTGTTTGTCTGCCCCAAGGCAAAGATCACTCTGTTATTGTTTTTCTCTGTCAGCTGTGTTTCTGTCTTTGCACAAGGACAAATAACTGCTGTGAGGCTTTGCCCTCCCCTCTGGGGCCCTCAAAATAATCACATGAATGCAATTTGTTTCCTTTAATGATTGGTTCTGTTCTCTCACACTTGCAACATATTATTCAGTGAATTAACTTTGCCTCTCCTCCCTTTTAAAAGAACACCATTTCCCAGCACAGAATATGCAATTGATTTTTTTCCTTTGACCAATGTGTTGCCGTGAGGTGTTGGTTTGCTCTTGTTGTACAGTCTGTTAATTAACAGACAGTCCTGGGAGTGCAAAATATTCAAATATTTAGAAATAGGAATCTATGTTCCCATAATGAGGTATATGGAGAGAAGTTCTGCTCTAAATGCATTGAGAATCAAAGGTGCTCTAAGATAAGTGATGTGAAATACAAAGACATAGAAAATACAGAGCCAAAACCTAGCAGCTTCCCCAGCTTTTAATTTCTTTGATATTTTATACCAGAGCATAACTTCTGACATTCTTTTCTTTCACTTTCATTTTCTTGCTCTCCAAAAAAAAATTAGCAATCTTTTTTTCCACAGATTTTTACATTATTTGAGAAAGTATATGTAAATATATGGAAAATGAAAATAGCAGGCTGATGGGAATACTTTGATAAAATTGTACATGAATAAAAGATGTGAAATCGTACTGTTATAAATGTCTTCATCCATTAAGTTTTAGTACCAAGTAAATTTCCAGCCATACAAAACTGATCTTTTCATCTTTCTTTCCCTATAGAAGTCACAGTTCACATTTGGAATATTATATGTGCTTCATAGTTGAAAGAAAATGCTATCAACTCTCAAAATTTTCCTCCAAATTAGTAAGTCAAGAGAATTAAATTCCCCTGGCATCAAAATATTTTGTTCATGTATGAACAATGGAAGCTATTAATATGTACATTTCACGAGTTATATTAGAGCCTCTGTTCATCATGGAAAAGCATGCTGTAATTATAAACTTTTCTTTCTTTATCCAATCATGTCATTACTATATGGCTAAATATATTATATTCATAATTAGGATTAGACAACTAGGTACCTTACAGCATATATTATATACATTGTTTTATATATACTTTACTGTATAATCATGCAAACATTGAAATATTTCAAATTAAACTCTTAATTTGAACTCATTGTAGTGTACAATTTAATCACCAAAACAGCCTGAGATGAGGAAAATGGAAAATTCAAGTGTGAAAAAAATGTTGGAAAACTCCTCCAACATCAAGTCCAGTCATTACCCCAGCACTGTCATTTCCCACTAAACCACATCCCAAAGTGTCAGACCTACATGTGTTCTAAACCCCTCAAGGGACAGTGACTCCACCACCTCCCTGGGCAGCCCATTCCAATGCCTGACCATTTTTTCAGTGGGAGAATTTTTCCTAACACTCAGTTTTAGCCTTCCCTGGCATAACTTGAGGCTATTTCCTCCTGTCCTGTCTCTTGTTACCTGGGAGAGGTGACCAGGCTTCACTTTGCTGCAACCTCCCTTCATGCATTTTTAGAGAGCAATGGGGTTCTGTGCCTTCTTTCCCTCCCTTTAAAACAGGGTAAATTGGGGAACTTGAACTTCTCTGAAAACTACTTGATTCCATCTGCAAAGCTAAACTTGGGCACGGTTCAGGCTTTGGCTCCCTTTAATCAACAACCACAGAACCTTGATGTAGTGCAGCTTCAGGTTGAGACACCTCCTCTGTAGCCCTGGTTTCATGCCTGAGGTGTTTTGGTTTTCTGAAATTCTTTTCCCAGGGAATTTTCTGTAAACAAGAG
>JBBMKD010000216.1:5602989-5647752 GCA_037834095.1 Argya squamiceps | reverse complement strand
GACTGGAGTCTCTGGCATGGCCTTGGTGGGAACTGGAGAGCAAGATGCAATGGTACACATGCAGTGTTTGCCTTGCTTGTCCCTGCAGTGTTGGTGATCTGGAGGCAGCACAGGAATGGAGCCAGAGCCAGGGAACTCAGAGAAGAAGAAACTGAGCCAGGAAAATGGCTTTTCCTTGGGACAGCCTGCAAAGGAGTGGCCTTCCTGACAAAGCCCCTCCTGCTGCTCAGGGCCATTTCCATCTTCATGGGCAGAACTGTAGGATATCTGCTGGTAGATGCAAGTAGACTGCTACGATTGCCCTTGCAATTACTTCGTTTGACCATCAAAGTCTTTGTGCGCTATGAGGTTAAGAATTTCCTTTTTGTATTGACAGTTAGAAATAGCCTCTGTATTGATTTCTTAGTTTCTTTAAGGATTCTTATAAATAACATGTATAATTGTTACAGATTTTGTATGGATAGTTAGAAATGCACTGTTTTAATTGCTAGAAATAGTCTATGTATTAGTTAAATATTGTCTGTCATGAATCTTATAAAAACTCAGTGGTGATGATTAGAAATACTCTGTATAACTTTCTACTCTGTATTGAGTGTTAGCAATAGTTGGTGAACTCATTCTTAGAAAAAATACGTATCAATTGTTATACTCTGTATTGACTGCTAGAAATAGTCTCTGTATTGATTCTGATAAATAGTCTCTATTGTGATTCTCCTAAATAATCTATATTGATTATTATACTCTACATATTGATAAAAATAGTCACTGTACTGATTGTTAGAACAACCAGGCTTCTGTTAAGAAGGTAGATTCAAACAAAGGAATAAACTTAAAATTGTTTGCTTGCAACCACATGACTTGCTCTTCTCTTTGGCCTCTGCCATTGTCCTTGCACCGTGCACTTCTCTTACAGGCCCAAATACAAACACCACAGAAATAGTGTGCAAAACACAGCTACAGGTGTGCACCCTGCATATTTCTTCTCTCTTGGAAGGATATAGCAGAGCATTTAATTTTTTTCATGGGCACATGTCTAGTGCTCGATATTCCTGGCCATTTTCTCCACACAGAAGCCTTTTTTTTCTTTTTTTTTCCTAAATAAAAGAGAAAACATTACCTTTGGGTTCTGATGGTTTGTTTTATTTATTTTTTCTTCTCGCCTTGGGGCAGTAAAGCTGAGAACAGCCAAGAGATAAAGGAGCAGTGGGGGTTGGACTCAATGGTCTTTAGAGGTCCTTTCCAACCCCAAATATTCTGTGATATTGAGACTCCTCCCTGAGAGACACCAATCCACCCACTTGCTGTTTGGACAGCGTCTCCAGAGAGGTTTGCTCTCTTTCAACTTCTCACTTTCCATTTCTTTTGAGCTTTTTAAGTTGGAAAATCTTGCCTGACAACTCTTCTAATTTGTATTTAGAATGGCAAATGAAAGCATCTGGGACATTTTTGACTTGAGCAACATGTTTCGTGGAATTTTAAATGGCATTGCCCCTCAAGATTTCTTTAATTTGCTTACATATTTTGTACCACTTACTGAATAATTTATATAAAATCCACCATTCTAGCCAAGTATTTATCCTTGACGTTGCACTGCATAGCACAGGTACAGAAAATAGGAAAAAGGTGTCAAAAGGCATCAAAAACACTGAAAAGCGGGTCTTTAATCATTGTACCTAAAGGCTCCAAAAGAAAGTGTGGAACTAGAAAGTGGAAGCTCTATGTATAACTTGGTACAAAAGAAGATTATTTGTCATTTAATCAAAGAAATTGATTGACATAAGTTGAAAAGATTAGCGCTACAACAATCACATCATTCACTTTCCAAAAGCTCAATGTGGAATCATTAAATATGAAGTTTTGTCTTTCAAGCAACAAATTTACACAGCTGGACATCTAGAGCAAAATGCTGCTGGATGTAATACAGTGACAGTCACAATGAGATGGAAAAATAAACAGTTTTCCTGCCTTACGCAAATATCTCAGATGTTACAGTAAAGCCAAGTTGACACTTTTAAAGGCTGTTAAGCCTTTGCCCACTTATATTCTCAAAACCGAGATAATTTTGTTTAGAGTACTCAGGAAAGGGAGGTTTAAGGACTTAAATTTGTGTTTAGAATAGGAAGAAGCTAGCTTTGGTGCTGGAATAGCTAACTCTTGGGGAATATTAGCATTAGCCCAGCCTACTGTAACTTCTGTGGGGTAAGGGAACGTGTATGCATCTTCCCTTGTTTTGATCTGAACTTCTGCCTTAAAAATATGAATGGCTGCAGTAGTGCCAAGATATGCTTGTTTGGTTGAAACGAAACAAAGTCTTGTGGTTAAAACAGAAAATTTCTCTTCAATTCCAGAGTTCATGATTGTGACAGGAAGAAAAATTTCCAAACTAAAGCCTGGTACAAAAGCACCAGTCTGTTCCTTGGTTTTTCCTTATGGATAGTACCTGTTACTGCTGCTAGATATTACACAAGCATGTGAAAAGGCTTATTTAGAAATCAGGAGGCACAAATGCATAGTCTTGGACACCACTAAGTTAACTAATTTAAATTATAAAATACAAGCACACCTGGGTTTTCCATTACCTCCATCCACAGCTCTAAAGAGAAGCTTGAATCATCACATCATACATTCTACCACCAAACACTGCTCTGTTTATAAATGTTTCTGGAAGGTAACCTATGTAATGTGGATTCAGAACTTTGTATTAGAGAAAAGAGTCAAGGAGTACAGCAACATATCTTAGGGTTCCACTGAACAGTTAAACAGAAAAATCTTTTAATCATATTTTAGCTATGTAACATCTCCTTTGGTGCCATTTCAAAAAATCCATGCACAAGGGCAATCTCAATGCTGTCCAAGCATGTGTGAGTTTTTCAAACACAAGCTTTGTGTTCTTTAACACAAGAAAAGCCTTGCAAAGAACGTTTTCCGTTTTTTGCTGTTTTCTTTCTTAAGATATTTTTAAATTGCTTCACACCTCTATCTCCCCAAAAGCATCAGTGTGCTTCATTTACAAGATAAATTGACTTTATCTTACAATATCTTGGATCTCCTCTTTATGTGCAATGGCCGTTGAATGAGTCCATGAGATGCAAGCTATTGCATGTATTATACAATATATATCCTGCAAAATGAGACTGAACACATAAGTTAAAAGTCCAGGTAAGCAGATTTTCAAAACTTAGGACAGTTACCCATCTGAGATGAAAAACTGGTAGCTCCTGAGAGCTGTGGAATTCAGGAGACATTTCCTGTGGTGAGCAATTACTTTATTTGCCCAGATAGGTCTACAAAATATAAAATGCATTCCCATGAGGCTGCATAAATTGAAAATGTTCCGAGCAGTTCTCCTTTCATTACCAGCTCACTAGAGAGACGTTATTCCTCTTTGAAAAGAAACTAACCTAAAATCATGCGTGCCAATGCTTTCATAACATTAAAAGAAGAAAGGAGATGCAAAACTCATAACAGATTTCCACAAATGACATTTTTTAATCAATGCCATATTAAAGCATTGATGTGATGATAAATCACTTGTGTCCAAACTTTGAGAAGATTATTTAAAATATCCAAAGATCCCTCTGGCTTGGCACCACAAAGCTCCAGCAGTGGCATTTAAAGTTCCAGGTAATACTGAAGAACATGGAAAGTTTACACAACATTCCTTCCTTGAAATATACTCCCCACCCCCAAAAATAAAGTGGATTGAAAAAGTACCTTTGGATATGATAATCTTTCTTGATTATTATGCTGTAATGTATGAATTGAAAACTAATAATACCTACTGGATATGTTTATGAAATTAAAAATAGACCAGGTTTCTCAGGACTCCATCCACTCTGGCCTTGAATTCCTTTGCCTACATGTGCATACTTGCAAAGGAATAAGCAAAGAGACCGCAAAAAATTAAGCTAAAATAATCAGCCATATGAACAATAAACAAGGAAACACTGTGGTGCCAGAACAGGTGGACAGAGAAATTCAGTGCAGCTTATTCTTTGTAATAGAATACGAAGTGCATTAACTTTCCTAGGTTCCATCTTCAAGAATGCTTATTAATAATGCATCATTTAATTTAACAATGCTTTTTAGTAAGAAAAGAAAGGTTAGTGATTACAGATTTAGTGCTCCTAGGCTCTGCATGTAAAGAAAATGCTGAAATATCACATGCAGCAAAGTGCTGCAGCTATTAATATAATCTCTGAAGGGTTACAGATTCTGTCTTTTAAGCAAAAATATCAGTGGCATTTGGAACTGTTTGTTTAAAACTGCAGACTGACAGAATGGGGACATAAAAACATACAGTAAAAAAGAATAGATGCAATGAAGTTATACACATCTACTTGCAATATTGATTTTTAAAATATATTCCTTGATGGACATACTTTTCTCTGCTTTCACAAATTAATTTTCTGTAAAGTGCCTGGTGTGATACAAAGAATGATAATTGGACTTATTTTTAACATAAAAAATACGCACTCAAATGTCTCCTCATAGTGTGATGGTCTTTTTCTGGTAAATTGTAGAGCTATTTGCCACTTGTCAAAAGTACTTTAAAGTCTTGAAAAATTAAAGTCATGGACCTAAGATAGTTTAAGAAAGTTTTACATTTCCAAATTTCATTCAGTATGCCACAAACTGAGAACATCCTGCTAGTGAACCAGTGGGAAAAATATGGTCAAATAAATAAATGTCTGCTCTTGCACAGGGAAATGGCTCAATACCTGCTATTTACTAAGGTTACCGCTGTTCACCTTTACGTAGCTAGCTCCTGAAATATGAAGTATGCAAAGCCACAGAGATGGATTGTATCATCACAAAATTCCCTTTCTCCCTAGCTCCAGGAGCAGCTTGTGGGGTTTGTGTGACCTGTGAACTAAACAAGCTATGAGCATTGACAAAACAGCAGAAATAGAAAGTCAAATTTCTCATAAACCCAATTATTTGACATTTCCTGTATTCTCTCAGTTTGCTTGCCTCTGCTGAAAGCAATTTTCTTCCACTGAGAAACAACAAACACGTTGTAATTTCTATTTAACATTTAGAAAGAATAACCTCTGAAATTTTAAGTCTTAAAGACAGAACTGAACTAAGGGTCTACCTTCTTACTGCCAGCAAACCTGAATCAAATGCAGATTTTAGTGGGAACCTGCAGCTTGAGGCCATGTTTCTTTTCTCCTGATGATCTTCCTTGTGGTCACACTGGATGGCCACATCCTGCACGGCATTGACATTACAGCTGATAGTGCCTGCAATCATTCAGGAAAGGTTTAAGATGCATTTTGCATTCATTTGTAGCATTCAGGTTTTATCTTTTTGGGGAGTTTGCCCTTTTCCTTTAAGAGCAATATCTCAAAACCAAACTCAGAAAATCCCTTACCACAGGACAGATCTTTGAGGGTTGTCAGGGAAGCTGAAAGAATAAATTGAGAAAAAGAGAATGCTGCTAAGTGCTGTAACACCATGTGACTCAAGTAAAGTCACAAGTAAACACAAGTAAAACACAAATTGCAATTGTTTTAAAGACCTAAGGAAGAAGGGATTTACAGTAAAACGGTACAGAACCACTTAAAATAAATTTTAAATATTCTGGATTTACAAACGGAAGGGACAAGCACAGAATCCAAGCCACAACACCAGTAAAAAGATTTGAAGAATTATCAGTACTCTTGCCTTTGGAGACATCCATTATTATTTCAAGAAACTCCACCTGATAACAAAAAAATAAGAACATCTCCAGCTGTCAGGTACTCTCTTTAATAGAGATGCTAGATTAAGGGGAAGATGGAATGCAACAGAAATATCTATCAAACAGCACTTGATACCACCTAGGCATATCTCACTCCATTTTTTTTTGGCTGCTGCAGATACTTGAAAGCAAATGCATCTTGATCCCTGCTACTCAGTGTGTTGTACAAAGTAATATCTCCCAGATTAATTGGCTTAATTTACTTGTTTACTGCAATCTTCGTCTGTAAAATGGGGCATCCAAATGAAATGTAATGGACTGTGAGATGCAAAAAGTCACGTTGGATAAATCTAATGGTTCTTTCTGCTTCTGAACTAGAAAAAGAGGCATTGTCTAATCAGCACTGTTTACAGGGCTTATATAACAATGGTTTGACATACTTCAGACTACTAGAAAAGTTATAGGTACTAAAGGTAAGATATAAGCTAACAATAAATACAACAAGTTCAGAAGTTCAAATGAATCCTAGACCCTTTCAAACAGGCAGTGCAGACACTTGCAGAATTATCATCACCTGAAAGCAGGAAAACTTGTGTATAGCTCATTAAGCAATCTCTTCTTTCTCTTTTTAATTGTCTCACCAGCACTTAAAAATCCCTCTCTTTGGCACATTTCTTTTATTTTTGTAATCTCATCAATCTTCCTGATTTCCTCTGACTAGTCCTTAGCAGCTGCTGGGGTATATACCCAACAGAATGTCATTTTTCCCTTCTGTCCTCACATCACCCCACCTGGAGAATGTCTCTCAGGCACAGAATTTGTTTCTGCACATCCATAAAAGTGAGATAGAATTGATAAGGATCTGCAATGATGTAAATAAGGTCTTCATCCTATGCCTCTAATTTATTTAAAACTACAGCAATATTTCTTTGATCCCAGTGGACTTAATATACATATTCTATGAATATACATATTCTTGAAACATCTACTTTAATTTTCTCATGCTCAATCATCATGGCTGAAACAAGGATGTAATTATGAAAAGTTAGCATTTGGATTTAAAAAAAAAAAAAACAAGCAAAAAACTACTAACTCAAGAAAAAGTACCTTAATTGAATACTACTTTTTTTGAAGTAACAGGCAGTACAAATGTTTTTCCGGAATTTCTGTGAGACTGTTTAAAAATTCATCAAAGCACTTCCACACAAAGTTGGCCTTTGAAATGTGTAATCAAACTTGGTGTAAGTACAGATCTCCCTGCTCATTTTGAGCTTGATTGCCTAAGGAAGCACAGAAAACATGACCACCCTCTATGCCAGTCTCCCTCCTCCAGCCCTTACATTTCCAAAACTGTTCACCAGTTTCCTTCAAAGACAGGAAAGCATTAAAAAGGCTCAAAAATAACACCATTTCCTCAAGTTTGAAAAAAAAATGTTTTCTAGGTATAGAAGAGAGATTAATGCTGTAGACTGAATCACATCCTGAGATGCAAGTACCTTTTAGCTCAAGCTGTCTGTACCTGAAGTATCTTGGCCTCTTCTATCTTAATATTTGTTCTGTGGGATATTTAATGGAAACCTTAAACATGTACAGAAAAAAGCAACCTACTTCATCCATGGCAAAAATAACCCTTCATGAAAAAAGTACTGAAGGACAAAACCCCAGTCCTGTTTCCACAAATCAATAGAGTGAAAAACTCTCCATACTGCAGATGAGCTCTCGTAAACCATGCAGCTCAGTGGTCATATATTAGATTTTCTGTGCAGGAATATACTGAAGCACACACTTGAAGGCAACTTCAGCTGCCTTGAATGTTGGATAAACAAGTTTCTTTAGGAGGACAAGGGAAAAGGTGTATTTTAAATTGCAACTGACAGTTCCTTTACTTTGAAAGTGTTCTCAAAATATGAACATCATCTACCTAGTTTTTACTGAGAAGAAAGACTACTAAATAATCTTTTAGAACCCTTTATCTGTTATTTTAGCTGTTATTTTTCCATCAGTCTGCTGAAAATTCAACAACAGGAATAACCTGTGGTTCCAATTGAAAGCTACCACAGAGAGGACTCTCCACTGTAATAGAGTGGAAGAGCTGAAGAGGTTGATACTCTCACATTGTCCAACACTTAGCACAGCTATAACGTTTAATAGCCTGATGCAATTAATCACATCCACATTTTCAGAATTATATTCCTGACTGTGTTGGAGGTGCTTGGGTTTCACCTTTAATATTCACTCACTGCTAATTTTAAAAACAGTTATTTAACCTGCAAAAACTTACAAATTAGCTTTTGGCTGAAAATTGCATAAATTGGATTTCTATGTAATTCATGTTCCACTGCAGTTGAGTTCTCACAGAAGCTACCCAAAACTATTTACCAGGTGATGGTTTGCACTGGAACTGGCAGCTGCCTTTGGTGAGACACAGGTGAAGCAATGAAGATGAAAGGCAAATGAAAGAGATGTACAGGGGAAGAACTCTGATTTTCTTCCTTGAATTCCATGCTTTCAGGGACCAAATTTCATAGGAAGAAAAGAAAAAAAGGAAAACACAAAACCAGAAAATCCCAAACAACCACCAACAGGTTAATAAAATGTCTTCCTCTACCAACTTCTATTTCAACTTGCTCCACAGCTGTGTCCATTGACACCCAGTGGCCTGCACAGACTGGGACTTGTGGCCAGGGTGACATTGCTACATGACAGAGCTTTTTTAACCACACAGAGATTTCCACAGCATGCTGGTTTGGGAAGAAGGCATTGCCAATCAGTTCAGAAAAGTTTCTCCAGACATAGCACTGCTGACAAGAACATGGGGAAATTTTTTCACCCTCAGGAACTCGCCTGTGACTGGCAGCTGATGAAAAGACTTTGTGAGAATTACTGAAGCAACATGTACTCCATGTGGCAATCTGTCCCCTCGTGTTGTGCTGAAATAAAACAAGCACTTGGTACATTTCAAAGAAATTATTATATTTTATCTTTTTTTTTCTCCTGTTAAGCTTAGATTCTTTAGCAACAGGCATATGCAACTTCTCTGACAACAATCTTTGTTAAGAGTAATACACTTTCATGTCCAAGGTCTTGAAGTGAAAATAAAACGATGCAGTACTTTTCGTCACCTCCTCCTGAAAATTCTTTGCTTTGATTTGGCAGAGCAGCCCCAACAAACTGTGATTGCTGGGGTATGAAATGAGAGCATTTGTGCCATGAACAAAGGGAAAGCAAGAGTCCTGCAAGCTCCCTACTCTGCTGAGCTGTTCTCTGGGTACTACTCAGAAAAAAAGCAACAGGACGTTTCAACAGCGTCTCAAATTAATA
The DNA here is from genome assembly GCA_037834095.1 of Argya squamiceps. NCBI lineage: Eukaryota > Metazoa > Chordata > Aves > Passeriformes > Leiothrichidae > Argya > Argya squamiceps. The sequence goes on along the minus strand of JBBMKD010000216.1, from coordinate 5,638,745 downwards.
GTTTTCATTTGAAACAATGTCATCCATTTCTGTCAGAGGGAGTCATTTAGAGCTTCCACAGCCCGCCCCAGGGTACTCCACTTCTGAAGACCCTACCCAGGCAAACCAGGATTCTGTTTCAATAAGGACTTCATCATTCACCCTGAAGCACTGGGTCCCACTGCTGCAGCCTCTGTATATGGTTATTCCATGAAAAACACATCCCGCTCTACTGGGCTGCCTGACGGCCTCCTATGAGTGAAGCTGCAGGTCTAAGCCATTTGTATTTTGCCTTGCCCTACTTCAAAAGATTTCAATCAGAACTTGAATATCGCCTTCTGATATGAACATGGAAAAATGCCTAAAGCTATCTGAATTAAATTTGGCACAAAACAGTGCTCTGGAAGTATTATTTAACTACTTTTAGCCTACAGCAAGGGCTTTACAGCCAAGCTATAAACTCCCTAATAATAAGATGCCTAATAAAAGTGCTGACAGGCCATTCAGAGCTTCAGCAGTGCTCATTAAAATGCACTAGAATAGAACATTCTCAGGATGACGGATTTGCAGTGCCCAGGAACACCCAATACCTTGACAAACACGAGCATTTCTCAGCATGTGCTCCACAGACTCTCACTCCTTCTCCCTGGACAGCTTGGAATTACATTACTTGCTGAAAAATAATGTCTTTGGCACTGAATATTAATGACCTGTTTAACAACTAACATAAAATCATATCCTACCTCTCTGGAAGTACATGCAACTTTAACCAATATTTTCATAAAAATTAACATCAAAGGAATATTTTTACTGAAGGATTTTGTAATGGATTGTTTTGCTTCAGGGCTTTATTTTTTCTGTGTGTCCTAACTCTCCTTTTTTTTTTCATAAATCTGTTTAATTTTGAAAATAGGTTCACATGCTACAGAATTTCCCTTTAATCATACAAGCTATTCCTGAAACATCAGGAAAGGACATAAATATTGTTGTCTTTTCTAAAAGTCACATGTTCAAGCATTTAGGATACACAAAAGTACTTTGGTACTTGCTCCCAGGAGCAGCAAAATAGCATCCAGACTTGGATTAATAGTCTGCAAACACAGGGGCTGGGAGAATTTTTAGTTCCTGTGGAGGGAATTCCCAAGAAGCAGCAAACAGAAACCTCACAGATGTTTATGAGATTTTTGAAATTATTACAAAATTAGAAACTCATAGTGGAATTTATGCTTTTGCATCTTGTTACATCCTTCTCAAAGCAGGGATAACTTCAAGGATAAGGATAACTTAAAGGATGAGTCAGCTTCCTTGTTATGGTCTTGTCTCATTAAATTTTGGGTTAGACTAGAGGTCCCTTCCTACCCCAACTATTCTGTGAACTTTGAGTGTCTCAAGGAAGGAGGTCCTACATCTTCCTTTGAAAAAACCTCTGGCAGATTCAGACCCACATTTTCCCCCTCAAGCCACGGAGGTGTTCCCAATCCTCTTGAAAATACCTTTGACACACAGGTAATTACTGAATCTTTACTGAGCTCTAGTGTAAAGGCTGAGCACAGCACTCCCATGAGAGCCCAGGCCCAGCCATACTCCTGCTTCCAGTGACTGTGAGCAGTTGGTAGGAATCACAATTTAATAAAATGCCAAGTTAATGCCAAAGCGAGAAATCCCAAGCTAAGTCCTGGAGTCACCTGCCACTGGAGCCATCCTTAATCTTTCCATACTCTTGTTAGCCCATGCAGAGCAGGACATAAAACAAAGGAAGTCCCACTGACTCCTTCAGTCACAAATCCCCTCCAGGTAGAGATTACCTTAAAACACAAATGGAATTTTGACACAAAACCTTGCTGGCAGGACACTGGTCAGCAGAATGCTTTAATCCAATAACATGAAAAGGGCAAAGAACAAAAAAGAATATTGGCTACAGAATATACAGGTAATACTTTACCATGTAGATCTCAGCATAAGTAAATGAATTATTTAATTCAAATGTGTATAACCAAAAATATTTGTTATAAATCTTTTCTTATTTAGAAAACATGGGGCTGTTTTATTTTTAATTGTCTGTAAAGCATCTGTTTTCCAGCATGAAAACATGATTTTTCATAGCAATTATTGAGCTCTACAGAGCCTCTAATGGGACTGGCAGTCACAGAACCACACAATTTTCAACATCCATAATGCAGCCACAGGCAATATTTCTGCTTTTACAAGCCACTCTAGCCTGAGGTACCAGGTTATTTGAAACATCATTTCTTAGTGGGAAATAGCTGTAACACACAAGGATCCAAGCTGTCAGTTGTCAACAACTTTTTTTTTTCATTTAAGAACTAAGTGACACGTACAACACCTTCTTTTTAACCAAACAAGTTTTCCTTTGTTGCTCAGGAATGACTTCTAGAAGCCTGGACCCAGCACTGCTCATGCTACTACAATTCTGTAGGTCAGAAAGTTCTCCATACATTAACTACTCCTTTTTTATGGTGACACACCTATTCGAGCTCTCTTATTTAGCTAGACCATGTATCAGCTGAGAAAAATTAAACAATTACAGAAAATTACCAAACGTTATTATTTAGAGAAATTACACCCTCATTCCATGTCAGGAAAAACTTCAAAAATGCAGGACTGTAAGAACAGATCTTCAGCCAAAATTGTGGATTTTCTTGCCTTACACATTTCGTCTGTTAGTCTTAAACTCTTGGATGCTTCTAAGAAGACATACAGATATCTTCCATAGCCTTTGCTATGTCCAGGTGTGTCCAGGACAGTATTTTATGCCCTTTCTCTGCTTTGTGAGAGAGTTTGCGCATTCTCTCATATTACAAAATTCTTTGTCAGAAATCAGAATTTTTCCTATAAGAAATCAAGCACCCAAGAATTTATCCTCTTATTACCCTATCCATTACTTCATTACAGAATTTTGCTCCTCTTCATATGTTTTCTAAAAAAATTTCCTACTTTATTCTCAGAAATCCTTTGCCAGGAAAAAAGATGAGATTTCTGATGGACGGTCTGATTTTTGCAGGTCTTGATCGTAAGAGAGTCAATGTTCAGACTCAGATTTGTGCTACAGCTGTCAGTTGTTCTCTGGCCCAAGCAATTCATTCAGGTTCTACTTGCAGCCAGAATTACTGATTCAAGGTCAGAAATCTTTCTGTCAGAGTTGAAAAATATTCCAGCTGCAGTTGATCACCACTAGAGAAACAGGAGTCTTATGCCCTATGAGAAAATGGTGGAGAAAGGAAATAAACTTCAGGCTGCTCATGTATTCCATAAATAAAGTTCATTAAAATCTCCCACAAACAAGGGATCATCTATTACTCACATTAATAAAAGTCTAACAGTTTTATTAAAAATATTTGCGACTGCAATTCAACCACCTTTTTCTTTCATAATGAATTTTTGATCCTTAATACACTTTTTAATGGCAGAGGCCCACCTCTTTTCTTATAAAAGGAAACAAGAAGAACATCCAATTCCATGGCATACAGTGAATCCCAGAAAGCTGCAGTTTCCCTCTCATCTGCACACTTTACCACGTGCCAAGGTCACAAAAAACAACTTCTTAATTTATCAGACAAATTTCAATTCAGGAAAAACCAAACCCCTAAGCAAACAACCAAAACAAAGAAAGGAAAGGAAAAAACAAACCTGCCTCAAACCAATTTCCAGTTGATGCAGTGCTGTTCTGTCTGACCCAGTGTTTCAGAGCATCAGCTAATAAACCAAAGTCACTGCACAAAATCTCTTTAATAGCCTAGTAAAAAAGGAGTTGCAAATTAGAATGCCTTAGGGATAGATAAAAGTACAGCACAGCAAAGAAAAGCAGATGGGTATGACAAGCTGATCAGGTTCACTTGAAGTTTTCCAAGACTGAAGAGGCCCTCACTTTTATAGAGCTTAGGTTAAAGCTAGAGAAGAAAAGACCACAGAGACTTTGAGATGACCTGTCAAACTCTAAGGAAGCATTGTATAGGAAGTTAACAAAATCAGGTATTAACTATTAGTTTAAAACATACAGGATTTTTGAGAATCTAATCTCTGGTATCTTGAGAGCCCCCTCCAGAACACTTGTTTCAGAGCTGTCACCATTTCAGGGGATCCAGAGACAAATGTCCATTATGAGGCATGAGTCAGACACTAATCCTTTGTATGAAGTGCTACTTGACACATGAGAACACTGAAATTCTCCTGTTACAATCCCACAACAGCCTGTGGTCCCACAGAGGCAGGTGTTTGTTACAAGCTCACATTGATATTGAGATGTCTCCTCCATGACTGTTCTATTGCCAAACACACACCAACTACTGTTTGATTATGAAAAAATGTCTGTTCCACAATAATAGTCTATGCTCCAGCCACCAAAACATCCCATCTAGCTTCAAGTATCCTGTTTTTGGGACAGCAAGAGTAAAGCAGCAAGATGGTAGGATTGCCAGGCCAACACACTGTCATATTTAGATTCACCAAAAGTTTACCTCAGAATTTCTTAGCATTCTTTTGTTGATCCACATACAATATGCTGAAGAATTATTGAACTGTGGATTTCTGCTGCACATTCCAGATTGAAACCACCCCTCTTGAAAGATTTTCCTATTATTCTGCTCATGAAATAACGAAGCATTAATCCAGCTGAAATGAAAATCTCCTTTCAAATCCTAGGGTTTATCTATAGGTACTGTTTTTAATATACAGAAGATTAAAAATGCTGGAACATAAGGATATCCCTGTTGGGATGTTTCACTGGCATCTCATTAGGTGAAAAATATTGGAAAGTAGACCCTTGCCTATTCCCTTGGTGTCTTTGCAGACACTTGTTGGCCATGAATTTGAATCTGCCTCCACATCCTCCTTTGGCAATAAATCTCAGAATTCCACGTGCTTTCTCCCAAGCTTTAAACCAAACTCCTAATATTTTCATCAATACACACTGCAGCTCAGACATTGCAGGATAGGGAAATAACAATTACTGTATTCATTTTACCCATGACCTTCATGATTTTGTGAACATTGATCATATCAACTTCCAGCCTTATTATCTCCTAGCTGCCTTTTTTTTCCCAGCCTTGTCTCTACCTTATAAAGTGACTGCTCTGTTTCCATTAATCATCTTGACTCCCATACACAAATGTATTGTGAAAATCATTCTCCACACAGACAGACATAAATAATGCATGGATTTCCTCAATACCTCTTGATCAAGACTCAACTTTGGCATTTGGTAAAAATGGAGATGAATTCTTGCTGAATCTAAGCCCCACCCTGTGGCAGGGTTTTATCATTGATTTGCTAGATAAGGCATAGCAAGAAGTATGACAGGATCACGCCACAGGTCAGGAGAACCCTGGAAATTTTAAGTGTGATACAGACCTTTGCAATTTTTGTCAGCAGGAAAAATTTAAAACTGTCTCATGACAAAAATGCCAGCTGGTTCTTCTGTTTCCCACCAGACACTTGTTTGGGTAGTTCCCCAAATAAATCACCACCAAAAACAAGGAAATAAAGATATGAGAAATAAAAGATATGCTGGTGTTAGGAGAGACAGTTTTGTAGGGGAACTACACATGCACAAACTTCATTGTTTAATCAAGGGTTTCCCACTCTTCTTTTACTTCTGAGATTTCCCTCATTCAATGTCCTGAAAGAATGCAAAAGGGCAGTGGACACATCTCAGAAGAAGCTTTCACTGAGAATCATTTCTGAACAGAAGTGAGGTTAACTACAGTTCAAAGCATTTGCAAAATTAGAGCCTGGCTCCAGAAGTACTGATGCAAAAAAACCCCAAAAAACAAAACAAAAACAAAACAAAACAAACAAACAAACAAACAAAAACAAAACCCCAAAAACTACTGGTGCACAAGAGCTGTAAGAAAAGCAGCGCATCTCTGGAATTTTTTGGTATTGTAATTTACAGGATTTCAATTTCCCTGTGTTTTAAATAACAAAAGCTTTTGGCCTACTTTAAGTGCAGTACTGCATTATGTAAGGCAGTGTCCCTATACACTTTCTCCAGACTTCAAGAGTGGGATGTTGCCCCCTATCACCACTATTTCACTGAAAAAAAAAATACTTGGAAATTCTTGTCTTGCAGGATTTGAATCACAGCAGAACATCTTGCTTATATTTTTTCCTTGATATATGTAATTTTCTAACTGTTTTAAATAACCTAAGTCTGAAGAGTTGCTATGCCTCACTTCAAAATAAATAAGGTATCATTTGAACTGCCAAAAAGAAAATGCAAAACATTACTTTCTCTGAAGCCTGTAAACTGGATCTCTTCTTAACAGTAGAGATGCATTTTGGTTGGAGTCACAAATATATTTGCAAAAATATATAGACACACAGAATTTTTGAGTTTAGATTCAGCTGAAAACACCACTGCTGATGGTACTTAGACAGGAGCTCATGGCACTTATCTTTCTGAGAATGCCTCTTCAGAAGCAGAAGCAGCACACACAGTTATGTTCTTACCCTGTAAACACTATCTCTATTTTGTAAGAAGCAGTCACTGAAAATTAAAATTCTAGTGACACATGAAAAAAAATTTGTGAAATAAAAAGCATCAACTAGAAACATGCAGAATGTCAACTAAAGCAATTACTTCCATTTTATTTGCATTTCAGATTACCTGCTAGAATATTCTTGCTCACCAAAACCCCATCACCACAATCAGCAAAAGGAATTTAGCTACTTATAAGTGGGAAAAGGAGCTGTTCTCATGTACTTTAGAAGGTTTCCTGCACAAATTCTGCTTGCAGCAACCAGTTTCCTGCAAAACCTTCTTGCCAAAAGATCAAACTCTGTAGTTTTATTCAAACAAAAATCCCTGTGAGAATTCTACTTGATTAAGGACAGATTAAAGACTGCACATTAACACCCAAAGGCTAAAATTTTCAAAACATGCAGATAATTTAGAAACCCTTTTCCCCATCAGTTTTAATCAATGATCTGCTTTGAAAATCTCAGTCCAATTGTGTATTGGATTAAAAAGGAAGAGCCAGCTCCTGAGGCAATTCATAAGTGCATCAACAGATTTAAAACAATGCCAAGTGGATAAGGAACTGGCATCACGGGACAGGGCTTTCAGGAGTGTTTATTCATGTTCTTCGCTGGATCTGATCACAAAATTTCCATTCATTTTAACGAAGCAGAGTTCAGGCAACATCTAGTGGTGCTTCTCCAGTATCAGCTGATTTATAATGGCTATCTATCCCCTGTAGGATACATCTTCTAACTTGTCATTCCAATCCACACTTATCCTTGCTTTACAGCATTTTATAGGTCCAAATCTATATTATAGCTTAGAACTTCTAATAGCAGTAAATGAATCCCTACCCAATTATTGCCTCAATCAGAGCTGGCTTTGGAGCAAAGCCACTGGTGACACAAGCACACAGGCACCATGAGCTGAACAACACCAATGATGGCTGAGAATCTGAAAACAGTAAAGTTTGGCAAGATTTTTTTTTTTTCTGCTGCCCCACACAGTCACCTAGACCTGTGCTACCCTAGAAGCAGCACAATGCTTCAAACCCTGATTTGAATGTCTCTTAATGTATTCTTTCATCCAACTGTGAAATAACACAAGTTAAGCCAAGGTTTCAGTTCCAAGTGTTACCATGGTAAACAAACAGCACGTCCTTGTTCCATTTTGTATGCAAGAGGCAAAATCTATTTAACCCAGTATCTTTCAAGAATCCTTATTTCCTGGTGTTCTAGGTTCATACAGGTTAAAAAAAACAGCATATTCTCAGTCAGAGCTATGAAAAGCTGAAGAAAACTTGGTAAAATTTGCTTTTACAGAAAACATTACCATACTTTCCTCCTACAGGAGTTGTCTTATTTTAAGATGGGTCACAAGAGTTTACATGCAAAAACTTCAGCACTTACACAACAAGCAGCAGCAAAGCACATAATCCCACCCAGCTGTTTCTGAAAGGAAAATCACACCTCTCCAATCACCCAAACGTGGAGAACTGCAACCAGCATTCCTCCCCTGCATCCCAAATGCATCCCAAATGCAAAGTGCTGCTCTGGAGTGCTTGGGGCTCACCTGTTGTGTGTCACACACACACATCTGGGTGCCAGAGCTGCTGCAGGTGTTAGTGAGAGAGAGTAATTCATCCCACATTCATCCAGCTGTGGGAGAGGCACACGTGGCACTGCTTTCCTGAGCTGCTCCCACAATGAAGGAAGAACTGAGTTATAAAAAGCCCACATGTTGTACACAAAGTTCTACTGAAAGCAAACCTAAAGACCAGATAAACATTTCCACATTTTCTACCAGTCATAAGCAGCTCTTGGGACAATCATTTTCTCTCCTTAAGGTTTTGATGAATGTGATTGCTCTTAGGGTTTTTTTGCTTTTTGGGTTGTGATTGCAGCTGGCGTAATTTTTTCTTTTTTCTCTTGTTTTGTAATCATTACCTTGCAGAGAGAAAATTAATTGGCTCTCTTACCTGAATGTGTTAAAATCAGTCACTGGAGCACACTTCTGAATGAAGGGCCCTTGAGGAAAAGGATAAAAAATGATTTTTAAAAAGGGTTTAGTACCTAGGTTACTTCTAAAAAGCAAGAAGTTTGAAAAGTTTTCTGTGAAGTATTTAATATCTCTAAGCTCCATGACATCAGCTTCAACAGAAGATTTTACAAGACTTGGCTCCCTTGAGCACAATTTTAAATAAGTTTTTTCAGCGACTTCAGCAGTTTTTGGTCAGTCATTCCACAGCTACTTGAGAGGCAAAACCACAAACTGTGGCCAAAAGTTCTCTGAATAAGCCCTGAGATACAGGCACAGAGATAAAAAAGTAATTTCACCAGTGTACATCCTAACATGCAGCATCATATATCCTTTCAGATAGCTTTCAGAGTGACACAGAGCTTTACATCATTTAAAGACACTGCTGCTTTCTGGAACTTTTCCTTTCTGTAGCTGAAGTGGCTTGAAGTCACATTCATTCAGGCACAGTTGCACAGATCATCCAGGAAGCACAAAAAAGAGGAATTTCCTCAGTCAACCTTCTTTTATAAACATTTGAAAAAGCACACTTGGCTAAAAATTACCCATTTTCCAATGCAAAGTTGCCTTTTTTTTTTTTTTAAATCATTATCAGTGGCTTTAATTCTTTCAGAAAAATACTGATTTCAGTGCTTTTAATATCAGCAAGTCAGTTTCAATACACATTTGTATCACCCTTGATGAGGCTAGGTTGAAATATCTAACTCTAGTCAGTGACAAAATAGCACAATTTCCTTTTTGTCTGCTCTACCCTCTTCTTTGTCTAAACAGCTGTTTCACCATATTTATATATTAAAAATTATCTACTCCATCACCCTTTTCTCTTGTAATTGTATCACTTGTACTACTCCTGTCTGTGGTTTCTTTTCACAAAGTTTATAGAGATACTCAAAGATGAAACTTGCTTATCATACAAACTGCAAGTTTTTAGTGCTTCCTTCCTACAACTGGTGCACTCTAACAGCATGCATTCCCTTGGTGTTTTGAGAAAAGACAACACATTAAATCAAACTCCCAGCTTTGGAACTTGATAATGCCCCCAAATCACTGTTTGTCCTGAATTGCTCCCTCCAAGCAAAACAAACCACACTTGAATGAAATAATTTCTCTTGTCTTGCCTGGGATAACAGCATCTATTACTCTGTACATTGCCACCCTGACAACTTTGCAGGAGCATTTGTGTGACCACTCCTGAAGCAGTGAAATAGGAGGCTATTTCAGCTGTACTTGTGCTTCTGACACTCCTGTTAGCACTTAAGTGTTCCCTGGAATTTTCTGAATATTTAATAGTAGGAAAAAGTTATTTGGTCCTGGGGATTTGAGAAGGTCTACACGTGACAGGGAAGCACGAAAGCAGGTTGTCTATGAGCAACTGGTAAATGGAAGCCTCAAGTCTTTTCCCTTACCTGTTATTTTTCCAATTTGGGTTCAAGGCTACAAGACACTGGATACTTTTAAAATATTGTGTTTATAATGACAAGAGGTGATCTGCCTCTATATGTACAAATATATGTGACTGACTTGTTAAAAAACAACAAATACCCATTGACAGTGGCTTTTTAACCAAAATCAGGACACAATCACAGCTGACAAAAAACGTAACAGTTAAATCTTACTAAGCACAAAGTAGTTAAGAACTCTTGCCTTGCCTTAAACACTCTAAAACTCTGTTTTAGCAATAACTCTAAAGAATGGGCTCTTCATGCCACAGATATAAATTCATGAAAGGAAAAAAAGATGTTAAGAATAAGTGGATTCAAATGCAGGGAAAACAGATTCAAATTAGGTTGTGAACACCTCATTCCAAGCACACCAGGAAAGCGCCCTGAGAGAGACATGAAACCAACACACAGATTTTTCTTTCACATTTGAAGCTGATCAAAGCTAGACCATACAAAGCTCTATGTAAGCTAAGTGCCAGAAGATTAAACAACATCCAGAACAAAAGGAAACACTTTTTTTTCCTGCGCTGCTTTGTCTGACCAGAACATTATTTCATTTAGGCCTTTTTCCATCTTCTACTTCAATCACACCATCGCCAGAGTAACTACCTGAAGCTGTGCCTTCATGACAGCCTGAAGAGACTGATGCCTTTTGTACAGCTCAGCTGCAAATCATGCACCTACGACAGCTTTATGATTAGGTGTGAGGGAATGAGGAGGAAAGACAACTAATATATCCACATTTTAATATGGATCTGAGGTGCCTAATGATAACAACATGTTGATTTGAACAGCTACTCACTTCAATCTTCTAATTTACTGATGGAAGAACTAATTTATTTTATGCAAAAATTCAAAGGAAAGTTCAAGAAGACAGCCTGAGAAGCCTTCTATAAAAAGATACCTACTTTCAAATGATTGACGCTGCTGCAGCTATCTGCAAGGCATTTCCAGCAGATATTGATTTTGTTGATGTAAGTGCAATTCATAGATAAATATTGCTCCACAGAACATCCTGTTTACAGAATTTTCCATGAGACTAAGAAGAAAAAACTTCTTTTATCAAGTAAATTACTTAGGAACAAATGTTGCTTTGGAAAAATGGAGAGAATTTTTTTCCCTGTGTCTGCCTGTTTAAGGAAAACATGAAACTGATTAGTGAAATGTGCATAAAGTAAATGCCTTTTCAGGGAAAGTGAAGATAAATCGTGATTCCCCCCCCTCCATGGAATATGACAGCTAAGATATCTCAAAATTTAAGGGGGGAGAGGGGAGAGTGGAACATTTAAATTGGGTATTTGTTTCTGGGGTTTTTATTTGATTGCTTGGTATTTGGTTTTTCGAAGATGAAAAAGGAAGCACTTCCTCCCTCCCAACATCCTAACAAAGGTTGAGTTTCTGTGGATGTCCCAATATTGCTTCTGTCAGGAGGAGGAAGAAGTGATGCACACCAAGGCTTCATTGTTTCAGTTAGAAATATGGCAATTCCAGAGCTTGTAAGATATCACAACTTTTTCCCACAGCTTCAGTGCAGACAGAAAACCAGGAGCAGAAGCAATTTCTCCCTTTCACAGGAAAAGCTGTAAATTTTACCTCTGTTAAGGGATAAAGCCTAAAAAATCAAAGTCCAAAAATGTATAGGATGATGATACAAAAAAGTAATTTTCCTTTTTTGTTTTTTGTCTTTGGAACCTGTGGAGTGGAACATCTCTAAATGAGCAGGTGGATGGTTGAGTGCCATGTGTTTATAATCAGGCCCCGTGCTAGGCCGCGTCCGTGTGAGGGGAAGCTCGGGGGACAGCGCCTCGGGGAAAATAAAATAAAATAAGATAGGCACCCAGGGGTGAGGGACAAGTGTGACAAGTGGCCATGACATCAGAGGAGGAAGGGACAACCATCACCGAGCAGGGATTTCCCTGCGGACAGCGCTTGGAGAGCTTGAAGGAAGAGCTGCGTCATGGTTCCCAGTTCCCACCCCCTGCACTGCCTGGAATTAACGCTTTAATCTGTCTTTTACCTCATCAAACCAATCTATTTTCATTGGAGGTAGTTTAACCTCCGCAAGCTGAACCTGTTTTGCCCATGACAGAAATAGCTGCATCCTCTCCCCATCCTTATTTTGACCCAGCAGCTTTTCTCCCATCTTTTCTCTCCCTGTTCTGCCGAGGAGAAGGGTGAGAGCAGAGGGATCATCCGGTTATTTGGGGTCACACTTCTGTGCAGGTGGAGAACTCTCCCACTGCTATTAGCATTTTAGCTCCTTTCTGTTACATGTTTTGCTTTCTATAGATTTAAGGTTCCTTTTTATCCGAAGCACAAGTGCAGTCTGTTTGTGGAGGGCATCCTTGGCCGGCGTCCACCCCGCTGCTCCCAGGCATGATTCATTTAGGTGCCTATTGCACACTTTGCTTGAAAATGCTGCTGTTCCCAGAGCAGGGCTTCCAAAAAACTTTGTCGGGCTTTTGCTTGTTCCTTTTTTTTTTTACAAAAAGCATGTTTATTTTTGTCAGGAAGGCTACAAAGTAAAGCCTCTAGGAGTAAAGAAAAGTATGAATCTCGCTCATGAACAAACTTCATTTTAACATCTGTACTGTGTCTTTTAAAATGGAAATTTAATCAGCATTCAGAATGATATGCTGAGAATTTGTGAGAGCTCTAGTTAAAAGCAGTGCCTTACATTTTATTTATTCTGTTTGCAATATTTTTCTCCTCACAAAGAGACCCATGTTAAGGGTGCTGTCCAAATACCTACTTTTATTGAGTTTGCTTCCTTAAAACAGTTTAAACAATATTTTATATAACAAGATCATAGTTGTATATAACTACTCTTTATTATTTCAAAGCAAATTTAGTGCTGAAGCTTCCACTGGTATCTTTATCAGCAGAGTTAGGACAGGGCTAGCCAAGGTTTGAAATGTCTGCTCTTACTTATCCAGAAGTTAATTTTCTGTCATAGTGGACAGCAATTAAAATTGACAAGAGAAATACCTGTTCTGAAGGATGAATTAGTAACTCCATTAGCCCTGATTTAATCGCAGGAAGAGTGACCATGCTATCTCTGTCATTTGAAAGGAAGCAACAAGTTGGGCAGGAGGTAGGAATGCCTCACCCAGCTCTGCAACTCTGGACACATGGACAGGGAACAACCTCCAGAGCTGCCACTTTGGGGACAATTTTAACCCACACCCAAAGCCATTAAGAACAATTTGGAGTGAAAGTCACTGACCCCGAAAGTTAGGTCCACAATTAATTTCATTGGCAGTCATTGCATTTTAAAGTAATGTTATTAATAAAAAATTGTACTTAAAATGAAGCACATGTACAAGTCTGAAGATCTGGATGCTGACCAGAAGAGACAAGTATTTTTTCCTTTGTTCCTCCCTATACATAACTCAGACAAAAAGACAATACCTCTAAGAAAAAAAAAGTAATCCAGCTGCCTTTATAAGCACAGCCCTTTATTAAAAATGTAAATTGAAACTCAACTGCCCATGTAACCTTTACCTCCCACTACTGAAGTATCTGTTAAGCTACTGTCTGATGGGAGAAGCAAAAGGCTTGCTTCTCATTTACTGGGTGACTGACTAGCAGTACATACAATTTCAGTCATTATAATTGCAATGTTGGGGTGGTTGTTATTGTTGTTGTTTTGTTGTTGATTTTTTTTTTAAACAATGCAGAATGATCAATGTGCCAGACACCTTAGAGAGCAAGCTCTCTTAAAGTAATGCTTGCATGACATTTCAAACTCAATTTTAATTAATTGACTATATTATAGTTCCATAGAATGACAGCATGAATAAAATATAGAGTATTCTTCTCGTGCCATTCTTAAAAAAGAAGTATCATGAAGCAACAGAAGTATCAAATTTCAGAGTCACACTCAAAGCTTGGAATATTTCTCTTAGGGGTAACATGGTCCCCAGGAGTTTTGTTCCCTGTAAAATGCAAAATCAAGAAATAAAGCACATTGTCAGTTCTTTGGTTTATGTATTTAGTCTTGAGGTTATGCTGTCCCTGAGCAACAATCATGTTGTGTTATGCCCAAACTGGCAAAATAACATGAGCTTTTTATTTGATTTGATGCTGTAATAGATAATTAATCCAGATCAGATGGTTTAAGGCAAAGAACACTTTTTTCAGCAATGTACTTGATCTGTTGACAAGACGCTGTTCTAACTACACTTCCTTGGAAGAAAGCCTGCAATGCTGACACATAAAAAATCCAAACTTCGTACCTATGAAGTTGGATTTTACCTTCCAGTTTTTAAACACTAGCTCTGAAGTGTTCTTACACAGATGAATATAATAGCTAAATTTATCACAAAGCAAATTTTACAAACACTAAAACACTTGAAACACATTGTTAGCTTGAAGATGCTAGGAAAAATAAAATGCATTTCTGAAGAAAAATGTTGTCTCTATTTTTTACCAATTTGCAAAATAATGCATCTGCATAGCACAGGTTGGGGGAGCAAAAGCTATGAAATAGATTTTTTTTTTCTTTTTAATAAATAACTTATAAATTGATGATAGAAGCATATTCTTTAAAGGGTGATTATAATGGTAGCAAAAATGTTTTCATTAAAGAGTTTGGGATTTATTCCACTGGAGATACACAAAGTTAACACTCGCTGTGTTGGACACGTCACATGACAAGTTTTTAGAATGGGGATAAAATAGTGAGAAAAAGGCAAAGCAAATAATTTGCAGTCAACTTCTCCTTGCTAATATGCATCTGTAAAAGGAAGGAGCACAAAGGAGGAGGACAGACGTTCAGTGTGAAAGTGCCCTGGGAAACAGACTCTCCTCATTGTCAGTAGCGTTCCTACTACAAGAGAACTTTCCTCCTTGGCTGGCTTTCTCTAGATGAAAACGTGACAAGAACTGGATGAACGTGTATAAATGATGTTTGACAACACCGAATTCAAGCCATTCTCTATAGGATATCAAGGAGAAAAAAACCAAACAAAACCATATTTATCCATTTTAAAAGCAGGATGTTGTGACCTATCCAAACAATAAAACACCAGAGAGGAAAAATTGCCAGTTTGTCTATGTGAAATAAATGTCAGATTCAGAATCACTAACAGTCAATGCTGTAAGGATGTTTTTTGAAATTACTAAAAGTTGCTTCACAATATAACAGTGCTTTTGAACTAAAAGTTGGAGATTCTTATGTAACTGTATTTATTTTATGCATCTAGAAGGCTTTCAGTTACCAACTCTCTTTCTTCATATTGTCAGAGTGATTAGAATATGAGCACTACTCAAAGTTCAAAAGCACAAGGAGGCTTTCTAAGAAGTTGTTGGTTGGTTCTTTTTTTTCCTTTTGTTCCACATTTAGAACTCTATCTTAAGTGAGGTCACCTGCCTCTAGTATCTTCTAAACCATGACGTTTTTCACAGCCTGGAAGGACTTCTGTACATAAAATGGTATTCAGAAAACAGGGAAATTGAAAAAAATTCCTTGAAAACACACAGGAAAAAGAACCCTCCAAGAACTCATGAAAGCATGTTCCTTTACCCTCTTACCCCACCTAAAACTGCCAGCAACATGATAAATATCAACCCTCAAACATTCCTGTAATATCAGTTTCTTAAGAAACGGCAAGTGTCATGATTGCAGTTCGGATTACTTATTTACATTCATTCTACATTTAACAACTACTCTTTCAGAATGTTTATTCAAGGACTACTGTAAGAGACAGATCATTCTGATTTCTCCTCATTTTAGTCAGTGTTATTTTCTTGAAACAGTTCTCTGTGAAAGACAGTGCAACATTGATGAGATTTTGGATTTGTTAATTCTGCCTCCAGGAAAAGACATTGTGTTAGAAAACACACAAAGTTAATGTGCTTGTGTCAGGGGAAGTCAATTATGATTCTGAAAGAGCATTTGCAGTGTGCTACACTCAGACATGCAAAACCATCTCGAAGCCTTTTTAGGCTGACTTGTTTTGGTGTTACCACTCACATTTAGCAACTTGTTGATTATCATGCTGTGTGATGGGGTACATTTTCCCTGAAAAAACAGGGTAATGAGTGTTCCTTAAATATATGTTCTACAAAAGGACACCTTCATAGAAAAAGGTGCAATGAAAAAGTCATTCCGTGCTGCCTCCTAGGAGCGTTCTTTTATGCCTGTATAACATATTTACTATTTTTTACCCTCCTTTGTAATATATTTAAGAAATAATACATGGAAACAATGTCACAGGGTTTTCAACACTTATTGAAAAGAAGAGGGATAAGTTTTCACAGGTAATATAGCAACCAGCTTCAGGCATGTAAATGAACTCGTTTTCATCTATGAAAAAGATGTTCAGCTATTGTTTCCAAACCGTTGTGTTTCTACAAAGGTGTATTGAGCTTCAAGTCTAAATCTCATTTTGATGTCACTGCTTCTCACAACTTCTGTGCCAACAGTGTCCTAGTGCCAGTTCAGAAATTAGGAGAGAAAACGACAGCAGTGGCTGGGGCAGTCCTGGTTGTGAACTCCTCCCAAAATGCCTGGTAACAGAGACAGGAGTAGTCATATTTTCACAGAGGAACATGAGGAAGATGGTGACCAAAAACTGTGAAAAAGAAAGGAAAAGGAACTCTGCCATGGCAGCTGAGAGAGCAGCAGTACTGTCAGTATTTCAGCCTCTAAGGTGGAAGTCTGAATCCTGTCCTTACCATCACAAAACCACTGCACAGCTATTTTGGAGACAGCTCTGGCAAATTAAGATGTTTGTCCCCACCAGCAGTTGAACTACCACAGGAGATTACATTGAAGACAGCCAGGTTATTTTAAATTGACATTTAAGGTATGCTGTGCTCATCTGTTTTGGTTTTGAATCAAAACAGATTAGAAACATTCAAAGAATCTGTTAACAGCAATTTGGCTGCTCAGAGAGCAGAATCCAGCTCTGTTGCAGAAATGAAAAATTGTTCCAACTAGAATTTGAAAAAAATTCTGTGAGCCTTCAGAAATGGAAAATAACAACATGCTGAGCAGAAATTTTCCTAATCTCAATACTCTGAGCAAGACATGCAGTTTTACTGGAAAACAAAATACACAGGAGAAGATAATTTCTGCAAACCCAACTGACTTCAGACATTTTGTCATCATTATGTAAAGGCCTCTCTGATGTTCCAAGATGACATCCTAGAAATCCCTCCTAAGTCTGGTCAACATAGACCAGACGTATCATTAAGTGACAGCAGGGTTACTGTTTTACTAAAAGAATTGTCACAGAAAAACCTGTTGACTGTCTATTTTAAATGCAGTAGCAGAGACTATTCAAGATGTGAGAGATATGATTGGGTTGTCTCTATTGTCCAAGTGGAATAATATTGAAGGATAATTCAAGTTAGAAAGGACCTCAGGAGGTCTCACAGAGTAAGGTCAAACTCTGGAGATGGAGACCACACAAACTCCCCAAACAATCAATTTCAGTGCTTTCATAGAATCCTTGTGAAGAAGCTGTATCCTTACGTCCAGTGCCTGTACTCCAGGAGGGTTCAGAATTCCTGCAGATGCCTCACCCAACAGCAGCACTGCTGCAGAGTTCTTGCAGAGTCGACACTCTGCAGCACAGGGCTAATTTCAGCCTTATTCTCTAAGATATTGTCATTAGCATAAAGCAGCCTTTAAATATCCTTTGTTCACAGTTCAAAATCTCTGCTCCAGGATGGAGTAAATTATCCAGGCGTACTGAGAAGAACCAATTTCACAACTTATAGATTCTTTATGACAAGGGTACAAAATACAAATTTGCCTTAGGCTACACCTGACGCAAATGTGTGGGTAGAAATGTTATTTAGGTACTTAAAATAGGGAGTTCAAGCAAAAGCATGGCACCTCACAGGAGTCTTTCTTGCAACCTTTCTCAGCAAGTTGCCTAAATGGAATAAATTTTCTCCTTTTATGTTTATGCTTTTTACACAGAGCTTCTTTGATACACATATGAGGATGGAAAATGATAATATTTTATTTGCTTATTGTACAGAGACAGAAAATGTTTTCAAGACTTGTGCTAGTCACATTTTAGAAGAAAGGATTTAAAATCTTTAGAGAGATCACTTGATTTCCTGAAGTCTCCTAGTGAGATAATGGTTGAAACAAGAACAGAACTACATTACTTCATCCAGTAGACCTAGTTCTAACCCATTCCCTGATTTAATTCATCTCATCTAATATTAGATATTAAAAGTTAACAGGCTCAGAGAGTAATGACCATGTCTCCTGATGTCTCCTGGAAGAGAATCCAATGAAGATGACACAGAAACCATTCCTTCCTGGATAAGGAAGACTCTGAGACACAAGGGGTTGGGAGACAAGGAAAGGACTCAGGTCAAGCATCATCAGGGTTTCCATTCTTCCTTAACCTCCTCTGTTTGGATACTGCTGGGTAACAAACACCAGATGTGATGATCTTTGGCCTGACCAATACAGTTATTTATAATTTACCTTCAGTATGTGTGCTAAGCACAGAGAATTTGATAAATCACTAAATCACCAACAAAGGAGATAGTGCTGTAGAAATAACACAATGGGAACATCACAAGAGGCCAGCTGCTAAAAGGGTTTTTCCTCAGATTCCTAGACTTTTGGAGTTACTATAACAACACATCAGCACCACATAAAAAATGTTTTCCCTCCTTTCTTTCTTATATATGCACAAGACTAAAGTGTTTTAGAAAATCTGATCTGATTGAAGAATGTCTGAGCAAAGAATAATGTTGACCAAAGCTGGCACAAGTTGCCAATCTCACAGACAGGGCTGTATTGCACTGCTTGGTCACCTAATTTTCATAAAAGCGTTTTAGCCTTGCATCCTATTTCCCTCAACAGCGGTGGAGGTTTCTACCTAGATACAGAGGAATTCACTGATGAACAGCTTTAGACAGTGAAGAAAGAGCATCTTCATTCAGCAGCACTGGGAAAACTTGGGAGCCAAGAATGGCCCAGAATAACAACTCCATAGGGACAGGATCTGCATATTAACAAGGGTGGGTGCAGAGGCTTTGCCTTCAGAGCAGTTTTGGCCTCTGAGGAACAGGGTGTTACTCTACACATCTGATTACATGTGGATCATGTCTATGTGCCAGGGATGGCAATGTTTTGCTGTTTAGGAAAATCAAGATGCTACTGAATAAGTAATCTGATTATTTTATCGTGTTTTAAATACAATATTCCAACAAATAGCCTGGCTGATCCCACTGGAAATGGGAGAGAAAAGACATGAGAGGCTGCATTATTAAACTGCTGTGGAAGCTGCAATGAATTGTCAGAATACAAACAGCATTTACCTTCTTCCTAACCCTTCTCTAACATCCAGTCTCAGCTATACATTTGTTTAAGCTCCATGTCTTGGCTCTGATGACAGGCATATAACTCATATAGATGGAAGAAGCCACACTGCTGGAATGGACACAGTGCTGACCTTTCCCTGTGATAGTTAATTCTTATACTTGTGAGAGCCTTACTTGTTATTTTCTACTGTCTTAACCTATTGACCAGAAAGACAGTCTATACAGATAAATCAGCTTATGCTTTAAGGGGGAGTTTGCTGCAATATTGTAACAAAGACCTCTAACTGCACTTAGTACAGTTGAACGCTCAGGCTAGTCAGTTAAGAAAGAGAGAGAAGAAATAGGCTATAAAATAAAGATACATTACTAAAACGGACTGTAAAGTTCTTGTGTTTATTTAAAAAAAATGTTATATATGCATAATGTTTATTTTAAAAAAAATGTACTTGTCTCCTGCCCAGATACCAATCTACCCTCAGAACTGAAAAATACATTTCTGAGACATCTTATTTGATGTTTTACTGGCTTTGTTATATATTCAGAGCAGATGATCTGAAGCAAGGAACAAAGGCTGCGTAATTTGAACTTTAACTCATACTTCACAGGTCGATGCCTCACTCAGCCTGCAAGAAAAAGCAATTATTGCACTTGAGCTAACAATGTTATAAAAAGGGGGTCAGTGACACACCATTTCGTTGGCAAAAATATGCACAGTAAAAAAAATTAAAAATAATTAATTTTCTTAAAAGCACCACGATTTCAACCCCCCAACTGAAGAACTGTTCAAAAGCATAAAGGAACACACTGACATGATATTAGGTGCTTGAAATCTTACCCTGAAGTACTTCTGAGTACAGTTGTGATTGAACCTTTTTTTAACCACCTTTTTCCCCTCTGTGTTGCTAATTAGATGCTTTTCTTTGACAAAAAATTTTAAACAATGACAGCTTCAAAACAAATAGGGTGACCTCTTCCTAAGCAATGTTAATTTAATCTGATCCACTTTTGGTAACTTCTGTTTTTAACAGTGGCTGCTTTCATCCTTAGAAACAATTGCTGTGCCTTTTGGAACAGGTAAATTGCTGCAGTGAGTGACAAGTTAGTCCTCTCACTGTGAGACTGGAAGCTGTTCCTTCCATCAAAAGCAAGCTGGTTGGAAATAGCAGATTTTATGCTTCACCAAGTTTTGCCCTGCCTGTATACAAGAGGACATTATCTCACTGCTGCCACAGCTCTGGAGAAAGGGGGAAAAGCCCTGTGTGACTGAAGTACAAAGTGCTCAGCCAGAACCTGCTGTTTAATGAGGGGGACAGGGAAAGGACAGAAATCTTTCAGCAGCCCTTGCTTGCTGTGGAGGCAACCACTCCAAAACACAGCACAAAATTTAGTTTTTGGTATAGGCAAGCATCCCCCAGCTGTTCCCATGGGACAGGTTTTTCCTTGAAGTCCCTGAATTGAAGCACATCCTAGAAACATTTATAGATTGTGGAAATATTTGACCTAATGTAAGATGAGGGAAAAAATTCTCACTTGCAACTCCCCAGCTCAGTCTCATTTTGCATTTTCACCTATTAATCTAAGTGAGGATCAAAACACTTAATTGAAGCCTTTGAACAAAAATCAACTTGTAAGCCAAGGCATTTGCTCATGCTTACCCAGGTCTGCCCCAGTCTCCCATAAAGCACTGCTTTATTTATCAGGACAGACTAATTAGCTGCTTGTGCTGTGCTCAGCTTTGAGCAAAGCAAAGAAGCTGGAGAACTGCTAGAGACACATTGAAGCAAATGGAAAAGCAGCTGGGGCAGTTACACAAATTCATTCACTGTGGGAAAAGAAAAGTCTGGGCCAGTAAATGCAGTATCAGACAGTGCTTGACCTTTGAAACTGTGTGTCAGCCTTGGTGGGAAAACAAATATTCTACTTGTCATTAACGGGCATCTCTCCTACATGTGAACAACAGGCTATTGTGCCACAGAAAAAAGAAATGTCCTCAACATCTTACATTAATCCTCCCTTGGGGGAGTACAGGAAGAAATGTGAGGTGGGGGCACACACACACACACAATGTCCCCAAAAGATCAATGCTGTCATTGTTTTCTTTAAATTAAAAAAAAAAAAAGACTGTAACAAGTTCAGTTTTAGGTTCTAGGTTTCAGGAGAAGAGTCTCTCTGGAGAAAAGCAAGGGTCTTTGAAATATTCAAACTTACTACGTGTGTATAACCATATGAAAGCCATGAGGGGGGAACAAGAATAGCTAGAAACTAAGTGATGCAATGCAAAACCCTGGGCAAGAATAGCACAGAAAAACTGCCTAAAAACCAACTTTGTCCTTGAATCTCTGCCCCTCCCAACTTTTTTATTAATTTGTAGCTAATGACCAACATCACAAATGCTAATTTCATTTGCAATATTGTTTTGGAAGGTCAAAGACTGCACACAAATAGCTTAAGGTGAAATAGCATAAGAATAAAAATGTTACTCCAACTCTAATACACCTGCTGAAGTATAGACACTGAATTGACTCTTCTTTTTAGAGGACACCAAACACTGCATGATGTCAGGGTAAGTAATCACATTGTATTATTAATCTAGCATTTAAAAAAAAAATCTTTTACCTGCATCATGATAAGGAAACTACTTTAAAAATTATATTAACCAATATGTCCCTGTTGTCTTATCATAGGAAATAAAGCAGTTTACTTCTGAAATCAAGCATAAAATGCAAGTGTCTCAAATGATTAGTTGGCTGTATATAAAATGGAATGAGTGTCTATTTATATTACCTGGTAAGCTGTATGTATGCACTGCAGAAACCGTATTAAGAAGTCAAATCAAATCAGAATATGACAGCTCTAACTGATCTTATCTCACACTTCTTAACTGCAGACAGGCCAATCTGCTTGATCTAGAACAGTCCAAAGCAAGTGCCTTTCTTAGACCCCTCTAAATCAGGTAAACTAAGGATGACATCCTTGCAAGAGCCTTCCTGCAATAAAACACACGGGATAAAAAATGAACCTCCCGTCCAGTTTGTACAACAGCTGCAAGGAAAGCAGCAGAGATAAAAACCTGCCTGGGTGTACAGCTGCTACTGAACACTCACTGTTCTGGTTGGCATAACTGCAGCCTCTGCAATATTTTGTGTCAGGGGGTTCCTTGCCTGGCAGTGTTCATTAGGAGACTTGATATCAAGGCTGTGATGCTCTCCATCTGTTTTGAGCATATTGCCGGTGTAAATCAGCTTAACGCAACTTCATCCGCCCCGTGCAAGATTAGGAGAATCCTCATTTGGCACAGGAACATCAATTCTCCTGTGGTCCATTTCCAGGGATGCAAAGCAACTCAGAAAGGAGGCAAGCAGATGACTGCAGAGTGCCAGCGTGCTGCCTTCTGCCCACAATTCTCCAGTAGCTGTAGCTCAGTGGATTTACACCTCTCATCTCTGATTTACACCTCAGCAAAGAGGATGTTAAGGTGCTTTTATTCTTTGTCACCAGAAACCTGTGATATCTGAACTGCTGCCCTCTGTGAAACTGAATTGTACAAGTCACCCATAACAGAGAAGTTACTTGCAGAGTTTTTGTAGCTATAATACGTCTAACTTTTGCCCACTTACAAATCCAGTTAAATCACACTGCACCACCACATGGAGCAAAACCTGGCATAAAAATATAACAACTAGCAAAAACTACTTCAAATTTGATGAATTACAAGAGTTCTTGTCCTACCCTATATCTTTTAGATTTGTTGCTTGATTTTAAACTGAGGTTTGAAGGAAAGCACGCAGAAAGAAAATCCACATAGAATTGTATGCTTCTGTTCATATCCTATCCTATCCACTAAAGAAACAACACAGCACTCCAAGGAGTGCTGCAAAGGACAAAGGCCACAGCTTCAGCAGGTAAGGGAAAGGATTCATGTCCTCTTTTAATGAAGAGCTGGTTTTAAGGATTCTTTTTACAACTTTTTTCCCTAATTTTTAGTTTTTTAAAGGTGAAGAATTATTAAAGACTAGCTAAACTGCTATTAAAGGTTTAGGGACTAAAAATGTGAGCATTTTTGTCTATCATCATAAAATTTGAGCCAAATCAATGTGTCTGTTCATCAATTCAGAAAAATGTATTGAAATAAAATATTCATGATACAAACCTCTGAATTGGATTGTTGGATTGAGCATGCATGGCAAAAATAATCCAAAAACATATTTTCAGATTTTTGCAAATAAACATAGGTTATATTTTCTAAATTACAGCAGTTTTAAGGAAGAAGAGTTCCTGTCCACTTCAATATTTCTGGATCATACCAGACTTACTACAAATTCTTCTGATATTTATAAAAGTAAACTGGAAAGATGTATAATTCCCCCGAAGCTGAAAACAACCACACTCAAACCTGCTGCAGAGGTAGAAGACAAACCTTCTCTTCCAAAGTTTCTAGTCCACATGGATACAAATACTTGAGACTGCACTTCTAACAGCCAGACCATGCTCTGTTTTATAAATAAGCAACTTGTCTCATTCAAGCATCTATTAACTACAGTCTCCAATATAGATTTTCCTTCAAAGAAAACCTTCATGCATCTACTACACTATTGCTTACAGAATTCCAATTTATACTTCAGGACCAGACAACCAAGTATTGTCAACATTTTTTTTTCTTTAAAATTCAGTAGCCTTCTGTTTATCTGCCTTTTATTGGGTTTTTTTTAAACCAAATATGAATTATTTCTTTTATATGGTCCAAGCTTGTATGTTTATGAATAAGATTAATGTGATTAAGATGATTAATAACTTCAAACAGTTCTCATCCCTGATAAACCCAGCAAGGCAGAGATTCAGCAAGAGGCATTCTTAGTTTACATGTGGTGCCTCAAGTTGGAGTTTAAATATTGCTTAGTCATTGAGCTCTGCACTGGGAAAAGTTCCTTTGTAGGCAACAGACTTAACTTTATAAGGTTTTTTCCCTGCGCATATTTTTAGATTTACTTTTTCCCTCTTATCTCACCCAATTTTCTGTAGAACATTTTGTGAAAGACCCTCTGCTCACAGCCATGTCTGAACTAACCTTTGGTGTTTCCACAGCTTGAACAATGTTTTCATAAGGTGTTTTATATCCATTGATACCCCATAAACAACACTGGGTCCTGCTATTCTGTTACAATAAACCAGCATAAGCTCCTTTCCTACAGAACTGAACTGGCTCGCATTTGCCATAAATTTGGCCAACCCTTTATTTAGTGATATACAAATCTGAATCCAACTGCTGAAACTTGGAGCTGCATGAAATGCAGTGATTTTGCAGAGATTTGATGCTTCTCAAACTTAGGATTGATATAGTTTAACTCTCCAAGTCTGAGGTCTGAAAGGATCCCAGTGAATTCAGTTTAAATGTAGAAAAAAAAAGAGGCAAACTTCCCATGACTTTCTGCCAAAAGCTATACAAAACTTTGAGCTTAATACAAGGTCAAGATAAAAATGGGATTTAGTGACTTTTTACCTGTCTGTTTATTCTCTGTCTCAGTTAAAAAGAGAAGAAGGGAGACCAAAGCACACAGAAAGCATCCATGATAAAAGCAGGGGACCAGCTGGGGAGCAGAGCCCTCGGCATCACTCAGCCATGATCCTCCACAGCTGGAAATACATAGACGGATAAAGGATGGTGGCAGCTCTTCCCTGGGGATGATACCTGAGAAGAGTAAAAGGCCCTCAGCAAAGAGCTCAGCTCAGAAAGAGCCACCCAAAACATAGGAGATATCAATCTTTTTATATCAATGCCAAGTGCTGCAACAAGCCTGTTTAGAGGAAGCATCACCCACAGAAAACCCTGGATTCCCACAATCTGTTAAGAATAGCAAACACCTCAGGCTTGAGTGCCTCAGAGTAACAGCTCTGGCAAGCAAGTGACCAGGTTTGTAACAGGCTCAGCCCAAGCTGCCTCTCACCATTTGCATTCCCATTCTCGGGATTTCAGCTCTTGTTGCTGTGAGGAGCCTTGAGCCAGGAACCAGCATTGAAATTCACACCTACAGAAAGACCAAGTGCAGAGCTGATAACCTGGTGAGGTGGTGCCTGGATCCTGGTGTTCAGTGAGCACAGACAGACCAGCAGCCCAGCTGCTTCACGTCCCACACGCCTTGTTTGTGACATTTGTCACACCACATGTAGTGCCATCAGAGCAAACTTCTGCTCTGAGATAATGCTGAGTAGGACTCGCCCCTGAGTGAGAAACTTATGGTCTTTTGTGCTTTCACAATCTCTTCAGCAAGGCCGGAGGAAATCAAGGAGAAACTGGAGTCATCTTTTTAGATTAGACTAAAAAGGCCAGTTATGGTTCCCCTGGCCTGATTATGCACACATACCCCCCCACACCATCTATGATGTGAATAAAGAGCTGTAAATAAAGATTTGCACTTTGAGGAAGCTATGCTTCAGACCTTGAAGCACTGTTTCCCTGAGCTTAGCAGTGAGCACACAGAGTTCTGGTCTAACAGCTCAGTTTTTCAGGATCTGTGTTTCAGGTCAGCAAATACAGGGGACAATGAAACCAGGATGTACTGCAAAGACAGCAAGTAGAAAAACAAGTGAAAAACTGTAAAATAAAGAACTTTTGGGGAAGAAACTTACAGAAATGGAGATAATATGCACTTGAAAGGAAAGAAACAACTAAAAATTTGAGATTGTAAAAAGCTCAGTTAATATAAAATGTCATAGGATTTAAAGAAGTGATTTAAGCAACTGGCCCTATGCTTGCTCCATCTTCCACTCCTTTTCAATTCATATTTCTGCTGATGTAACCTCCCCTTGACCACTAAAATTGTCTTACTGGGCAATCTTCTCTTCATACTTATTTGGTGGGTTAAATACCATGAAGTTTCTGCATATTACATACTGCCTATAAGAGCATATATATGCACACCATATTGGGTAAAAACAATATACGGCAAGCCTACCATTCTCCATTACAGAAATAACTTTTCAGCTCATTCCTGAGTATGTCACTGATGGAACCATATACAGAGAGTTTATTGCTTCACTCAGCTCAACGATTTGTGTGAAGGCTTTTTTTTTAAACTTTGTATCTTTTCCATAAATAGCAGCTATTCAGAATACACAAACTGAGGAAAGCTGACAAATCTGCCATCAATTTATAGAAAAAAAGGACTACCTGCTTCTTCATCTTTCTTTTTTCTAGCTCTTAACACTGTTTAATCTCAGACTTTTTTCAACAGCTGGTAATGATAGCCAACTTACTTCATTATGAAGTTCTCAGCTGCAATTTCTTCAAGGTTATTCAGAGTGTTTTACTGAATCACCTTTAATATTAGTTGATTAGTGCAGTGTAAAATTGATTCCTGACAGATCGGTTTCTAAAATGGTCTAGGAATGGTCTAATCACAGGCAAGAAGAAACCTTCTAGGGCAGGCTGCAATTAAAATCAAAACAATACAATCCTAGCTCCATACTTAAATGAAATTACATTTCAGCTTCTTACAAAAGCATGAATTGAAATTACATTTCAGCTTATAAAAAAGAATTATTTGGCAGATCAGTTACTTACGATGGTTTCATTCCTAAATATTGTGCAATTCTGTGTTCTGCTGCTACCAAACTATCAATAAAATCCTCATCGCTTGTAATTGAATTTAAAAACTCTGTCTAAATGTGATCTTTTTATACCTTGCTCTCAACTGGACTGCAAATCAACTTATCTTAGAGCTCAGTTTGGGTTCAATCAAAGCAAAACTTCAAGGACTGTATTTAAGCAGTACTGTGATTTAAAAGCTCATGGAGAAATAGCATCAAAATCATCTCTGGCATTTGCAATTTTCCCAGCATTAAGGCTTGCATACATGTACTGCCCTAAAAGCTGTAGCATCATTTATGTCAACTCTAAAAACAAAAATCTAAGCTTTCTTGGGAGAAAGATTTGATTCAATAAATTTTCTTCTAGTATGAATGGCAGCTTGAAAACAGATGTTATTCAAAGAATATAGGACTACTGGAGCAAAACCACCTCATTTCACCGAGTTGTCTGCAAGCTTAAGAGAACAGATAGATTGTATTTCTGCAGGATGTGAACCTGTTCCCTACAAAGGACTGCAACAGGAAGGAAGCACTCAGCATCCCACTCAAGAGGGAAAATATGTCTAAGCAATTATATGTCATTGCTATCTGCAAAGCCCAAACCCTCAACAAAACAGTACCAAAAAAAAAAAAAAAGCCTTGCCAACTCTAATGCAGATGCAACCTCATTCTTTCTCACCAATAATTCAACAGCACAGAAAACGTTTTTCAGTAAGAAACAACCCACCTTTGGAATCCTAAAAAATAAATGCAGGGGAAAAGCAACATCCAACCACAGCAATAAGGTTTGTGGTTTTTTTAGGGGGTGTTCATTTCACAATTAATTTTTTCACAACAGAAAGCTCTTCACCACAGTCCAGAATCAGACAAGGAAAACTGCTTCCTCAGAGTCTGCTACCTACTTTGTCATTCCTTTCATTTTCATGCTCGATTTGAGATTTTGTCCTGTACAAAGGAAGAGGATGCTTCTAGCAACAACTGTCTTTGAATTCTGCAGAGACTCAAACCCTTCCTGTCCTGTCATCATGATGACAAAGCATCACAGCTTGATGTTGATGGGAAGAAATAAATTCTGCCTACAGAAATGTAACTGGCTGCATTATTTCCAGAGGAACTTGGTGTGTTGGGCTTATGTGACAAAGTTTTGGCAGTGGGGGCTGCAAGGGTGATTTCTGTGAGAGGGCAGCAGGAGCTGCCCCACCTTGGGCAGAGCCAGTTCCAGCCAGTTCCAAAATGCTCAGCTGAATAAACAGAAATTGAGCCCATTTTCCCAAGTTTCCTCCACGGTCTGTATACCTTGATACATTCTACACACATGCATTTCAGAAGAAGCAGTAGCATATTAAAATTCCAATATTTCAGGGAAGCTCTTTTCCTGACTAAACCCTGGTGAGAGTCAGTGTTGTGCCAAGTGAAAAACAAGCCTTTGGAGGTTCAAATTGTTATCTCTGGAAAACTGTAGAAAGAGGAGTGACATCAGTGAGAGTAGTGCAGATTTTCAAAGGAGAAAAAAGACCAGAGCCTAGCTCAGTTTTACAAAAAATATATACACACACGTGGTTTCTAACTCCTCACAAAATTGCACATTTTCATTCTTTCCAGCAGTAGGGATCACAAACGTGAGCATCCTTCCTACCACATTAGTATGAAATCAGCTCTGAGGAGGCAGTGGCAGATGTATCATTAAAAATGTGAACTCGAGTGCTGGCCCCAAGCTGCCCCTGGGTTGTGGCACTGAGGTCTCCCATAATTGGTGATGAAGCAGCTTTCAGATCACTGGGAGCACATCTGCAGCAAAGCAGGTGGGGAAGTCAGTCACCTTCCTGTTGCAGCAGCCCTCTTGTTAGAGGGTAGAAATGAGCCCAGACACAGACTCCTTGCTTATCACAGCATGAAAAGGGTCCTGGTTTATTCCTCTTTACAGCTCAGCCATCCTCACTCCAACCATTCAGTGACTCTGCAGCAGCTCCTGCTGTGGGTTTCCCTTTCAGCCTCTGACTGCTGGTTATTTCCTGCTAAACTCTGACTGCAGGGGTCAGTTTGCAGCCTCTGACTGCAGCTTTTACCCAGCCAGACTGTGACTGCAGGTTCCAACAACAGGCTCTGACTGCAGCTCCAGACTGACCTCACAGCAGGGATTCTCTCTCTCCAGGATCCTTCTTCTTCATGATCCTCACATTCCCTCTTCCTCAAGGTGCCTCCTCCATCATGATGTCCTTCCCTAGTAAACGCACTCCCTTTTATCACATTTTTCTTTATTGGATACAGCTGTGGCTCACCAGGGGCGAGGCAGTATTGGGTAATTAACAAAGCTGTTACTTATCAGGGGCAAGGTGGTCTGTGTTCCCTTCTCCTACACTCCCAGCATTTTTCCAGGTTTCATATTTACAGCAAAACACTTCCTCTACGCTGACAAAACAAAACAAACCCACAAACCCAACACTCACACACACCACCACTAAGAAATCCTTAAACACTGCATCCAATTTGGAATCTCTGCTTTGTAAGTCGTTAAAAGTTCATTCATGCCATGAATTGAAATTCATGCATTTAAATCAGAGTTGAGGCACTGGGGCTCCTGAATCTTTCATGTACTGTGCATGAATGCCCTTTCCACAAACAGTAACAATAAAATACAAACCAAACCAAGAAACCAAAACTGAACTGGCAATGATTCCAAAAGGTCTATTAATGGCATTACCAGGAGAATTTCCAAATCAAATAAAAATCTGCTTGAAATCTCACAGGATTTTTGGGTATAGAGCTGGTTGTTCTTTTGTATAGGAGTCTTGGGGGTTTTTTTACTAGTCTCTTTTTATTCCTTAGGAACTTAAGCTTACAGTCTGCTGAAACAGTTTCATGGCTTACAGGTGCTGTAACAAAAAAGGCATCAGGTTTCCTAACTGGCATAGGAAACAACTGAAGAAGCTGTATCATATCTTAAAGTGCCAATTTTAATGAAAGCTTATCTCACCTCATCATCTTAATGACAGGTTGTGTAATTCTATGTCAAACCCCTCAAAATGTTGCCTGGCACTAAAAACATGTCTCAGCTATCATTGCCTTCCACTTTTCAGGTAGTGTTTTTTATTCTCGTGGTTTTTTTTATTTAGTTGGGACTCAGGCTTAACCTGATTTCTTTTGTATAAAACACAACACCTTCACCCACCAGCAGATAGTTCCCTGGGTACATGTTCTGGAATAAAACACTTGCGTGATTGTTTTGATTTATTTCCTCTTGCCTCAGTCAGGTTTCAGGAATTGAGCTGCTTGTACTCCTACCCTGTGGGGATTAACTTAATGAATCTCTTTGTTCAATCTGTTTTGTGCATCCCAAAGTCAATGTGATACAGTGAGAGCCGGGTGGGGATTGGTGAGAGGGGAAAAAGTCAATCATTTCACCAATAGCACCCAAGTAGAGGCTGTACAGAAACTGGTTGGACTGTCTGAAAGCTGTTTTATGCTTGTCTGGCCTCTGTCTCCTGAAAATAATACCCCAATTTCAGTCCCACTGTTTTGTCACTGCACTTGCTCCTAATGAAATACAAATACACACATTACAAATCATTTTCACTGTATATCCATATTTTTCTAGAAAACATAGTAATACATCTTAATTCATCTCCTCCTCACTGTTGCAATGTATCTGTATAACAGGCCATTCTGATGCACCAGCCAAACTGGTTGTGAGTAATATTATCAAACCACCTGCAGTTTTGTTGTTAGAGCTCTCAAGAATTCATCAAGGGTTCTGAGAAAACAACAGGATCAAAAATAAAAAGAAAGCTTGAAAAAATGTCTGCAAAAAATGTAAACCCTAGATAAAAGAACCACAACATAAAGATAGACTCTTGACCAATTGGATGTCCTGAAGGATGTGTGCCTGCCTCATGAAGAAGCAGCTTAGCCAACCCGGAGATGTGTGCCCACGTGGACAGTACACCCAGAATCTGTATCTGCCATGTAATGTAAACAATAAACACCTTCTGTTGGAATCATTGATTCAGTTATTCAGTAGTCCTTTTCCCCCTGCACCTCACCACACTTGAATGAAAATTTCAGTTCTTCAGATAATTATTTACTTGATTACAGGTTGGAGTTGGGACGTGGGTTTGTAGAGGCCCAGAGAAGTTGACTTTAGGGCATGGGGTGGGCTGTGGAGCTGCATCCCCACCACCACAACCTCACCATGAGCTGAGTAATGCTCTTGAGCTTCTCAGAATCACTGTTCCTGGAATTAACAGGTGTCCAAAGAGCACCAGGTTTTTAAAGCATCAGCCTTGGAAACTTATTCACACCCTTGTGCTTCCTGGAGAACAGCACAACAAAGCAGAGCACAAGTGCAGGAGTGAGGCCAAAACATGGTCATGGAGGAGGATTAAGACCCCCAAAGACCTCCAAAGCCTCTGACCCATTTCCAGAAAGGCCTGAAAGAACAGACTGTGCGTGACAATTTATTTGCACAGCAAGTGAAAAACCTGCCTGCAAAAATGTGCCAAGCCTGGGCAGTGCCCCCAAGACATCTCAGCCAGACCAGCACAGCTGGATCGGTGCTGAAAGCAGGACTGACATCCCTTCAGCTGGACTGACACTGGAACCAGCACTGGTGGTCTCTTTTCCTCTCTCTTTTCTTCTTTTTCTCTCTCTTTTCCTTTTTTTTCTCTCTGTTTTCCTCTCTCTTTTCTTCCCCCTCTCTCTCTTCTTCTTTCTCCCCCCCTTTAATCCATCTCTTCCTTTTTCTCTCTCCTTTTACAAATAATCCAAAACCCACTGCCATATACTTGCACAGCAGCCAGAGACTGGTACACCAATTTCCATGCCAAGGGTGTAATTTATCAATAAAACTTTCTGATTGCTTGTAGCCCCTGTGATTTTTGTTGTTCCTTTTGATCATGAGCATTTATGAATCTGAGGTCTTTCCTTCTCCTTAAGGGTGGGTGTTCACAGGGGTTCAGGAGCTCCACAGGAGCTCCACATTTGTTATCAAATGTACAAAATGTGGCTAGATGCTGCAAGGAATGGAAAAATGAGGTTTCCTGAGCTTCCCTAGCCCTTGCTTTTTTATTCTGAGTACATGTGAAGGTACTATGAGAATTGCCTCTCTTCTTTACATTAGACTGAGCTGGGGGGAGGGAGGGGATTGGTGTGGAAAAGCAAGAATAATGGAGAAAAAATGAGACAAAACTTCCAATAGTAAGCACCTCCAAACAGCAGGATGTATCCAGAGCTCATACCCAGAGCTATAACTGTCCTTACTCTATTTCTGAGCCTTTAAAATCAGAAGCAATAGCTCAGGTCCTAAACCATTCTTAAGTATTAAGCATGTTTATTTCAGCTTTGTGCCAGAAGCTACTCAGAATTAATAGCACTTTTTGCTCATGGCAATTTCTTTTTTATTTATTTTATTACTTTATGTGTAAATTTTTTCTCAATAATTTTCTCTGCAGGGAACAGGAAGACATTTATTTCCACAAGGAGCATTTCTCTTTCCTGGGGGTTCTAACAGTTCCATTAAAAAAAAAAAAGGGAAAAAAAATGTACAAAGTTTTAAAATAAGAATATATACACTCCTCTCACTGTGAAATACCATCTTTTTTTTTTTTTCAAATACTGACAGCGAATTGGTTCTTTTTGACTCCCAGGCATTTCAAGAACAGCATGAGACTTGCAAAGGCAAGAGAAAACAATACGGAATAAAAAGTACTGATTAACTTGTGGTGGCTCATTGAGTCAGAATGTGGTTCCCTACTGTGCTGTGTCTAAAAATCTTAAATCATCCCTCCCCTTCCAGAAGCACAAAGAACAATTTGATCTCTCAAGGTAACAAAGTTAATTCCTTCAATCAAAAGTAAAAGTTTTTTGAGGGTGTAGGACCTTTTTAAATTGCATTTTAAATTATAAAATCTAACTAAAATGTCCACCAATATATTATTAAACATAAGTTTGGAGTTTTATTCCTTTTTAAGACAATCAGACACAGCTATTTCTTACAAAATAGCCCCACAGGTTTATGCTAAGAAAACAATTTCTACTTGGTCCTACTTCATTGCTTTAGTACTGGCTCCAGTTTTAATAGCCCAAATGAGAAGGTGTTACCATCAGGATCCTTGAGGCATCACCACAGAGAAACAACGTTCTCTACCAATTGGCAGCTCTACTATGTTTTTCAGTATCTATTGGTTTCTTTCACTAGAAGTTGCTAAAATTTCCATCCATTTCTCGAGATCTTTATTACTTTTTAAAAGTAAGGTATTACTACTTGAATTACTTTATTACCAGTATAACTAATAAGGGATGGGATGACACACAACATGGAAGGACAAAGCACTTAGAGACACTTCCATTACATTTTTTCCCAGAAGCAGTCCCATGATTCTTTTTTCCTTCATTTTTCTTTGTTTCTTGTTAACGTGTTATGAGTTTCTATTTGGAAACCACTAATATAATCACTATGTCACCAAATCATTCCATTCAATAGGTTTTTTTTCATAGCTATCCCAGCCTTTTCCCAGTTTTAGTCTTTCCTCACTACAAAGTTCCTTCTCTTCACCCACTGTGCTTGTCTTCACTCTCTTTCAGGCATTTGAGCTTTGAGGAGTGTAATGCCAGCTCCTTCCCTGTTTATCTGGTAGATGCAAGTGATCTGTCATTTTTGAACTTGTGCTTTTGTCAGTGCATCCCTTTACATTCCCACTGTCGTTCAAATCCTCTCTTTTTGCATCCAGCTGACTCCAAAACATTCGGCTGATGTGTAAATTCATTCCTAAGGTATTCTTTACATCCCCTACAGGACCAATAAAGGAGAATGAAGCCAGAAAGAAGAAATAAAAGTTTCTCTGGGTGTTTCCAGACTTTCCTGCAAGTTAGAGAGATTTTATAATAGATTTTTCCCTTTGCAGTAGTTACAGACTTCAGCCACCAAATCCTGCCTTTTCCACGCTGCAGCTCTCCCTTGCATGTCACACATCATCTCTTAGGGTGCACTCAGCCTTGCTTATCTCAGAGGGTTTACTCACAGCATAATACTTCACAAATAGGGGCCCTGAACTCAGGCCCTAAAATAACATAACCCCAATTAGCCCCAACGCTGCAGAATGAAAGGAGTTTCTGAAGTTAGCTGTCATCAGCCATATCAAGAGAGAGAAATGGCAAACTTTTGTCTTGGGAATAAGACATTAAGGCACTGAAATATTAAATTAAACATTGTTGTGCTTTGGTAAATGTCAACAACTACCTAAGTAGGAAAGTGACAGGCCCCTAGCAGAGGAATTCAGTATAAAAGAGCAGATTTCAAAAAAGAATCCGTTTTACTCTTTAAGAGGAACTGTCAACACAAGTCACAAAGGATGACAGACAGAAATGAGATTAGGAACTGTCTTTTAAAAAACCTATCATCCCAGGGAATCAATAGGAAATAATTAACTAATAAATTATATCCTCTGCTATCTTGGGGTTTTCTAATTTCATTAATAACAATTAAGCTATTTAGCACTTTGGTAAGACACAGAAGCAACATTACTTCCTTGTGTCTTAGCCTCCAATATAATAGAAAAATAACTTCCTATGCAAATATATCTCAGAAGTAAGGATCCTCTCAAAGAAAAAGGCATTAATAACATTGCAGGATTTATCCTTACTATTATAAGGACAGTCAGTTTTTGTTGTGTGCCGATATATGTACAAACACTATATATAAATATATACATATATATAAAAAAAAGATATATATGTCAGCAATGGTTTCATGGGGTGCAATATATATAATTTGGTATATACATATTGTGCAAAATACATAATGTGCATTCATAATGTGCAATACACATTATCCAGATTAAGCATCTTCTGTACAAGTAGCACTTCATGAAACAATGCAGAATGATAAGCAAAAGTTATGTATCTAATTTATTTCACTACTTCACAGCTAATCTCTATGAGTTATTGAAACCTCCACAGAACATTAGATTTCTGGACCTTGTTATCGTCTTTCCACCTAGTAAATCTAGAGTGACATCCATAACTTTATAAAACCTACTGAGCTTGAATCTAAGAACCCAAAACTACATAATGAATTTCTACCTTGTCATATTACTCTGCATTTCCTCAAAGGCTGCTATACCTAGGTTTCTACTATCAACTGACTTGTGTAATATATTACTGGAGATCATGAAATAAAGACTGCTTAGCTAAAAATATGTTTAAGATATATATCCCAATAGCACCTAAAATTGACCCCTATGCACCACACACACATTTTGTATAACATAGTTTTATAACACAGTGCTGTTCTGATCGTGAGTAGATGAAAACCAGCCCAATGCAAAGATGATTTAAGGCCCCATAAACAGAAAGACCTTTTCTTCATGACCGGTTGTCAGTATCCTTGTACACATATTTGTACACAAAGACACAGAACAAAGAGGAAGAAAAATAACCTTGAACAAGATTCACAGTGTGGACTATAGGTCTGGTCGAGATCAAGAAGAGATTGAACAATCCAGATATTGGAATAGTCTGGTTTATTGAAAAAAATAGTAGAAAAAATTTGGGAGTGCTGAAGACACTTACTAGAGAATCTCCAAATCAATAGTAAATGAACTAGAATATTTATTTATATAGGAATACAACAAATGAGGGGATAATGTATATAATGTGTATAGTCTATATAATGTATTTAATGTAAATGCAATATTTACAGCCTATTAATATATACAATAAAAGCACTAACAACAGGAATAACTATATACAGGCTATTTCAGCAGGCCTCACAAGCACAGCTCTGGGCACCTGCAGCTCTTTCAGTGGTCATGGATCAGCAGCTGTTTCAGCCCATACAGCAGAGCATTGTACTCCTGCACGGCCTTGAGGTGGGCATCCTGATGGCTGGCCAGGGGCTGGAACAGGTTGGGTGGTTGAGCCAGCCGCAGGTCTGAGGG
>JBBMKD010000216.1:5564499-5593434 GCA_037834095.1 Argya squamiceps | reverse complement strand
TTCTCTTCTTCCACATTTGACTGGTTGCCTTCCATTTCTTTCTGAGCAACAATGTCGTTGCTGCTGGAGCTCTCCTTTTGGCCGCTGCTGTCAGGATGGCCTCTCATTTTCTGAAATACAAAGCACAGAACCAAGAGGACCATGAGAATTCGCGGAAGAACCTGGAAGTGCTGGAGGAGCAGGGCTCCCCAGGCATCATGGCTCTGCTCCAGGCTCTCGTGCTCCAGCTCCTGAATCAGCTGAGCCATCTCCTGGTGCAGGAACTGGGCCTGCTGCTGCATGCGTTCCCGTGTGGCCTCATCCAGCCCATCCCCGGCCTGCCGCGGGTACTGGATGAGGCCTTGCAGCAGCAGGAGAAGGAAGGTGGTGGCCACCATGGCCTCAGCAGGTGCCAAGGGCTTCAGTGGGGATGGGGGGCAGTGCTGGGGGAAGTGGGGCCAGGAGCCCCGGGGATGTGAAGGCAGCAGAGGGCCCAGGCAGCTGGCAGGCTGCCAGGCCTGTGCCTCTGCCCCAGCAGCTGCAGCAGCAGCCCCGTGCCCTGCCAAAGGCACTCCCTCCCGCCGGGACTGGCCTCTGGATGGCCGCTGAGAAGCGGCTCCCCGGGGACTGGCCTTTCTGCCCTCCTGCAGTGCTCAGCATGGCCTCCTGTCTGCGTGCACATTGGCCGCTGGCCTGGGCTGCACTGGGGCAGCCTGACCTGCTGCTGTTGCCATGTGCACCCATTGTCACACTGCTTGCTGCCATGTCACAAGGGCCAGAGAGCAGCCCGGCCAGCCCAGCCCTGCCCTCCATCTCGACCTCAGCTCTGGGCTCTCCGTGGCCCCGGGCAAGCAAACACCTGACACACACACCAAGTGCAGAGTCACGGCTCAAGGGCTCCAAATCCATCCCCAGGCCTTCCCTGGCCCAAAGAGGCAGAAGGCCCCAAAGCCTTTTCAAATCTGGAACTGGGGACATGGCCCATGAATGCTTGGTTCCTGGAAATGTCCTGCTGTGAGATGACACTGGTTCCCTTGGTGCTGAGCTCTGTGGGGCTGCTCTTGGCCCCTAAGTGACACCCCTGGGTGCCTAGTGGTCAATAACCTGGTGCTGGCTTGGTTCTTCTCCATGGCAGGATCTCTGTCCCTGCAGTGCCACTGCCAGAGGACCTGGATTGCAAGCAGACATGTCCCAGGGGTGATGAGCAGGTGTGGGGGATGATTTCCAGAGGGCAGCTCCCACAGCCCACAGAGCATTGTGTTCTGTCTGTCCAACAAGTTCATTTGTGCCGTGCCAAAGCCCTGCCCAGTGTGTGGGATGGGCAGAACCTTCCTTGTCTCCCCACTGAACACAAGCAGGCACAGCAGTGGTGCCTCTGGCTTGCTCCCTGCCCCACTACAGCTGCCAGGGACTTTGAGAGCCCATGTGAAATCACCAGCGTGGCCTGGGAGCGCAAGGGGAGCACAGGCTGATGTTGCAGTCCATGATTTAGGTTTTTCAATTTGTATTTTTATTTTGTTGTTTGGTTGCAATGGTATGTCCCTTTCACCCCACATTCCCAAACCCCTGTAGTATCACCTTGATGTAACCCCATCCCCTTTTCCCCATTGGTCCGAGGTTTCTTCCCTGCCCAGGCCGATCTCTGGGTACTTAAGAGAGACACAGAACCCAAGCACATGTTCTGGCTTCTGGTCCTGGCTTCTTCTGGCTCTTGGGCACATGCTCTGGCAAGTGTTCTCCTAGCACATGGAGCCAGGACAGAAATAAACACCTTTTCCAACCCAAGCCAGAGACCCGCTCCTCATTTCCAAGCCTCATCCATGCTTCCAACGAGCAGATTTGGAGTAACTCACACAGAAGGATATAAATTGGTCTGGGGGCTGCCTGGCTGGTAAAAGCACCCCCACGGACAAGCCAATTTATAGGCTGAAAATCATCTCTGGAGCCACTGTGGTGTGCAGTGGCTGCTGCATCAGGGAGAGCATGGAGAGGAGCAGTGCAGAGTGAGAACTGGGTGCCTTTGTTGAAGAAGGCCTTATCTACCAGTCCCTACTCCCAGCCAGTCACAAATTCACAAGCAGTGCAACTCATCAGTACTGAGTCTAAAAGTTGTTTTGATTTACAAAAAGCACTTTATCACTTACAAATAATTTTGAATAATAACTTCTTTCTACTTATACTTGTAACTACTTATGATACCTGATAATGAATTTGATTGTTTTCATAGCACTGAATCAAGACTGTTTTTGCAGTGATACTAGATTAGGCGTTAATTTTTCAGATTAGCCAGCAGGTCTTTGGAACGTTAAAGCTGAAAATGAAATAAAGGGTCTTTGAGGTAACACCAAATGTCAGCTCTCATCCACCATTGATTTACCAGGAAGAATGTTCTACCTATGCAAGGCATTTTGTGAGCACTAACTTTCAGACTTCATTTTGAACTTTCTAAGTAGGGTTTTTTTTGCTTCCATTAACACCACTGATTTATTGAGGGATTTTTTCCTTTCATTGTGTAAGAAGAAGCCCCATGATCATTTTCAGTGTGAGATCTGTAGGGAGAAGTGACAGTAGTAAGCGTAGTGCCATCAATACCTACCAAAACCTATGCAGATGTTTCTATGTGACACCACACACAAGAGCAAATGGCCTTTTTATCCAGATTAAAGTTGAACCAGGCTGCATATGTGAATATATTTTGCTTTTATTTCCTCAGGCTGTCACCTTCAAAGGATGAACCGAGACAAACAAAAAGGGACAAGCACTGGTGGTAGCCTGTTACATTACCAAATACATACCTCATACACAAGACCTTGCAAATGGAATGTCATCAATGCAAGAGATTGTCAGCTAAATAGCATTGAAATTGCTAATTTGGCAGACATATGGTTTTAATGAGGCTGGAAGAAAAATCCTTTCCTACTGGTGTAGTTGAAAACTATGAGCTGAGAAACAATTACTTAATCTGAAATGAGATTTGTTACTTTAGTCCAAATAAAACCATTGCTAACGGGTTTCCACTTCTTTACCCTCTGCTAGTTCTCTTACATCAGCCTTCTGAGGCTTACAGAAGAAAAGTCATAATGTCAGGATAATTATCAAATTCCAAGGCCTTGCAAAATGTCTTTCTTCCTCAGATACCACCGATTTTAATTCTTGGGTTTGCTTCCTTCTCTCATAAACAATAACCCATTTGCTGAATGAGACCTTTGTCTCTTCAAATTCCAGAGAATTTTTGCTAATTATAGCATTCCCAGTGCAGAGAGATGTGTTTGCACTCTCCAGACTAGAAGTTCAGCCTGGAAGAGGAGGAAACAGGAAAAGAGAAGGAGGGCAAAGGGGCTGTGTGAAAGAAAGAAAAAGATGAAAAATCCTCACAGTGTAGGGTCAAGCTACCACTCCAGCAGAAGGCTCTGTGGGAAATACTTCTCCACAGTGTGAATGATGCACCCTGATGATACAATAAAGCTCTTGGAGCCACACAAATTCCAAAAGCTTATGCTGATTGCCTTTGATCCAGACATCTGATAACATTTTTTGCAAACAATTGAACAATTTCACTTCAACAATTGACCTGCTTAGTGGATAAGGAATTGGCTGGATGCTCACACACAAGGAGTTGTGGTCAGCCAAGTAGAGACCAGTTAAAAGAGATTTTCCTCAGGGGGGGATATTTGAACTGTCACTGTTTAGCATCTCTGTCGTCAATGTGGACAGTGGGATGGAGGGCACCCTCACCAAGTTTGCCAATACCATCCTCTGTATGCAGTCTCTGAAGGGCAGGGATGCCATCCAGAGGGACACTGACAGCCTGGAGAGGCTTGGGAGAACCTCAGGGAGTTCAGCAGGGCCAAGAGCAAGGTCCTGCACCTGGGATGGGGCAATGCCCAGCACAAACACAGGCTGGGCTGAGAATGGGCTGAGAACAGCCCTGAGGAGAAGGAATTGGGCTGTTGGTTGACAGGAAGCTCAACAGGACCCAGCAATGGGCACTCACAGCCCAGAAAGCCAAACGTGCCCTGGGCTGCATCCAGAGCACCGTGGGCAGCAGGGCAAGGGAGGGGATCCTGCCCCTCTGCTCTGCTCTGCTCTGCTCTGGTGAGATCCCACCTCCAGCTCTGCATCCAGCTCTGGGACACCCAACAAAAACAGAATGTGAAACTGTTGGAGCAAGGCCACAATGATCATGGAGCTGCAACATCTCTCCTATGGAGACAGGCTGAGAAAAATGGGTTTATCTAGCCTGGAGAAGAGAAAGCTCCAGAGAGATCTCATTGTGGCCTTCCAGTACCTAGAGGGGGCCTGAAAGCAGATTTTTACATGAGTATGTAGTGATAGGATGAGGGGGAATGACCTTAAATAAAAGAAGAGAGATTTAGGTTAGATATTAGGAAGCAATTCTTCATGTGGATGTGAGAAGACACTGGAAGACAGCCTGGAGCAGCTGTGGCAAACCTATCCTGAAAATGTTCAAGGCCAGGTTGGATGGGGCTCTGGGCAGCCTGTTTTAGTGAAAGGTGTCCCTGCCCAAGGCAGAGACTTTGGAACAAGATGATCCTTAAGGTCACTTTCAACCCAGGCCATTTTATGATTCGATGAAATGCAACCTGAACCATCCCTTGTTTTATTGAATATTATGATCAGAGAAATGTTACCCCTTTTTACAGTATAAGATGAAAAAAATATTAAATATTCTTGTCAATAAAAATAACATCTTAAAAGGCTGGTGTCGGTGATCTTTAGGCTGTCTTGTGATCTTTTAAGAAATCTCGTGAGAAAATGGAGAAATTATTGAACACTCATATAAAGCTAAGGTCTACAGGGCAGAAGTTCCTCCTGCCTTTTTTGACAGGGGACTAGAATGCCAGGGCAATTAAAAAGAACTCCAGGACAGCAGAAAAGGAAGTTTACAACCATCTTCCCTGACAGAATACTGCCAGAGAAAAATGACCAGCAACAGGGCTTTGAACTTTGATGAGGCTCAGACAAGGCAATTTCTATATATTGCTCTGTGTGTTAGGAAAGAGGCACTGAAAGTTGGTTCCAGGCAATGCTGAACTAGAAA
The DNA here is from genome assembly GCA_037834095.1 of Argya squamiceps. Taxonomy (NCBI): domain Eukaryota; kingdom Metazoa; phylum Chordata; class Aves; order Passeriformes; family Leiothrichidae; genus Argya; species Argya squamiceps. The sequence continues at coordinate 5,588,393 of JBBMKD010000216.1, read as the reverse complement.
GTCAACTTAAAGAGAATAAAAAAACAATTATCCACCTCCTGCTGTCACGTCATCCATGGAAAGGTACCTGGCATAGCCCTCCAACTCCTTCTAAGCTCAGAGAGTTTTGCACAAGCAGCATAAATGTGCCATCCTTTTTTGTGGTGACAAATTGGTGTTTAGCCAGCTATCACTACACAGCAGGCTTTTGCAGCAATCTTTTCAGAATTTCACCTTAATTTCAAGTGATTTATCCCATTTATTATGTTCCTTTTGAGCTATAAGTTAAGAAATTAATAAAAAGAACATATTATACCTAGGACAGACCTCTGACCTCATGTGTACAATTTTATTAGAATAACTAGAATAGTACTAGCTGGGATAGTTTGAATAATTCAATAATTAGAATTAAGTAGATGGAATGATTCACTAAATAGTTTAATAGTTAGAAGAACAATTCAATAATTCCATAGTAAGGATAATTAGAAAATGAAAGTACCTTTTGCTTTCAGTACATGCAGCTGTGCATGGTCTGGTCCAAGAGTGTACATTATTTTGAAGCTCTTGATGTGATTGAGCTAAGCAAGAGCTTCAAACAGGAAAAGCAGCTGCTAAAATTCCTACAGATAAATTGCATTTGTTCAAGGGATCCACTCACTGATGGGCCCCTGGACTGTGATTTTCTGACACATGGCAAAGAACTGTGTTGAAGAGGAAAAAAGGCAAAACACCAACAGTAAAAGCAAAAGAGAAAGGTAAGACAAAAGTAAAAGTACTCTTTTTGGACATAATTTATATTGATACTTCTAGCCATAGTTAGAAAAAACAAATAGAATGGCACTAGCCCTAGGGAAAAGAAGAATTTTGTATATTAAAAAGTAAATTAATGATGCTACAACACCACAGGTGTTGCAGTAGCTGTATCTCTTAGAAAAATTATTTTAATGTCCTGCATATTTCTGGTGTTACAAATGCACTTTATTTATCATCTTCTATGGATTTTAATTGCATCCCTCTAGCTCAGTGCTTTTCCTGGACTTAAAAATTACAATTTTTCTGTAACTTTCCTCAAGTGCAACACAAGCCTAAAGCAAATGTACTGTTTCTATGGGCTCCTTCAGCACACACAAGCATAACACAGTAACTTCAACATAAGAAAAATATTTTTGTTGAGGTCTATGGGTGACTTTACCACAGCCGCCTCAACGGTCTGAAGGAAGCAGTGCACCCATTCCAAGGCCAAAGCTGAGTCTGACATATTCCACTATCTTTACCCAAAAGTAATTTCCTGCTTTGTTTCATCCAAGCTGATTTTTGAGGGGCCAATTTTCAATGTGGCGCTTCAAAAGAATAAAAATTATCTCCTACACGTATAGCTGTTTTCTCCTTTTCTCCATTGTTTTTCTCTATTCTGATAAGAAAACTAATTAAAATAGCTGATTCCTTCAAAAAGAAGAGCTGGAAAGTTTTAAATACGATGAACTCTGCTAATTGCAAGTCGTGAAGTCAAAATCAATTTTGAAATGTGTTAAAAGAGCAAAATGGTTGATTTTAGTTCTCAAACCAACATAATGCAGCCATAGATGGAAGAGGGTAAATCTGAATAGAACATCAGCATGGCCCCAATCCTATGCAATATTGTCCACTGAGCTGAATAAAAACATGCCTTTCTTGAGGAGACAACATTTTCTGCTGTTTCAAGTATAGCAACATAGTTAAAGAGCAATGTGCCAAGAAAAGATGGCATAATACAGAGTTTTTAGGACATAAAACCCAAGAAAAACAAAAGTTTAGACATACAGTTCAATGCTCTTTGCCACACTTAAACAATTCTTTATATGTTGTGCAGAATAAATATTAAAATGCTGCTTTAAAAAAAAAAAAAGTTACTGAAAGGAAAATTTTCTTCCCACTCTCCAAAAATGTCAGGCAACCTGTTGTGGCCTGTGCACAGTCTGTAACACACAATCACTAATGACTGGTGAATGGTTCCATATTCTCACTAATTTTTTGCCAAGTATCAAAGAAATTACTGAACTGAAAAGAAAGAGATTAAACTAAAAATTAACTTCATCCATCACTCTTTATGAGCCATGAAAAAAGTCTTCAGAGGGAATAAATCTTTGTGTGAGAGACTACTGCTGTTGAGAACTTTCCGTGCTTGAAAAGCCTAAATACCTTAAAGCTTGTCAGCTGTTCTGTTGACATTTTGCTCTTTTGATTAAATTCCCTGTGCTGTTGTGTATAATATGAAATGGTGGCAAGTTGCTGTTGCATCTCAAAAATACCTTTGCTGTATAGACACTTTAGCAGTCTATTTAAATTCTTAGATATATTATTACTGGCCTGGAGCTCTTCAGAGAAGCAGTAATAGGCTTTAGAAACATGTTTATTAGCACTGCTAACATACAGCAGTAATTAGCAATTACAGCACTCTCCGCAGGCTCAAAATGTTCTAGGAGTGTCAAGGAAGATCTTTTTTTTTCAAAGCACAAAGAGGAGTTCAATCTTTTTCTTATTTGTAAATGACATGACACACAAGATTAGAGTTAGATAAACAGGGGTGTCTTACAAACATGGACTAAAGGGGTTTGCCAAGGCCACAGCTGAAATCACCAGGACGGTGGGGTCTGAATTCAGTTTTCAGTTCCAGTGTCGAGTGATTTTAAAGAATATAAATAAATAACTAAACAAACAAGCATTATTTTTCCTATCCTCTTAACCAGAAATCTCCATGCATGCAGTTAAGCTAAGCATTCTTCTTGGGCTGGGTGATCCATAAAGCTGACAATCACAATATTCTGAATCTTTACCTACATACAGAAACTTTATTCTCAGTGAAAAGCCACAGATTTTTGAACAACAGCGATTCTTGACAGAAAAGGCATCCTAAGGATTTATTTCCGTGGTTGTCAAAGCCGACAGAGCAGTTTCCTAAGAAAAACACAGCTAATCCTCCTTTCAGAAGAGCAATTCACACCTCATCCCCCTCACTTTGTCGGAGCTTCATCGAGATGTGTTTAGCAGAGTGAAACGGGCCGGATTCACAGCTTCAGTGACTGCAGAGCCTGGCCTGTGCATCTCCAACTCTCACTGAGGTCGGGACCAGCCCAGATTCTTTCGAGTTGCTGAGCATTTAGCGAGAGGAAGACTTTCACAGAATATCACCATCCACAGTTTCGGCAGGACTGATATTGTCTGTGTGACACATCCATGGAAACAGTAAAGTTCAACTTTTCTCAACTGAAACATGAGAGTTAGAGGGCTTTGGTCCCTTTCCAAACAAGAACTCCACTCTGTACACACTGTTAATTTCTTTCCCCTTGAACCCAAAGGAAAAGTTTACTATGAAGTCAAATATTTGTTTAATAAGGCTACAAAATTAAACTTAATGATTTATCTAAAAACAGGTGCAGGCTTTTGGCGCCTACTATCAAAAGAGAACTGGGGAGATGTTCTTTAGCAGTAGGTTGTTTTGCACAAAGTTGTAAAATTAACTTTAGCCAAAGAAATTGAGTTTTCTAACAGCATTTGGCTACAAGTGTCTCAATATACAAAAGCAGATGAATAACATCTTTTTTTTTACAGCACTGTTCCTGGCTTGTTTGAATCCAAAATTAATGACAAAACAGTGCCTTTCTGTGCCCCCGGCCTCTGCTCAGGGTTTCCCAGGCTAGCTAGGATATGCTAGCCACAGGATAAATCCTCAGACATTTTAAGGTGCTCAAGACTGTGGTGACACAACGTAAATGTTTGACAAAGCCAGTCTGGGATTATGCATAAACCTCAAGAAAACCATGACTTTACTGGGATAACAAATCTGGTTTTGTCAGTGCTCAAAAGAACCTCTGCTTCTGGATTACATCTCCTGGCAGAAAAATGCCCCAAAGCAAAACTACTGTTTCACTTCACATCCAGATAGAAGAAATATGGTTGTGGACAAAGGGATGGCTGTTGTAAACTGATGCGTGAGTAAAGCATACTTGAAATTAAACTGTCTGAATAATCTAATTTTATTCAGTATTTTGAACCGACAACCTAGAACTAGATATTCCACATTGCACCAGGGCTTGCAGGTGACCGAGGTAAAAGGAAAGTACTGTGCTAAAAATATATATATATAAAAGATTAAAATATATATATATTCCTTTTTCACAAACTACAGTAGCAAACTATGGATATTTACAGCAATTTCCCCTCCTGCCTTCTTTTAGTAGTCAAGTTTGAGTGGGGATGACAAACACATCTGAAGAAAACCTCAGGAATGACAGAATCAGCACTTGGTGACACTGTTCCTCCCTTCATATACCAGGAGGCTTTGTGGTGATCCATTTCTGACATTTTCAGCAATAAAGAAGAACAAAAAAGATGCTGCCAGCAGCCCTTTGCAAACTTTCAATTGATGGCCGAGAATGATAAGGGGTGACCTCTAACTCCTGTGTCTGACAGGCAACTCTCCAGTTAGGAGGGGAGACTCACTCCTGTCAAGCACAAACGAGGAAGGATTGGAAAGAAAGAGGCTGCTCTGTGTCAGTTTTAGAGTCTTTTCTGCTGCTGTGTGTCAGCTTTTGAGTCCTCTCTGCCTTTCTGCGGCTGCTGAAGAGCCTGGATTTGCCAGCACTTCCAGCCAAGAAGCATTATCTGGAGAGAGCACTAAAACCTGAGCCTGTAGGCTCACTCAGGTGTAATTTCCCTGCACAAAAAGAGTAAAGGGTCCTCCTGAGTTTAAGAGATAGAATGTGGTGTAATGTAGAGAGCCAGGTCCATGCAGGAATTTTCTCTTCCTCCCAAGGTTTAACAGAGCAGCAGTCCAAGTGAGATGTTACAGAAAGGGCAGTTGCACATTCATCAAAGTATCAGCAGTTAGTGGTTTTGCTGTATTTGAATTCAGTAAATTCTGCCACAACCTGCAGTGCAACAAGAGAAGCAGATGGACAGAATCAATTATGGAAGAACTCCACAGAAGTAGTGGAATGAGATATGTTAGGTGCCATTTTCCCATCAAATGCTGAGAAATGTTTCAATTCCAGCATCTTAGTGCCTTGTCACCTTCTCAAAGGTGCTTCTAGTTTCACAGTACTAGAAAAGAAATTTTCTTATCATTTTAATTTTAAAAAAAATTCATTAAAATTATACAACATAGTGTTTGAATCGTTTTAAGTGTGTCCTGGTGTAGGTGTCACTGACTATTGCTCTTTAATTAATATTTTTGCTTTTATGCTACATTCAACAAGCATCTTACTCCCTAGCAGAGACAAAGAATGGAGTAAAGAATAGTGACAAAGAAATCAGAAAAAAAATAGAAGGAAAAAAAAAACTGCTTTCCAGTATAAATTTGTACTTTGTGTCACACTATTTAGCTCACTACATACACCCTATAAAAACAAATTATGTCTTGTTCTTCACCAGTAAACAGCCGCGAGAAGGGAAAACTTCTTACCATCAGTTCAGTCAGACCAGAAGAAAATAAAAATGGGGACTCTGCTCTGCACAACTGATTTTTGGTTCACAGAGTGAAAAATTAGGCATAAAACTACACAGTATGTGCCTAGCTCCAACAATGCATCTGCCACATAAACTTGGCTTCAGCTGGAGCAGAATAAATTAAAGAACAGAATGTTTGGAAAGCATCATCTCAGAAAAAAAATCTGATCATAATAGAGTATTGTAGCTGCCCGTAGGAAAATAGAAATAATTCATCTGAATAACTGACATTCTGGCAATAAAACACAAAGTTTCTCAAAATTATATGCTGCTTAGTTGATATTCGAGTTTTTAAAGTATTTCCTGAAAATTATCCTTGTGTAACAAACTTTTTATCCGTCCAGTTGATAGATACAAATTAATTACATTATTGATGTATTTATTGGTTAAGGTTAAGATTTATTAATAAGAGTATCAGTGTATTAACTTTTAATGTCTTTGTGTTTTAATCTTTTATCATATTCAGCTGCAACACAGTTTATGAACTTAAAAATTGAAACAGCAAATCCTGTAGGCTGCTGTTCCTTTAGCACCAGCTCACTTGATTCCACATCAGGTTTTGGTTTTAAATAAACATCTCTTCAGAAAATCCAAGTAGCAGTAAATTATTTGTTTCACTAGACTTTTATAAGACAAAGATTTTCCAACCCATTGTATTAACACACATTCTAAACTGAAGCTCAGTTTTTAGAATAAGTGACAAGAAGAGAGAGGAAAAATATGTGAACTGTCAAAATATCATAATACTGAATCATAAATGAGTTGAAATTCTGAAAACAAAACAAAAAAAAAGCCAAACAAGAAAACCCCAGAAATTTCTTCCAGAACGAGCCTGTGTGGGATGTTGATATTTGTGAAAATCAAGCCTAGAGCTGCTTTAATATTTGCATCCAAATTCTCATTAGACAAAGCAGAAATCCAATTTTGAACAACCGATCCTCCCCAGCTCAATTCCAGCAAAAAAATATTAGAAGTCATGGAGAAACCTTTGAAACAACCCACTTCCATAAAATCCCTCAGGTATTTTATTCCAGGAAAAAAGTTATGATAGTGAGCTTCCTTTCCTACATCATCACCTGCTGTGCCTGTTCCTGTTTTAGAGAGGGCAGAGAGGGTGATTTCCCAGGAGCCCAGGACTGCGCTGGAGCATTGCACAGCTGATTCAGGGGGAGAGGGGGCCATAAACAGTATATAAAAATGGTAAATTGTGCATAAACCAATTGTCAGGGATGGCATAAACCCCGTTTTGCTGCTGAAGTGACACATTGATGGTGCTTGTGTGAGTGAGAGACAACATAAAACCAGCAGAGAAACACAACAGGGTCATGGCACTCGGGCAAATTTAAGCCCAAGTTCAGCCAAAACTCCCAAAACTAAACTAAAAATAAACTCTATTCTACATAAAGACATTACTTTCTCCCTAGGCCTCAATCAATAGATTAATAATTAACTGCAGGCAGGATAACACTTTCTTCCCCTTTCTTTTTTATCGACAATTTGCATTATAAAGCCTTCAAGCCAGTAAATGATTCTTATAATTCCCGTTGTTATTTTTTTTTCATGTGTCAACTTATTTAAGATTTTGAGTCCAGCTGCAATACATCTTCACATGAAAGGGGCTTCTCCTCACCTCAGAGGACTCTGAATCAGATCCTCTGTCCTCAGAAAACCTCAAGCAACCACAGGAAACAGTAGGGAGGGAAAGCAAGGAGAAGAACAAAAGGAAAAAGTCTCCTTCATTCAGATATATGTTTATAAGCAACAACCAACCAACCAAACAAAAAGAAAAATAAGAAAAATTTCTGCAGACAAAGTTAATTCTCCAAAAGCCACTTCTGCATAATGGAAAATGTATGTAGCAAATTGATCTGACTGAAAAGATAAAGTTCTAGGCTGAGGAACAGGGAGTGAGTCTCCCCCCTCCTCACATGAACAAACAAGTTTATTGTTTTACTGAACAGACTTGTCATTGGAGACACAGGGTAACATTTCAAAACCATTGAATATATACAATTAATTGACATTCTCATTGAGTTTTTTTTTTCTTTTGGGAGAAACAGCTATTACTCTTTGCTGCTTCATGCAGTATTTAACAATTGCTGCATTTCGTCAACTTTGGCTCTTTCAGAAATTTAGTCAATAACATGGTGGGCTAAAAAAACCCCCAACCCCTTAGTAGAAATATTTTTAAAAGATAATCAGGTTGCTTGAGTTCTTATGATCAATCACCTGCAAGTAGAAAAAAAGCCCTTTTTCTTCTGCATAATGCAGCTGGGCAAGCTCCAGTCTAAGAACTAAAATTAACAATACAAGAACTCTGGCAGCACACATGGGAATGAATGAGGAGCAGATCACAGGATCATCAGAAAAGAATATCTGCTGGTCTTATTTTAGACTCAGGATGCACAACTCTCTCTCTCTGTCAAGTGCTAGTATTCTTTTTCAGCCCCTTCAAGTAAAATGCAGTTATTCCTCTTGGCACAAAGCAAGTAATTGAGATGACAATGAGCACAATTAAAAAGACTGCAAGATTCTGCTCCAGGTTCTCCCCACGCCTCTTAGAGTGGCAAAGCCCTGGCAAAATTTGCTTTACATAGTTCTGTGCCTGCAAACTGGGCCAATTCTTCTACCTCTGAAATGAATCTCAGCAGACAAAAAAAGAGAAAGGAGCCCCAAAGAGAATGTGAGCTCTTCACAGGAGGAGGTGGTGGGATGGCAAGAGATCGAGGCAGGAGTCAAAATGAGAGAGATTTGGAATGGCCATGAAGAAACACTTCAGCATTTTACCAGTAGAGCAGAAGGCCCTTCCAACCTCAATTATCCTGTGACCCCCTGGAATGGATCATGATCCTGCACCTGGTATTTTTGGGGTTTACTTTCATTTGTGGCCTCACATGTTTTTGTCCTTACACCACCCAAACGTGCCATTCAAGAAAGAATAATTGCTTTCTTTGAGGGCTTTGGACTTAAGAGCCTTGCTTCAGCTACCAGTGTGTTGTACATTTGATTTTTTTCCCTGTATTTGACAGATGGGTGCATTAAGAAAGATTAAAATATAAAATATAAATTGGAAACATCTAACCACATTGCAATAAGACCTAATTTTATCAAGACAAACCAGTTTGACATATACCTGTTCTTTTATTGCAACTACAACTGCAACTATAATTGTCTCAGTACACTTTTAAATGGAACTTTAATTGCAGCTATAACTGCAAGTTCAGAATGGATCTGAAGAGCCACAAAGTAAATATACAGGAAAGGAAGACCACGGGGTGGCTAACTGTGAAAACTGTGGGTTTGGTACTGCATAGTGATCGAGGCAATAAAGAAGAAATTTGAATGAATTTAGATTTTTTTCGTTTTGAATCCAAATTGCAGTGTAGCCTGGCTCTGAAAGTCTCCATATCTACATTTAGCATAAAAGGCTAAATCTTGGCATTCTGTCATAACTTAGTCTTAGCCATCACTGGACAAAATCCAGCCCACCACATCTTGCCACTAGGCCACATTTAATCTTTTAAATCCTTGCCTCATTTACTATGCTTCCAACTTCAATTGTGTTATTGTCCCACAGATGACAGCTTTCTTCCCTACTCCTGATTTAAATCCAAGGCATGTTCCCAGCCCTGTTTTAGCTGCACAGCACCCCAGCAGACAGCAGCTTGGTGGGAATACAGCACATGCTTATTTAATTACAGGCAATACCATAATGCATATGGACAAGAAGAGCTAATTTGAAGTTGAACAAACAACAGGAAAGGAGAAGCCTGTGCATAATATTCTCTTTTAAAGGCTGTGAATAACAGGGGTTTAATTACATCATGTCATATCCATATGCACATAGATGATCAACAAGGCTGCTCCAGACAGCACTCCACCAGATACATTAAAGATGTCCTTTTGTCTCATGCAATAAGAGCAGTAGGTTGTCAACTTCCTCATGGAATAACACTGCGCAGAATGGTATTTTCTGGCTGGAGGTTGTCACAGGTATTTCCTGTCTAGACTGGAAAGGAAGGTGGAGGATTCCTACTGTCATTTCTCCTCTCAAACAAGTTTTATTTGATATGTTCATTTTTTCACCCTAGCAAAATAATTTCTCTGTCTTTGCAGCAAACATGTTCCTTATGCACTTCTCTCTTTTCTTTGGTTCTTTGCTCCAATCTCATTTTCTTCTGCAGTTTTCATTATTTCTATTCTACTTCCACTCTCCTCATCCAAGCACTATTGAAGTTTTCTCTCCAGAACATTCAATACCCTAAAGTTATCAGTCCTTCCTGCTCAAATCAACCACCATGGATGTATCCCTTATTTATTCCAGTTTCATGTTTCATCCTCCCTCTGCTTCTCCCAGTCCATCAACATTTATAGAATTCCCATCAAGTAAAGGAATTTTGCACCTATAAGCACAAAATTATCTCTAACATAGACATGAGACAGCACAACAACATGGGATGAGACAGGGAATTCCACAAGGGTTCAGCATTTTGAAATACTTTGTTTCTCATGAACATCTAGGTTTCATTCCCTCTTCACCATAATTTAAACTTGGTGTGGCTTTTTAAAATTAAAACCAGATTTACCCATGAAATTCACTGTATTATCTATGGTTCCTGTAAAGCATGATATATGGAAAAGCAAGAAACATGCACCCAATAAAGCAGAACTTTGTCTTTAATTAATTAATGCTTACAAATTTCAAAGTTCTTTTACACATCGACCATCCAGATGGTCTTGTAAATAAGTAAGAGCTTGGGATGCCATTTTTAGAAACAAGTTGTATGAAAGATGTGAAGTAGAAAGCGCGCTGAGATGGGTGACATAATTTATTGACAATGCTGTGGAGAGAATCCTTTTTGATGCAAGGCACAAACTAACTTACATTATTTCCAACACACTCTTTAATGTTCTGGAATTTGATGGGAAGCTAGAGAAAGAGAATTTCATCCAGGACTGACAAGACTATAAAATAATATTAGGTATTAATGTATTTTTCCTAATTAAAATAAAATATTTATATTATATAGTTTTTTAATATAGGAAATCTAATATTTTTTTGCTCATGCAGGTCCCTGCTCAGGTGAGCTTCTCTTCCTGGAAGAGCTATCAGAAGAAAAGGCTTCTATTATTTCTTAAATAATAAAGAAGATTAGTCATTTGATAAAACCATGCAAAGAACCATCGGCAAAGCAGTTTTTAGAAAGCGTTTTACATGGGAGAAAAGAAAATACCTCAATTTGCTCATGTCATAGCTCACAATGTCAAATGAAAGTTAAAACATTTTGGATGCTGATTCAAAGAGCTGCTTTCCAACCATCCACACATGTCACAAGGAGGGTAGAATTGATCTTGTTTAAAAAAAAAGTTCAGTCAGGAAAGGACCTCAGCATACCTATAGAGTTATTCTTTTAGAATGAGCTTGCTAAATCACAAACCGTGAGGTTCAAAATAGCTGCTACATAAGTAATTTGTTTCAAAAATTGCAGAGTTTCTTATTTTGGTGATAAAACATAAGGGGGTCTGTATTTCAAATCTTTGGATGTCTCTGCCTCCAGATTTCCTGCTTCCAGTGGAGCTTAACTTTTGGTTGACTTGCAAAGGCATCCATGACTTGAAGGGGTGATTTAATCTCCAGTGAAAATTGGCTGCTAATGCCCTGGGCCTCGTGGCAGTGCACCTGAACACGGGCTACCAACTCATCAACAGGGTGGTGAACATTTGTGAACATTTATCGTGTATAACATTTGATTTATCCTCTCCAGAGGGGACTGATACTGAACACCCATCAACAGCACAAAGGGGATACAGTCCATGAGAAAAAAACACAAGAGAAATCATCCATTTTCTACATTTGTGCAATAGCAAGGGAGCTCTCAGACAGGAACACTCAGGTGACCTTGGGGGAACAAGGAATGAGTTAATTATTTTTGTTTTCCCACATACAGATTTCTGTGGGAGACTGGGTACAGAAATCCCCAGCCCTTGGGAAAAGGGATCAGCCTTTGGCAAGCACTTGTAGAGACTCTGACACAAGAGGATTGAATTCCCTCCTTGGCTTCATGCACATCATTACAGGACACTGCACTGCCTAAAGGTGAGTGATTCTGAGAATATCTGACATCATCTGACTTCATGCCCTACATCTAACAATGTACATGGAAGGCAGTAATAAAAACAGAATAGTAATGTTTGCTGTGACAGAGCACGAGGATCAGAAGCATATTTATCAGCTTATTCTCTCTCTCTGTTTGTTTACTTTGGGTTGTTTTTTTTTTAATACACAAGGAATTACTCTGTGGAAGGAGAAGAGAATTGAGATATAGCACAGTCTCTGGGTAAAAGCCTTTCTAATAACTATTTATTCAAAGGTATAAAAATTTAGTTCTATTACAGCTGTTTTCTAATAAGATGGGGTTTATTTGTTCTAGAACATTAAAATCTTGCACAGTCAAAGGCTGTGGGAATAAACATTACCCCAATTCACAAGGCTGCATGCAAGAGTTTGCTTGTCTGGGATAGTTTAGATGGATGTCTGTCCAGTTATTCCTTAACACAATAAACATCCTTCCTAGATTTTTTCCTTCTAAAGTGAATGGATCATTTGGTTCATATAGTCATGCTTGTAAATATATGCAATGGGTAACTCAAGGAGCTCAAAAGCATGAATTTATAAAGAAAAGTGGATGACAGTTTTTTCTCAATTTCTTTTTCCTTCAGCAGGGTTGATCATCAGACCAGAATAGTCCCAGTTGCTGCTGTCCTAATGCAAACGAAACAACCCTGCATTACATGCTGTTTTCAACAAGGGTTCTGTGTTATACAAGAGTCCTCTGTCAAATCAAAATCTCACTGACAATCTCACTGCCCCTGTTCGAGGTGATGGACACGCTGTGTGACTCGTTACCAACATGTCTATTTAATTTTTATCCAACACAAGACTGACTGAACTTAAGTAAGCAGCTGGCACCAATGAAAAGCAAAACTCTGACATTTCTCTTGCTGAAATAGTGGAGAGCTGTATTGGTAATTACAGCTTTTGAAGCATGAAGAGCTGCTGTCGCTTCATACAAATTTTTACAGGGGAAAAAAAAACAAACCTGGAGCTTCTTTGGATTGAAATTAAAAGATGAATTTTAAGTGTACACAATGGTACTGGGAATTATGTAAAAATCCAGACATCACCTTAAATGCTCAATTAAAGGAAAAGCAGTCAGACAAAATGAAAAAACAAATAAAAATCAAGATGTCTATTTATTCACATGCAACATATATACATCCATAGGAGATGGGAGGGCCATGGCACTGCAATCTTAGAAGGAACAGTGAGATTTTTTTTATTTTTTAAGTTCAGAACAAAGCTATAGTGGCAGGGCTGCAGTCACACAGACACAGAATTTATATAGGCATTTCAGCTTCCTGGTTTTTATGTTCAGACCTATTTCCAAACTTTTTTAAGCTCAGTCTGACATTTATAGAATGTGTAAATAAAAACAAATCAATACTACCTTAGATGAGTATCCCTTTTCCTATTTCAGCACTCTTCTTTCTATCATTAAATTAAATGCATTACACTGCAAATGTTTTCAGAACAAAACATTAATTTCATCTTCCGAGGAAACAGTAATTTAATTAGAGAGTATAAAGTTTCTAAAAATTGCCAAAAAAATAAGTTAGCAACCACCTTGGTAATACCTTGTGAATGTGCTAAATAAGCATTTATTCTGGTAAGGATTACAATTGCCTTGAAACCTGTTCCTTTAAAAGTGTTTGTCTTTCAGTTCTTCAGGCAATCTGTCAGCATTTTCACGTCTGCTTGCATTCTCAGGACTGCCTTGTGCCCCACTTCTCTTAATTTTTACCCCTGAAGCAGGATTAAAGCAGAGCACCAGCTCTTAGTATAATTTTTTTGTTGTTTTCCATTGGCCATTGAACTGTAAACCTGATTCTCTCTTTGATGCGTTTATGATATTTGCCTGCACACACAGATTTACCTCTGCCTACCTGCTTAATTTTCACACAGCATTTAAAGGACTGCAACAGAGGCTCCACATTAGTAATCTTTGTAGTAAATATATGTGGCTATAAAAACATTTTATGTGTCCCAATGAAGGTACGACAACAGTTTCAGGAGACTAATATATGCACAGCAAATTAGGGCTTTATTTCCACCTTTCCCTGTCCCAAACTAGATTAGCTGTTCAATTAAATCAAAACAGACAAAAAAAATACCCCACCCCACAAACGACCCAGAGCTGCCTGGCAAATGAACATGGCCTGGCACAGAAGCACAGTGACTGATCTAACCATGTCCATGTTTGGCATATAATGCTTTCAAAGTAAAGCTTTTTTTATTCCAGATTGAACTCCAGATACTATTTCCACACTGTTCAGGTTGTTTTAATTCTGTTAAATTGAAAGGAATAATCTAAAAAAAATGTATATATGAAACTAGTTCTGAAATAATCTAAAAATAAATACAGAAATATCCAATATGTTTTTATACTTGTCAAGCAACGCCAATTAAAGTCTCCCTGTGGTGAACAGAGTTTTAAAAGTCTGAGTTTTCTCCTGGATTACACTGTGAGCTGCCTTCTCAGAATGATTCATCATGATCCTCATTATTTCCAGCTTCCAATTTCCTTGTGCTTGGCTGGGTTACCCCAGCAAACGACCACTCATTTGCAAACAGTGCAAGTTATGCATTGCCATAACCAGATTATTTGTGGCTTTCCCAAACTCTAATGGGCCTCCCAAATCAAACAATTTTTTCTAGAGCAGCACAAACCCATTTTTAGCTCTATTTTCACTTTTACAAAGTCAGCTTGTTTTACAGTTAGTTTTGCTCATGCTTTGCAATTTGGATTCCACAATACTCTTCAGTATAAAATAAAATAAATGCATAATGGTTGGAATGGGGAGCTGCATTATTACAGAGCACTGTCCCTTAGCCTTAAAACAAGAATGGCACATTTTCAGAGCTTGATGCCCCTTGAGCACTCCAGCAAAGATTTATACTTTTGGTAAAGTTAGTCAATTGCTATTGCATCTTAATAAAGATGCATGATTATTTCATTTTCTTTCCCTCAGCTTTAATACTCCTTTTTTTCCTTCCGTATTTACAGAAAACTTTACACTTCTTGATAAGTAGACCATCACACATAGCCCAAGAAAGAGAAATTTCATTAAGTCTCTGAGAAAATTGCAGGGAACTGGGAACAATGGACATTAAAAAATAGAACACATGCAATTCTCCTTTGTTATACTGCAAGGAACATGCAAGAAGAAATAATTAGAAGAAAAAAAATATTCGTTGAGAGTGTGTATAGATGTATTGTATTGTGTGCCTGTTGCAAAGTCCTCCAAAACAGTGGAATACATCTCTCACTTTGTGTTAATAACCTTAAAGATACTTTCAACAGAACTCCTCACTTTCAGACCTCAAAACATTAAAACTGCTGAACAGACTTCTCCTCACCCCCACTGCCTGCCCAACATACCTCCCTCAATATCCAAATAATGTGTGTATCTAAATATAAAACTGCTTTTCTTCCACATCAAGGTGAGTGATTATATTTTATGAAGCATCAGGAGGTGCTGATTACCTTATGAGAGTGTTATACACACCAGAACTGCACACTCGTGCAGCTTGGGTTTTAATTTCTTAACACATCTCTGGTTTTGAACGAGGTGGCATTTAATGACATTCCCTGGAAAATGGCACCAACAAATGTTAATACTTTTTTTCCAATCACAATGCCTGTTCACTTGAATGTAACAAGTATTTCCTTCAGTGCAGTAACTGTGCACATGACTCTGACATTGATGAATTAACAGTGTTTTTAACTATTATTAACTTTTTCCAGTTTTGAATAAAAGCTTCCTTTTCCTGAAGATAAAATTAGTTTATAATTTACAATGTTTGCTTAGCACAGTGAACGCAATTTCAGGCACTGATAAAGCTGGTGCTTTCTTTCCTGATGTATTTTCTTTGAAGTGCCTCAGCAGAACTGATTATCAGTGCAGAAAGCATCTGTGTGCAGTGCCAGAAAGCACATTGTTGTGCCAGCTAATGTAAAATATTATTTGCAACTATTTCAATATAAACAGCATTAATAAGATTTTTCATTATAATTCAGATCAGGAGTAGGGTTTATGTTATATGTTTAAGAAAACTTATTTTAAATAAGGTTTTGGGAGAAAAAAAAAGTCCTTGTCATGAGAAAGTACCCAACTAGCTAAAAAAAAACCAACCCCACAACCAAAAACCACAGGCCTAAAAACGTTACAAAATATATAAAGAAATCTACTTTATATTCTGCCATAAATTCCTTGGCAACTATCACATGTGATTTCATATCTCTGCAGCCTATTCACTCATTGAGGATGTTGTTAGTTGTTTCTATTGAATAAGTCAGGATGCACAATTGCACTGTTCATGCAAATTAAAAGCAAAGAAAACAACTTCTGCTAATTAATCAATTAATTTAGTATTAACTTCAGAAAGGGGAATGTTGGGCATGTGGAGATATTAAAACAAAATATATATTTTAAAATATCTGACATAAGCTAGGGCAAAAAAAAAATCAAATATCTCTGGCATGTGTTGAACAATGAGTAACAGGAGGCAATGCTATGTGCTCCAGAAAACATATGTTCCCTGATGATGAAATAATTATGTTGGTGTCTACACAACACATGCCTGAATGTCCTTTAACTGAAAAAGCAGAGCTTTAGGAAGAAGAGGATGGAGCAGCTGACAGTTCTGTGTGCTGCAGCTGAAGCCAGTGGAGGGGTGGCTGCAGAGAGTCACCAAAACAAAGCATCTCACAAAAGGAGATGAGGAGCAGGGCAATCCCTGGTGTGAAATCAAAGGCCCACTGCACATTTTCACACAGTGCACTAATGAGAGCAAACTGGAGGCAATGCCAAAATCTGAAATTCAGAGAAAAGTCAGAAACTCAGGTGAGGCAGATGTTGGTTTACAAACTCATCACCCCACTGCCTTAACAGACAACCAGGACACTGCACTCAACATGGAATTAAACTTCAACAACACCTGGACCATGCAACTACTGCCCAGTGTGATGTGGTGCTGTACAGAAACCATTCAGTGTCTGCTCACAAAGACACTTCAGCCATGCCCCAGAAAACAGGGCCCAGTTCAATAAAATATCAATTGTGTCACTGTTCACATTCCTGAAGGAAGTCCTCACATGGTTGGTTTTTTTGGTTTTTTTCTCCTCTTCCTCCTTTGCTTAGTTTTTCCTCCCTATCTGTCTGGAACCAAGAACTAACTGCCTAATAACACTTGAGGTCAGCAATAAACTGGTTTTAATTTATTTTAAGTAACTTTGAATGTGGACAAGTCAGTTTCAAGAGCTTCCATGGTATCTGCAAAGGCTGGGAAAACAACAAATAAACTGAATATTAGGAAAAATTTCTTCCTCAAGAGGATTGTCAAGCACTGGAAGAGGCTGCCCATGGAAGTGGTGGAGTCACCATCCCTGGGGGTATTTAAAAGATGTGGCAGGTGTGGCACTTGGGACATGGGTCAGTGGTGCACTTGGCAGTGCTGGATTAATGGCTGGACTCAAATATCTTAAAGGTCTTTCCCAACCTAAATTATACTGTGATTCTAGCAAATGAAAAGTGAAAAGCCCTTATTAAGCAAAATGATTATGAACTGGCAAGAGAAGCTCAGCTTCTCCATTTCAGAGTAGTTTAGTTACTGCACAGCATGATACACTAAATTATTCTAGTTGGCTCTGCCATCCTACACTGGAAAAATATTCTTTAGTCAGGAGGAGATATGCAAGAACCATAGCAATAATTATTGTGCATGGATTCCATCTGGAAACAGAAATTGTTTCTGATAAATTTAATAAGTTATGAAAAAAAGTAATTAGAAATTTCCATAAATAAGTGATCAATTTAAAACTCATTTGGATTCTAGCTGACAATAAGTTCATTTCTCTGGGTGAAATTTTTTGTATGATTGATAATATATTTCCATTAATTTCTCCATGCCAATGTCTTCCTCTGTTGTTTCTCTCTGTTGCAGAGCAGTTAAGATTTCAACCGTTTTGCGTTTCCTGGACAACAGGATCTTCATCTTATTTTTTAAGACTCTGCAAATTCAAGGGATACAAAATCCACCTGAAAGCAACTTGGAGAGAGGCTTAGAGCAAGGAATGAAAAAGCCAGAGTGTCACATAAGATGGCAGCTTTTCCTGCTGCAGCATTGACAGTGACTTTCTGAACATTGAATAGTAATTTTTTTTTAATATCTCCTCCTTATATTGATAGAGCGTGTGCTGTACAAGACTCACTGGGACCACGGTATAAAGTAAAATCATTTTTTAAGATGTCAGAAATTGGCTGAGCACCTAATTTCTCCTATTGTTCTTTTGGTTTAATAACCTTGAAAAATATCTTCTAATTACAAAACCCAACAAGCCTGGTTTTATTCCTCTATAAATCTGAGCAACTTTGGGTTTACTTGTTCTCACACTTTGTGCCTGTAGGACACATCACCTGCTGTGGTCAGAAAAGACATCACAGCCATGGAGAAATTCATGTTTCCTTCCTCTCTCCCAGAGACAGACCAAAGTGATTGGACAAAAGTGTCTTCCTCTGGTTTTATTTCTTCAGCTTTCTTATTTAGCTCTTCTTTTTCTTTATTTAGCCCTTTCTTCTTTAATTCATCCAAAATGGGGAGAAGCTGCTTCATCCCAGTTTTCTGCAGGGTTTTGGAAGTACAATAGAAAGATTTAAGTTCTCTTGGAATAGGAAGAAATCAACATATCTTCATCACAAAAGACATTATATTTTAACACTGGTGATTACCTACCAGAAACCTTTACAATTTCTGAATTACTTAAACTATGGTAATTCTTTTTCCTGAGCTAAGGGGCCATCAACAAGCCAAGACCAGGTGTGCTTATTTTACATTTTTATTTTCAGGGCACACATATCTTTTAAACAATATTGTTACAGTAACACATTGTTTCTGCCCTGATAATAATTTTTTTTTGATAATCAAGAAATATTTGGCTACATAATTCACAACAAATAATTGTTCATTATATGCTTCTGTTTCACAACAGCACAACCTTTTTGAGCACAAACTTGAAGAAGCTGCACTTTAAGTGTTCTTCAGTGTGCTGCCATGAGGTAAATAAAGGGTCACAGTACTTGAAAAGAAACCTCTCACACAGAGGGAAGAAACATGTATTGATTGCAGAGGTTTGAAATGTTCTTTAAAGACTAATGTCCTCCCTTCCAAGTCTGAAAAACTTCTAAAAGCAAAACAAACTAAAAAAAATTAAAAAAATCCTAATATTTAACAACTCTTCTTTTACAAAAGGAAAGTCTCACTCATACCAAAGGGTCTTCAAAAACATAACAAGGTCCAAGTCAGGATGGAAGAGTTAATCATGAGTGTATGTACATGGAATTTCATACATTTTCTGTATGTTTTGAATATATTTACAGAACCTGCAGTGGTTACACTAAATGGGTGCTAAAGTAATAAGAGCCAGAAATTGATGATTTGGGCGCTTTTTTTTTTTTTTGGTTGGTTGGTTGGTTGGTTGGTGTTGTTAAATAAAATAAACCACAAACAAATAGTATTAGAGACAAAAATTGGTGCAAATCATCAGCTAAATATTTTCCCCTGGAGCATAATGTTATTCTTATATAAGTAATGAGTCAGTGAGCACACAGACAAGCATCTGAAATAAGTACACCATATACAAAATTAAATGTATTTCAGGACATCAGCTATAGACAGAACCTGATTTGTAGGTTAGGCACAACAATGAAACAAAAAATAAAGTCTGAGTTGTTGGGGTTTTGTTTGGTTGGACGGTTGGGTTTTGAGGGGTAGAAATAATTTAAAATATTTTCAGTAATTGCTGCTTTATTTTCAAGTGTAACTAGAGTTTAAAAGTCATGGCTGAGTAACCCCCACTGACACAAGCCTGTGCAATTTATATTCTCAGAGGTGAATTCCACACAAGCTTTACATGGATGTCATCCAAAAGTGTCTGTTTAATCACCAGGGCAAATTCCATTTGGGCAAAACAGGACAACAACACCTCCAGAGCTGAGCTGGCTGGCAAAGTTGGGGGCATTTTCCTCTCTACTGTAAGACCTGAACCTTGGCTCTCTCCAAAACATCCTACTGAATGGGATGAGTGGAAACCCCTGAACTGGAGCTCTCCAGCACAAGAGAGAGCTGTCAGCACTGCATCCACACTGCTCCAATGAAATCCAGGCTTTCCCAGCCTCCTTCACATGCTGAGTATTAATCTTTCTTCCCAGAAATTTGAGGAATTGATGCCCTGAGATTTTTTGTTTTCTTTTTTTTACCATTATTAACATTACATTTTGTAGCAAATGCTACTTGTAGGCCCCGAGAGGAAACAAGCTGTCTCTTCCAATGCAATAGAAAAGATCATTTTACTATGTATTTAACTGTTCCACAACAGCCACCCAGGATTTATACACAGCTTTCCACACCAAAATAAAACAAGTCCCTTATTTCTCCCTCCTCTTACATCTCCCTCTCTGGTCACTGCACACAACATGTGCTGTTCCTAGATAATTGCCACTAGCAGTAGTTCCCACACGAATCCCTCAATAGGCTTGCATGGCTTTTTTCTCCAGTCTTCACTTTATATTGAAATAAAGATTTGATTCAGCATAACATATCCTGCACAGGCCATTAAGCATTATTTCTATATGAAATAGAATGTAAACCATCTCCTACCCCTTCAACTAAAAATGTTACTTTAACAGTCTTTGCTTCTGCCTGTGAATTAGCCAAATCAACCTAAATTATTTGTAAATTATTTACAGCTTCAACAGCCTGATTCAAGAAAGAGGAATAGAATACTTGAATCAAACAGGGGTAAGAAATTCTAAGTTAATAATGAATAGGGGGTAAGACTGTTTTCCCCTCCCCACCAATGCCTTCATTTCCATGAGCTACAGGAAAGCAGAGACATTCTTGTCATGGAAGAAAAAAGATTTGAAAATATTTAGTAAGTTGTACGAAGCTGGTTGTGCCCAAATCTCTACATTTGCAACCACCAGCAGGGTTTTTATTTCATAATATTTGCTAAATGTAACAGTGGGGAAAAGTCCTCCTGTTGAGGATTTTTTCTTCTTTTTCCCTGAAGATTATTTCTCAGGATTATCTCTGTTACATATTCTGGTTTTAAGGCATTCATAGTAAAGATAAATGAGTAGACACTGAAGGATGGTGTCCATATCCCTTTAAATTTAGTGGAAAGGTTGCTGGAGCTGTCAGGGGGGAAGGAAAAAATCATTTGATTTTACAGAGATGGCTAGTAATCTTTTCTTCATGGATACATCTATAGCCATCCAGGACCTGATAGCTTTTTCTGTTTTCTCTTACTGGATTTCATGAGCCATTGATAATATATGAAGATTACAAAAGCAATGTATAGCAATTTCAGATGCAACAGTGCAGTATTTCAAACACTGGCATGAGAAATCGAGAGATAAAGTTAAACCATGATTATTACAAAGAAAATGACAAATTTTAAGATACCATGTTTCACTTGTGATTTTATGCATTAGTTTGATTTGAAGATATTCAGTATTCCCTTCTATGCCTCATTTATTCAGCTGCTGATAATACACAGATTCAGTGCAGCAAAAACAACCTTATCCGGAGAGGACATCAGCATGAGAATTAACCTTGAGTGGCAGAAGCTGATCTGTGCTTGGTAACTACTAAAGAGTTTGACTTCCTTAGGAAATGCCGCTGTGAGGAGACAGACAGGAGGTCTGGGCTAAATCCCCTCAAGATCAGATCTGAACAAACAATCTGAATGGCACGGTTATTGTTTGTCTATTTTAGTTGATAACTTGAGAGTTTTTACCATAGTTTTATATGTCTAACAAGAACACGTTTTTGGCTTAAAATATAAAATACTAAAATTGATGCAAGCTCTTTGTATGGGAGAGAATATTATAAATGCACTTAAATCACAATACCTCATATGGATGGATGGATGGATGGATGGACCCTAACAAAAATTTCCCAAGTTTTATACAAAAGAAGAGGTAAGAAAATATGCCTAAAAAGTCTAGTCCTTTGGATACCCAGCCTACTAAAATAGAGAATAAAAATCCCACTACTTTCAGTGGGCAGCTCCAAGGTAACACAGTGAAATTCAGTAGGAAGCAAAAATGAGACAGCAAGAACATACTTTGTTTTAAATTTCAGCTGGAAGACACTAAAACCAGAAATGGGGATAAAGAAGCCAGCACTGAGCAACTTCAGTTTGTTCATTAAAAACTCACAAATATCTGTTCTAATGTATCACCAGCTTCCTAAATGAAGAGCACTGATCATCTGAAAAGCAAATGTTACTTCCAGATTTAGATAGGAGAGTTTCTGAAGCTACTTTAAAAAGCACAAATAATGCCAAGAAGAGCAAGCTAGCAACACAAAGCAAGCAGAAGACAGAGAATTACCAAAATGGACAGAAAGTGTGTTTAGGAACTTCAACAGAAAACCTGATCTTCTACTTAAAAAATTCTGCACAAGCAAAGAAATAATGAACTCCTAAACATAAAATCACCTTTTTTTTATGTACCACATAATCATGTCTTTTTTCCTGATTCTGCGTAAATAGTGAGATAACATTTTCTCATCCAGTCCCTGGATAGCACACTTAAAATAATCAAGGGAAATCACACCATGTGAGTTCACAGCTCTACCCTTCAACTTGCAAAAAATATCTCAAAAATCTCCTCAAAATACACACTACTAAAGAAATAAATGTGTCAGGGTATGAAAGAATCATCCTGTTCAGTTGGAGGGACTCATATTTAAAGAAACTGAACAATTATTTGGTCCACCACAACACACAGCCCCCAATGACATAGAACAAATTCTCTTTATACCTTGCTGCCATTCCCCTCTAATTCAGAATTTAAGTAGTGATTAGGAGAGCATGATAAAATATCTTAAACATTTTCCATAAAAAAATTTCAAATACAAAATGCACGAGGAAGAGTGAGAGGAAATGCAAAAAAGCTGTAGGCCCACACTCAGACAAGTACTCTAGATATTTAATGCACATACTCCAAAAAAAATATTTATTACGTCAGTAGAACACATGGCTTTATCCAAACTTAAAAACCACAGCTTTAGGGCTGACCTTTAATTTCCTTGAATGCAGCCCTGCTTCTCTGAATTTGCAGTGAAGGTACATCCAAAACCAGAAAGAAACAAATGAGTTGTTTTGCCATCAGCCCAGGGTGGTTGGATACTCCTTGCACTGGGTGAGACAATTCATTCAGCCCACCTTAAGCTCATGAAACCATTCTGGCCCTTGATAAAAAGCCAATAAAGCCCAGGCAGAGCAGCCAGGGAGGGTTTTTTTCTCCCAGAAGGTTTAATGGTGATGTTGTGGCAGCAAAGGACGTTGCTGCAGTTTGATCTCCTTCAGTATCAGAGGAGCTGGTCCCTTTGCCATGGAACTTTTGTTCCTTAGAATCCCTAATTCTGTATTTTCTTCTATGCACTGGCACTGACAAAACAGGAACATGACACAAGAAGTGCTTGGCTGGCAGAGGAAAATTCATAATATTCTCTCCTTTACCCTGAGCAACTGATTTTGACACTGGGAATTTTCTGTAGCCATGCTGTCTCTAACCTCTGGAAATAGCAAAACAATTAAAAATTTAGGTAATTACTCAGAATACAGTAAAAAAATCATTGAGACCTTACGAGAAGACTAAATACACATATTACTGTACCAGTGAGTTCTGAAGCAAAAATTAAAATATTCATATAACCAACACATGGCGTGGGAGCTCATTCTAAATTTTGGTGTTAAAAGTTCAAGGATTGAAATTACAATTATCAAATAGAATAATTTGGTAATTAACAATAGTAAGTTAGTAATATTCTTTAGTAGCCAGATAGTAGCAGGTATTTAGAAATCTGTAAACTCTAAACTAGTCTACTTCAGGCTGTCTTTAAGAGGGCTTCTGTTTCCCTAAAAATATTGTTTCTCTTCAATTAAAATAGGAAAACTTAAAAGTAGTATATTTGAAAGAAAACAATGACTCTTTGTCATTGACAATGGAGGAATCGCCACTTCATAAACAGAAACCTACCTTCCCTTTCAGCCTTTTGATGAGATTGTGCTAAACTATATGGAAGTATGTATTAGAAGAAGGCCAGCTAAAGGCTGTTCATTTATTTGGAGAAACACACAAAAAAAAGCATCTGAACTGCTACAACAAGTGGTGGAAGAGACACAAGAATATTTTTTAAAGTGAAGAATTATACAATAATGAAAGTTTGTCAAAAAGGGAAGGAAATCCTAAAGCTTTAGCAGAAAACATCTCCTTGAAATGAATCAATGATCAGCTGAAAT
>JBBMKD010000216.1:5535566-5564321 GCA_037834095.1 Argya squamiceps | reverse complement strand
TAGTAAGTTAGTAATATTCTTTAGTAGCCAGATAGTAGCAGGTATTTAGAAATCTGTAAACTCTAAACTAGTCTACTCCAGGCTGTCTTTAAGAGGGCTTCTGTTTCCCTAAAAATATTGTTTCTCTTCAATTAAAATAGGAAAGCTTAAAAGTAGTATATTTGAAAGAAAACAATGACTCTTTGTCATTGACAATGGAGGAATCACCACTTCATAAGCAGAAACCTACCTTCACTTTCAGCCTTTTGATGAGATTGTGCTAAATTTTATGGAAGTATGTATTAGAAGAACGCCAACAGGTATAGATACAACAGGTGGTGGAAGAATATTTTTTAAAGTGAAGAATTATACAATAAAGAAACTTTGTCAAAAAGGGAAGGAAATCCTAAAGCTTTAGCAGAAAACATCTCCTTGAAATGAATCAATGATCAGCTGAAATGATGAGTAAAAAGGTGTTCTAATTTTTTACATAGTATTAAAACCAGATGGGAAAAGTCCTCAAATACAATGCTGTACAAATTGAGCAAGGAATATACATATGTATGTATATATGTAATATATATTCTGTACATGGAAGACTGCTGGCTGTATTGTTATGCCAGAAAACAGCAGTCAAGCACGGGAAATTCACTTCATATGTGAATAAAAGCAAGGGAAACCCCTCTGCAAGTCTTGATATTTATCACCAGTACTGACAGGCAGGACACCATGCTGCTCTGTTTTGAAGGTGTGCTTCAAGCACCAAAGTAAAAGTGTATGTTGAGACCTAAAAATTATTTCAGTCAATAACTCTTCAGCAAATAAATTTGCCCATAAACACAATTTTAAAAATATATATATACACCTCATAAAGTTGTATCATGGAATAAGAATTAAAATAATGTATTTGACCTTAAAATAATTTCCCTTTCTTATGAGAAATGATTGATCTACTTGTATAGATCAATGTTTTGCTTTCAGTGATTGAAGGGGTATCATTTTCAGGTAAATAATATTAACTCATAAAGAAGGTTTCTAATTAATTTTTCACTCATGTTTTGAAGTCTGATATTTTATAGAGCTTTAATTTTGTTCACCAACATATTTAGTACATAAAACCTCTCTTGTGATAACTGCTTTTCTTCTTGCCATGTAATTTCTGTTGTTTGAAATGTTAAGGAATCTGAAATGCATAAAACATGGCAACAAAGCACCATTAAATGCTACATAATGTGACAGGGGAAAAGGATCACTGAAAATTGTTATTACTTGAAATAAACTCCATTAATAAACAATTTATTTATTTAGAAAACAAGAACTCCCTAGACAGTAATAAAATAGCATTTTTAATGCTGTTAACTGTGGAAGCTCCAAACTCCTAAGAGCTTTGAGCCACACAATTTCTATTTTCTTTCTCTCTAAAGCTTCTCTTTGGCACAGCCCTGAAGGAACAAACTACAAAAGCATCACGAGCCTTTGTGACAGCCTTTTTCTCTTTCTTGTTAGTGAAGAAGATAAGATTTATTTTACTGTCAGAAAATCAAAAAATGAGGAAGTATTTTGATAGCTGAGGAAAACAAGTTTTGATTCTGTGTAGCCAGCATTGAAGTCACACCCTGAATCGACAGAAACTCCTTTGCACTTGACAGTTTTCATCACATTAGGGAAAAGAATCTCTCAGCAGTTTCAGATGAAGATTTTGATCTCACTTCTATTGCTGGAAACTCAGAGTAATTCCAGCAAAGTGCTTAATCCTGCCAGAACATCTTGGTAGTAATGTTATAATCCATATTTATTTTGGCCCAAGTTGTTCCTCCCTCTTGTTCCTACCAAGGGATTGCTGAGAGCAAATGAATAACCAAGAGTCCAGAGATGGTTTTGTGAAAGACAGAGGGAAAAAAAAATCAACACCAAATTGAAGGGGAGTGGGGGGGGAGAGTGGGAACAAATGGATACAATGGGACACAGAAAAGAACTAAAATATCCCTACAGCACCCTCTCTAAAATAAGCAACCACCAAAAAAAATCATCAGCTTTGCCATCTGGCAAACTACAAACAGCTTCCCTCCAAGGCTGGCACAGCTGCCTTCATTTAAAGGTCAGGTGCTGGTCAATATTTAAAAAAAAAATCTCTCTCCCAGATTAATCAAGGAGGATTGCTTCCTAAAATACCCTTCCTGAGAATCAGTGTGAAATACTAAAGGAAAACTTATCCAGTGCAGCATATTCTGACATTTACTATGGAACTTGAGGGAAGATGACAGAGAGAAGAAAAATACAATTTTAATCCCACATTTTTCCTGTTAAAAAGAGAGATTACTTAAATTATTATTTAAATTATGATTTTATTAATCCGTCTTCATAGCAATGAATATTACAAGAAGAGCAATTTTCACTTCCATTTATACTGTGACCTATATTGCTTGCACGTGCACATTTTTTAAGAAATAGAACATCAGAGTAACAGGAGACAGAGGCTTATTTGCATATTAAATACACATTATTTCATTGGCTTTGACGGTAAGAAGATTTTTCTTATCCATTTTGGAAGCACTGAAGTTAGGAGAATAGTTATGGGAAATATTAACAGCTGATTAGAGCTTTGTTCTGGACTTAAAACTCTCCAGAAGCTTGTGCCAGGTGCTTGGTTTTATTTTGTCTGTGCCTGATTGTATTTTCTACACAAAAGCCACTGGCACCAACAGCTCTGATTCAGATTAGTTTTTCTTCTTTAGGTAAATGGGGGAAGGTGCAGTTACTCAATAATTTTGTCCATCAATTGCACCCCTTTTTTCTCTCCTTTCATTCCTACCAGCAGGAGCAACTGGGAATTGTGGTGATTACTCAGGGTGGCAGCACACCTGTGAAATATGGCCACAAATCCCTTTCCTGGAACAGGCATAATCCTACTGAGGCAAAACCAGAAATCCAGTTCCTGGCAGAAACATCAAGAACTTGGGAGATTCAGAGGCAAAACTGATGTTTTTTTCATGTGTCAGAGACCTTGGGAGCCTTTTTTTTTTTTTGAAAGTTACCTAAGGGACAGTATAAAAAACATGGGTTTTGTCAATCAGCTTTTATATCCTTATGTAATTGCTGAAGTAAAAAAGCAAAAGTAATTTTCTGATCAAAGTCCTTTCCTGTGGAAGGCAATTACCTAAACTGAAGAACAGAGAAGTGCACGAGAAACTTGTACTCATCCTAAATCTCCTGAGTCCTCCATGATTTTACAGGGATCAATAGGAAGAGAAAGGAATAGAAATCAATTGGTACAGACCAATAACCAGGATACTCCCAGGGATGACTGCCTTTCCAAAGGAATTTCCCTTTCCCCTTTCTTCCCCTTTCCCTGTCTTCAAGCCCTGCTACCCTGGTTGATTCGGGGTTTTGAGATGCTGCTAATGAGAATTTTATCAGTCTTAAGCATTTAATTGATTTTTACCTTCAGTATCATGCAGCACAGTCTCCATAGGAGGGGAATTAAGAACCGCCAATCCCACACACTCTCCCTACTTATCTATTATAGCCCTTGCTCTTCTGCTTCCTTCTTTTCACAGGGAGCATTTATTGCCCTGCCTCAGCACACAAAGCCTTTTCCCAGCCACATCAGGGAAAGCTAACAGAACAAATACTGTTTAAGTCCCCCAAAGTCTTGTAAAACCCCAGGAATAATGGTGAGTCTCATTACGTGAAGATGAAAAAAGGAAGAACTAGAGGCTTGAACAATCATTATCTTGAGCCCAAACTACTCTGCTAAGACCTTGCAAGACCCTTAGGTCCTTAATGGATGTGAGGAAATAAACGCATTCTGATAATAACATTCATCACTCTGTGTGAGATTTTTTAAGCCATTTTCAAGTAAAAGCACGATCTCAATGGATGACAGGATTGTGACAGGTTTCTGTCCCCTCTTACAAGCCAGAATGTCACTGTAAATTGCTACACATAAAAAGTGTAAAATCTCAATGCATTATCAAAAAGAAGGTGTTGGAAATTGAAATTGAAAATAATTTTATATACACTAAAGATGTCTGCTTACAGAATGTCTTGACAAAAATCTAGTGTATGCACAGGCTTATCTTCCATGAAGCTCATAAAAGAGACACACCTGGTTCTCTAACAACCCTTAAATCTTGTTTCCACTGATGTATTGCTATCAGATTAAGACCTGTGAAGTACAAAGCAAAAAACCCATGAATATTAAAGCATCCCCAGAATTTGGGAGCACTTTGCATAAGAAAGTTACCACAGTAAATTAGAAGTGCTTTTTCATTTCAGCAGAGTGCACTGCAGCATGTTGTCAGGCAGAGAAGAACTCTGAAGCACTGTCCAGGAGAAATGAAGAGTCCAGTTAGCTGATATACTTTAATTAGAATCTAAATGTTCCTCTCAGTGAAAACCTCTGAACAACTCAATTAAACCCATACTGATGCAACACCCTGAGCTGTGTGCTGCTTCATTTTCAAACCACAGGAGCCAGGACAGAACTCACTGTACAACAGAATTGTACACTCCCCTTCAGAGGGGTGGAAAGATCACTTGGAGACGAGATCAGGCTGCCTGTTCAGGCTGAGGTTTTGCCACAGGCACTCTGTGCTCTTTGGAGCTTTTAGGCAGTTTATTTTTACGGCAGACCCATGGCAAATAGCACATTGCTGATTTAATTAATCCCATAAATAACCTTTGCGAAGCCGAGTGCTGAGGCTACAAGAGGTGGCATTAATCATATATCTTTGTTTGAAGAGCTACAAAAGTTGTTTTGAGCCAGATTTTTTTGGTTTAATATGTAACTGAGCCTAACAAGAATATCTAGATACCCAGTAATCAGAATATTACCTATACTGAATTACATAATGCATAGAGAACAGAGGCTAAACACAGTTTCATCTAATGTGTTTGAAATGCGATAGAATGAAAACCAGAAGATTATCTTGGTTCTTGGGTATAGACATATGTCATGCCATTATCTAAATATCTTAAAAAGAAGAAAAATATACATTCCAAATGGATCTTATGCCTCAAATTAATAACAATAGCACATAAATATTTAACAGAAAAACTATAATGCCTTTAAACCAATTGAGAAATAATTTCACAGGAATCTGCTATTGAAATAATTTCACAGGAATCTGCTATTTTCAGAGCCATTATAGCTCTCAATAATGTAAGCCAAACTGAATTTTGCCAATTCAAAAGTGAGAACCAGTGAGAAAACAAGGCATAATCACACTGTCCCTATCCCAGAAAAGAAAAAGCAGAGCTAGATGAAGTGCCTTGGTTAATGAAAGAGGAGGCAAAATGGCTCATAATCAAAAAAACCTTTTGATTATGACAGAATTTCCTCTCTATCTCTTTATACTGCCTAGAAAGTCTCTATTTATCACTATGATTTGCAAGACTAATATTGACTGTGCTGTATGATTCAAAGCCACATACAAGCCATCAGGAATTGTAGCAACTTTCAGTCTACAAGCATTCACACAGAAAGGCACAATGCACTGATTGGCAACCTCAAAAGAAGAGGTTTTTACATTTCTTACATATAAGGCACAAGAAAAGCAAAGACTTCATTTTAGTATGAAGTACATTTTAATGTACACTACTTCTATTTTTAATTTATCCCTTCATTTTTCTTTTTCATGCACAACAGTCTTCTATTTTAAGACTGCTCTTGAATGTTGAACTCTTGGTAATGAATCTACTTAAAATGTACGTGTTTCCATATAGCATAAAAATATAGCAGGGAAAAAAATGTTACTAAGTCCACTGTCAACTAAACTGAGCTGTCCTCTTCAGAATATACATGGGAGAGATGCAATGGGGACATTTCATCATTTTAGTAAATGATAAGTTGAGGGTTGTTTAACTCAGTGTGGATTTCCCTTAAGAGTTTAATGGTGGTATAAACTCATGCATAATCTATCTTAGAAAGGGAGGGACTTCCTGTAGATGTGATTAAATTCAGGAATAACACAGGCATCTTCAGGCATAATGCAGCACTGAGCAGTTATAAAGCAGTTTCATTGGCAAACTCCTGCAGGAAAATGGAAAACAGATGAGAGTTTGATATCACACACCTTCTTCCTCACCCACAAGTGGTTTACTCTACACACAGGCCTTTCCAAGACTCTGTAGAATTCACCCATTCAAATATGGATCTTTAGCACAGTAAAGCATTAGCTTTATTATTTCAAAATACCTCCAAGGGTAGAGCAAACCCAAACGTTTTGGAATAGCAGACGTTTATTCTGTAGGTGTCACCACTGCAGGCAGCAGGACCAAACTCTGCTCCCAGTTACACCAAGAAGGAGTTGAAGAGGAGTTTGCACCAGCAAAAGAGAGCTCAGTGAGGACAGGCTCTAAGGGGTATGAAATAGTAGTTCCAGCTGGGGTAGGTGCAGCTGTCAGATCTCAGAAGAAACCATCCAAGACTGTGTTGAGGAAAAGCTGTGCTCACTTGTTTCCAAACCTAAGCATGTGAGTGAAACATCCACAGGAGATGGATACAGGCTTTAAAAGGAGAGTTTCTTTCTCTCCCTGGAACACATTTGCTTTCTGGGAGTTAGAGCACTTTGAGGAGCACACAGCAGATTCACCCAAATTGGCTGTTAGCAGGCAGAAAAATGTCCTGTTGAACAGAAATTTCTCCTCGTGGTTTTCCAGACTGAAGTAGGAGCTGCCTCAGCCAGGCTGAAAAGGGCCTCCCACACCTCGTGCTTCCTCTGAAACTGTTTGGTGGACCAGATCAAAGCACTTCCAGCATAAAGATTCAACTTGCCTGCAGTTTGTAAAAAGACAAGTCCCTGGCTATTTAATGTACCTAAATACAGATGACTGGACAGAGCTTAACAGATGCCAAAAAATATTCCAGCTTTAGGGTAAAATAACAATTTTGCTGCTTTAACATTCCCAAATATTTTAACTTTAAAAACCACCATACTTCCCAGTACTCCCATTACTTCTCACTCTGTAATATTCTGACACTTCTCTTTTTAGAAAAAAAAATTAAAAGGCAAAACAAAGGTGTGCTACATGGGAGATAAAGAAGTCTGGAATTTGCTCTCCTATGACCATGTTCAATTAAAGAACACAGCAAGAAACCAAAAGAGCACCCCAAGGAAATCAGTCAGATTAACTTAGATCTGAATTATTTGTAAATTTCCAAATTGGAATATTGTCAATAACACCTTCCCTTGATTAGTGAAAAAATAATTACTCAATGCATTTATCGGATGTGGAGGTCAGTGCAGTATTTAAACTGTGGCCTAATTGCTTTTAAGAAGTCACCATTTAGTCTTATTGACGTGCATCTTAGAAATTTGTCATTGTTCCTCTACACTTTATTGCATTCAGGAGACAAAATTACACCAAATGTGGTTTTACACAATTGCTTTAAAAGTGTCATCCAGCCCCTGTTCAGTGTGCAAAGTGACATCAGTGGATTTTTACACTCATCTGCCCAGATAGAAAGGGCTACAAGGGGACCAAAGGAATGGAAAAAAATCCATCTCTGAGTTTTGTATGCAGAGACTCATGAACATAAAGAGCTGGGAAATTCCATTTAAACACATCATTTCTCAGTAAAATAAACTGCTTCCCAGTTAACTTCACCAGGCTCAGCACATGGTGTGCAGACTCCCTCACCTCCAGCTTAACCAGGGGTGGGAGCATCATTCCAGAGGAAGAATACACTTTTCTTGCTCAGATTTCTCCAGGGAAGAGGGAAAAGTAATGAGCTTGATTTAGTTGGACAGAGTTGAGAAAGACAAACATTCACTTCAGGGAAAGAGGTCAGTGTATTCCAAAAGAGGTAACAGGCAGTCATGAGGCAAATGATCTTCCTGAAATGAAGTCCCCGTCCAAAATACACTTTCAAGTATAATCTCAGTATTCTTAGTTCTTATGAATGTTTTTTTTTTTTTGTAAATTTGTCTTTCCTCTTAGAAGAACGCACTTAACTAACTTGAAAGTAAAAGCAGATAAAAAGCTTAGAAAACTGAAAAGTGCTGATTTTCCAAAACAGCAGATAGTAAGAGGAAAAAGTACCCAGACAGTGGTTCCTATCTGTATATATATCTCTATCTCTATCTATCTATATAGATATATCTCTGCTTATAGGGACACATGCAAATAGCTGGTGTCAAATTACAGATGACAAAGATTTGCTTAGGTTTTTAAATTCAAAATTTAAAGAACGACTCCTACTCAATTTTCCCAAGAGTTATTTCTTGATATTTACCTAAAGCTATGATTTAATTTTTCAACTGTTAATCCTCTTGCCTCTATTTTTCTATGTATCACAGGACAGGAACAAAACACTGTGGACAGCTTTGGCAGAACACTGGAAATGGAGAAATGAAAAGTTACTGAAAAACACTTGAATGTTTAATACTATGCTCTTGTGATAACATATGGGAATTTCAACAGCATTTTCTTTTACTGAATTCCTTTTTTTAATTTTGCAAAGAGAGAAGATATTATTTGGCATAGAAATACCCTTTTGTAGTTCTGAATTTATACACTGGATAGATGAACAGATAAATTCTCATTTCTCCTGCTCTTGGTGCTTGGTTGGGTACAGTTTTCAATAGCAGGTTACAAGGCAACAGCTCATCAGTCCATAATGTGAGAGTTACAGTCTCCAAATAAAAGAAATCTTCTTTCTTGCATTAACACTAAAATGCTTTCAAGTTTCCAACAAATCAATAAGTATTTCATTTTGCTATTTTGGAAAAAATAAAAGTAATCCCAAGGGGACTTGGCAAAAAAACCAAAACAACCAACCAACCAACCAAAAAAAGCCAACAAAAAACCCCACAAAGAGCAGTAAGAAACTCCTGTACAGCTGAGTCTAAAAAGTTGTGACTCTTCTGTGGGGTGTGAGATGACTCTTGTTCAAATTCACCTCATGTTTAATGTCCCCACAAGGAACTTCATTCTCCCTCTTTCCCAGGATAGCAGGAATGTTGTTACCATGCTGCAACAGACCTCCCAAAATCAGTCGTCTTCATGCTCTTCAATTTTACATGAAACCCTGAAATATTCATTGGGACAAATAGAGAGTGTTGAAAACGAGTTTATAGCTTTGGGGTTAGGGCACTTGGCTGCTAGGGACAACACCTCAGTGCCAATACCTTTCCCAGTGAATATTTAAATATTTATACAAAATTGAACACCTGCAAAAAGACACAGAGGGAGATCTCCTGCCAAGTGGGTTAGAACACCTCCCAGAGATGATCTGAGGTGAATGGTTCTAGAAAAAGCATGAGGGCTATTCAGCCAAATCCAGCAGCTGAAGGAGTTTTTTTCAGTGAAGAAGCCCAGTCAAACCAACCCTGGAATTGATAAAATAGTATTATAATAATGATAACAATTACAATGCAGATTAAAGATTTTGGTTTAAGAGCCACTCTATAATTTTTTTCTTATACAAGCTGGGATAAGCCTTTCTCTTGAACCATAAACCTGGTCAAAGGAAATAGAATTTCTCTTTGTAAGCTGTTCCATGGTATGGAAAACAAAAACCCCCGAGTGATTGAAAATTTCATTTTATCTATTTTTCTATTCTTTGCTTTTACTATTACAGTAATCCATAATGCTTCAGAACAGCTAAAATATTCCTCATTTTAAATATTGTTTAGTTTATTATCTTCCCAATTAAAATTTTAAAGACTTTTTTGCCAAAATATTGTCTCTTTTTCTTTGAAACCCATGATCATGTATAAATAAAAATCACACTGAACGTTTGACCAGTGTTTGAAAATCTTTTGAGCCCAAGTCAATATTCTGACAAATAAAGGTCGGGTGTGTCAGATACAAAATCATTTCTGTAAAATGGTTTTGCAGTTGCTGACAGCTTCAGCTATTTACATTTTTTTGCAGGTCCAAAGCAATTTAAACACTTTCAGGAAGGTCCAAGAGGTTGTGTTCAGTTTCTCTGATTGTAGAACCATCCACAAACAGAATTGGCAACAAAATCTACTTCCCAGAATTCAGGAGATGTTTTAGCAATCCCATCCCTAATTAATTTGCTTAATCCCCTTTTGAACCCACTGCTACTTTTGATCTCCACAGTGTCATGTTGCAAAGACAACAATCACATTCCAATTGAATCCACTACCTGAGATTTTGCTGGCATCTTCTTTTTCCATCTACCACGATTTCTTCAACACAGACTGTATGCCAGATAAATCACTTTGAAAGAGTATCTTTGTAGAATATTCCTTCAGCAGTTCTGGTTCTGTTTCCTAACGCTAAAATCAATATTTAACCTACCCTCAGAAACAAAAATAATGCATAACATTAAAATTCTCTTATTTGCCACAAAGATCTGAGGGGAGTAATTGAAAAACTAAAACTAGCTGAAACAAGTTTTGAGAAATGAAATGCAGATCATTGTAGCACAGCTTTAAACTAACTGAGGTAACGTGTACATTTATAGCATTGAAAATGGATGGCAGCATATACTTTACAGTTTACTGAGCCCTATCGATAAAAGCATCAACATTTTTCACCCAGACAAGGTTTCATGTTCCTGTCAAGCAGCTGGCTAAGCACACTCCATCTTCCCTCCCAGGACGCAATCACAGCCATCAGTACAATTCCACAGCCACCCCTTTCCCTAAACGCCCACCCTGTACAAGAGACCCTGTCCACTTGTTTGTTTTGCCATTTAAAGCAAGCAGCAGAAGCCTTGTCTCAGCAGCAAACACACTGGAAACAATTTGTCAGCTTTTGCAATTTAACTGGCTCTGTGGACCTTCCCCTGTGCACTTTGTGAGGCAACACGTTCCCATCAATCCATCAACATCCGCCAGGTTCCACTCTCATTGAGAGCTATTCAGGAAACCCAGATCACACAAAGCTCTGCTAACTCTCCTCGATGCCTTAAGTTTTAGTTTCCATGTTTTTCAGATTCTGTGCTGCCCAGGGGTGCAGTTCTGAGCCTCAAATTAAGTGTTAGTCAGCTCTCTTCACAGAATAAGTAGACAAAACAAATCTTTTTCCTGCTGAAGACCAAGAACAACTTTCAGGCCCAAAAGCACAAACAAGAGCGGACTGAAGAGAGGAACAAGAAGGATGGGACCTCACAACCTAAAACTGTAACTGGACAATTAAACCCCAATGTGCAAATGGACCAAAACACATAAAAATGTGAGGCTTCGTGACTGGTCAGCCATTTTTGTGACCATTTTAGGTCCACCTTGGGTGTAGCCCTGGCCAGGCTCTTGTCCTGCCCAAGGTGGATCCTAAAAGCCTTCCAATAAATATGTACTTTATTCTCTAGCTCTGTCCAGTCTCTGCTCCAGGTCAGCCTTCCTAAGGCATCACCTGATCTAACAAGAACACTGAAATTATAAAAATCTTTTGTATTCATGACTCTTTTTTCTCCCCACACTCTGCCACAAACTTACTTTCCCTCATACGCACACATTTACACCCCTTTTTGCCCCTTTTGTCTTTAACTGATTTCCATGCAGACTGAGTAAAACTGTGAAAGTTTCTACAGCTGCAGGGGATTTCAGGATGGCTTCTCTGCACAGCTGCAGGCAGAGGTTATCTTTTTGTTGGTACCCAGGTCTTGACAAGTTAATTCAGGAGCAGTTGCTATGCTGGAGCATTTTCTTTGCTATTCCCCCCTACATGAGTTAACCCAGACTGCACTGAAGAAACCTGGGGACAACTGAACTTGGCAAAAACATGAGAAAGATGTTTCCCAGTAAAGATTCATGAGAACTCTGTGACTGATTTCAGATTAAACAGTCAGCCAGTACTGCAGTCTTGGTGGAAATCAGTTCTCTGTCAGAGCAGAAGAAAGGGTGGTTTAGCTGAGTTTCTTTGGGTACTCTGCTATGTGTAATGAAGACGTTATGGAGAAAAAATAATGATATCACATTAAAAAAGGACCCTCAAACACTGGAAGATTGGATCTAAAATGCCTCAAAAAATCCACACCCAAACATCTGAGGCAGAAGGGCCTATCTGGTTCCAAGGCAGAGGCAAACAAAAGCAGCCTTTACAGACAAGACAATCGGTGTTATCCACAAAAAGGGTCGAGACACGCCATTGATTTCCAATTGTTTGCAGGTGGAAACAACAGAAATTGGCACCACCTGCTCAGATAAATCACTGACTGCAGCAACTGAATGCTGCTGCAGCTCCAACAGTGCAGTAAAAACCCCTCACATCACCAAACCTCTGCTGGCTCTGATTAGTGCCTAGAAAAGTAACAGACTGCAGATGACAAATAAGAAGGAGAAAGGATATGCACAGGAAAAATTATCCTTATTAGAGAATATGCAAACACTCTAATGAGGTGAGCTCACTGGAGCCAACGCAATTTAATAGTGCAGAGGAAAAGGCCATTTGTTAATGGGTTAAAAATCTGACAAATCCTCAAGCCCGTTGCTACATGTCACCAAAGGCAGAGAACTGAAAAAAATTCAGTGTGACAGTGTATTCTGAAGAACAGCCAAGTACCAAAGGAGTGGAGCTAACCCAAGATGTGTGACCTCTAAGGCACTTTTTAATTTCTTATTGAACAAGGACTGAAAGCTTTCCAAGAAAGAGCTCCTGAAAGCTGGGAATTCTGTTCTGGAAAACTGTTTTGGGTTTACATGGCAAGGTTATGGTAGCAGAGGGGGCTACTAGAGTGGCTTCTACAAGAAGCTGCTGGAAGCTTCCCCTGTATCCACACTGGCACAGGCTGTTCCCAACAACCTGCATCCCATGGAATAACTAACATTAGCCACTGGAAAAGACAAAGACAAACATTAACATTTACTTACCCTTGTGTCCTCCCAAAAAAAAAAAAAAAAAAAAAAAAAAAAAATATCTATATCTCTATATATATATATATACACCAAACTGATAAATATTGCAGTGGCTGAAAGAAGAAAAAAATTTATTACAGAAACGCATTTTCTGCTGCTGAGAATACTGTTGTGCAAATAGAAGCAGCACAAGCATCTTTCTAAGGTGAGAAGGCACAGCCCACTGATAATGCCCAAGGAAATGACTAACACAGTTTTATATTTTTTAGGACATTTGTATCAGTGGCTGATGCAGCACTATTTCTTTAAATGCACCTCAACACCCTCTGGCTTTGGGATGTGGTTTTGGAGTCCTGTTCTTTAATATTCTTCTAGTATTTTTTGTTTAATTACACTAAGGTTTACGTAGCTCTTGAAGAGTATTTGACCTTTGGGCATAAAAAAATATGATAAACCAAAATGTTCTGGCCATCAGTCCTCAGTCCAGAGATCTTGGATATACAGCGATCAATTTAAAATACATTATATGTCTTCAGTAGTTTTCTTAAAGGAAAAACAGCTTGCAATGAAGTATTTTCCAAAACTAAACCTTTGTATATTGATGGCTGACACTGAGCCACAGTAGTTCACAAATTCAAGTTCCAAAACAATTGCCAAGTTTATTTAGCCATCTTTCACACAAAGAAAGAGGCAAAAAATTATTTAATGCATACAATTTTACATATTTCTTTTAAATTATTATCTTTAGGGGATTTAGAATCCAGGAGAAAAAAAATCTATAAAATATTGGAGGTTTTTTTGGCTGGAAGTATAGAAAGAACTGTTATTTAGTGCTATTAAGATCTACTAATACTTTCATTGCAATTGTAAAAAGTCAAACACAGGTAATTTTTCAAATGCTGAGAGAAACTACCATTATGCTGATGATCTTCATTTGCATTGTTAAAAAGCAATTGTTCTTGCTTTAGTAAGAGCAGGAAAATTGTACCTGGCAAAGCATTTGCACTCCTGAAGCAGAGCAATGGATCACTTCCAGCAGGGTAAAACCAAGTCAGGGATTCCATTAGCACAGAGAAAGCAGCTGCACATCATCACTTGGAGTTGGTGGTCAGAGGGAAAACTTCATCCCAGGCAGTTCCATGAGTTGCTTCAGCAACTGCCTAATTCAGGTTTATGATGAATTTCCTGGCAGCTTGAGCAAAGACAGAGGAGGAAAAAAGCCTCAGACACTGAATTGTAAAAAGATAACAAGAAAGAGAACACAGTCACTTAATAGAGAAAAGAGACAATCACCACAAAATTGAGAAAACTGAGACACAGCAGTGCCAAGCCAAACCACAACTGTGGGAGTTAGAAATTGTGTTCGATGGAGTGTTGATGACATCTCTAAAGCTACCTTCATTGATTAGTTTTCCCCAGCAGCTAACCATTCTCATGGTGCAATAGTTTCTTAAGAGTAAGGATTTAAAAATGTTAAGTTGAAAAGAAAAATCTATAATTACTAAACAGAGACACGAAACCAATTAATAGAGTGACTTCATATTTTGCATGTTTTGGTTGCCCTCTGCATTTTCAGCTGTAATATTTTACCTAGAAAAGAAAAAAGAAATAAACAATATTTTTTTCCTTCAGTAGGTGTTTATGGTGGCATCTCCAGTTTAGCCATCAGAGACTAGGAAAGTAAGACTACTGTTCAGTGTTTCCTTTTCTCCCCCAAATGCTGATGATGTGACAAGAGTGTCTAAAGTGCAGCTCCTGAAGCCCAGGTAGCAAATACTATATTTTCCCACCTAAACAGAAGGCCAAGAAGACAAACCCAGCATTAACATAATTCACAGATGCTATAAACCTAGCGGGGAATTTTTCTAATGATGTAAAATTGCTTTTCTGTCACAGAGATATGGAACATTGATTTTTTTTTTCTCTCCCCTGATGCCAAGGAAGTCTGGATTATAAGTTCACGCTGTTTATCTCCTCCAATAGCTTTGGAACACATTCTTCAATTTTAACAAAATTTGACAGAGGGATGTGGCCTCAGAGATACTATGTTCCCACAAGTTTTGTGACACTAAACAGATGGGAAGAGGAGAGAGATCTTTATGTTATCACATTGCATATTCCACTGAGAGAAAAGCTTCAGAACACACTTCTGCTTTTTAAAACTCAAAGTGTTTCCAGGAAAGAGAACTGATGCCCTATCTAGAGAAAAAAAATTGAGACAAAGCATGTCAGCAGAGGAGAAACATGCACAGGCAAAGAACTTCTTATTCTGGTGTTGGTGAAGTTAACTTGCACAGAAGGAGAGGCAGTGCTGGAGACATCATATTTATTCATTTGTTCTCACCTACCTGGCTTTGGGGATTTCCAGTTCCCAGCAAGTCTGGTGACCTCTGTGGCAGTGAAAACACTGTCAGGTACAATTCCTGGTTCAGTGGTGCTGCTCTGCAACATCACTGGGGTAAACAGAGATCAAACAGTAATTTTTTTCATTCTAGATTTTGGGGGGAGGGCAGTTTATAAATCCTAACTCTATACTGATATCTTTAAAAATGTTTTTCTTTAACAGTGCTGGACTTCAGCAGCAAATGACAATTCTAGTGTTTGCAGTGCACCTAAGGAAGTATCAGCTTTTTATACCTTTCTCCTCCTTTTGCTGGGGTTGCTGACTAGCAGTGCTTGCCACTGATTTATTAAAAATACGGATATTGATCTAATATCGATATCCAACTATGACAGACAAGGAGTCTCTAACAGTTTAAAGTTAGAAAGTGTTTGTTTATTACAATGCCGGGCAGCGTGCAGAACAGCTCCCAAATACACATGTGCCATTTACAGATGATCACAGGGTCTTTTTATGTACAGGAGTATTGAATACCCAAACCACAAATATTCATAACTCTGGTACATCCCATTCCCTGCTTCATATGGTAATTAGCCAAAAAGCCATTAAGCATGGGTAGTTTGTTCTTTGAAATGGGTCAGTGGTCCTTTTTATGGGGCAGAGTCTCAAAATGATGAAGGAGATGGGTCTTTCTGGCTTTGACTTTTTAACCTTTTAGTGTTACCTGACAACTGAATCCTGTTTTTCCAGGACTGATTCACTTATGATTGTATTGTATTCTTGGAGTCTATTGATTAGTCAGAATACACAAACAGCCTCATGATTTATCAGTTCCTTAAATCTGGCTTCTGTTAGTAGAGGGAAGTTTATCTATCTTACTTCAGCAATATCTAGTTCAACTAAAGTCTTTAATTCTTAAAAATTAATGTCTTACCATAGTTTCTGTCAAGTTATCTTAATGTGTGCTATTTTTAAACAAATATGTGGGAGTCAATATCCCAATGGAAACCCTGAGGAGCCATGTATTTTGGGTATGGGTTGCTCCACCATGAGAATTATCTCATGACTATGCAAGGAATTCATAAATTACATCAGCTGCTTACCACAATTTTTTTTAAATAAAATCGTTAAATATTTCAGTTTTTAATCAACATTAGGCTGAGGAAGGCTAGATGATGTGTATGACAAGGCCACTATACAGCTGAGTCTCCTCAGGGTTACACAACCAGAGTTGGAGGGAACAAACTTTCCCTAATAAACTTCCTTTCTCTTCCAAGTAGGCTAAATCTGCTCTACTTTCCCTAACTCATCCCAAGTGCATAAAACCACAAAATTCTCTTCTCCTCCTTGGCTGATCTTTACTACATCTTCCTTGTCAGCTCTAATGTCAAAGCAGGCTAACTAAAAATGAATTTTTTTAGAAAAATTTCAATTAAAAAATCTGCTCTTAAAAGGGAACTGAAACCTGCATTTAAGTACTGATATTGAAACATATTTAAATTATAAGAAATAGTTTTTATGCATAGCCAGATAGTATTAAGATAAGCTATTATCTAGCTTTTCTTTGTAGACTAGAAGGGAGCAACACCTAGGATGTTAAGAAATTTGGCTAAAAAGATAAATAATATAAAATCTTTCATGAAAAATCAGGCACAGAAGTCTGTGTTCAACTTGATTCTACTGAGTTAGACTAAGAAATTTCAATATTGCAAAGGTTTTCATACTGTACACAGGGACATTATTCTCACAAGCTTCTGAGCATCTCCTTGTCTCTCAATATTAGGCCTTTCTTCAAATTTCTGATATTTCCTGTGCCCCCAAAACTTTGGAAAAAACCACCACAGTTCTTCAAATCCAATTTCATTTTCTCTTAGGTGTTTCATCCTTGAATCATTAGTAGGAAAAAACTTTAAGAGGTGTTTTCTTTCCACACAAATGATAATTTAAATTGACAGATTCTAGAAAAAATATGGTGAAAAAAAAGTCTCACGACCTCATGGTATACAGCCAGCTTTGAGAACTGCAATTACAAGAGCTGGAAAACTGTAAAAAAATTTTTTTGAATACTGAAAACAAACAAAATCTGCATTTCCTAATGAAGACCCTGAGGCAGCTACTAAAAATATGCCTACAATGCACACAAAATTAGTTACCAAAGGAGAAAGAGATGTATGAGCTAATTTTGAGCAGCTTACCCAGGATCCCACCCATGAGACAAGTTTTGTCCTATCGTGATACAAGAGCTCAAGTTTTCCTGCCCCAAAGCTCCTGGTTTGGGGAGGCCTTTTGCAATTCCAAGTGTGAGGAAAGTCTTTATCTCCTACTGAGCACCTCCTGCCCTTTCTGCTTATTCCATTTAACACTGGTGTGAAGAAAAGCTGCAGGACAGTAGCTCAACGCAGTTCATCTTCTCATTCTGAAATGCAGGAACCTGAGGATTTTGTATGTTGGCAGCACACACAGGGAGCAAAACCAGCACTCCTGGTTCAGTCTGACAGCTAATCTCCTTCCAGCTCTGCCTGGGTATCTTGCTTCTACCAAGGTTTAGCTCTTTCCCTTTTGACATTCATGCCGTCCCACCTGCTCTCACCCCAAGGTTTTGCATCCCAAAGATTCAGCAAGTCTCAGTCTCCAACTTCCCTCACAACTAAAGGCAAATGTTTGAAAGGGAGTTTCACAAATGTTCTGAGCTGGGAAGTATCAGCTCAGAATTAACGTTCTCTCCAAAGCACTTCCACCAGCAGGAGACAAATTTGCTCTCTATTTTGAGCTTCAGATAAATCTTAAGCACAGCTGAAGGCATTCAGGACCTCAAATGAGAGAGCACACAGCACTTGCATAATATCTGACAGCAGAGGGACAGCGGAGGCTGCTTGGGTCACAAGGGTGGATCCTCCCAAAGTGAATGAGCACAGTCTGTTCGGGTTTTTAGGCTCGTTGAAAAGAAAAGATCTGTTTCAATTCCAGGACTGGTTATTTTCCTGTGTGAAGTCCTGGCAGCAGACCATTTTCTTAGAAGCTGTAATTTGGAAAAGAGGCTTTTTTCCACTAATGGGAAAATCTCAAGGGTTTTGTGAAGATCATATATGCATTTAAACATTCAGAGGATTGTTCCAATTGCCTGAGCTACCTGAATTTGAAATATTTCTTCTTAGCTTTCACAAAACAAATTGGTAGGCATGGTAGAGGTTTTTGGTTTTTTTTAAATCAGATATCTCTTACTGCTGGCTGTATTTTTCTGAACCTTTTCTCTTTTTCCTGTTCTGTTAGAGGAAAAAGAAATTGTAACTGATTTCTCTATTCACTGATTTATCTATAAAAACACTTACCGCTTCTCATGAAACAATACATGTGAAAAATAAGCCTCTTTGCTTTTCTAAACAATGTGTTTATTCCTAGATATTTTGAAAACATATTTGCACAATTTAGTGTTCTCTCTTAAAACCTGAATTTAGCCTCCAGCTGTCTAAGCAAAACAACCCATAAGAGAATTGCTGGACCAGAGAGATCTTGAAGCTTGTACAGAAACACATTAAGAAAGAGGCCACCAAAATAATCTATGGGCAGACAAGCCAGACAAACAATTAAGGCAGATCTGGCCTTTGAAAGTATGCCAATTATCCAATTCAAAAATTGAAAGGACGTGACTATTAGACATCCTGTTATGCATGGATTTGGAAAAACATTTTTTATTTTGTCTAATTCATCATAAATATGAGACTGTAGCAAAGTACTGTCCTCAAAAACATATCCCCAAAATTAGTTATGAGTATGCCCCATGCAAATGTTCTCTGCTCCTAAATCCTTTCAGCAGCTTTCAAACTCTCATTCAAAATATCTTCATTGCTTTTTTTCCCCCCAACTTTCCTAGCTGAGTCTGGGAGCAGCAGTTTTGAGGAGGAACAGGGTCTACCCAGATGTAAATAAAAGAAACAAGCATTTGATGAAATGTGGAGGAGGGCAAGACAGGCAGCACCTTAAGTGCACTTTTATTAAAGTTTGTGGCTTGTCCATGAAGCTGAGGACCTGCTGTCTGTGCTGACATAACCAAGCACATCTCAAATTGCAGGACTCACGTCTGACAATACATTTTTTGCTATTTAAGTCTTTATATTTCAATAACTGCTCTGATTATGAAGCATCCTGAGAGTTAAAATCTCGTACAATTCCTGTGGGACAGCTCTCAGGTGATGGGGATACTTCCCACACCACATCCCAGATGGACACAGGTATTTTGTAGCTCTGCCTCTGTAATTTACATCCCATTTTTCCTGACTACATCCATTCTGTGCCTGTCCACCCAACTGTACCTGTTGAGTAGGTGGTTCTGCTTTTTGGAAAAGTGGCATTTCTTAGAGGAGTGAAGATACCTTTTAAGGTTATGAATTAATAAAAAAAAAAATATTACATGGCTTTTTCTTATACAAAGCACACATCTCTCCATAAATGCTTCAACTAGTTCCAGTTTACTGCAGAAACTTTCCATTCTGTGGGTGTGGATACTCCCCCTCTGAAAGCCTCTTTTTATGTGTGCACTCTACATGGCAATGCCCCACAGAGTTGGGGCATTTTCAAGTTGAGCTGAAATTATACAAAGGAACTCAAAAATCCCTTACAAAGGCTTACAAACTTATTGAACTAAACTTCTGGCAGCACTTGAGCTGCCCCGGCAAGGTATGGGTACATAGGGGAGCTGGTGTACCCTTCACTACATATGGAATTAAAAGCATTTTACTGCACCATTCCTGCTGTTTAATTTTAAAGCATCAAATTAAAGCTTAATAAAGCCCTAATTAGGTTGCTTTATGATAAATTATTCAAGAGACATTTCACATATTCCACAGTAAACTGAATTCCCTCGGTTCTTTGGCACACAAATATCTCATTTCAAATATTTACAGAGGAACATGCCAGAAACCTAGTTCAAAGAG
Organism: Argya squamiceps; assembly: GCA_037834095.1. Classification (NCBI taxonomy): domain Eukaryota; kingdom Metazoa; phylum Chordata; class Aves; order Passeriformes; family Leiothrichidae; genus Argya; species Argya squamiceps. The sequence continues at coordinate 5,544,297 of JBBMKD010000216.1, read as the reverse complement.
GTTTTGACAAATCAGAAAAGTTTTACTAAAATATAATCCCAAACATATGGTTTCTTCAGCTCATGCAATTTCTGAGCCCAGCTGAAAATGATAGCTAGTGAAGAATGAAAAGAAAAAGCTCCAAGCTTAATATGAAAATTAAATACTCTATGAAAAGATTAAGTTTCATTTCCACCAAGGAAGAAATTTTTCTTGAGCTCCAGAGGAAGCAGGATTGGCTTCCAAATGGTGCCAGATTTCACTGACGCAGAGCTTGACATTATAGACACAGTGAGAGAGATGCAATGCTCCACAGAAAATAGGATTTAAAGTGTGCTTTCTATTTGCTTCTCATTTTTAACAGTCACCTTGGATCCAAACCTAAGAAAGATCCCTTAAAACTCAAGACCTAAAAGAAACAAACAAAGCAATTTGTGGTTTTAGAAGAAGGTTTGATAATATTTGAACTTCTGGTTATTTTTTCTTTTTTTTTTTTTTCAGTGAGAAAAGACAGACCTCCTTAGTGTTAGCTGTTCTGGTAACAGATTATTCCAAAGTCTTCCTCTTCACTCTGCCTTCCTGCTTTATGCCCAACAGGGTTTTCAACTCATCACTTAGTGTCAGAACACATAGCAACATGTGTCAAAACACATCTTCTGGGAAGAAATCCTCATATTTTATTGCAGCATCAATAATTTCATACTTCTTACAGTCACACTTGAAGCTGATAATTGCACTGGATTAAAAATGTGTTCTTAAAAAAAGTTCCAAATGATGACTCCCTATAAGTCATCATATTTACAGACTATTATGAAGTAAAACTTTTTTGTGATCCAAATTAAGCAATGATCCAAACCCACACTAAAGAATTTTTCCCAAATTGTTGTGTTTCAATTTATTCCATAAAAGCAAGGGGCCTGATGGTGGTGTAGCAACAGAATAGCTACTTTATAATGGCTAATAAAAAATAGCACCTTTTACCCCCTCATCCCATCACCAACTGCACTCCGAGAAGTCTGTTTCTGGAGGAAGCTTTAATTCTCACATTATTTATTTCTTAACAGCAGGAGCCCTGTTCAATAATTTCTGTGAAGACTGCATGAAATACACACCCAGCAACTGAGATCTGCTCTTCCCAAAAGCCAGCATGGCATTGCAGCTAGATTTGTGAGTTGTTTGACTCTTCTCCTTGGTCCTGAACCTGGATTAAAGGTGATGCAAGGGTTTGCTAAACAGAAATTGAAAAGACCACACACCCAATGCATGTGGAGAGGTCCAAATCAGTTATGGGTGGCAAATAGCAACACTGGCAGCCACATGCAGGTGAAAATGTGTTATTAAAGGGTAAGTGGGTTTCTGAATGAACAATATTCACACCAGGTTCCTGCTATGAATAGTAGATAGGAAAAATAACTATATTTAGATGACCTCTATTTTAGCATAGCTTTTCTTTTATAAAATGCCTTGAGTGTTCAAACTGGCACTGGCTTTATGAATATAAAATTAGTTAAATAGTCTGACCTTTCTGGATGACACTGCAACAAACTGGTAAGCTCAGACTGCCAACCTCAGTCCCATGTGTTTCATTTGTTATGTCAGCCCATAGGTGCTTTTATGAAATTCAGGGATTCAAAGACTCACATCAGAAAATAGTTCAATTAACTCAGCAAAGCTCACCAGTGCTCCATTTTAGGATGCTTTAGCTTAAGATATATTTTCAAGGAAGCAGTTAGAATAAATGAGGTTCTATGGAGCCATGGAATCATTTTAGCTGGCAAAAACATCAAAGACTATCGAGTCCAACCAGTAACCCAGCACTGCCAAGATCACCACTAAACCATGTCCCTATCCACATGCCTTTTAAATATATCCAGAGATGGAGGCTCCACTCCCAAGGAAGCATTTTCCAGTGCTTGAAAACTCTTTTGGTGGAGAAGTTCTTCCTCATACCCAAAAAACTCCCTCTAACCCAAGTGTAAAAGTAAATTAGGAAATCCTTGTTTGTTGCAGTAGCCCTCTTGTTAGAGGGTAGAAATGAGCCCAGACACAGACTCCTTGTTTATCACAGCATGAAAAGGCCTCTGGTTTATTCCTCTTTACAGCTCAGCCATCCTCACTCCAACCATTCACTGACCCTGGTTGCACCAAGCTCCTGCTGTGGGTTTCCCTTGCAGCCTCTGACTGCTGGTTATTTCCTGCTGAACTCTGACTGCAGGGATCAGTTTGCAGACTGTGACTGCAGCTTTTACCCAGCTAGACTGTGACTGCAGGTTCCAACAACAGGCTCTGACTGCAGCTTTTACCCAGCCAGACTGTGACTGCAGGTTCCAACAACAGGCTCTGACTGCAGCCCCAGACTGACCTCACGGCTGGGATTCTCTCTCCCCAGGATCCTTCTTCTTCATGATCCTCTTATTCCCTCTTCCTCAAGATGCCTCCTCCATCATGAGCCTCCTCCCCAGCAAACCCACTCCCTTTTGTCAGCTGTTACTTATCAGGGGTGAGGTCACCTGTATTCCTTTCTCCTACACTTGTTAACTCTGATCATACTTGGCCCAAATGCAGGAATGACACTTTAAAATGTTGGTAAACAAGACCTAGTCTCAGTAAGAAAACTTGTTTAACAATCTCATAGTTTTAGGTGAAGATATAAAATACCCTGGGGATGAAAACAGATGTTACTGCAGTTGCCTGAGCAGTCAGTGAAACACCAACTGCTCAAGTCAGAGAATCCACTTAACATCCAGGGCAGACCTGACAGAGAGCACTGCTCAGTAAGAGAAGCTGATGGGCTGAAAGGGAACACTATTACCTCTGGCAGATTCCTTCCTGTTGTCAAAAAGAAGTCTTTTACCAGAGAGGAGCAGGCACATCCCATTCCCAAGGAGAGCGCAGTATCCAGGAGAAGCACTTTTGGCAGATGCCTGCCAAAGGAGAAGGGGTACAAAATGCAACTCACAGGCAGCAGCTGTTCAGCCAGAACTGCTGGGGACACAGCATGGTCACAACCACACTAAGTTTATCCTGCCTTTTCTCTCAAACAACTTCAGAGGACCTCGAGTCAAAAGAAGGGCCCCAAACCAAGGGATCAAAGGAGCTGTTCCCAAAAGTTTGCACTCCAGCTCAGCTGCACAGAAATTAAGCCCAGTGCTCACATAGGACTGGAGAGCAGTCCTAAAGTGCTAAGATTGAAAAGTATTCATCGTGTAAATTATTCTGCAGTCTCTATTAACAAGCAATTTAAAGAGATAGGATATACTTAAAATATGTGATACATTCATCATTCTTCACATAGTTGTCCTTTTCCAGAGGGTTGGGACAGGTTTCAGTAGAGGGAAGAAGCACAGATCCACTGTTTGGCTGGATGCTTAAAACATGTGTTCTGTGTCTCATTTGTAGTCCTTACGAAACCAAGACATACAATTGGAAAAACTCTCTAATTTCTCTACAGAGAAAATACCCTTCTTACAGGTATTTGCTATGGGCAATTTTTTTTCCCTTTTTATTTTCCTTCAACTTGTCTCTTACTGTCTTCTTCCTCTTCCTCTGTTGTTTCTGTTTATATGGTGACATAATTCCCCCAGACAGCAGAAAAAAACAATATTGCATTAGATGTGGAAAAGAAGGGTGTGCTAGTCTTCCACAGTAGGGCATAGCAGGAAAAATTCCAGCATACAGGCAAGATGTTTCTGAAAATTACAGCTACCATTACAGCTACTACTCCCTCCTTTTTCAGCTTCCTGGCAAAGTGATAGGTTTTGCCTTGGATCAGATGAAATTGAACTGTGCTTTCTTCTTCTTGAAATACATCAAGCTCTCCCTATCAACAACAGGGATCAGTCATAATAAAATAAAACTAGACACTGAACCTTAATAAGGTGTAATTTGGCAGAAACAAACTATTTTGGGGTCATCTGCATAAATAAAATAGAGCAATTACCTAAATTTAGCTTTATCATTAGGTGAATTATGCCAGTACTAAATTTAATCTTACTCATGGTCTCTGTATTCCTTTCCCAAGCTGGCAGTGGAAGCTGCTGTGCACATGAGGTGTGTTACTTCATACCTCATTAAAACAAAATAGCTTCCAGCTACTGAAACTCACATTTGCATCATTCCCAAAATTGCATTCTATCATAATGACATTTGAAGTGAACTCAGAAAGAATTGCTATTGTTGGAATGAACTGCCTTCTCCTATAAAGGAGAGACTGCCAGAAGCATAATTAATCTCCAAGTACATCAGACAATATTTCTGCTACTCACTGGTAGTATTAATGAGATCTGGTGTAGATGAAATTGGTAAAATTGGGAATAGCAGGTTCACAAAGCAATGTATTTGTGTGTTCCAGGAGATTTCAACAGACTGAACAACAACGACCTCCAGAATATAATGATGCAAATATTTTATTCTTTTCATTTAGTTTAACTCTGTATTAAGCATGCTCTCAAGCGCAAGAAGTCAGATGTGAAATGTAATTTTTCCTTTATATCAATCTTGTTATCTTTGAATCTTTGTTTAATGATAAGAGACAGAATTACTTGACACTTGTTTGCCATCTTTAAAATTCATTTACTTTTGTGTGAGGAGGAAAAGCTGTCCATCATCCTAGCAGCAGCAGGCACAATATTGGTGCAGTTTCATGTCACTTGGAAGTAGCATTAGCTATAAAGGTAACTACTCCTCTGTCAAACTGGAAGCCAAAAAGTGATGACAGGAGAGTTTCATATAGAAGGAGACAAAAGTAGTGAAAATAACAGAATATGGTGGTTCTTTTTCTGTTCAGGGGTTACTGACTTAGCTGCTACATTTCAGTGGAGCTCCCACTGAATTCTACAGTCACAGAAAATATATCTGAAACAGGTCTTGAGAAACCATTTATTATTTCAGCCCCATTTCAAGGCAAATATGTGTCATATCCAAGTCCTTCCAACCTGGTATTTTTGTACACTGACTTTAAAACCTCTGAAAAATAAGGTTCAAAAACCTACTTTGCTGTTTCACCATTAATGAGGTGCTAATGATTAGATGCCTCCCTTTTGCTTAATTTAAGCTTAGTAATTCTTGTTCTGTCAATCACAGAACATGGAAAACAATGGAAAAATGGAAAAAATGGAAAACAAATTATGTCCTTCTGCTAAATAATTCCAGGTCATCAAGGCCTAAGATATCTGGGTTTCTAACCTTTTGTGCCTTGCTCTTTAGCTCTTTTCAGATGGGACTTTTTTTCTTTTCTTAAATACACCAAGACAGACATAAATGCTGAACTGCTGTGCAGTGCAGAGATATTATTTTACACATCATCTAGGCTACAGTCATTTGTGAATACAACCCAGCGTGGTTCCTGTTCTTCTTGCAATAATTTAAAAACTGTAGAGTCATGTTCAATTTGCAAACCACTGTAACACCAAAAACCTTTCCTGAGGAGCTGGTACTAACCAATTTATTTTCCCACACTTGTTTGTGGTATAGAACAGCACCTTGCATGTGTTATTCTCAAAATTAATACTCATTTTAAAATTAAGACTACAACTTACAAAAACTATTTTTCTGTTCAAATGCTACTCTCCAGCACATCTGTACACCCTCTCAACATCCATAAGGAGAAAATATTTTCAACAAACTCTCCTTTCTGGTGCAAGCAAAAGAAACCACATGAAATAGCAGAGGTTTGGAAGTTCAGGGGAACTTTCTAGGGTCAGGAATCTGATCTCAGATCCTCCCTCCAGCCATGGTCATAACACTCAGCAAGCAAGGATAGGCAACATTCCTCCCAAAAATGCTTGCTGTCATCTGGAAAAATAGGGATAAACAATTCATGTTTATTTTGAGAAACTTTTCTGATGTACACACAAAACTATATGTACAAGACAATTTTTATGAATTATAAGCCATGAAATTATTATGTTTATATAATAAAGCACAAAATTACTGTGATGCCATCTGGACTGAGCAGGGGAAGAAACATTAAAGTTGTGATGGAAATAGATTGAGACTTTAAACTAATTTTAAAAAATTAGGTTACAGCCTCAGACTGAGGATTTGAATCAGAAAACCACATTACTCTCAGGTTCTCATTTCACATTTTGAGAGTGTTTTGAGACTGTGTTCTGAGTTCAGGAAAACACTGCATTGGAGGCTTAAATCCATCTCTGTGTAGCTGACTAAACAACATCTGTGTGACCACTGGACTGAAGTGCTCCCTGAATGAGCATGATTTAAAGGGGTTTGCTTAGCAGAGATCCATAGAAATAAAAGGGAGAGGGAATCAAGATACAATGACTTTCCTGCTGTCAGACGTGGTACAGAATTACAGAACGATTATCTGCCAAAGGCTGAACATATGAACACAGCTAAGCTCCTAGTTCTCCTTCACAGTGTGACAAAACCTAATGATCCTTCAGTGCTTTTGCTTTATGCTGTTATTTTTCCAATAAATAGTGTGAACTTGTTTCTTCTCACCCCCTAAGTAATCATTTATGTCAATTTATTTGGAATGACAAGCTGGTGTTATATCTCCCGTTCCTCTGCAGGAGTTGTACTGGAACATCTTTATCTCACTGAGTCTTGTCCAAAAAAGTACAAAATTGAAGAACCAGGGCACAAGAGCTTTCCAATTGTCTGAAGCATTTATACTCTCAGGGAAGTTCTGGAGAACTCACACATCAAGTGTGACAGCAATGGCATGATTTGTGGTGTTTGGAAAATTTTCACAAGGAAGTTTTAAAGTTCAGGCACTTGTAACTGAAGTATTGTTAAATATTAGTGGTGAAAGAAAAAAACAACTAAGGGAATCTCAGGCTAAAGCAAAAAGGAGCACTACTGTTATATAAAACTATTTTGACCCTGCATATCTGTGGTGGTTGGCATTGTCTGGCTGCCAGACACTCACCTCCCTCACTCTCCCTCCCTCCTCAACTGGAAGGGGAAAAATAAGATGAGAAATCTTGTGGGTGAAGCTAAAGGTGGGGCTATCACTCAAAAGTTACTGTCATGGGCAAAGTGACTTGGGGGAAATTTAATGTATTGACAATTGCACCAAATTAAGATGGGACACTCCCTTTACTACTATGCACAGTCAAATCTGTTGACATTCCCTAGGAGATGCTCTGACCATTTAAAAGATTTTCCTCCTTGTGCCACAAAGAAGATCAGGAAGAAAAAACTCTCTTCCTGGTCTTACAGATCAGCCATTGCCTAAATGCTGTTCTGTTCAAGAGGCACAGATTTAATTTTGAATGTGCTGGGCTGTGCTCACATAAAATACATTTATTTCTGCCCCTGATTCTACACAAGGGCTCCCTCCCCTAAATTCTGCTACACAATGCCCACACACAAATCAGCCATGAAGGGATATAAGAATCACTTTTAGTGGATATAAATTTAACAGCAGAGAGAGAAGCTCGTGCTCATTTCCCACAAGTGATGGGGAAGGCTGAAGGAGTTACACGCTGTGTTAAAGACACTGTAACACCTGCATTTATTCATGCTCTTCTGAGAATACTTCCCCAAAGATTACAACAGTGCAGGAGAATGTATTATGCATTATTATCTCTTTCTGGTAGAAGCCATGTAGCTACAGAGGGCAGCTGATCCCATCCTGGCCAGAACAAATGTGCCAGGGCATTTTGTGTGAGGTTCATCACCACGGAACGGGGATGGGAGATAGTGAGATACAGGACATCTTCTGTTCTACTTCACTTGTTTTCCATAAATTATGGAAATGTGGGACAGAACTGGGAACTGTGAATAATTGCAGAAGACACTGCACTTGGCAAGTGAAAGCTGTCAGTGATCAGTGCCTGGGCCAAGGTTTGTTGCTTGGGCTCAGCCATCAGTTCAGCTACATTTGAGAAGCTGATTTTTCAGACAGCAGTGTTCCTTTTCTGGAGTACTGAACTCTAAAACAACCTTCATTGAAATGGAACATGGCACAAAATGAAAAGAAAAATGGATTGTTATAGTAGCTAACTAGGAAGTCTTCTCATAGAGTTGAAAAAGAGAACTGTGAAAGTTGTGGTTGACCAGAAATTGTTCCCACATAATTAACCATTAATTTTATTTTTGCATTTTATTGCATTATCTACAATTACGGTGCTGTCCTTAGATAAAACAAAATAAAATGCTGACAATATCTAAGTAAAAATGCCAACAGCTGCAGGAATTCAGTCTTAACTAGATTTTCTCTTGCACAGGTATTACACTACTAACAAGTAAGAATTTGAAATGCTGGGATTAGCCAAATACACTGATATCTTCAGTTCTCTGCATTATTGACTAGGAGAAGACCAAAGTTACATTTATTCTTAAAAATTAAAACTTTGAAATTCTAAAATGCATTTACCAATTGGTCTACCAAGACCAGGAAACATGTAGAAGTCTTTAAGTCTCAACACCTAGAGGAAGAATTTTAAATTTTTAACTGAAAAAATGTAAGTATATCCTGCAACCATATTTTACTCATCTTTTCCCAACTAAACAAATTGACTTAATCTTTAGATAACATTATTTCTTGCAGGGTTGGAACAAAGTTTACTTTCTCTTTCCTCCCCTTCCCCCATTAAAAAAAGAAAAAACCAAAAAAAACCCCACAAAAAACCCCACAAAAAACCACAAACAAAAAAAACCAAAAAAAACAAAAGACCAAAAAAAAAAAAAAACCCAAAAAAACCCCCCAAAAAACACCCCCCCCAAAAAACCCACAAAAAACAAACAAACAAACAAACAAACAAACAAAAAAGACAAGGTAGCA
>JBBMKD010000216.1:5512423-5535466 GCA_037834095.1 Argya squamiceps | reverse complement strand
AAAAAAAACAAAACACCAAAAAAAAAAAAAAAAAAAAAAAAAAACCCCAAAAAACCAAAAAACACCCCCCCCCCAAAAACCCACAAAAAACAAACAAACAAACAAACAAACAAACAAACAAAAAAGACATGGTAGCAAAAATGATAATATTGATTTGGCAGGAATTCTGTTATCTTTTCAATTTTGGATCAAACACAAAATATTTTATCTTATCTAGTACTACATATTCCATGAAAAAGTAGAACAATTCAAATCTTTAACTGAGAATAATAGATAATCTAGTCCATTGAGACTAGGAAAATATAATTTAGTATATTGCAGGAAAGCAATATTTTCTTTGTTAAGGTCATATGATGCCTACAGGATGCTTACACTCAGACAATGCAAAGTTCTACTAAGTAAAAATGGAGAGCAGAGATTTTCCCTAGGGATTTTTCAGACGAATTTTGCCTTAGGGTAAGGGGCATGTAGCCAATCAACAATAATCAGAAAATGCAGAAGAAACCCTATCAAGTTTTTGTACCAATAGAAAGACAAAGGTGATAAAGTTGGCTACTCAGGTGAGGAATTAAGAACATGCTGATAATAAATTTTTCTAATGATTATGCATCCAGTAAAAAATAAAAAAAGAGCTGTAGTCAAAAAACTCTCTTTAATGCATCACTACCAGCCCTGGGTCTGTGGTTTTTGGTCAAAGAAGAAAGACACTGCAGGGATGAACTCCAAGCATCTGTCAGTCTTTGGAGAAATCTTTCTTCATTGACTGGAAAGGTTACTCACACAAGCCCCTTTAAACTGCTCTTATCACTCAAAATAAAACAAAAGTTGCAAAAGAGTTGCCATTCCTTGAAAAGATCTGTATTCAGCAGTTTGCCTGCCCATATTAAGAAGGATATATTATAAATAAATAGTAAGCTACTTCTAAGGTAAAGATATGTTATTCTAGTTATGTCAAAACTCCAGCTGTGGTCTAAGAAAAACCATTGTTGAAGCCCTGGACCATCAAAAAATCATATTTTTAGAAAATCAGAAGCTATAAGCTAGAAATAACGAGCATATTGAGGTTGATAGAGTGGATTGGATAAACTCCACAGGAAGGCAGAGACAGCAGGAGACAAAACACCTGACTTAGATAACATCCAGACACCCCCATCTGTACCTCATCTGCCTCCACACACACTCTCTGCTCCTTATTCCTGCTCCAGAAGTCTGAGCCTGAAAAGAGAAACCTCATGTCTTTAAGCCATCCTGCAGCTCTACTTTTATGAGTGGATTATTCCTGGTAATCAATTGGCTTTGTTCTATCCTGGGAGATATCAGTCTGGAAAAGTTTCTCTCCTTGGAGGCTAAGCTGGAAAATCAATTTCCCTGAGTTCTAAGCAGGACAGTAGGAGCTGGAAGAGAAATGAGATCCAAGACAATCTTTTCATCCTGGGGTGACTGCTGCAGCCTGGCTTTTACATGATTTGTGGCACAGAGCCTGACCAACAGGGAATTTATTCAATTCAATTGCTGAGTGCTGAAGCTGAGATCCACCACAAAAATCTAAAACTCTACAGAGCTTGCTCTCCACTCCTCATGATGCTCGTTGTTTCTACCAATGTCTGTAGACAACTCAAACTTTAAGAAAGGGGGAGAAGGTGGGAATCAGATTCCCTGGTCACAGTGGGTTCAGATTTCCCTGCAGCCTGTTCCAAGGGGAACAGCAAAACCCACATTCTGACTTGTTGAGGGGTATTTCCAAAAAAAATCAATCGACAAATCACAAGGAGAAAAATTTAGCAAGAGGCTCTGGGATAGGAAATAAGGCATGAGAGGAATAAGAAAGTCAAACAAGTACACAGAAAAATAAGGAACACTGAAAAGCAGCATAGTGACAGAACAAGGGTTTACAGACTCAGGCTCTCCAAACTTGCTGATCTTTTACATGAAGGCAGCCACTGAACTCAAGGTTTCAAGGGCAATGGTTACAGACAACTCTAAAGTTAGACAACTCTAAAGACAACTCAGTACGTCAGAAAACTGAGAGTTAACTCTGAAACAAGCAGAAACTCACTACTCCAAGTTGTATTACTTGCATTATTTACATTGCAAGTAAATTTATCTCAGTATTATTCTCCTGGAGAGTTCAATTTTTCTTTCTTTCTAAGAGCAGCAGCATTTAACAAACAGGGAGTGCTCACATGCATACACATACAAATGGAGTCAGGCAGCTTTATCTGGAGTCTTTTCAGGCTGGTCTGTACATGTTCTGCCTGTTAAGTTTGGCTATTTTGATTTTATTCACATGGCAGGGATGTGGTCATTCATATTAACACCAGCACTGGGCAAGCTGGGCTTCAGATCCCATTCAGAAAAGAGGGACAAGGGGACACCCTCATTCACACAAAAGTGGCTCTGAAATCTGAACGTGAGATGAAAAATGTTATGTGAGCAAAACCATCAGCACAGAATCCAGCTTATATAACAACAAAATACATGGAAAAAAAGCCACACCATGTTCTTTCTCTGCCCTGCCTTCACCCCCAAGGAAACAGCAGTTTTCTGGTGCCATAACATAATGTCACTTCTACTGCTGCCCTTAAAACTGCTTTGCCATCAATTGCACGTGTGCCACTATCACTGAGCAGAAATGCTGGATGATTGGCTTCCCTGTGCCTGTGAAGGGGAAGAAGAAAACCCCTTTCTTGCAATTGTACACAACTAAACCTTAAAATTCCCCCTCACAGCATTGCAGCTATGGCACCACCATTCATTGCCTCCTGTTTGAGTGGGCCTGCCATGTCCTTGTGGGAGGAGCAACATGGAATTAATTTTATTTTCCTTGCACACGCCACTTTTGAGCACTAGAACACTGGGAAGAGTTTAAGTAACTGATCAGGCACTTTGTTTGTGCTTGGTGAAAGAAAAAAGCTGAGATTCCCTCCCACCATCAATTTTCCTGACAGCCTGTCTTCTTTCTGTGTTACCTCTTTCAGCCTTTTATGAGGAAAGCTTCAGTGAAAGATGTTTCAGTTAAAGGTTTGCTGTCACTGCAAGACTATCTAAAAGAAAAGCATCACCTGGGACCAGTATAAAGCCTAAAAATATTACTGGAGGCTTTTGGGTTGCTTCCTTTGTGAGTGGATATGGGGGAAAAAAATGTCTATCAAGACCTTTTTTTCCCCCTTTAATAATTCTGCCTAGCCTGACAAATATATTTTTCACCCTGCATTGATATCAAATGAACATGATTCCGTGATTGCAGCAAGAAGCCTTGGCTTGCAGCAACAAGGATGGGTTTAATAAGACTCCTGATGGAATTCCTATTAATTTCTCCTCCCTTATTGGTGATAAAACATTTAGCTCTCAGTCTCCATTAATCTAAAACTTGGTGCTCTGAGCCAGCTTATACAGCATGCCCACATTTCTGGCTTTGCAAAGCAGTGTGTAACCCAGCACAACAGAGAATTTGGGGCCTCTCCTGAAAGCTAAAGGTATTGCCTGAAGTTAAGTTGACATTTTGGCACACAATAGACTATACTGATGTTATCAAGAATAGTTAATTGACTCAAAAAATCCTTGCTGCATGATCAGATGTTGTGATGAATGGCAAGATTTGCGGGGTAGTTTTTTCATACTTGCTAGCAGGAAAATTGAAGAAATAAGGAGGGGGTTCTGTCTTGTTTATTCTGATAGATATGGAAAGTAACAGTGATGCCTTGGGAAGGCTGACCTGGAACAGAGACTGGACAGAGTTAGAGAATAAAGCATGATATTTATTGAAAGGCCTTTAGGATACACCTTGGGCAGTACAAGAGCCTGGCCAGGGCTATACCCAAGGTGGACCCAAAATGGTCACAAAATGGAAAACTGGTCACAAGGTCTCACGCTTTTATAGGTTTTTGTCCATTTGCATATTGGGATTTAATTGTCCAATTACAGCTTCAGGTTGTCAAGTCCCATCCTTCTTGTTTTCTCGCTTCAGCCCACCCTTGCTTTCGGGCCTGAAAACTTGTAACAGTTGTCCTTGGTCTCCAGCAGGAAAAAGATTTGTTTTGCCTCCCTACTCTGTTAAGGGAGCTGACTAACACTGAATACGAGGCAGTGTGTCCTAGCAACTTATGGGAAAAATTCTATAGGTGAAAAAGGAACAAAAGAAAATAAACTTAACCCCCCAACAACAGGGTGTATTTCTGAAGATGTTAATTTGTTCACTCCTTCTTTTGCAATACAAATTACTAAAACATTCAGATTTGTGCCTTGAGTGATTTGTGGAACCTTTGTTAAACACCTCTCATTTCAGTATATTACCAGCCAAAACTAAGCAGCAATTATTTGAAATTATGGCTAAAAATCTTTTTGGCTCACAGGATTCCAGTGCGACGTTTTCACTGATAATTTCATTGCATTATTTCTTTTGACCCCTTCTAAACAAGGCTGAGGGGGCAGCACCTCTACTACCAAAATTAAGTACCTTATGTTATAAACATTCAGTTTTTCAGTCCTTCTGTGTTTCAGCACGGAATAAAAATTAAAACTCAAAATTAATATATATTAAAAAAATCAAAAGATGAGAAGTAATTTCTTCTTTTGTTCTTCTTTTCTTGTTTGATCACTTTTGTCAGATATTATATTTAAGATAATAATGAATTGCATACACACATTCCCCCATATTCAAGGGGGGTCCACAGAACTCCTCACTAGACCCTTCACCTTTTAAGATGCATTTCTCCATCTAAAACAAAGTTCTGCAATCTCCCTTTCCTTCACTCACAGCAGACAGCTTCAATTATAAAACCTGCTGAGATAAGGTCTCTGCTTCATGAGACTAATGAACACTTGAAATGATGCACTGAACTAATCGGTATTGAATACAGAATAGCTATTTGTTGTGTGAATTTGATCACCTCTTATTCCTTGGATGTTGTTTTCAAAATGCAGTAGCTTGTAATGGAAAACTATTGATATGATAAAAATTTTAGCTCTCTAGAAACCAACCTGAAGTATTCATTTAATTGAAGGCTTTGTTTTACGGTATTATATTTGAGTAAGTTGCTTTGAAATGTGGATTTTCAATTCAGATTATATTCATGTAAAAATCTCTTGGACAAAATAATTGTTTTCTTTTTTAGTAATTTAGCATCAAAACAAAACTCTGCAGTAGGAGGATGATACCTCAAATTAAAAAAAGGTATAAAAACTGCAGAGAAGGAAGGTTCAGTTGGTCAGATAGAAATGGGCTTAGCCAGGGATGCCAACACACCAAAACTGACCACTTTGTGCTATTACCTTTGATTTAAAATTTTGCCCCCTCCAGCAACAGTCACACAATATGAAAACAAAAAACTCTGAAACTGTGAAATAAGTTTTGAAAAGATTTCACACTTTTTTAAAAAAACTTCTAGTTTCCAACCTATTTTCTGAAATGACAAAGCTGGAATTTTTTCTTTAAAAAGCAAAATCAGCTGGAAGTTCATTTCAATTCAATCCTTTACAGCTGGCCAACAAGTCACCTTCAGCATCTGATGTTGTCTCTACTGCTACTACAAAACCACAAAGCAAGAGGTCTGGTGGACTTAACTTGCAACTGGAAACTAATGAATTTATAAATTGGAAATTTCAGCTTTTGATAACCCCCTAAAAAGGATCTTAATGTCCTGTGTAATTATCTCTGAAAGAGGAAGAAAAATGCTGGGTTTTCTTTTTTTTCAAGTTATCTTGGGAACTGGCGGAATTCAAGCCACCTGTGATGAACTCTAATTTTCATGTTTGTTTTCAGTGATTTTTTAAAAAATCACTGAAAGTTGTAATAAAGTCGAAATAAACAACTTTTGACAAGTACAAACTCTTGGTACAGACTGTGCAAAATTGCTTTCTATGTGCAGAACTCTGCTGCAGACCAGAAACAGAACCTGGCACAGCTGTTTGGCAAGTCTTTGCACTAGAAATGGTCCTCAAAAATGTTCCACAGGAAACACTTGAGCCTTGTGCATCCTTCTGCCTCCAGCTGAGCATCTTTGGACCCGGAGGTATGGTCTGATTCCTCAGTGACCAGGTGCAGGGATGTCTCAGTTCAGAAAGACAGGTGTCTGCCAGGGAAAAGCCAGAGCTTCCCTTGGAATGGAGAATGTAAACACTCTCCCTCTGAATTATTATAATTTTGAAATCAAGGGGCTTCCAGGCAAAGGTGTGGGAATAGGAATAACAGTTCTTTACTAGGAATATTAAAAATGTAGTAGTACCAAAACCAACCAAACAAAAAAACCTGAACAAAGAAAGAAAAACACTGTCAGAGTCAGAACCTGACACCCTGTTGGTCAGGCTGTTGGGAGCAGTCCAGTTAAGTCCTCCTGGAGTGACAGATGTGGCTCTGTTGGGGCAGAGATAATCCTGTAGAAGGATTCAGCGGTGTCAAGATGGGTTCAGTCTTCCTCTGGGAATCCAGTGGAAACAGGCTGTCCTGGTGTCCTGAATCTCAGTTCTTATCCAGGCAGGAATACTTGGCTCCTCCCCCTGGGTGGAGCATCTCCCAGTGGGATGATGGAATTGTATCAGTCATGCAGTGAGCCTCGAGGGCCCATTAACAGCAGATATCCCCCAGGCGGAGGGTGGGTCCTGGAAGGGATAAGGAACGCTGCCCCACCTGATTTTAACAGCTGGCCCATTAACAGATGGCACCCACCCCCTCCTGCTGGAGTTATGAGATAAAGAAAAACACCTTTTCAACTGGTTTCAACAGATTGGGAATAGAATACATCTTGCATTGCAACCCAAGACAAGGTCTGCTCAGGCATTACAGCCTTATAGAGTCATGTAAAATCTCCAAAACCTCTGTTTGCCTCAGCAGCACGAGGTGATACTGAAATGTCTCCTAAAAGTGGAAGACAAACACTGGTAGGGCTGGAAATGGCACCTGCACCCCTCAGATTTAAGCAACATTTAAAAACGAATCTGCCCATGAATGAATTAAAAATTGAAAGTATTTCATCATATGCAGTTTTGGGAATCCTTTTTCCTTGTAGAGACAGAAATTCTTTGAGTACAGAAATACATGATGTAAGAAATCACAGAAATGGGGTGGAGAGAGGCTACCAAAATCTCAAGAGGAACAGGAGGCTGATCTAACTGATGATCAACCAAGTTATTTTACTCATGCCTGCGCAAAAAAACCAAACCAAACCAAAACAAAACAAAAACAAACCAAAACAAAAAAAACCACCAAACCAAAAAAACCTGGATGCTTCTTTAGTTACCTTCTATAGCACCCAATGGAATTATGAGGAAATGCCTGGAAGCAGGAACACACCTGAAAGAGGTCCCAGAAACAGACTGGCTGTGAAGCAAAACATTCTTTCTTTCTCAAGCAAAGAGACAATGTTCTTGAGTCATGTCCAAGCATAACTAATAGTGATCTTTAACTGATGTCTCCACTGTAAGGGTGGAACTTCCCAAGCAGGTAAACCACTCTCTTACCCTGAACCAACCTACCTGCACAGCAGGTGGGGCTAAAATCTGTTCCTGTGGAACAGTTCAGTGCTGAAACCAGTCATCACTCCACTGTGATTCCACCCAGTGCAGGAGGGGATTATTCCCCCAGAGGTTTATTGGCTGCTTGTGCACTCCAGACATTGCCATGAGGGAAAAAACGGAGGCTGGCTAAACACCTTGGGCAAAAACTGACCAAAACCAACCTGGTTCTGAGGTGTTTGTCAGTGTGGTACTGACAGGGCTGCATGACTAAAATAGGGATGGCTCACATGTGCTCATCAAGCTGATTTATTACTACACTGAATCACACATTGTGTCTGGGAGACACACATATATCTCTTTACTACAGAACATGTTTGTACATAAATTTAATCTGGCATGACTGCAAACCTGGGAAACTCAGATGAATCCAGGTGATGCCCTAGAACTGATATGCAATTTATTATTGATGTTGTTGGGCAGGAAAGGAGATTTATACATCTCTATCATGAGTAGGTCTATCCTCAACTGCTAAGTCAGAGCTTTTTAACAAGTTTATTTCAATGTTTTCTGAAATCTCTTTTCAATAGTAAGAATTTATCAGTTGATATTCTTCCTGGCTGTTTGAAATTTAAGTAAATCTAACAAGCTGAGCAAATATCTGAGGTCTGCCTGCCCTCTGTCTGGAAAAAGGATTTCTCATTCTGTGTATCACTCACAAATCACTAAGGAGCTCACACAAAGTCAAAACCCAGGCTTATCACCAGTGAAGGTGAAGCAGATTTGGTTTTGATTAGAAGTTAGATATAGACTCACCTTCAGTGCCCTGGGTTAATAACAGCAAAGTCACACTTTCAAAAGTCAGGAGATTATGGAGCACCTTCAACTTCTACTTGGATCCAAAATAATTCAAAGGTATAAAGCAAAT
This sequence comes from Argya squamiceps, assembly GCA_037834095.1. NCBI lineage: Eukaryota > Metazoa > Chordata > Aves > Passeriformes > Leiothrichidae > Argya > Argya squamiceps. The sequence continues at coordinate 5,527,089 of JBBMKD010000216.1, read as the reverse complement.
TACTGTCCTGGATCACAGAGGGAAAATTAGGAAAGAAGTGCTTAGTACCAGGAAACGTTCCCTGATTTAAATTGTCTAATACCTGTACAGGGTGCTACATGCTTCAAATACCTTGGCTATCAAACACAAAGAAAAAAAATCACAGTAGGTATTTCTATGATTGTATTGAATTGCTGCCAGAGGATGTTGCTTCCATGAGCATACCCATATGAGCAGTGGGACACCATGGTTTTACTCAGTACTTTACCCAGTATTCCCAAGTTTACCAGTACCTGCTCTTCAAGATTATTGTTACAAGAGAAGAGAAAATAATTTTTCAAGAATTTGATTAAATTTAAAGTGATCTTCATGATGTCTCAGGTGCATCTATAAAACTACTATAAATTTTCCAATCATTTTCATATACACATGAATTTTAGTTTTGTTCTTTTAATAGCAGAGATCTCTAAATCTAGTTACTCAGCTTATACATCTCAGCATGATTCCACTGAGCAATAGCTTAGAAGGACCAGAAATATTTTTCTTTTAAAAGCAGAAATTGTTTATTGCCAGACAACCTGGTTTATAAGCTAAGGAAAAGCAGATTGAGGAAACATAAGAAAACAGTAATTTTAAAAAAAAATCAGAGCAAAACATCACAATTTTTAAGAAGTATTTCCATTAATTTCCAAACCAGCAGCTCAGTATATTGAAAAGTAAGTGTTTTGGTCTGTGGCAAAGAGCCTGAAATTGTAGTCATAGGGTATTCCTGATACTGACAGGATTCCTGATGCTGATTCATGACAATAATAACAGAATGTCTTCCACCAAAATCAGAGGAATAACACAGCCACAAGCTACTGACAAAACAAAGGCAAAAGAAATACAAAAGAGCATATGAGAAATTAGATAAATAAAAAAATCCTCCAAACCATTCTCAATTGTGTTTACGTGGACATCTCTACAATCATAATAAATGAATTATGTCAGAGGAGTATACACATTATTGCACTGCATCTTAGTTACCAGCATCAGAACTTGTAAGCAGGGTGTCCTATGCACATAAGGAATGTGGTTTTCACTCACCAATAAAGGTAAAATCCAAAACTGAATTGCACTACTGCACTGCAGCATCCATCTTCTTAAGTGGAGTCTCTAAAACCCATATTTTCAAATCAAAGGATGAAACTGGAGATTATAAAGACAACATTGCACCCTTGCTGCAATAAAGCCATTTTTACTAGGAATGCATTATTCATAATGAATCATAGGGTCGTGACAAGTAAGTGGCATTACAAAAAAAAAAACCAAAACAGCCAAAAGCAAGTGTTTGAATTTATTTATAACTTATGCAGAAATTTCCTGAATTTAGAAAAGAAAAAGCTGTATGAAAGCATAAACAAACCAAGTGGAAGTAAGTATTTAATTATTGAGCTGCAAGAAAAGGTTTTCTTAGAACAGTTAAAGAAAACTGTATCTCTTCAAATGAGCAACTCAGTAGGGTGGAGCTATTAACACCTTGCATTTGTTTTCTGAATGCTACATGGATAGGATTCATAATCTTAAAAAAACCAAACAAACAACCCCTCAGTATCTGACAGTAGAGGTGGAAACTCTTAACTCATTTTGTCCCCAGAAATTTATCTGTATGACCAGGACATGGCAAGAGCCATTGTTGCCTTTCCCGAGCTCATTCCCACTCAGACCTTTCCCCATCCATCCCTCCCTCTGTCACATTAAACATTTAGGTTGCAATTATGAGGAACTGCTCCCTGAGACAGAGATGGGGAGAAATAATGAATTGCAGCTGGAAGGGACGGCCCAAAGCGTGATGGCAGTGGGCATTCCCTCACCACTGCAACATAAAACTTTCATACCCCAGGAGGAGGTAACAGCACAAATATCCACATGCAGGTCAGTATCAAAGAGAATCAATTTCAGCTCAGTTGTGGTTTTAGCTATATTGGGGCATTTAAAGACATAATGTATATTTAATGGCTAAAGAACAGGAGCTGTAGAGTCCTCAAAGGAAGGCAGTTAGGCTTGGGCATTAATTCACCATGGGAACTCTGCCATCCTTTGAAATGGTTCCCTGTGCCTCCCCATCGATTTAATGGACAGGTTTAATTCTGGCAGCACAAGAAGGATGGATGTCATCATGACCACACTTGAGATACGCCTGCAAAGGAAAAATTAGTGGATTATAAATATACTTGACAAAACATTTTTATTTGCATCACTGAGCACTTACTCTGAAATAACTGGGTTTAAGGACATCTTAATAGGACTATACTAAAAGGTTGCACATTTTGGTTCTAGAAACACTGAAAAGATGCATAATTTTTATCCTATATGATTTAATATTATTTTACTCCTTAAAAAAATTGAATGGATTCATCAAAAATTCACAGGGAAAAGTTTTCCAGTACATCCTGTTGTTTTTTATTCTCTATTTACCATGTGCTTTGTTTAATATAAATACTTCTATTTGCTCAAGTTCCAGAAATACTACTTAAAGGGAACATTTCAAATCATTTGGGTTTGCTTTCTTATTCTATAGCCACTAAATACAATATCTGTTAAAGTTCATTCACTGTTTTTCACCTAAATTGATTTCCTTTTTTCATTTTTCACTCTAATTTTTAAAAACCTCCTCAACAGAGGAGACTAAAAGCATCAATATTCCACATTTTAATCACTAACATTCCTGAACTCTTTATACCCAGAAAAGTTAAAATGGAAAAGAAGAAAAAAGGGAACCCCCCAGATACTCCGTTTATTCTCTTTGTAAGAGAAACAAAGTACGGAAGAAAATAGGAGAAAATGAAAGATGAGTTGCCCTGAGGGAAGAAATCAAAACACTTGGATAATATAATTTTGTTTAATTAATCACTTTAATCTAAAATTTAGTTCAAAAATGCTTTTCCATTCATGGCTTGTTTTGTTATCTTTCTTATTGTGAATTTTCTGTGCGATCCAAAGGAAATTTCCAAGGTTCTGATGAGGTAATAAATACACAGAGGGGCTGACTTGAACAGCAGTGATATTTTTATGGGGGTAGACCAGGGGCTTTCTAGCAGATGGTGGTTCCAAGACGTTCTTATCAAGCAAGAAGCCATTAAGCGTTTTCAGTATTTTTTCCAATAATTTTGCTGCATCCTCTTCTCTGAAAACTGTGCCTGTGTCTGGCCACCATAAAAGTGCTAAGGGGGTAATAATAATTTAAATTTACCAACAGAGGAATCAATATGCAGAGGACTGTCAGCAGGACAGATCTGATTTGGGCATTCAAGAGAGATTGAAATATACCTACACTTCATCATCACTTGTCCACTGCATTCTCTAACGCAGAAATTAATAAGGATTCCAAAAAGCATTTTCATTTTTTGGGGTAGGTTTAAGGTTCTGGTGACGGCACAATCAAGAGCTGAAATTAGGAATCATTAGCACTGTCTTAAAAGCCTCAGTGAAAACACAAGTTCAGAATGTTAAGAGGCCTGATCATTAATTTCTTGAACTAAAAAAAATATTTGACCCTAAAAATATTCTGGGGAGATGAAATTAGAGTAGTTTATTTTCTAACAAATTGCTAGTGGACGAGGGTTTTCAAGCCATTTATATACATAAGTCTCCTCAAGTGAATAATCAAATTTACAAATATGCAAGCAAATCTTCATAAATATGCAAAAAACAAGTCCTTGTACAGCATCAAAGCCCCACTTTGATAGTTATTAAATCATCACCCAAAAAGGACGCTAGAAGAATACTAAAGTGGCAAATGTCAATCCTGTAACAGCTATCAAGCCCCAGCACAAAACCAGTGTTTAGGCACTGTAATATGGTTATGGTCACATTTACCCACTGCTAATTCCATTTACAGATGAACTGATCTCATTAAGAATATCCATTAAGTATTTTCAGCATTTTTTGCTAGCAGCAAACAGCCCCATAATCTACTTACTGAACACTGATGATAGAATTATTCATTTGCTCATGGGATTTTTCCAAGACACTTCTCACAAATCCAAATGTGGTTCCACAGCTACCAGGAGGCAAGGGGATGGGTGGGGCCATTCTGGAAATGAGGAGATGACACCTGCAGAAGGTATGATCAAAAATGCCTTTTCATGTGTGGATCCAAGTTAAAGGCCTTCCATCAGATTTTCCAGAGTAACTCTCGTCATATAAAACTACACTGAATATTTCCAGTGCTTCTGCTACTCCTAGGACTGTTTGGAAATCAAAAGATTTAAGCTGCTAACCTAACACATGTTTACTGCACACGGAGAAAGTGCAATTTTTTGAAGCCCTGAAGGTTGGTTAAATTTGGGGTATTTTCAGAAAATATTGCATTCCTGATTTCCTGATTTCAAAGCCACGTCCAAATTATTGACATACCAAATTTCTCTTCAACTGAATACCACTGATTTTTTGACTGGCATTGTTCTCAAAAATGTAGTGATTCTACCCAGAAATTTCTATGTTATTCCTAAGAAAACACCTTGGGAAAGGGGAAAAAAGTGTCTGCCCAAGAAATTACTGCCTGACAAGGCTATGACCATGTCATGAACTTGCCCATAAGCACCACCAGCAGGCAGATCCATAATATAAAGATGAAATATATGAGGGAAGACTCAAACAGGGTCCTGAGCAAGAAATCCAAACAAGCCAAGAGAATTGTAAGGATGGCAGTGTTATTATGGCAGTCACCATGGATGGTTCATCTGTTTCCACTTTGTTCTGATGAAGCTAATTCAAGAGGGTTTTGGTCCAATTTCCTCTTTCTCAGGCCTTCTAATTAGGTACAAAGGATTTCCAGATTTATGACAGGGCTTAAGGAGGTTCATTAGTCAGCAGTAAATCTGCTCTCACCGTTCTGAGGGGGAGCAGAAACTCCAAGGCTGGCTCCAAACTTACTCCCCTTTACATCAGAGGAAGAAGCTTCAAAGAACCTCACCAACCAAACACAAGCAGAGGCAAAAATATTAGCTCATCTGCAAGTACCAATATTAAATATTTCATTATTGAAGGTATAGCTCTATTTGGTTTTCAGTTCAGGGTTTAATGCACTCTTCAGCCAAGGGATGGAGCTGAGCCCTAAATGTCACAGCACAGTGACCCCAAGACAGAGAGGGAGGTGTCAGAGCACCTTTTGCTTCTTCTTTTCCCAACATATTCACACCTGCCATTGTGGATAAAAGCATTGGCTTCGTCTTAATTTTATCTTCAGCTTAAAGCACCTCTAAAAAAGAAAAAAAATATTTAAAAATGCCTCAAAAATTATTTAAAAAAGAATGACTGACATATAAATCTAAAACTCTTTCTTTCTTTCTTAGCAGTTCATAACTGGCAAATGTTACTTCCTCATGCTTATGCATGCTACCCTGAAGATGAAAATTTGTTTTCATGTTTATTATCACCACTCTCACATCATATTTGATTTTAGAAGTAAACAATATGAGTGTATGATTTCATGAATCAAAAATAAAGTCAAAAGACATTTTTGTTTCGAAAATTGCATCAATTAAAACAGTTAACTACAGCTCAACAAAATAATAAAATTAATGGGAAATTGCGAAAGAGATTTCGCATAAAACATAATTTTACATTTTCTAATTGAGACCCTCTTATATAAATTTCTTTCCTCCCATCTCTTGAAAAATCAGGACACAGGGTTATTTTAGGAAACTCCAGAATATGTGACTGCTAGGTCTGCATGCAGCACCAGTACTTTTGCAAATCAATATAAATACAGGGTGCAGCATCCTACACAGCCAATAACCTAAAAAGCATGTTTTCAAACACCATAAATACTAACTTTGAAATTTATCTTACAGTTATCTAACAATAACAGGTCCAAATTGTTCTACACTGCCATAAAACTACACTTTTTGAAGGCTCTCATTTCCCCACTGAAATCTTCTGATGAGTGTGGTGGCATTTGTAGATCACCACCTGTCAGTGTCATGTGGTGATTTGATGCTAATAATAAGCATTATGCCTTCTGTACTGTCTGTTGAACTTGTTCTATGACTTCCTGTTCTGGAACATGAAATGTAGGCTTTTTGAAAAAAAAAAAAAAAAGTATTAATGTTTTAGTTGCAAGGTTGTTATTACATTAATTGCAATCTGATGTTCCTTCTCCTCAGCAGAGAGATTTAATTCTGCTCAGGAGAAATGGAGGCCCTTCACAATAAAAAAAGAATATTGAAGAATCACCTGCAGCAAGTGAGGATGGACGTGGAGGAAACAGAAAATTCTGTCCCCTCTTGCACATTCCTCAACTCTGGTTCAGTGTTTCTATGTAGCAATTTAAATATGAAATATAACTCTGCCAATCCACACAGAGATGTAAGAGACAATCTCCCTGGGCAAACAGAAAATATCTAGGGTAGTTGAGACTTAAATACAGAATCAATCACAAGTAGTGTAAACATAACAATCCAATACATTTAAGACTCTATCCGTACTTCAAAAAAACTAATTTTGGTATGCCACCAATTCAACATTAAGTTGAAGTTTAGCAGAGATGCCCAAAAGAAGAAATAGCATAAGATGTCAACCCTTTTCTGTTGTCAATTCACAGGCTGATAAAAATGAAACTCTACTCTTTCAATGGTTGAAATATTCTAAAGCACATTTCAAGGTGTATTTCACACTTCCAACAGTTTCCAGTTGCCTTTTACTTTAATCTATTAAAAATTATTAAATTTTTACTTTAATCTATTAAAAAAATAAATGTAGACCTTAGAATGCTTCATTTAAGGGGAATTATATGCCTAAACTTTCTAAATTGCTTTTCTAACAGTTTAAAGATCATTGTTTCTTTTCCAGTAATTTTGACTGTGAAAAGAAATATTCACTTTTTCTTTTGCAGGTGACTTTCATTCACTTAAAACTTAACTGAAGTCTCCTCTGAGCATTCTCCATCAGTTTCCACCCTTAATGTGGTATTAAAAGCTCCTGTGGCTTAGATCTGCCTGAAGTTTTCAGCCTCAGCTTACTCTGTGATGGCTTTAGAAGGGAAGGACCCAAATGCAGTATAGCTCAGATGTCTGAATCTAAAAATCAACATGTATATCAAGACACACAACACAGCCCCAAAAGCAGAATACCAGGTCTTGTTAGAATGAAACCCAAGAGAAGTAATTTGAAATCCCTGGAGAAATAATTTTGAAGGAAGACTTCGAAGGATGCCAAAAGGTTCAGAGCTAAACTGCAGCGAGACAGAAGCAGCAGGGACTAACTTAGGGGTGGCAATTTTTTAAGACAACACCATAATTCCTTGTCTGTCTTAGCCAATGGTTCAAGCAATAAATTATCTCACAGTAATTTGTGCAGTGAAAGAGTTTTCCACTGCCACACCCAATCCATTCTGCTGAAATGCACATCTCTGGGAAACCTCCAGGCTCTTTTGGAAAACTCATAAACAGGAAAAAAATTCATTATTTCCCTTCCTTTGGGGAACATTATCATTACACTATATCTACTCAAATTTCTTTGTTTCACTTTTGACCCAGTCCAAGAAAACCTTTTTCAATCCAATTTACAGCTCTGCAATTTTGATGCCTGTAATGAACAAATAGATTGAAAAGGAGAATTTGCCAAGGTATGGCAGTCCCAAACACAAAATAACTAATATGATATGGGAAGGAATCAGCAGTAAGATGGAAAAAAGGGGCTGGGAAAGCTTGTTTCTAGACTCAATGGCAAACACGTAGCTGTTCCAGGTAACCAATCCATGATTCAACCATAAATCTAAAAGAAAATGATTAACCTGTTGCTACAGAGGTTCCTTCCAGAGCAAGGAACACAGAGGAAAAAATTTGGGAAGAAGATCCTAAATGGATCTAGATGGATGCTATTTCATACCCAGAGGCAAGCATCCAAAGGTCTCCATTAAAGAGATTCCTACAATTGAAAAAGAGAGAAGTCTGGAACTGCTAAACTACAGCCAAGCATCCTTTGGGAAATGCAAGACATCCATAGAACTGCTTTGTTTTCAAAGGATATCCTACAGTCTGGATTTATACAGATATTTCTGTATCTGTAAGAGTCTTCAGAACACTTTATATACAAATCAAACCTTCATTCACAAGCATAATTAAGAATTAGTAGACGTAAGTCCTAATGATGCGTGTTGTTCTGAGCAGGTGCTTTGAAAATGTCAAATGACAAACATGCTACATTATAACTGTGGGAAAGTATTTTTTAAAAGAGAGAAAGGAAAAACAGAACAATTTCCATGTATTTTCTCAGAAGAAATGTCTGGCATCTTTAACATACATTGCTGATTAAATGCTCTGGGTTTGGAAACACTCTGCACACCTACATTCCACTGTCATTCTTTGTGCTCCAGCATTTTTACAAAGTGTGCCTGTAGTTAACTGTATGGCTGACACATCATGGAAAACCTTTGCATTTACATTTTCTTCTTGCTATTTTATGGTCACTATTAAGTTGTTCAAGGCCCTGCTCTGAGTGACTTGCTCCTTGCTTCCTAGGCAAAAAATACAATTAAATAGATTATCCAACCGCATTTCAATTTATGTTTCTATTTTGTAAAGCATAAATCTAAGTCACATGAGGTTTGGATTGCAATCCATATAAACAGAGCAGCCCTACCACAAAGCCAGCACTTTCACACACACAAGAAACTGTGTCCCATGTTTAATTTTTGGGTCAGCAGATGTCCTTTCTAAGCCCCCTTTACCACACACCCTTTTTGTCATAGATCCTTGTGTGGCTCAAAGCTGTGCATTGACCAGATCAGACAGGTGCTACATATCAATAAGTTCATTTTCTCTGTCAGAACCAGTTTTATTTATATCACTTGCATGCTATTGAGCATAGATATTCACAGACCAATGCTTAAATTTCATAACTGTGGGAATACTGTGGCTTAGGACCTACTAAATTAAAGAGTTTCATATTGTTGGTCTATTTGTTTAACATACAAGTTCCAAACAAGGCATTTCTAGTGCGTAAATTAATATATAACAAAAAATTATTTTTGACAGAGATACTATCAGCACTACATGGTGTATACTTTTGACTGATTTGTGCAAAAAAGGTTGTAATGATGGAACATCAACAAAAAATTCTCAAATAGCTTATTCAGTGGTGATAGAATTCCCTGAAATAACTTATCCACTGGAATAATAATTCATCAGATATTAAAGAATACCAAACAGCTGGGTTAATATGTGTTATCATTACTGCAGGCTAAAATTTCCAATTCAAAAATAAAAAAAGTAAAGAAAATAAGAATTGATATTGCTGGTGCCTTTCACCGAGATTCATCTGGCCAAATGTGGATAGTTAAAATGTAAATGAAAAAAGTTCTACTTTAAAAAAAAAAACAGTCTCCATCTCAGCTCTTCCTTTTAAGTTCCATTAGTAGGCAGCAGGATAAAAAGGGAACACTTAGATTAACCATATCTTAAGAATTTTTTTTTCTTTTCCCTATTTTTGAAGGGAGCTCCAGGCAACAGGCTCAGACGTAGGTATCAGACACAGACACCGTAGACATCAAAAGGGAGGTGAGAGCAAACACACTCAGAGATCCTGTTCCAGAATTTGTCTTGGCAAGGTGAACAGGATTCTCACATTGCACAAGTCTTCAAAAAGAACAGTTAGGTATCCACACGATGTTCCAGAATATTTCATGGACTAGGTCTGGTAACAGATACCTTGCCACAAGCACCCACTGCTGTGAGGTAAGTGGACCTCTAATATGGACAAAACAGGCAAGACATGTCTGAATTTTATGAATTTTTCCCACTAAAGTAATAAACATGCTGAAAAATGAGATGTCACCTCCTGAATCTGAAATGCTTGTGCTGCAGCCAGCACAAGTGAGCAACATCCATCTACAGAGCATTCCTTCCTTCAGCCCTCCTGTGATCAATCTGCTTCAGGGCTCCTGAAAGCAAACCAAGCTGCTCCTCATGAGGAGTCCCAGGCAGGTTCTGAGGGCATTTATAACTGGGACATACATAAAACATAAACCCAGCAGTCTCTGGGGCTGCCAGACACAACAGCAGCCTGGCTGGAGCTCTTTGTCCCATCCATTTCACCAGCAGGTTTAGCCATTTAGTGCCGTGCTCTGCTCCTCATCCATGGCATTTCATGGGAAAATGTCCCTGATCTTTGCACACAGAGGTGGAGCACTATCAGCCATCCCTTCCAAGGCTCAGTTTGAGCTGCACTCTGTCTTTTTAGCTGGTTGGTGTTGTCCAACAGCACACCACACAGAGCTGTTTGAAGAAAGGAGATAATTGCTGTTTGGTCTTGTTTTCATTTGCTCTCTGTACTTACTCCAATGTTTGTCAGAGGAACAAAAGAGCCAGCTGAAAGAGGCACAGTGAGAATATGCATTTCCTTGAAGGGGTAAAAGAAACAATATCATGCTGGCCTACTTCCAGACATCCTGAAACCACTGTGGAAAGTAACACATACTGATTATCTTTTAAATCTACTTTTTTCTTCGCTTTCATTGTTAATTAATTTCCATTCCCTTCTAAGTAATAACATAGCAGTGCTTTACCTGTGCTTTATCACAAACCTGAGTTAAACACGTTCTTGGCACTGCAGTGAAAAGGGGCAGTGCCCTCTCCATGAGTGTGTGCCTGCCTGAACATCATATTTCACATTCATACTCTGCCTGGAAGTTGTCAGATATATTTTATGTCATGTCCAGTAAGTACTTTGTAAACATCATAATATTTTAGCCAGAGCAATCCCTTCCTGTGTGCCTGCATAAGGTGATACATCTCAGCAAATAAAATTCCTGATTGAAAGATTACTTCCTTATCTGCTTTGTTTTCCTTAGGATATTAGTTCTTGAAATATTGAATCTTTTACTTAATGTCTCTACACTACTTCAACCCTATTGATAGCATGCAGCAAATTTGACTCAAACATTTTACTTCTGTCTTGAAATTAACTTCCTTGAGACAATTTCAGCCCATTTTTCACTTAAATACATCTAGGCAATTTTGTTCTTCATCTGGATAAGTTGAAATGAGGATCTTTGTATCATTGCTGATTTGAAGGCTTTAACACCAACTGCCATAAATTCATGCCACAAAGACAGCAGAAGTGCAGCTTCTGTTTCAGGAGGTCAGTCAAAACATTTCCCCCCAGCTCTGATTTATACAAGAGGCATTAAAACACAGCATGTTTTCCCCAGTCAAGATTTAAGGCATAGAATTTCCCCTAACATAGCTCCATACCCACTCCCTGGTATAAATTCACTTTAATGTTGAACCTTATTTGTGACAAGCACATTTTTAGGATTTTTTTCAAGGAACTTGGCTTAAGCTCTGGGCTAACAGAAGGATGGAAAGACTTGTCACTTTTGTAATTTAATTTTTTTTTCACTGTTATACCAAAAGTTTTCAGCTTTTTATTTCTTACATAGAAGTTACTGAGTGGTGATTCCTATTTTATTTCATTTGAATCAAAGACATCCAATTTAATACTAGCCACTACTGGAGAAACAGTTATGTTAACAACACCTAGAAATGAAGTTGACAAACAGGCTGTCCCTTGAGGTTCCTTCTGGTGGCTTTGCAAGTGAGACTTGAGGCTTACTCTGAATCCTCCTTCGCTTGGAGAGTTTCTTTAAAGAATTTCCAAACTGCCCAGCTTTCTGCAGAGATCAGAAAATGAAATCTCAAGGTTTTTTCAGCATCTACAGAGGACAAATATTGCATTTAACTTGCTCCCAGTGCAATGAATCAATTTATTTTTTAAAGAAGAATCTGAGATCCTATACCCTTTTTCCCCCTTCAACCTTTAAATTTAAGAAAAACATGATAATTAAATCTACAATAAAATTTGTCAAACACAGGTCTGAAATCATATCTGATTTTCAAAGGATGTGGCTGTAAGAAATCCATCTGTAGCATCCAGTTAATTAAGGCCTTGCATTCCTATTTATCAGGAACCACCTGAAACAGGAACATTTTTAGACTGAACATGAAAATTTCCAACTATTTTGGAATGTGTTGATTTTTAAAATATTCACTGGCTTTTTATTTCCTTAAAATCCATTGGTGAGCATAACATAATTTTTTATCAGTTGTCAAAAATTCTTTCATCCAGGAAATAAAGCAGTATGACTACTAATGGTCCAAACTAAAATAACACATAATGTCCATGTTTTATGCTGATTCAATGCCAGAAGTTGCAGTTAAAATTGATTCATATCCTGGCAACAGTTCCAAAATTACAGCTCAAGCTGGGAGTATAAAAACTACTCTGAGACCCTAATTTTGTGGGTAGGAGGTACAAACCTGGCTCTCTTACATCAGGCAACTTTCCCAACATCAGATATGATGATATCTCTTTTTTGTAAGTGGTGCCTAATTACTTCATGATACATTCTGTTAATTAAAAAAAAAAAAAAAAATTAAAAAGAGCAGTTTCAGTTTTATCCTTTCCTGGTTTTGTAGGAAACATAGCCAGTTTCAAAGGAATAAGTTTCAGTTGCCTCAAAACTTCACTTCTCACAGACCAGTAATTTCTCAGAATGTCTCTATTTTGTTGTCAAATTTTCTTTCTGCACCGATTCCATTCTGCTAAAAATTAGCAGTCTGCAGCATGTCAGAACACGTGTATAGAACTGTCAGTTTCAATCATTAACTGATAATTAAACTAATTTCACAGGGGCAAAAGAAGTACCAGAACTGCACTGGGAGCTGGCAGGGAGCAGAACGAAGGGAAGATCACAGAATTAATGTCTGTTTGTACAGATCTTCCTCTCAAGATAACAAGGTTTTTTTTCTTTTCTTGGCACCCATATACTCAAGTGAATCATTCAAATACATGAATATGTTGATTGCTTCGTGTTTAACTAATTTATGCACAAACTGCACAACGGGCTTAACTCATTTGTGCACTCAGGAGAAAAAAAAAAAAAAAAAAGCCAGGGGTAAATAAAGAAAATAGTTAAAACCAAACATGCTGAAGTGCTTGTGATACCAATTCCAGACACAGCTAGGCACACTGGACTGATAATTGACTGTATGCATGTGGAAATCCGTGGAAGACACCATATTATTGCACAGTCAGTATGGAAGGGGGCTCAAAAAGGGATTAGATAAGTTTATGGAGATCTCATCCCTCAGTGGCTATTAGGCATGATGATTCAGATGAGCCACTAAACTGATGTATTATTCAGAGGAAAGCACAGCACTTGACATTTTCTGTCTTACACTCCTTATCTCCTCTTTTTGGTAACATAGGATACACCAAGTGCCCTTTGGGGTCAACCTCTTTCAGATTTAGTCCTGTTCCAAAGGACATGCTCCATCTACAACTGCCAGCTTAAAAACATATCTTCATAATGGAATACATTGCATTGGGCTTTATCTTCATTTTCGACATCAGCTCCAAGAGTAAACAATAATTACTGATAATAATTAATCAGTATAGTTTGTCAAAAAGCATTTAGGAGCTGATCTGCATAGATCTTTTCAAATTTTTTGAAAGGACTGAACTCATCAAAATCTGCAACAGGTATTGAATTTTAGTTGATGGTTATGTTTGTCCAGGCTCAGAGGAGTCTGATGGAGTGGCTTTAGTGGGTAGCCTGGGTAAAACCACCACACAAGACTCAGCCTCCAGCAGCAAAAAACATGCACTGCACATTAATAATTGTCACTTGTGCACAAGATTTAGTACAAAAATGCCACATTTGTCATTCCCAAACACCTCTGAGGTAAGCAAGAAAATTGAATTCCTGTTTCTGAATTCAGTGGAGTTGAGTGCTGAAGCAGTGTGTTCTTACTGATGGTTTCTGTATAGATATTTAGATAACAGATAATACTTAGACAATTTCTTAGATAATACTTAGCAGGAGTGTTCACATTTGCACCCAAATGACCTGCTTAGAAACTGCGATGTGATTCATTATTTTGCCATCTGATTCTCTGCAGATTCAAAAGCCTTTGTTTAGCCAGGATAGTTCTTAGCTCTTGATGCTATGTGCAAATTAGCATCCATTTTACAACCTCTCTGCTAATTGTTATTTGCAGAAGGATTAGCACTCGGTGTCAGCAGTTGCTTTAGTTATTATATGAATATTCATTAGGATTTCATACATAACCCCCTTGCTATTTGCAGCTTAATCTCTTTATTTTGTGGTGTTCCTGCTTTGCCCATCTGTGCAAGTAGCTGCCATTACCACAACCACATAACCATCCATGTTTAGATCAGAAGATCTGTTTTGATTCTACCCCTGCATGATATTCTGCAGATGCCAACACAAATTACAGCCCAGACTGCTTCTGACATGTTTTATCCAGGCACACAAAGGTGTTTCTGGACATCTCAGTAAGTGAAGTTACTTTACCTTAATGGGAAAAAGAAAGGTTTGCAGGGAGTTTTGATGCAGATATCAAAGCCCTAAAAAACATTGGCCTGTTCGAAGCACGTGCTGAAAACTCCCCTGCATTCTTGGGATGCACCCTTGAAAGCCTTTGGGAGGAGCTCATGCAGTTGCCTGTGGTGGACCTGGAGAAAGGTTGCTTCTGGCATTGATATGCGTCCCAGACAGAACGAGAGGAACGCAAGACAGACGCAGGCACGCAGCAGGTCAACGGAAGGCTTGTGTGGCTTTATTCTATTCTAATTATCTGACTCCATTCTTTATATACATTTGTACAGAGGTCGAAGAG
>JBBMKD010000216.1:5457628-5512323 GCA_037834095.1 Argya squamiceps | reverse complement strand
CCCTCAGACCTGCGGCTGGCTCAACCACCCAACCTGTTCCAGCCCCTGGCCAGCCATCAGGATGCCCACCTCAAGGCTGTGCAGGAGTACAATGCTCTGCTGTATGGGCTGAAACAGCTGCTGACCCACGGCCACTGAAAGAGCTGCTGGTGCCTAGAGCTGTGCTTGTAAGGCCTGCTGAAATAGCCTGTATATAGTTATTCCTGTTGTTAGTGCATTTACTGTACATATTAATAAGCTGTAAATATTGCATTTACATTACATATTATTACCCCCTAATTTGTTGTATTCCTATATATATATATGTAAATACTTTTTAATAATGCATTTACTATTGCTATTCAGACTCTCTAGTTAGTGCCTTCAGGACTCCCAAATCTTTCTTGCTATGGTTTCAATAAACCAGACTATTCCATTATCTGCATTGTGCAAGCTCTTCTTGATCTTGGCCAGACCTATAGTCCACACAGTGAATCTTTGTCAAGGCTCTTTTTCTTCCTGCTTGGACTGTATTTTTGTAGGTAAATATGTGTACAAGAATACTGACACCTGGTCATGAAGAAAAGGTCTTTCTGTTTATGGGGACTTAAATGATCTTTGCATTGGGCTGGTTTTGATCTACTCACGATCAGAACAGCCTCGTGGTTCTCTTGGTTCCATGCTTTGGATTTCAGAAAATGAGAGGCCATCCTGACAACAGCAGCCAGAAGGAGAGCTCCAGCAGCAATGACATTGTTGCTCAGAAAGAAATGGAAGCCAACCAGTCCAACGTGGAAGAAGAGAACAATGATGGATACGAAGCAGGCAGCTGTATTGATGCAAAGGAAGAAGTCTACAATGATGAGAAGAGGGAGGAAGTCAATGCTGCTGGAGATGAAGATGACAAAGGGGATGCAAATGAGGAAGATGACAACCAGAATGTTCCAAGCCACCTTGAAAGCCTTTGGGAGGAGCTCATCCAGCTGCCTGTGGTGGACCTGGAGAAAGGTTGCTCGATGATTAGTCACCTGGTGGACAAACTGACGCACATCTTTGGCCTGGGCTTGTCCGACAGTTTCTATCCAGTGCCACAAGATGCCATCGGAGTGGGCAGCATGTTTGAATCCTGTTGTGATTGTACAAAACACAAAAAACCAGTATAAATTTGGGGTATTTCCAACATTGTCTTGTAACAGTAGAATTGTACTTACATACATGTGTGTTTTACTGTCACCACTTATGCCTGAGGAGCAGCAGAGACCCAAGTCTAGAATTCTTCATGATACTGGGATCTTTTGACACATGTATTATTAACACAATCTTCAAATTTCAATTTTTATCTCAATTCACTATTAATTTTTAAATACTGCTTCATGGAATAAGTTCATCTTTTATTAAATGTTTCTTTTCCAACATTTAGGCCTATGCTTTTGGGGCATTTCATTAGCCATTCTCTTCTTTTTTTCCTATTAATAAACTTTGCTATTGACAATGGTTTTTCTTGCAGTGCTTTTATGAGTTGATTGTTTCTTAGTCATGTGTGGCTTTTCTACAGATATTCTAAGGTTTTTTTAGTGCTGTCCTCCTATCTCTGTTTCAAAAAGCTCTCTGAAATCCTGGGGGTTTTTTTATGCAAATATTTATGATCATCATTTCATACTGTTACCATTTATTAGCATATGCTGCTCCACATAGATGAAGAAGACAACCCTTCAAGAATAAATCTATCCAAACCCATTCACCTTGAAACCACATATCTGACTACTGCAATTCATAGGTGCACAAGGCTTTAATTCTACTCAGCCACCAAATACTATCTCAACTGATGTGAGCATCCTAAAGTATTTCAGCAGTACTGAAAAACAGTTAAGTGGCAAATGTTAATTTAGTCATCCACATTATAGGAAGACATCAGAAAAAACAGAAAGTATGAGATTCAGCAAACACCTGTTCATTTAAATGTGTGTATTTCCTGAACTTCCTAATAAGAAAAAAAATAGAGAACAGCAATAGTAAAGAAAGATTTGGAAACAGTTGGCCTGAGAAAAAGAAACCCCAATGGGGATAAGGCAGGGCAACAAACAGTTTCAATAAACAACAAATAATGCAACTGGGGAAAGATGAGCACATCTGACAACAGAAAAGATTGATATAGTAAAAATGTTACTGATACAAAAATCAACAGTTTTGATGTTGTGTGGCTTCCTGTGCCTTTTGAACTAGATCATGACTATGCAGGTCTTTTTTCCTGTATCTTCAGGAGTGGAAAGTGACAGCTCTACGCATGGTTGATGCTCTGGGTGTTCAGTCATCTGGTAATCACAGACATTGAGAATTTCCTCTACCGTGACACTTTGTCCTTTAAAAGCTGTAGAAAGTCCATCAAGTAGTTGGGAAAATTGCAATACACAATACGAGCTGCTCCAGATGGTCTTAAAAAACTTTTCTCTTAGAAATACAACACGGCTTTTTCCTACTGCAACAATTATGTCACCCAGTGAGTACTGCAGAAAAATAAAAGCTACAGTCTGCGTAAAACACTCAATAGTGTGCCAAAGAATGTTACATTATATGGTATAATCTTGTGACATGTGCGAAACATTTCATTTCAGTTTAATCTTTTTTTTTCTGCATCATTTTTCATCTTTTTTTTTTATCACTCAGGATAAAGCATTCTGTAAAAAAGAGTGTATATTCAAATGTGCTACATAAAGATGAAAAGACATGCTCTTCTAGCCTACTAAACTGTTTAGTTATTCACCTAGTCTGAATGCCAGGAAAAATTTGCCATGGCAAAGGAGAGAGGATTCATCCCAGAGGTAAAATAGAGGAAGGAAACTGAGACAACAAATGAAAACGAGTGAGACTCCTTCATGGGACAGAAAGGATAGAGTGGATCAGATGCAGGATACACCAAGACAAACCTGCTAAAATCATCCTGCTATCATCCCATCGTGATGACCATTTTAAATGCTTCCTATCTCCATCTGACTTAAGGAATTGTGTTAAGAAATAACAGGAAAATACCAGGAGGGAGCCTGGTGAGTTTGAGTAAGAAGTGGGAATCCATCCTGGTAAATAAGTCAGGAAGTTGTGCTGGGGCAAAACAGTATCTCCTGTTTGATTACTTTTGCTCTCAGCACAAAAATTTGGTCATTATTTGTGACTAAGTAGGGTGACACCATACAAGGACATGGAGCCACTTACCTGTTTCTAAACCAAACTAGAATAGGACCCAAATACTCATGTAATTGTGAAGTCAGATGGAAGAATTTAGGTCAATCTAAATTATTTGAAACTTGCTTAAGCAGCAGTAAATTAAGAGAGAAAAAAGGCTTCAGTTCACCTTATCTGCATTTTTGGAAACTCCAGAGTCATATTTTCAACTTTCCTCAGCAGTCAATTAAGCCTGAAAGACAAATTCTTTTAAAAATGAAAGCTGAGACTCTTACATCATTAAGTGCCTCTAGCAAGTGAAGAAATATTGCTAATTCAGGAAAAAAATTCCTAAAGAATCATTTCAATATGAAGTCACAAGGGATGTGAGACTTCTATTAATTATATTCACAGATTCAATTGTATTCCTATTCTTCCAAAAGGCACAGTTTTCTTCAGGGGAGTTGTTCAGAAAGATTAACAAGTATCAGTCTCACTGATATTTTCCAGGCAGTTTTCACTACCAAGTAGTCCTTATTTTACCAATCTAGTGGCACATCCCAAGACTGTTTAATTTACTGTCTCAACTGGTGTGAGAATCCTAAACAGTATTTCAGCAGTATTGAAAAACAGTAAAGTGGCAAATGCTAATTTATTCATTCATGTTATAGCAAGACATCAGAAAAACTGAAAAGTACGAAATTCAACAAACACTTGTTCACTTACTTCTGCATTTTTCCTGAATTTCCTAATAAGAAAAATTCAGAGCTGAAATAGTAAAGAAAGATTTGGAAAGCATTTATTCTGAGAAAAAGAAACCCAAATGGGGATGTGGCAGGGCAACAAAAACAGACCAGGTGAACCTATGGCCAGCTGATGCTAATGCTCAGTAGCTCTCAGAAGTGGGCTGCTCACAAATAAGGGTGCCAGGGATGGCAGTAAAAGAAATCAAAAAAGGAAAAAGAAAAAACAAAAAGTGGAAAACCAACCACAGAAAGCTTAAACATAAATCTTCACAGAAACATTAAGGTTAGATACTAACCAATCAACAATGAACTACGGGGGAACATAGTTGTCCAGAAATATTTGATGAGCCAACCACTTAGGAAAAAAAGGGAATTGTTTAGTGTGATACCTAAGGCTGTAGCAGCCAAAAAAATGGGATGAATTTAAGAGGGAAGATTTAGGCCAGATATCAACAAAACATCACAGCAGAGTTATTGTTCTGTGAAATGATCTCCCAAGGGGTGCAGCCGAAACCCCACTGTACGGGAAATTGAAAACTAGCTCAAATTAGAGATAAAAACTTCAGCGCAGCAAACAATGCTGCCTCCATGGAATGATGGCCTGCGTTGACTTAATAGCTTTTTTCCTCCAATTTCTATTCTATTCCATTGTAGAATGCACAATGTATGACAATTTTAGAGGAGGAATGCTTTTAACAAAAGACACAGTTTTAGCAAAGTGTCCTGAAATTTCAACATCTACTGCTCCACCAGCCATTACTACAGTATATGAACAAGCATTATGGACGAGGATTTTTTTTTTTAAGTGATTCTGGCCTTCAAAGCTCTGTCTGATGTCCCATTTTAACAGCTGAACCAGACCAAGTTGAAACTCCACCTGAAGAGATGATTAGGAACACAGCAGCATACCAAAACCAGAACAATATTACTGCCAGTCTAAAAAATTGATGCAATGTTTATCACAGAAAAGCTAAAATCCCCTTAGAAAGGAGGTGCATTGTAGCATGTCCACACTTTTCAAATTTGCTTGGGCACAGTTTGCCCAAAACAGCTTGTAGTTTGCTTGCTTTTCCTTTCCCATCACTGGAAAGATGTAATCCCTCACTTTGTATCTCTGCAGAGCTTCCAGGTGACCATAAGGGTGATAAATCCATGTGGAAAACATACTCAGAGGCACAATCTTTCCTCATAAAATGCCCAAGTCATGCTATGATTGTTGGATGTAGTTTTTCCTCACCCAGCTAAGCATGAAATGAGAAGCACCAGTAAGACTGTGCACACACAGTTTTTCCTAAATATACATGTCTCTGATAATACAGTTTTCTACTACTGTTCACATTTGCCTTCTCTTCAATATTCTCTGCAGCACTGCCATGTGATGAGACACAGGCAAATCTCAGAAATTACTGATTTACACTATGCATGAGCAACTGAAAAGAAAAGAAACCACAACAACATCATCAAAATTTATTATAAATGCTTCACTTCCTTTTGCTTCTGTATCAAAGAACCCTTTGTATGATCTAGTGGCTACTTTTGAGTCCTGGTAGTAGCTGTAATACAAAGGAATTAAATTACATCTCCCTAGGAGCAGAAGACAGTCTGGCCATACTCAATATCTGTTAGGTTATGAGCAATATCCCAGAAAAGCTGGACTGAACATTTTCTTAATAGACATTTGAATTAATCTGGAGAAACCTCCTCTCTTTTGACAGTACATAAGGGTGTACACAAGCACATAGTGTGTGCCAATTTGAAACTAAAATTCAGTATTAAAAAAACCCCCACCTGTAATATTTTCTTTAAAGTGTAATTGGTTTTGCTGTCCAGAATTCAAAACCTTTCAAGAGATGTGCTAAGTTGCAAATTTTACACATAAAGGTATGTTTTAATACTTCCCTAATGATATCCAGGGCATGGCATAGGCAAGAGATGTTACAGTGCCAGGGGTGAAACTCTGGGTGCATTTTCCATGTGTGCCAGCCTGAAGCAGCAATAAACCCAAAAAATATTGTAACAATATCAAAATATCAGCTCACATCAACCACTTGGGAAGCCACAAAAGCTGTGTGGACTCACATCCCCAGTTCTCTAGGAAAATTTTCTGTCTCCCTGGCTGTTGCAAGGTGTCGTGAAAGTACCCAGCTGCAGAAAGCATTTCAGCTGAAAATGACCAGTGCTGCCAGTCTCCACAGACTTCCCCCTATGCCTGGAAATATTAGGGATTTCATGGGGCACCTTCATCCCAAGCAGTTTCTGCCTTCTACCAAATGCATGTAAATTATCTGTTGCTAATGCGTGGTGCAAGGGCTGGTAGAAAGTTAACATCAATTTCTTAAAATCACTCACTCAGGGAAGCCTTGCAGCTGTCTTGCACTAAAGGTGAATGTTCACTATCTCCAGTAGCTATGGTTGGATGATCCAGAGGGCCCTGGCAGCAGCCCTGGGATACAGGAAGATGGTTACACCTTCTCTTTAGCTTCCAGAAAATGTATCCCATCATCTTCCCAGGAAGTGAGGAAAGTTAAATTCATGGAAACTGCTGACACTTGCAAGAATTTAAGGAGCAGTCATTTTCTGTTTTAAATAGAAAAATCCACAGGAAGTCTGCAACCAGCAGGTAAAGAACCAATTTTCAGAGCAATTATACTTTTGCATATGTATAGCAGCTTTCACCCACAACACAGCTCAAATTAACAACATGATTGTGTAGATTTAACGCAGATAAAATTTCAGATGTCTTTAACCAGAAATCTAGGAATTGACTTCCAGCTGAATGAGAAAATTTCTGAGAATTTTTTGATGGACCCAAGCAGGAAAAATTTTGGCTTTGTGGAATATCTGAAGGACAGGAATTGCTACACTACAGTGCTCCACCACCAACCACATGGAAAAGAATGAGTGGATAATTCTCAACTATTACTTTCAGACAATTATCATTATAGCCTATCTCTCTCCTTAATAGGATTTGCAAGGAAATAGGACTAATTAATTTAAAAGGCTGTAAGTTAGTAGGATTTGAGGAAGCATAACACAGACCAGTTTTGATCTTGATGCATATATAAAAACTTGCAGCTTTATGTTGCTCATACTGTGTATTTATCACATTCAGTCCCAGTAAAACCCTTAGGTTCCTATAGCAACCTTAGCACTCTTAAAGATAATGAGCTATCTTGCTGGGAGCAAACCTCACAGAATGTTTTGTGTCATTAAAGAGTGTGGTACCTTCAATACAGGGGGAGCATACCTTTATTCACAGAACCACAGGATGGTTGAGGTTGAAAGTGACCTCTGGAGGTCACCTTGTCCAACCCCTGCTCAAGTAGGGCCACCTACAATGAGTTTCCCAGGAGCACATCAAACGTCTTTGGAATTCATCTTCAAGGAGGAAGACTCCACACTCTCTCTAGACAAGCTGGGTCAGTGTCTGGCCACCCTCACAGGAAAATATGGCTGCAGCAGCTCCTGCTGTGGGTTTTCCTTGCAGCCTCTGACTGCTGGTTTCTTCCTGCTGAACTCTGACTGCAGGGATCAGTTTGCAGGCTCTGATTGCAGCTTTTACCCAGCTAGACTGTGACTGCAGGTTCCAACAAGAGGCTCTGACTGCAGCCCCAGACTGACCTCACTGCAGGGATTCTCTCTCCCCAGGATCCTTCTTCTTCATGATCCTCTCATTCTCTCTTCCTCAGGGTTCCTTCTCCTTCATGATCCTCCTCCCCAGCAAACCCATTCCCTTCTATCAGACTTATCTTTATTGGATACAGCTGTTACTTTTCGGGGCGAGGTCACCTGTATTCCCTTCTACAGTTCAGAGTAAGCTGTCTGTACTGCCAGTTTCATTAGTCTTAAAATCAGGGATCTTGGCAAATTAATAAATCACCGAGCCCCAGTAAAGCAGCTGTGAATAAGAAAAAATGTCTCTAATTAAAAAAAAAAAAATAAAGCAAAACCAACAATAATCTTTAATCCTTCTATTCCCTTCTTTAAAATGCACCACTCACCCCTACCTGACAAGTACATTAAGAAAAAAAAAGGATATGCTCAAAGTTTAACATAGTACAGACCTCAAGAAGACAATGTGTGTTGGACTAATTTACCCAAACTGAACACAATTTTCAGTGCTTCCTTAGAAAAACTGCTCAAAATCAGGAAGAAGTAGTAATGGGCTGTAATTCTTCTTACTGCACACAGTAATTCTAATCCACTGGAATGCCAAGTGTGCCAGCACACCTGCCCTTACCACGGAGGCACCTGCCAGCAGCATCTGACACATCTGGTATCAGAGATATTTGATATCAAAAAAAAGAAGAAAACCTGTCACACAAGAGCATCACAAGGTGATGGAGGAAAAGCTTTATCCCCACATTTGCTCCAACCACGTTTCCATCCCAATTAAACCGCCCTAAATGCGCAGGGGAATTTCAAAGCAGTGATTTCACCGCGGAGCTCACACTGCCATTCCTGGAAGTCGGGGTGATAAATCCCTTCCCACTGCTCTGAAAGTTCCTCAGCGTGTTGGAGGCATGTGTCAAAGTCAGGAGAGCTCTCCTAATGAGACCTGCTGCCTTTGAAGTTTCCTCTGGATAGCGGATCTGGTACAGAATGAATATTTTAGATGTCTTATGCAAAAAAAAGTCAAAGAGTTTTCACTTCTGACAACCATACATCTTACTTTAAAGGCCTTAACTTCTAAATATTGGGGATGAGAGGTGATTCTTTTATGTCTTTTTTGTCATTGAGAAGCAATGCTCTTTTTAATTAAAAATGAACAGTTTCACATTCTGTAACCTCAGCCAACCAACAAATGACATGCAGGTTAGAAATCAATACACACATTTAAGCAGTGTCAATGTAGTGGGCAGCTTATTCTCAATTAAAAGTATTTTAAAACAGACCACATTCATTATCAGATAGCCATTTGGAAAAGCCCATGGGGAAAATAAAATACCTGGAATCTTAAGGACATTACCCAGAGATTCTGCTGAGCCACACTTCTGGGTGCAAAGTTCAATTGACAGGTCTGATTTTAGTGTCCTTAAGTACAGTGTTTGCAGCTCACAGCAAACAGTGAAATAGAAAGAGAACATCAGGCATTGATTTTCAACAATCAACTAATCAACTTCCTTGGGATGAACTTGCAAAGGAAAATATTCTGCCTCTTGTGCAATTAGGGAGACATCAGAAATTCACAGCAAGGAAAAAGGTCAAATAAGCATAAATTTAAAATCCCCAAAGAGCAGGAAAATAATTTCTCTTATTGCTGTTTTTGCCTCATATTTGCAAGCCTCCCTTTAGTTTTAGGGAAGAATGAGAACCCCTGAGGTTTTGGGATGATGTCTTTGCTGATCTAAGAGGGTCTATGCCTTTGCCCATTCAAGAAATTTCAGAACTTGAAGAACTCATCAGGTCAGAGTGCACTTCAGAAAAGTCCTAAGCAGGTTCTGGGTATGTTTCAATGGAAAGCAAAATCTCAAAATTCAGAAAGAACACAACAGAGCTCATCTGGGGAATATTTACAAAGAAGTTTTCAAAGCACAAAAAATGATTTAGTAGTCTGATCCTCCAGCTCCAAGGGCAAATCTCCTTGCCCAGCCACAGACCCAGAGCCTCTGGAGGCACAGCCACACTGTCACTGAATGGCTCAACAGGGGGAACAGCATCAGGAGCTCCTGACTTGTGCCCAGATGTGTCTACAGCAGCAAATCACACTCTGGTCCTGGTTCTGTTCAAGAAACACAACCATTGATCTACAGAAGATTTGATCAAATGGCACATGCAGGATATGACCTGGTGCTTTATGCTGAGATCTCCTGGAGACCGTACCAAAAATCCCTGTGCTATGACAAAGGCTGCCTGAGGAAATGCAAACTCTTTATGATGACATCTTTGCACCTTTTGTTCTGCTCCTCTGTAGGGTAGAAGTCTCACAGAAAGTTTTCTTTGCCCACTTTTCCTGTGCAGGTGCAAGGACAGTCTCACCACAGTACATCCAGGACAGGTTTTTTCCAGTCTCACAGATACATTCCATGAGAAGATTTCCACAGCTACAGCCAGACACCAGAAAAACTGAAAATAAGATGTGGCCTCGTGGTTTATCATGGGTTTTCAACCAGTCTCATCCCACCAGGTTAGTGGTGTAGACTGAAATTCCCAAAAGCACAGTCAAGGACATGATTCTGCCACTCCTGCCCAGTAATTTCTTTGTTTGAAACTACTGAGGGTCATTGATTCTTGCTGATTTTATTTCATATTTCAGACATTACATTCACAGAGTTACACCAGCACAGGAGCTCACTGAGACTCTTCACGGGGTTTTGAATGTACAGTCAAATGTATAGAAGATGATTATTTTGATTTTCAGTTATGAGGTGAATTCTTGAATGTCTAACTGTCCAGCACTGACAAGATGATCATGAAAAACAGATTTTAATGTGGTGAAGTCTCTGAGTATGTTTTGGGTCATATGTGACACACTAGCAAAGGGGAAAATTGTTATTCTTCACCATTCTGATGGATGTTGTAAGATACAGCTTCCAGTGTTCTGGATATCATCACATTAAGTGTCATTACCTATATAAGCAGTCTTCTGTGTTCCACTCTCCATCCCTGAGCTCCTGGCTCAGTGTCCCACGGCTACTGCCTACCTAATGAGGAGGAGCAAATGATCCAGAGATCATTTTAATGCCTTCCTCTCCTGCAGAACCAAGACAGCTTCCAAAATACTGTATTTACATTTGACAGATTTCCAGCAATGCACAGCACTGCCACGAAAAAAAAAAAAACAAACCCTGAGTGCCCAACAGAAATGACAATAGAAAGTTAATACATAAAGCAACTGGGGGTTGGCAAAACCACAGGAGTTCCAAATTAAACAGAAATAATAAAAAAAATTCTCTGTTACCTGGCATCTGGAAACTTAAGCAACTTAAGCATTGCAGCACCAGTGCAGTGCAATCACAACACTGAGGCACTTAGTAATAATGGATTTTAGAACACCTGCACAGCAGGAAGTAAACATAAGAATGGAAGACATTCCCTGAATGGTGCCACAACTCTTGCCTTGGATTCTAACACATTTCCTGTCATTAAAAACTGAAATTAAATTTAAAAAAACAACTTTAAAACAGGCCCCATATGGAGCCAAATTTTGGCACAATTCCTTGATGGCACATTTAGAATAAATTAGCTTTAAATGAGAGTAATTGGGAATTCTTTGCATCATGATATATGTAGTGGGAAATCATCTCACCCTGGTTGACCCTTCAGTATCAGAAGCCCTGGCCCTCCTCAGGGTGCTTCAGGCATAACACACACCAAGCTGGAGGATATAAAGCTGGCACAGCCAAACTCAAGACCTACACAATGAAAACACAGTGATTTTGAGTATACATTAGAAGGGGGAAAAAGAAAATTACATGATTGTCAGCATACATTTTATCTGCCACTTGTTCCCTCCTTTCAGCCATCCATTGTGATCCAGATTATAAATACACGATCTGTTATTTTTCCCCCAAAGATTATGATCCATTCAGTGCACAAACACCTGCTGAAGAAAAATTCAGCCTTAGCAATTAACGTTTGGCAACAATTTACTCCACTCACAATGGCATTAAGCTCAAAGTAGAGCATTCAGCTCAACCTGAAATCCAATAAAATTACTGTATTGTGATGAGCATCAAAAGAAGACAGTAGGTTTTCAAAAAACAGCCTGAGACAAAGCTGCACATACAACAGATAATATGCATGAAGTAGAACTCCTTGTCAGAAGAGAGACTTCTACTGAAACCAGCAACATTCATTTGAATGGATATTGTCATGGAAAAAAGGCAAAATGTTAGAAAATCAAGGAACTGTAGTGAACAAAAGTTAAACTCTTCTAATCTGCAACGTCTAATCGTGCCAGCCCGTGGGCATGCAGGTGAGTGAAAAACACTCACTTAAATTTGAAATATCTTTCCCCAAGTTTCAATAGTATCTTTTGTCAATAGTTTTCCTTTGCCTTGTTTGGTTGACAAGTCCCAAATGATTTCCTGAATCTGTCATGGTTTAAGCCCAGCCAGCAGCCAAGCCCCAGGCAGCTGCTCCTCACTCCCCCTCCAGTGGGATCAGGGAGAACTTGAAGGAAAAAAGCTACAAAATTTGTGTGCTGAGATAAGGACAATTTAATAGCGAAAGTAAAAGCCACACAAAAGGAAAGGAAAAAATGGAATTAATTCATTGCTTCCCAAGGGCAGGCAGGAGTTCAGCCTTGTCCAGGAGAGCAGAGTCCCATCACAGGTAATGGTTACTTGGGAAGACAAACACCATCACCCACAATATCCCCCTTTTTCTCCTTTCCCCCACTTTCTATGACATCCCATGGTCTGGACTCTCCTTTTGGTTCATTTTGGGTCCCCTGTCCTGGCTGTGTCCCCTCCCACCCTCCCAGGCACCCCCAGCTCCCTCACCAGTGTAGTTCACAAAAAGCAGAGAAGGCCTTGGCTCTGTGCAAACCCTGCTCAGCACATCAAAACAAACATCTCTGTGTTATCATCCCTGTGTTCAGCACAAATCCAAACACGGCCCCACACCAGCCCTTGCAAAGAAAATTAACTCTACCCCAGCCCAAACCAGCACAGCATCCCCTTCCATTGCAGGAGGGCACCAGAAAATAAATGATGCACAGAAATATTCCATAAAAGAAGCCCTAACTCCTGTACCATGCTATCAGGCTGCTCCAGGATCTTATTTATTGAAGACTGCTAATTTCCTTCACTGATTCTGTAACTTATTGAGCAAACACCTAAAACACTCTTGGATTCCCCTTTTTAACCTCATTTTTACATCCATTCTTGCACATCCTCTCAAAGTTTAAGATTATTCAGACAATAATATGACTTTCTGCAGCCCTAAGACAATGTTACAACATGGGTTAAAAACCCTGAACTGCTTTCTTGTCACAGCAGGATCTTCTTTCAAAGAAAGAAAACTATCTGAAATGTAGTGAGCTAATAAGAAAATCAATATTTTATTTCTGTGAAGCCAGTCCTTAGTGGGGTCCTCCATGGGATCAGTTCTGGGGATGATGCTTAACATCTTCATTAATGATCCAGTCAGTACATTTTAGAAGGTACTTTGGCTGGGGACAAAGTGGTTTTCTGCTATTCTCTTTGAAAAAAAATCATCAAAAACAGAAAAGAGAGGAGGAAAATAAAGGAAAAAGGAGACTAAACGGGCAATGAGAATTTAAGAAGAAGGAAACTCTGATCTAAGAACAGCTCAAGTTATTCCAGCACAGCTCTGTATTACAAAATTTCCAACAATTCTAAGATCCAAAATCTCTTTATCATTTTTTCACCATTTGGATCTTTTTTTAGTAAAAAGTTGAAAACATCACACATATCTAAATTTTCAGTTCTAGTTGGCAGCCACATTTTATCATAAATCGACTTCAAAAACATCGATTTTAGTTTTGCCTAAAAGTTATTTTAGTTGTGAGTGCACTTAACTCGTGATAAATCACATTTAAACCAAACTGAGAGTTTTCCACTGGTTTAACTAAACTAATTTAAAATTCTACTATTCATGAAAGTGGAACAAATCTGAATGCCTGTCACATAATCTGCGTGCCTAAATCTCATAAAATTGAATGGAAGGTAACTCCTAAGTGACTTTGAACCTTTGGCAACTTTCTGTCAGAGCCCAGCTCCACTTCCAATGTGTGAACTCTGGATCAAGACTGGGAAAATGGACAAGGTAGTACTTGCATGGACCTTTGTAGCCTGCTAAAAAAAAGGTTAAATGCAGGATTTAATCAGGGTTGTACCTCGGAAACTCTTTGCCTGTAGGTAAGAATAGCTTTTAGAGAATTGCCCAAAGCAGTATTTATTAAATCCCTTGCTAAAAGAAGCTGTTCTCTCAGTTTACCTTGCTGCAGATAAGGACAAGGTCACACACTTGACTCCTCAAACGTTTTTTTCAGCCTGTTTGCTTTGACACAGAAGTTGTCAGGTTAGCTTTGGATTATAGCTTAGTTATTCTCTCCTGCACCAGAGCATCAGGCTCTTCTTCCTTCTCACTCCATCCTCCCAAATCCTTACAGCAAATCTTTACCACAGCAGACTCAAAGTGCCTGCCACTGAGCACAGTCAGCTTCAGCAAACACGAAATAATTCCTCTAATCAGCCAAACAAAAGAATTTTGTCTTTTTACCTTGTTTCTTAGTGCAGACAGTTCTCAGTATTTTCAGATGAAGTCACCTATGCCACTTTAAATAGAGAATATAAGCTATAAATTTATATAAATATCAGTGTGTGATTAAGATTTACCTGAAGGGGATATTTGAGTACAAGGCATGAGCAGCTGCCTCTCAGTTTCTACCAGGCATTTTAGTCATGGTTACAGCCCCTTTGAAAGCTCTCAAGGTCACATAATTATCTAGTCCCAGCTGGGTCTTCAGCACCCTCCCAATATTATGGGTTAGCACACACCAAGTGAAGGCAGGCACCTAAGCAGCACTCCTGGAGCCTCTGCATCCGAAATGTCAGCCTAAATATTCCTCTCTGCTACTGCAGCTGATTATCACCTGCACTTCTTTAAATGAAAAACCAAGGCCTCTGCAGCAGCCATGAGGGCTAATGATGTTGGGGGGATAAGAACAAAGCTGCTGAGACAGATGTCAGGCACCTCACAAGGACCTCAAGGTAACACAAAAGTGGCAATTAGTTGTTACTTCAATAGCAAGGCAGCTTTCCTGGCTGTGGAAAGTGCGAGTTTGCAGAGTGCAACGATTTTCCATTCTAAATCTGTTTTTTTAAAGTACTTTACAGCTCCTGCAGAGATCAATCATTAAGCTTCAATGCCTTTAACAGATTGTGTAAAGCTTTAAAAAAAATTTAAAAAAAAATTTAAAAAGCAAAAAAAATTATTTGCCCTTTTTGGAAACCTCTTGAAAATATGTAAACTTTCTAATTATCACTCAGATGAAATTGACAACCTAAAATTATCCTGCACAAAAAAAAAAAAAAATCCAGAAACAAAACGGGGGAAAATATATTATTCCTTTACAGAATAAGCAGAAGGGTATTTATAAGCGAGTGTGAGCACCCTGGTTCATGTCCTTACCATGCTGTTTTCCTACATTACATTCCTTAGGTGTCATATTGCATGGGGAGGGTCTTCTTTTTCTCTTCTTATCACAAAATCTGGTCCAAATATACCTTTTTTGATAACTTCTTTCCCCCCATAAGTGGAAAGTTCCCAAGAAAATGTCTGGTTTCAATAGTTCAAGCATTTCTGGAAAAAATAAATTTCATAGAACATAATAATTAGTGAGCAGTTCTGGCAATGTGTGATATAAAAAGAAATATGTAGACTGAGAACTTTATTACAGAGTCTTCCAGGGAAAAATGGTTTCCTTATTCCAATGGGCAGGGGTCACAACTGTGAAACACAGGGAATGTAGAGAGAATTTCTGCCATAGAAGATTGGGGTTTACAGGCACTCAATAGCTAAAGATAGGTTTAAAGCATATGGAAAAGGAAAAAATAAAAAAAAAACCAAAACAACAACAACAACAAACAAAACAAAACAACAAAAACAAAAAACCCAAAACAAACAGGAAGAAAAAAAAGCCCACAAAAACTGATGCCTTAAAAGAGGTTCTATT
This sequence comes from Argya squamiceps, assembly GCA_037834095.1. Lineage (NCBI taxonomy): Eukaryota > Metazoa > Chordata > Aves > Passeriformes > Leiothrichidae > Argya > Argya squamiceps. Next base: position 5,496,795 of record JBBMKD010000216.1, on the reverse strand, counting down.
TCAACTTGTTTCTAAAAAGGAATAAAGCCGTGCAGAAACATGAGGGGTTTTAGGTCATGATCTAGGTAAATGATTCAATTCAGATTAATCTGTAGTGTGAAGAGTGCATCAACCTGGCTCAGGATTTGAACATCAGTAAAAGTAATGTTGTTGTAAAACCACAGCTTTCATCATCTCATCTTTTTAATAATCCCTCAAGTCCTTTTCGGACTCTTAAGATTTTTCTCCAGGACCTGCTTGTGTGTGAGAGAATTACCTGGCCAGCCCTGATCTCCCTGATTTTCAGGAAGATGCTTCTTCCAGAAAAACATTTGACCATGTAAGGTTCCCACAATAGCCCCAGTTGCTCTTTGGTTACATCTGTACCAATAAATTAGAAGTACTCAGAGCAGTTCTCTGTCCGTGGGGCCAAATCCTGTGGAATTGTCCAGACAGAAATCAGTAAATCTCCAGCACTGTGCTGGCCTCATCTGCCTGTGGGGGATTCTCCCAGTAACTCTCAAAATATACCCAGGAATTCTCCAGGAGGACAGGTTAGAGATCAAGGGAACACCTAACAGTACCTTTCCACACTATGTTTGTGTGCCTGGAAACTGTTTAATTTAGTGAATTAAAGCCATACAGGCAGCTTTTGCATATTTTTTGAATTATTTGAAGTGCCACATGAATGAGTCAGTGTCACAGCTTACTGGGTCACACACATATAGGAATGGTGCATTTACACCTTGATAGATTTCTGTGGTTCAGCCTTATTTCTAAGTAAAATGTAAATTGATGCATTTTTTCAAAACCACGGATTTACATAATTAAGACAAATATATGTTGGTATTATTGCAATAAATGCATTGCAGTAATACCAACATTGATTTAAATTACTTCTTATATCAGAGATTGACTCAGCCACTCAAATGGCTCCTAAAGTAGGACAAATATCTTCCACAATATACCCCTGCCTGGTCTGGGAGTTAAATCCTGCATGGGCCAGTCTCACAGACCCCCTGGTGTCATCTTCAACATCCTTGTGCCATCGTATCTCACAGTCAATCTACAGCTCATAAATGTTCTCAAAATTCCCCCCAAAAGCATTTCCTTTGCAATAAAGAAGACACAAATGAGAGACAACAGGAAGAAACTCTTGTTTATACCCAACATACTTGACCATGCAATGCAGAACTGGGAAATTTCCCCCTTCTGCTGTTGCTGATACACTGGTTACACTGACAAGAGAGGAGTTGCTCTGATATAACTTCCCCTGAAACTTCTTTCCATCCTTTTCCATTCCTTGCTTGAATTATTTTTAAATATGCTCTGAGCTACAGGAGACATACATTCCTTTTCCCAGGAGAAGGCTGAGAGCTTGCAGAGCTGTCACTTATTTCATAGGATTCGTTAATTGTTTGTTTAGTCTAGGGGGAAGAAGATTTTTATAACCCTTTGGTTTGAAGCAGGGTTCCAGCAGCATGATTCCTTATTACAGCAGTGGCTATACCACAGCTTATTGTTCTTCTTATCACCTCCTTTGATAAAAGAAAATGGATTCTTCTAGAAGAAACTGTCAGTGGCAGTGAAAAGAATCAGAATTGCTGTTTTAGGGTTTGCTTTCAGGAGACCAGGAGGTGAATATTTTTCATTGTCACAAGGTGGTATTAATGCAGCATTTTATTTGAGAATTCCAGCACCCAAAAGACAAAAGGCACTCAGCTCCCCGAGGAGGGGAAGGCTGCAGACTGCTCTGTCCTGCACTCGTCACTCCACAGTTCACCTGGGACTGTGCAGAACAGGAGCCAGCAATCCCAGCACACCAAAATCTTGAAGCTGCACTTTTGTGGTGCGAGGTGGGCTCTGCTGAGCTGCCAAGCCCTGTCCCCCATGGGAGCATTCCCCACTAAGCCTCCCACACACTGGGCTGCCATGCTCCCTGTCCCCTCACTCTTTTTTCCTGCTGTTTCATTCTACTTCACTTTCTCCTCAACCCATTCCCCTACACTTAGTGCTGTGTTTCCTACCAAGTCTTCACACCTTCTCCCCCTCCAGCTGTGTGGTTAACTTATCATCCCTCCTCTAAGCTCTTTTTTTCCTCCCAGTTTAAACATTTTCCCCTTTTGGAGGGTGTCGCAAGAGGACACAAAATAAAGATGCCTGACTCCAGTCAGAAGGCAGTAGAAATTAAAAGGTTTCATTTACAATTCATTCAGCCTTTTATGACATACTGCTCTAAAACGTCACATTATTGGTCCACAGGACTGACACCTCTCCCATTGGCTAAGTAACAGAAATAGTAAACAACACCTGTTGTTATGGGAAAGGAATATTGCTTACACAAGCTTGTTTTGGGAAAAATAAAACCGTTGAAAAGTTTCCCTTAAGAAGAGCTATCTCTTCTCAAACTCAGAAAATATCAAGCTGAGAGGAGGGGATCCTCCCACCTTGATGGCTCAGCCATCCTCACCTTTGTCCTGGGATTGCTGCAGAAGGTTTCTCCATCCATCCATCCATCCATCCATCCATCCATCCACCCATCCATCCATCCATCCATCCATCCACCCACCCACCCATCCTCCAAGGAGCATCAGTCAGATGGTGTCTGTCCTGCACTTAGCACTCCACAGTTCACATTCCTGTTCCGTGCAGAACAGCAGCCAGCAAACCCAGCACACCAAAATCCTGAAGCTGCACTTTCGTGGCACGAGAAGAACAAACTTTTCTGTAACACTGGATTCACACCAGCTCAAAGTCTTGGCTCAGATTTGGGCCTGACCTCCACTGACAAACCCACCCTGAAGGATGGAAGAGCCTCATTGGTGTCTCCTTATTGGTGGAGGTTTGTCTTGCAGGAAGGTTTACTGAGCCCACATACAAAACCAAGCCCCAGTGGCAGGCAAAAAATGAAGAAAAATTCTCTGCAGGGGAGAAATTTAACAGCTGTGAGGATTGCTGCACTCCTGCTGCTTTAATCACTGCCAGAGCTGCCTTCCCTGCTCTGCCCAGCCTATAGAAGAGAAATCCTCATTACCTATTAAAGAGGCATTTTCTTATATAAACAGATTTCTTGGGATGCATATTGATAGTTTTATTTGCCCCTGGTGGAGAAGACAGGATGTTTAAATGTCCAGAAAAGGTATTCTACCCACTTGCCTTTCTTGCAATAGTTAACAAAATAGAAATTGCAATAATTACCTGTGAAGAAATCGCCAGTCCTTCTGACCAGGATTGGATTTTCTTACCAGAAAACAGGATTTTCAGACCTGGGAAAAGTTTTATGACCTATAAGGCAAGATATGGATGAATTTAACCACTGGCTGAATTTAAAAAGATAATCACTTGCAAAATCCTCATAGACAAAAAAAAAATAATTCTTATGCTTTCATTTTTTTAAATTTATAATACATTAATTTATTCACTTCATGCGTCATTAACACACTGCTTTATCACCTGAACATTGAAATGCACAAGCAGCAGCAGTGCCTATAACCATTGCAAACAAAAGCCAATGTTACTCTGAAAAAGAAATGGGCTTTGATTTTCACTGAATTATAAAATCACTTTCTTATTTTCTTTTTTTTTTTTCATTTGAAATCATACCAGAAACACATTTATCTAACTTTGGAAGCCAATAGACTTATAGCTTGCACGAGGGAAAAATCTGTGTAAGGGTTGTAATTCTTCCTCAGAAGAAAATGGAAACAAATAATACAGTTTCAGACCAATTTACTGTTGATGGGAATATTGGAATTCCTTGTATCCCCTCCCGTGAGTTACACAGCCTTGGAGCAAATTACATCGTGTTCAGCACAGCCTCAGATTGGGAATTACAAACAATACAACAAAAGCCTGCAGCTATCAGGCGTATAATGGTAAATATAATTTGCAGCAGATTACATGTTTCTAAAGTTGTGTTATTGTTACCTAAAGAGTGATGCGTGGAAAATATTTTTTCCATTTTCATGACTTTTATAGAGCCTGACAAAACACAAATAAATGTTTTGTTGAGGAAAACACACATCTGTAAAATGGTGACAAGTAATTATCTTCATCAGTGTCTCAGGGAAATAACACATTTGCTAGTTTTGGTGTTTCCAGCTATAAACAAAATGCCTCGATATTTAAGCATGGTATGTCAGCTGCATTGACTGACCAGGTATTTTCTGGGCAGCACCCGGAAAGAATAATTTTTCCTTTTCTTTTCTTTTCTATGGACTGCCAGGTTGGAATAGCATTCACATGTTTTGATAGACACTTTACAGAATAAAATCAATGTTTGCAGGAAGTAAACAGACCCCAACTTGCAAGTGACTGAGCAGTCTTGTTCTATCTTCAACTTAGGGGCCAAAAACATAAGGAATAACTCTTCTTACAAGACAGTTTAAGCACTAATGATTGAGAACCTATTAATATATTTAGTTCCACGGCCGAGAATAAATTAGCAAAAAAATAAAAAGGGACATTTTTGCCAGTAAAGAGTGCAAAAGCAATAGAATTTTTAGTATCCAGAGGAAGTTGCTATTTTCAGCCAGCAAATATTTCCCACCAGGTTCAGCGCATCTGCTGTAAGTAATGAGGACCCAGAAAACAAGGCAGGGAGTGCAGCCCAGAACCAGCACTCTGCTTGCACCTGCTGCGATACTGGGAACAGACAGAAAATATCTTCAATATCTTTTTGTTTCAGGTGTGATTGACAAGTTTAATTTATTTGATGTACTTCTTAGTTATGGGAACAGCAATAATGCAACAGAAGGATGGTGCAGAGTTGCCGTGGCAACAAAGCACTCAAAGTCAAGGCATGAAACATGAAGGGACTGGGCACAGAGAGAGAATTCTCCCCTGGCATGGGAGAAGGAGAAGTTTTACGACAAAAGGCAAATTGAAGCAATATAACACACCACTCGCCCCTGGCACTGGTAATATCCAGAATATGTGAGTCTGAACGTCCTCCTTTACAGCTCCCAATTTGTGAGCTCTGATAGCAGTCAGCAAATTGTGGCAAACACAGGAGTTAACAGCCTAAATCTATATGATAAACCAGGACATCAGTGTCCACTCCCGTGTCTTGCTGCTTGAAACAATGAAATCTAGAGGAAAACAGATTTCCCCTCTTTCCTGCTGCCCCTCTTGCCCCAACACATGCCCTTGCACAGATGAAAGTGTGAGTCCACCCTATATTCTCCCCAAAGTTGTGATACAGAGTTCTCAATGCTCTTATTCCCAAAGCAAGTAATATTCGGGACAGATGGATGCAACAGCTTCCATTTTCATTAGCTTCATAATCACTGGAAAGTGCCAGAAAAACATACTGTATTTTGAGCAAGAAAATTTTCATGGGCAATATTTTCAGGCCCCACTGCAAGTATTTCCTTGTAGCAGGAGCTTTCTTTGCTTCCATCACTGGGAAATCAAATGTTAACCAAAAATGCTAAGCTGTGCATACTAATGGCTGAGAAATAATTGAAATACAGTACAGTTACAACAGTATAAACTGCAAGGGACTCAGCCATCTGGAAATATTGAAATCCCTCCATGTTTCATTAGTTTGAGTGTTTCTGTGGTGCTGCCTGGCTGCACAGAAGGGAGCCAATCCTCCCCAGAGTGCACATCCCACCTGGGCTTCCCGAGGCAACCCAGACACAGAGACGCTGTGCAGGGGAAAAAATGTTTCAGGGAAAGAAAAGGACTGACCTTTTCCAGCCACTGGAAAAGGATGAGAAGAAATGTTACAGGTGGCAGCCAGCTGATGTGGCCCTTTGTAGGCTAGATGGGAAGGAAGAAAGGTTTTTAGTCCAATACTTCTTCTTGAGTTCCATTGTGTCTCATTGCACCTGCAACTTGCAACTGAAAGCAGTTCCTTTTTTTACTGTTTATGTCTTCTTTGGAACTTTGGAATCATTTATGCATGGCAGAAAGGAAACAATCACAACCGTGACTTACAATGTAATTATTTGTGCTGTAGAGTTTGCTTCCATTATAAAACATCTGCCCTGCTTTTAAGCATGAACATACTTTTGCTTCTGGAGTGCTTTATGTAGTTTTTGCAACAGTAAAGTTTAAGAGATCTTCTGTTCACTTTGCACGTGGCTTTAAGACGAGCAGTAGTAATACCATTATATTTCCTCCATATATCTTTTTACCAGGACTGAAACTGGATCAATACTGTAAACTTCAGCCTGCTGCATCTCTCAGTTTAATGACCTCAACAAGCTGCATTAATCTGTTCATGGTCATGTTGATAGCATCAGGCACCTTTGAAATGTCTCTTGATATTTAGCCACTCCCATGTTGGAGGGCTGTGGAGCTAATTCTATACCAACCATAGCAAACTTTCTCCTCTGCCAAGAGTCCCCTGAGCACAATTCACTAAAAATCCAATAACTCTATAGGCTTTACACTATTAATTTCTTATACTCATGTCCATTCCAGGGCTCTGTAGCAGCTTTACACCATTGAGTTGGCTCTATTTGCTCCTCTGTCTTTCTGTTTTCATTAAAAGCACAGAGGGGGAAAAAATAGAAGCATAAATATTTGCAGTCAAACTTTATTAAAAAGAGAACTTGCTAAAAATTAAACTTGACTTTATGGCAACTGATGGAAAGGCCTGATTATATTAAGACTAAAACACTTGTTAACAAAACTATTTATATTGTTTTATTAACAAGACAGTTAACAAAAAATAAAGATTCTTTCTAACTACAGGTAAATATGCTTGTAATAAAGATGCTTTCTAATTACAAGCAAAATTACAAGGCAAATATCTGGTTTTATGTCAACACAACCACTCCACACTTTTTCAGTGTTCTATAATATATAAGTACCTTTATGTACTGGATTTATTCTCTACAATGAAACAAATGTTAAGATACCTCTTTTGTTTCAATTGGTGGTAACTAATTGCTCTTCTTGGCAAATCTTTCCTTTGGAGTTTCAGTCAGATTTTAAGATAATTACACACCTCAAATAAAAACCATCTGTCAAAGCACAGAATTTTCTGAATTTGAGTGAGAACTTCCCTGTAAAAAGATCTTTAAAGAAACATTTTGTCTACTAATTTTAGTGAACTTCCTTTGATAGCTAAGTTTAGTGAAAAATAAATGTCATTTAAAAAATTCTTCTATTTAACTAAATCAAGTTTACTACTAAACTACATTTAAGTTAAATTTCCATTTTCCTGCATACAGTCAAACAAATTCCAAGTAAATAAAATTAAGGGGAAAAAAAGTTACCTGATGAAAACACAAAAATGAAAGCTCTAAATAAATGAATACAAAGCTACAGAACAGCATTCTTCTGAAGAACAGCACAACTCTGAGTTGGAAACAGACTCTTAAAACTTCTGTGAATTGTGAAACAACCTTTACTTAGGGAGAAAAAAAAAAATAAAGATGAAGCATGAAGTTTAACCAAGAGTTCCAAGAAGCTTTTTAGAGGGAGTAGCACCTACACCCTGTGTTTGGGCCTGCAGAGCAAGACCTGAAGCCACTGGCCCAGAGTGCCCCTGCATCCATTCAAATAAAGTGCAAAAAGCACCTTTTTCTTACTGCAGTGCAGGAAGCCTGGGAAGGAATTATTTTCTCCTTTTATTTGGCTGTGACTGAAATACTTTCTGGAGCCCACGACTCTCCTGGCTGGGCTACCTTTTCTCCTTACTACAAAGCTTTGGCTGCAGACACACAGGCAGGAGGTGGTTCCTTTGAAAAGATACGGCATTTTTCCTGAAAGTAAAATAAAAGAGGGGTGGAGGGGAGACACATCTTGTGAGGCTGTGGAAAACCTGCCCTTATACAGTGTTTAAAACACAGCCAAGCTGGGACTGAGAACATTGCTTTCCCACTCCAGCTCCTGGGGAAGCACAATGGCTCCCAGGAGAGAGAGCTGAAGTTGGGAAGATAAACCAGCTCCATCCTGCCAAGAGAAACCTGCAGCATGGTGTCCCTGTCTGCTGGAGCTAGCCCTGCCAGTGCAGCTCCTCCAGCTGCCAAAACAAGAGATGAGCACAAGGTCCAGCTGCTAGGGAAGGGAGGGATCCAGGTTGTGATCCCACCACCTCGGCTCCACGCTCCTGAGAGAGCCACAACTGGCACTGGAGCTGGAGCACCCCCAAGATCCTTCCCTCTCCACCACTTGCTTCTCTTGGAAATTAAAAAGAAGCCATTGATGGCAATTTATGTGCACCAAGATGGCTGTGAGAGGAGCTTGAGCATGCTAAACTGCAAGTGATAATTCTGTGGCAGCTTAAGGGAATGTAATCGCAACACTGGAAAAGTAAGATTGGGTTAAAGGACAAGAGGACAAAGTCCTTTTCCCCACTCTTCTCACAAAGTTTTTCTTTATAAGCTTTCCAGTAAAATCTGACTGGGGATGAGAATTTAAAAGTGCCTAAGACACTGTGGCAATTTCTGCAAGAAGACACGTGCATTAAAACTAAATCTCTGTGCTTGAGTTTAATTCAAAATCTGCACAAAAGCCTAACGTGCTTCTCATTTCCATACTAGATTGAATGCCACTTTGATGGGAATTACATGCACTCAAATGGGCAAGAGACTAAATTTTATAGACTGGACTTCTCTTTTCTTTATGTTAAAAGATTTCTTTGTACCAGTAAACACAAAGTCCATTTTTCATAGAGGCCCTTTCTGCGGAATGTCCATATCAAGAGCTAAGTACATATTTCCACTCTGCTCATGCTCCAAAACCCCCATTATCTTAGGAAGGGGATTTCCCTTCTTATCTCCAATTACAATTTGAAAACTTCTCTTGTCTGTTTTCTTATCTTTTCAGCTTTAAATCAATTTTAGCAGCTCGACAGGAATGTGGATACTTGGTGCAAAGATGAAGGCATTGGCAAAAGGCTGACAAAACATGCTGGAGCCAGCCAAATACCTGAAGAGAAGGAGGAAAAAGAATGAGGCCAAGAGCAGAAAGGAAAGGGGACAGATGTGTACATACATTGCACACACAGCTCAGGTAAAGATAAAAAACATGCTATATGTAATAAACCCTGTGCTGTTTTGTGCTAAATGGAAATGTGGTAAGTGGCATTCAATGGCACAAACCCCTTTTCCAGGAGCAGTGCTAATCCCTAAAGTCTCAGGCATCTGAGAGACTCCACACATCCCTATTAAGTTACAACACCAGAGTCAAACTGAGTCTTTTTAACTTTGTATGAATAAACTAATTTATATTGCTGATTCTCTCCTTCACTGACTCATATTCCCACACATCACTTGTTGTGCTTAAACCTTGTGATTCTCAAATGGCAAATTAGGGTGAGAAGTTTCCTCACATTTGACTACAATTCGTGTCACTTTCCTGCTCAGTTCATAAAAGCGAGAGGTAAAAAGACATTTCACCTACCACCTCTTACTTCTTTTAAAATGACAAATGAAACAGACTTTTGGAATACCATACAGAAGAGCTTGCTTTTGCACCTGAATGAGATGGAAAGTATCAACAGCAAACCCATTCTTATCTGAGTTTTGGCATTACCCACCTGATACCGCTAGTCAGTAGTCGATTTGAGTGAAACAAACCTTATTTTTCCACAACCTTTAGGTAGACAAAATATCTGAAGGCAAAAATCTTCTCTGTGGGGGTTATTTCTATTCTTACAGCAAGCAGGCAGTCTGCGCTTTATTCAGTATAAAAGAGGTTTCACCCACCTGCTCCCCTCTGCCTTTATTTCCAGTTTTCCTCATGGAGCTGCTCCCTTACCTGCCGTGATTGCAATTGGTGCCATAAACCAGCCCAGCAAAGAAACTTACACAGCGGAATTTACAGCCAGCAGCAACAACAGCAGAGACTTACCCACACCACCAGTGAAACTAATCACATTAACCCCAATAATTACAGCTGACAATGAGTACAGCTGTGAGCCAAATTGATCTCACAGGGGTGCCCGCAATGGCATTGTCCCAGCTGGCACCTCGCAGAGCTGGGGAAGCAGGGGGGGACAATAAGTGGGAAGTCACTTTGCATCCAAGTTGGCATGACAAGGATAAAATACTGTCTCCTGAGCAATGTTTGCATAAATTGAAGGGAAAGCAAATCCTCAGCAAAAGCCCTGAGATGTCCAGATCCAGTCTGTTAAAGGCAGGGCCTGCCCAGCCTGGCTGCATGGGGACAGCAAACAGCATTAAGATCTTTTTCCATATCTCTGGTGAGAATCTTGTTCAAAAATGTTGTGTGTGACATAGAGGCCTGCATTTCGACACTTTCCACAGAAGCTGAAAGAGATGCTGTCTAAAGATGTGCTATCTCCAGACTGGACACCTGGAATGAGCAGAGCACATTCCCACAGCACTGACTCTCCTCTGCAGTCAAGATACTGATTTGTGAAATACCTTCATGCCTTGCAGAACTGATCTTCCACAGGCTAAAGCCCCTCAGAAAGAATAACATGGAATAAGAAGGTGGATCTGCACTAGAATTTCATTTGGGTGAGGAATAGGCACTTGAATCAAACCTCCTGGTGGCCTCTGCTCCCAAGTGCTCCCATTTGTTCCAGCCAGCTCCAGACCTGAACCCCTCGGTATGAACAGGGTAATGACACATTTTCCAAGCCTCCAAGGCTTGTGGTTTGCTGTTTGTTGCTATTGCTCTTTGCAACTTTTCACTTAAGTAAGCTCAGAAGTACTAAAAATCACCTGTGAAGGAACTGTGTAACATATTCAACTGAACAAAATGTCCTGTTCAGGTCAGTATTGCAATGAATTTTATTTTATTTTATTTTAGACCTTCTTTACAAGGTGCCAAAAGTGCGCTCACTGGTGGGTAGAAAACCAAACAATGAAGGAACAGATTCTGCAGAAATAATTCCTTTATAATCTTGGAACAGCAGGTCATAATAACATTTTTAGCAGATTAAAATGTATATCCTTGTTATACATTTAAAATGCTCCTTTATCAAGGCAAGCAGCTATTTCAGCCGAAATTTTGCAGCACACTTATCAATAAATCATAATATAGGGTTCCTAAAAAGACCATTCCAAGGATGACCATTTTCAGTGTTTAAATAATCCCTACAGGAGGTGGATGGGTTTAAAGGATTCAGATTTTTTGTCTTCAGGAAGAGAAAGGTGGTGAGAAGAGAGACCAAAAAATGCAGTCAGGACAGCAGCAGATTATGAGTAGGAAGGTCTGGAGGCAGAGGGGACAACTCAGGAACTGAGAGAAAGATGAGATAAAGCATTAGACATTTTGAACAAGGACAGAAGGATGCAAACATGCTTTTGCAGGGCAAGAAAGGTCTATTTTTACCCTGCTTTTTCCACGCTGGAAGATTCCATGATGGAAAAGGAAATAACGCTGTAACAGAAAATGATCATGACCTCCACAATGAACCTGACCTCTGCTAGAGAATGTGCCAGTGTGATGAGGGAAATGAAGAATCTTAATGAGGTAAAGGGGAAAGCCAGTCATCCTGATGCACTGGGCTCCCCACAGGAGATCAGCTAGAAAGCAGCTTTCACTGCATTTTGCAACTTTATTTGAATTCATCCTCGTTTGTTTTTGAAGCAAAAAGCAGGACAGAGAGAGACACAATCTAGTTGTGAATTTTTTTTTTCCCATCTCACATTTTCCCCTGAAGACATAAAAGTGTGCATGCAAATCCTGGCAACTGTAGGAGACTTCTGGGGTAGAGGGGTCTGAGGAGCCTGTGCACAAGGCTGGGGACAGGGAGGTGGCCACCAGCTGTGGCTTGTAGGAGGAAGACAGGGTGACAGGCAGCTCAGAACAGCACTTTGTTAGCCCGGGACACAGCTGTGCCCCTCAGATCCATTTCTGTGCTGCAGAAAATTCCTGGTAACCTCATGCCTGCGTTTCCTAATTCCCGGGGAATTAGGTCAGACTGTGCCAGAACAGGATCTTCCTTTCTCACTCAAACCATGCCACACGGAGCCAAATGTAAAAATTATGTCTATGGAACGGAATTAAACAGGCCTTTTCCCTTTCCATGGCTTAGCCTAGCTCTTATCCATCCTGCTGTGGGGAGCTGTCCCTCAGCATTCACACAATTCCCCAAATCTTCCATTTACATCAACTGGGAGTTGCAGGGTCCCAGCCCTGCCATGCAGCACACAAGCATTTAAATGTTATATCATGTGTCACTTCTCAGACCTGTCCTCTAGCCATCTTTAGTTTATTTTTATAAACGTGGCATTGGAAGCCACATGGCACAGACATAAACACCTCACCCTCAAAAAATAACCAAAAATAAATTCCCACATGGACAGATTATCCCACACATGGCCTGAAGGTGAATACAGACACGTTATTGTCAACATTTTATCATTCCTTTCACTTTTATCCATTGTTTCCTTTTTCTACATCTCTTTCACAGGCAGGGAAGCAAATTTAAAAACAAAGCCTTTTTTTGCTCGAAAAAAGTTCCTCACAGGTAGCCCTTTTTAATCTTCTCCTTTTGTTCCCAGTCAGCTGCTCTTCCAACACAACCTGGATTTGATAAAAGAAAGCTGTAAATGGAGGATAAAGCTTTGTTTTTATGAAAAAGCATCTTTCATAGAAAAGCTACAGAAATTATTAGATTTCGGGTGCTCTATCCATTTGAAAGTTGGAGATGATTGCTCTGAACAATGGCTGCTTTTTAGGCTCTGGAACTTGTGGGGTTATGGGGGTTTTGAGGGTCTTTTTTTTCAGTAGGATGGGAATTTTCATGTAATTTCCCATTTGATCAGGTGAAGAATACTAGCCCATCACTTTGCCTTCCCACACCCCACTTTCTACCTTATGCATTTATTTTTTAGGCCTCTGTGTGACCATTTTCACAAATGGAGTATTTTTACAGAATCACAGAATATTTAGGTTGGAAAAGACCTTTACAAGGATCAAGTCCAACCATTTTCTTCTCTCATTTGTCTGTGACAGAAAGAGATAATTTAAAAATGCCCAAATCATACTGTGTTCACTGCAGTGCAGGGGTGACAAACCAGCAGAGGACATGTCTGCTCACAGCATTATTCCACCCCCAGCTCTGTCCCAGCTCTGAGGCTCAGGAAGTCCAGTCAGCTCCATCAAGCACTGCTGATTCTCCCACACCATAACATTCTGCAGGACAGGAGTGAGAAGCAAAGTTCTGCAGCATTTATTTCTCATTTTCCCCTCTTTTTTTGCACCTAAGATCTTCTCTGAAGTGCAAAAAATAGTGCATGAACTTTAACTTCATCTTTGTAAAAGTGCAAAGATGTATTTATACAGTACAAGAATGGCACACACAGAAGTGCTGCAGCCAGGCATGAAATGGTCTTGATTCCCTCCCAAATTTCACAGAGGTCAGAACAAGTCCAGCACCTCATCAGGAGAGAAACACTTGATCCTGCTTAGCCACCTCTTCATCAGTGGCACAAGGAGCCACTCAGCCTTTTTCTTTCCCATTTGAACTTCTTTCTGAACCTTCAGCAAATTCAGTGGTGTGCTCTGGTCATAGCTGTTTTGGCTTCAAGACATGGCAGAACCAAATGCCCTTTTTACAAAACACAGTGTTGATTTCAAAACTCAGTGTATTTGTTACTCTTCACAGCCTCATGTCCTGACAATCCAGACAGGTGAGTAATTCAGACAAAATGGTACAAGGAAGGGCTCTGGTGGTGGTCAATACTAGCAAGTTACTGTCTGAAAATGTTCTTTTTTTGGGCAATTTAGCCTCCACCTGTACTTGGAACCCTGTGGTGGGTGCTGAACACTTTCCTGCTTGCTGGAACCAGGGTGGGCTCAGCAGCAGTAACAGAGACACAGTTAATACAGTGCAGCAGGTCCCACCTTTTTGAGCCAATCAAGCAGATAAAATACACTCTGGGATCCAATGTGGCCTTAATGAATGAACCACTTGGAGCATAAACTCCAAACTCGGTTTTTTTATGACTATTGGACACAAAAAGTTTGTTGAGATGACCCCTGCATGTGTTATCATGGTGATTTTGGTTTTCAAGGTTTTTACAGCATCCTGTTTGCCCAGCAGTGCCAGTCTTCTCTACTTTTGAAAAACAATGACTTTGCCTCTTCTTTATGTGCCAAAAACTGCTTCAGTACATGTTCATGAAGAATACCAAATATTAAAAGTCCAATTGTCCAATAATGTACCACCAAATCCACTGTGTCTAACTTCAGGTGCCAAAAAGTTTCAGCCAGATGCCTTTTATCCTTGTTGAAAAGTGAACAGGCACAGACAGTGATGCTTGTAAGGCTTCAGTGGGATGAACACAGAGTTTTGAGACATACTTAAGATGGCCCCCCCAAAAAAGGAAAAATAACTCCTGCACCTCCTGGATTCTCACAGTTTGATGCCAAAATGACCCCCCCAGGACAGATAATAGGGTAGTTGCCACTCAAAATAACCCAGTCCCGTGGTACAAAGACACAATGCCTCACAATAGATTGGCAGACACAGGCCACAGCCCCCTTGGGAATCGGAGATTGATTCAGAAGTTCTGAACAGATACAGAAATTCCTTGGGAGCTCAGGGCCAGGCAAACTTCTCACTAACAGAGGGAAGGGAATTGTCTTCTCTGCAGGCCACTCCTCTCTCACAGTCCTAGCATGGTCTGATTAGTGTGCTGTAATGAAAACCATTTCTCACCAGTTTTGCAGTTCTCAGCTCTGTAGAGTCACACACAGCTCTGGGAAACAGTGGAGGAGCTCTCCACTGAATAAACAGAATTGTCAACTTAGTTCCAACCACAGAACCAGAACCCCACCCACTTATCTATACCTGCCATCACATCAAATTTGATGATAATTGAGTTGAACAGAAGTGTAAATCAGGGTAGAATCTGACCTGCCAGATCTCTATTATTAAGGATGCTAAAAAACTCAGCTTGACTTTTCAGACTCTGGCTGCAACCTGCATTTCTGCCCATTAAAGAAGCAAAGTCTTTCTCCTTTTAGCCTGTCTAAATTTTGAATTGGAATAAATAGGGAAAAAAACCCATAGTCTCTAAATTCTCATTTTGTGACACCAAATACAACTACACAGACAACAAATCTGGGAAGAGGGGAGAAATATCAGCTAAGCCTGGGCATACAATGCGAACAAACACTGTTAAGAAGAAGATTTTCAGCAGAAGCCATTATTCAAAGATGTCATTAGCCCACAAAAAAGCAGGAGTGGATATCTTGCACGTCCTGATTTTATTCACAATTAATGATGTTTCCTTATCTGGACAGAAAATGTTTAAATCACATTTTCACTGCTAGGAAAAAAAAAAAAAAAAGCACTCCCCTTCTCTGAAACGGCAATTTAAACAATTCCTGGTGTTTCAGAACTGCTGCTTTATCACACGATGGATATGCCTTTCAAATTGCCTGTTCTGCTCGACACTTGTGAATCAATTTGTGATAACCAGGCAGGGAGGACCTGAGGGCACGCCTGCTCTGGCTGCTCCTGGCTCCAGCAGGATGCTGTCTGCGTGCTCCCCATCCAGCATGGCAGGGCTGCTGCCTCTGGGAGCCACAGCCACCCCACATTTCATTTTTTTCCCATTCAGCAGCCAAAACATGCCTGGTTCCTGTTGATAGAGAAGACAAGGCACTCACTTTCAACACTCTCCCCACAGCAAAAGCAAAAAAAATATATTCCCAGGGTTGAAAAATGGGGTGCATTTTGTCCCCAACTTCACTGGCCCTCAGTATCTCTCATCCATGGCACCTTCCTGGCTGTGCTCCAAAGCCAACCCAGCAAATCCCACCACTCAGGAATCCCTCACAGTTCTCCAGCTGCATGGAATAATTCCAGCCAGCCCCCACCAGTCTGGTGCAATTGCCATTAATGCCAGTCACAGCTACATCAGCTATTTGCATAATTGAAGCTCCACTAGGGACTGAAGTCCCAAAGGAGGAGTGATCTGTGTCTCCCATCCAGACACTGAAAATTACACCATCCTATTCTGAGTCCATGTACCTACATCTCCCACAGGATTTAGAGCTATCAATTAAAAGAGCAATAAAGTGGTTGGTAAATAACTGCAGACCAGAAAATTTGAAAAACATCTGAGAAAGGAAAATTTGCAAGTGTTAAACCCAACTCAGTTGTTGAGATTCTCTAAGTTCAGTTTTTTGACACGAAAATCAAAACCATTAACCACAGAGGAAAGGTCTTCACTACAGAAGTCTTTAATAGAATGGCTGGTAGAATGGCTGATTTTTATCTGAGAAGCTCCCACATAAAATATTTCTCTCTGATTAATAAGTAATTACCGTGCATTGTTACCAATAAGAATGTCTTGTGATGCAGGGCACAGATGTATTAAGCTCACAGACAATGGACTGAATCATGAAGTCCTTTACATTGACACTACATGAATTATTGTTCCAAGTTCCCTTCAAAGAAGTTGGCCATGCCATTCCTAAAATTTTGTTTCTTTTTCTTCTTTTAGATGTCTTAATTGGAGAAAATAGGCAGAACAGAAACCATCCAAAGACTAAAAATCAAATTCAGATTAATTCATCCACTTGTTTTGTTCTAACACTGTGAAACTACAGCGTCAGGGACATGTGAGTTGGAATAGAGGAAATAAATTATCTACTATGCTGTCCAATTCCTTAATTGTCAAGAAACAGTTGTATTGAACTATACTTCCCTTACCTGTTGGTTTGGGGTCTTTTCACAATGTTTATTCTCATACTGCACTTTTTATGAAATAAACATCTTGCAGATCTTCAAACATATTTTTTTTAGTGCTGAAGAGGAACTCAGGAGTTCTGGTTGACATTTCACCTTCTGCAGCCCAGAAACTTGATTCTACTGGAAAAGTGCTTACTCCTATCTTTTCACTTCTAAATAACAAATATTTAAATTATTAATGGTATTTTCCTCTGTTATTTAAATTTAACAATTTTTTATTCTCCAGCACTTGAATACAACTACTTTTACTCTTGAGACTGGTGAAATTCTAAATGTGCGGATTCACTCAGTAAAAACCTTGCCTTTTTTTTCCCCAAAGCTTCAAAAATTCCAGCACTGAATAACAAATTATTGTTTTAACAGACACCCTGAGTAGTTTATCCCAGACATAGTCATTACTGCAGCCACAGTCGTGAGGTAAGACCAGAAAATCAATTCTTCGGTCATCTGTAAAGGGAATTAAAAATGCTGTCCTTGAGCTGTGATACTCATGAATTTACTTATCTTCCCGAGTTTTAGTGGCTGGAATTTCCTCGTGTTTTGTTTTCTTTCAATAATGGATGTATTCCTTAGAGCACAGAAAATATCAGGGCCTGTGATCAAGTCAAATCATGTCACACTCAATAAAATATGGCTCAGAATTCTCGCCAGTTCCTGAAATATCTTTAATCTTTAATTTGCAATTTAAGATTGATATCCAAAAGAGAAGCTGTTGAAAAGGAATGCCACTGAGAAAATATCAGCCCGCTAAAGACAGAGATTTATTAATGTTACATATAACTTTTAAAATAAGTCTTCAAAATTAGATATGTAAGTAATACATAGAAATTTGCTTTCTGAAAAAGGAGAAAAGTAAAAAAAAAGCAAAGCAGAGATAAAGAGGTTTTGACGTAGTGCAGACATCTGCTTATGCAACAGCAGTATATTACCTTTAAACAATACATAGACACTGTGTAAATGCACTCTAGTTATTAGCATTTTAGAGGAGACTATGGATGAAATCAGTTCTTGTTATGTGTTAGCACAGTATTTTACAGAATGCCTATAATGGGTATTTAAATGTGGGTATGCAGTGGGTTTTGTCGTGCACAAATACAGAAAATCAACTACAGAAAAATACTCTTGTTTTTATTAAGTTTTAAGTAATAAATTTAAAGCAAGAATTACAGTGAGCTCTTTCTTAACTTCCCTCAAAACCTGCTGTAACCATTTCTAGGTCAGTTATAGAAATACAATTACCTTCTTCTTTGAAGGCAGACATATGAAAATAAATCTATCAAACTTTAAAATCTAAGAACAAATCATACCACACTTACTCACATGGTATGATGGTTTACTATTTTGTTTCTTTACCAGGAAGAAATTAACTGCTTGGCAGACCAGACACCAGAATTAAGGCTTTTATTTATTTTGAGAACACTCTCAAACAGTCCAAGTCCCAGTGCACTGTAGGTAGTGCTCCACTAATAATTAGAAATACTTCTACCTAAAACAAAGCAGGGACGGACTCAGTGAAATCACACAGAGCCATCCTCTCTAAACCTTTCCATCCTGTCAATCTGGGATAGAAATCACACCAAATATGGATCCTTTCATGGGAAATTTGCTCCTTTCTGCTTGCCAGAGGCACTGCTTTTAGAAGACCTTTTTATCCAATATTTCAATAATTTTTTTAAATTTTTTTAAAACATGCATGTAAAATGTTGAGCTGAGGGAGTTAAAAAAGCAACTCAGATGATGAAAAAAAGCATCATTTGTTTTGTTCCAGGTCACATGGGCTGGGCTGTGGCATTTCCATGTTAGTATAGACACACCTCTGTGTGTTCTGCTCAGGGCTGGGAGGAGACAAACACAACACACACCCAATTTTGGGACATCTTAGCTGGGGTCACCAGTGGGCAGATGGTTCAAAAACGAAGGGGGAGAGGGGAAAAAAGTGATGTGTAAACAATTAATGCATCTGTGGCAAAGTCTCAAGTAACTGGGCTGATTTGCCTTCTGCTACTTAATTAGAACACTGTGTTCAGTACATACTGTGTCCCCAGAAAGAAATGCCTCCCAAGCAAATTGAAAGGAGAATAATAAATCTTGCCTTTTTTTTTTTCCTTAAGTCATACAAACCTCTCTCTACACCCAATATATCCACATGCAGGGAGAGAGAGAAGACAAAAAAAAATAAAGCTGCAGGAGGAAAAGAGCAACAGCCATCATGTTCATTTTTTATCTCTCTGAGAAATTAGCTTTGCAGGGCTACAGAGCTGATGACAGCCTGCACAGAGTTTGGAGAGTAATTCAGACACAGTAATTTTTAGATATATCTCACAATTTTGGCATTGTGCAGATCAGTTAACTGTACTTCTATGTCTGAGAAAAAAAGCAGCAAAGTGTAAACCAGTTTGTGTAAAAGTTTCAATGGACATCCATGAAAAACGAATGCGGTGATATATATCTATTTTCTCACGGCAACAGTTTTATAACAATCATAATGCATTTCAACACCAAAGATAAATCTTCTACCTACTATGTCTTGCCTCTATTTTTTCTTTTTTTCATTTGACTCAAGTGGGAGCCAGCTGTAACAACTGAGTGTTTTTTCTCACCAGTCAAATGCAATAGCAAGAGGTTTGGGCTTCTCAGCATCAGTATCCTTGTGCTTTTCAAAATGGCCACACTTTAAAAGATGGTGCTCACCCAGCAAGGGAGAAAAAATCTTGCTGTATTAAGGCAGAACAGTTTACAAAAGCAGTGAGAGATCAAAAGTGATGCACAGCTTGTGTTTATAAAAATTCATAAGCATTTCGAGTGCACTCCTAAAGGAATCGTGTAGATGCCGCAACAAATTATTATATAATATAATTAAACACAAAAACCTGGAATAGCAAAATAGCATTAAGGGACAAATTTTCATTGCTGTAGCAGTGGCAGGCTGCAAGCAAAGATCCCATTAGAGGTAATGGGAGCTGAAGCTATAATCCACTGTGCAGTGTCAAAAATAATATCCCTGTGGCTTTGGCTTAAACTGGTATGGTTAAGGCAGCAACCTGATTTCTAAATCTCCCCATTGTGTGCAGACAGGAGCCCTCACAATGTCCCTCTTTCCCTTCTTCCCCTCAAACACATTTTTTTTTTTAATCACATTTGAGCACAAAGGAGAGAGGGAGGACCAGGTATGTTATATATGATTGTGCATTTCCTTTGCTTTTGTTGGTAAAATCAACTTTTACTTTATTTTAGCATGGCTAACACTTAGAGCAAAGTGAGAGTTCTGAGAGTTCTGATGCTTCTCACTCTGCAACCCTGGATAAATCACCTTTGGACTGGTGTAGACAAGCTGTTAGCAAGGTGAGGGAAGCTGCTCCCCCACTCTCTAAAATCACTTTTCCCCTCTTGCAGACACAAATTGTACCAGCCTGTGGCCATGCACACCACAGGCATTCCCCAGTGCTGTGGCTGCTAGCTGCATTTCTCATATTAAATTTGTCCTTTGTACCCCTCAAGTTCCTGTTACCTGCTGTCACAGGTTCTGCTGTGACAGGTTCTGCTGTCACCTGAGCTGTCTCAGAGTTCTGTCAGCTTTAAACTGGATGCCCCAACACAAATGCTGCAGCCCAGCTCCAATCCAAACCTGTGGGCTTGGGCTGTCTCCCATCCTTCAATTAGACCTGCCAGCTCTGAAATGCTGGAATAAAAACAATGGCCATGTGGAATCTGGACAAATATGCAGAGGGTTTTTATCAGTTTTCATAATTTCCAAGGGTTTGGAGCGGCATGTTTGTGTAACTGCTGGAGAAGAGCCTTACCCACATTGGGAGAGGAGCTGGGCTTTCACACCCACAGCTCTTCAGCAGGATGGGCAAACTTGCAGGTGACACCAAAGAGGGGGGAGTTTGAAGGCAAGGCAAACATGCAGGGAGAGCTCAACAAGCTGGAGGTAAAACCAACAAAAACCCCATGAAGTCCAAAAAAGGCAGATGTAAAGGCCAGAATTTTGGCTGGACCAACCCCGTGAAATCCCTTCAGGGAGGGACTGACTGGCTGGGCAGCAGCTCTGCAGAAAATAACCACAGGTTCCTGAGGCATGAGTATTGACCCCTCACTTGAACCTCCAGCCTGAATTTCTGTATGGTTCTCCCTTCCTACAAGCTCACAGCCAAGTTATCTTACACATAGAATGCATTATCTGCTCTTCTCCTCCATCCAAACGTGGCAGGGAATTAATCCCATTTTATGTCAAGGGAAACAGGCAGACACAGACATCTGCAGCAGCTCTGATGGCACCGACCACACAGTGAATCAGTGGCAGAAGCAGAACTAGAAAACAAGAATTACTGGCTTCCAATCCTACCTATTATCCATTCAGCCATGAAGATTTTCCATGAAAACCTTGTCTTGCCTGGGACTGCTGTCGTGGTGTGTTTTAACAGCACTGAGCACAACAGCTTTCTGGCCTACAACTGATAATTCCTTGGCATTACTGTGATGCAGATTATGCTAATTATTAATAATGTGCTGTGGTAGGAATAAATTATGTGTAATACACAAAATTATTCTGGTGCAGAGCAGTGAGCTCTAACACAACAACAAAAAAAACTTCTGGCAGCGGACGTGTAGTAAAGTAATAATTGTCACACAAGTGATAATCACATGGACAAAGGGGTTTTTAGGAAAGAACTGGCTTTTTCATGAATGTTTGTACAGGATTTAGCACTATCCATAATCCAGCCTGCTACATATGATTATGGCCCAAATAAATTTTAGAAAAAAGAAAATAAAGAAGAAAAATCTGGGACATATAAAAATCCTTTCTCCAGTACAGAGAGACAAAAAGCTGAGCAGTATTCATACAGCAGGGGAAAAGGTTTGCTATACCTACACCTCTTCTTTTTCTTCTTTTCTGACCATCTTGACTGAAAAAAAAATTGAAAACTGAGTAATCAGAAAGAATATTTCTGAATCAATATTCAATAAAATAACTGAACTCTGTTTTCCACGCAATGCATTTTTGGATTTGGCCTTCTCTTTGAGCCACTTTTATGCTCCCCTATAAAAAACTAATTGCAAACATCAATGTGAATGTGACCAGGACAATAAAAAAAGGGTTTGAAGGTATTGTTCTGGCCCCAGCCATTCTGTCATTTCTAAAATCCCATGGACCTTCTTGTCCAGCAGATTCAAAAGCTCACCCAAAAAAAAAAAAATCTCTGTGTGACCCAGGCTTATCTCCCAGGGAGAATACCAGGAATCCACCAAACCTGGTAAATTCTCTGTAGTGAAAAGGTCAAGTACAAAGTCATGTTTTACTTGAACTTTATTCTTTCCTGGAAAAAAAAAAGTTTCAGATGAACTGAAAAAAGGAAGAAAAACCCCAGAGTAACCTGTGTCCTAAGTCAAGAGGCAAAGTCTATAAATATCAGCCTGAAAGGATGAGAGGATTCTCTGATCTTTTTAAAGATACCTGGGGTGACTATTCCACTTTCTGCATTGCTCCTGCCACCAGCTCTCTGTTAATTGTTTGATTGTCCTCTGCTTTGGAAATATCTCTTAATACTTCCTGTGCTTAATGTTATCAGACACAAGTATGAATGACAAATGGAGGAGTACAAAGAGGAATTGATGGCAGAAGCTGAACAAAAACAGTGTTTATATAAACAACATATAATGCCTCCCTTAAAAGGTCCAGATCCTGCCCCCAGTAAAGCAAATCACAGAGCAAGGCATTTAATCCCACTTCTTGGTACATCTCCATCAGTGTGCTTGAGAAATAAGCAAGAAAATCTAGGTATAAAGAGTATACACCCCATCAGCCTTGGGTTTTTTGGGTGGCCCCTGCGAGAAGAGGAGCAATAATTACTGATAATTGGGGTCTCGGTGTCTGTGGTCACAGGACAGCAAGGGTGAGTCACATTTCATAGACACAACCGGAAAGAAAATAATTTTTTAGTTCTTGACTTTATTTTTAAGCATTTCTACAGCATCATTCACTGTAGTGCCAGTAAAGATGCTGGATTCTAAAATGGGAAGTCTTCACAGACAACCATTATTCTCCTGGGTCATTTATACAGAGTGCAACATTTGTCACACATCCTTTAGAGAATGCAAAAATATTCAAATGTTGCTCTTAATATGCATGAGCACAGTACCCACCCAGGAAAACCATTAATCTCTTCGGACTTTAACATGAAGAGCACTTTTCTAGCAATGGCTTGGAACTGCAGAAGTCATGGAAACATGTCCAGAACTGGTTTAAGTAACTAATTTTGTCACCAAACAAAATTGCTGTTTCATGTTTTAATTAAGCAGAAACCTGCTGAAAAATTATTTCTTAATTATTAATTTATAATATCCATTGAACAAAAGGAATCCACATAAATTGTACATTTTGATAAGGTCCTAACAATTGTATGTCTGGAGCTACATCATAAGTATTGCAAAAGTTCATTCTTTACTCAATTTATGAGTCAAAAAATATACTTTTTTTTTTTTCCCAGAATTCACTTATTTTTAGATAAATCTAGAGTAGATGATGGTAACTCTGTTCCCTGGAATTTCTAAAACCACAATATTCTGTGCCTAGAAATGTTTGTAGAGCAGAGAGGAAACCAAATAGGATCTTTAAAGAGGAGTTAAAAAATTGATTTGTTTCTTACACGTTACACATTCTCGAACATGGTATTGTTGTTATCAATAATAAATACTGAGATATCAAAGTCGAGGTGTGCCAGACACTGCACAAACACAGAGATTACAAGAACTGCCAATGTGAACAGGTAAATTAGCACATGGAGAAGGAAAGAAGGAAATGTGTAGGCTGATTTCTCCCCCATATCATTACTATCATTATTATTATTATCATCATCACTATTATCATTATTATTATGATCTTTATCAAAAGCTGTGGCTTCCTTGATCTTGTGGAACACAATGTCATTTGTGTTTTGGCTACTAAAAATAAACTTGGCAGTAACAAGCAATATGTCTGTAACACAGCCCACTGCCCAACCTTCCCTACTTAGTTTATTATTTAGTTATTTATAAAGCATCAGGAAGCAGAGGAAAAGATAGGAATATCAGTAAACCCCACTGTTCTTGGCATCACTAAAGCAAAAGGAGACAGGCAGCCAGACAATAAATATTAAATTGAACAGGAGAGATTCATTCTCTACACACAAAGAGTTCCTTCTAAAAATGAAACTGTCAGATTTGACTTTAAATGTTTGTTTACCATTGATCTTTTTGGACCTGCAGTTGTTACAAAGTGGTAGAGATTGCAAACTCCCTGTTTTGGAAATCAGGCATTGAGCATTCTGATAGCAGAAGATGGGAAATAATTTTTATTTTTAAAAATAATACTTATTTTATAGCTCTCCTTTTATCAAAGCTTCATTTAAAGATTTCAGTTTCTCTTGTACTGAAAAAAAGCGTTCTGACTCTGCAGGAAACGTTGTTAGTGGGAGACAGCTCATAAACTAATACACAAACTTGGGGAAACCTCTTACAGTACAGGAATGTAACCTAGAAATAATTCAACGAAACACAGATCAAAAAACGACCAGGGGGAAAAAACCTTCTTAAAAACAGAGAAAAATTAAACACTAGAACAAGAAATTCCACCACTTGGGGTGCATGTACACAGAAAATTGGGCTGTGACAGGGGCCCTGGACCTCCCAGTTGGGAACCAGTTTGACTGCTGGACTGTGCAGAGCTGCTTGTTCCAAAACACACAGGACACTGCTGTCACACATCATTGTCCTGGGGTGACTTTGTGATGCTTGTATCCCAAATGGTCTATTCTGCTTATGCTGCATATTGAGTTTTTTTATGCTTGTGAACACTTTGCTTGTTGAATAAACATTTTTTTCCACTTTTCTCTAAGGAAATTTGTTCCCAAACCAATTGGGGGAGGGGCTGCTTGAATTTGCTTCCTAGAGAGACCCCATTCGGAGGTTTCCTCACAAAATTTGCCCTAAACCAGGACAATGGAAAATTGGAACAGAAATTAAGGAAGGTGCATAACTCCATGTGTTCCAGCACTGCTCATAAACCTCACTGCACTGAGCCTGAGCCAGCTGCAGAGCAGGCTGGAAATGGAAAAGTGGTCTCCCATCCCAGCAACACCCCAGCAGCCTCCTCCTGAAAATTAACTGGGAAATAAAGGCATGTATCTTTTGGAACCCTGCAGGCTGGAAATTTCAGGCTTTCTGTGTTAAAGGGTGCTGACCCTCAAGCAAGCATCACATTTGACTTGAGACCTTGGAACAGGCTCCTGAGATTGAGTGATAGCACTGGCGTTGTGGGTGTGTAGTTTGAATAGTATTGTGTGATCTCACAGGGTGGAAAGTTTAGATTTAAGATTTTAGTATATAGTAATACATGTGAGTCAAGATGGAGGACTTTGGGCCTTGTCTGGGTCCTTCTTTTTCACCTTCTTCTTTCTTCCTCTTAATGGGTTTTGGGTGGTTTTCTGTAACTGGTTGATGGAGTCTGCATTGCAGACTTCAAGTAGCCAGTTATTGGGTTTAAAATAAAAATAATTGAGGTGGCATTTCATAATTGGACAGATTGTCCTTGGAAAGACCTTGTAGAGATAGAGAAACACTGGATTTTACCTCTTTTCTCTAACTTGCTAGTTAGAGCTCATGGCTTGTGAGTCTGTAAATAAATAAAAAATAATAAACATCCGATTCTGAACACAAACTGCGACTCCCATGTATTCATCCCGATCTTGGCAGGGAAAAAGAAGCCAGTACAGCCACACGTATCCTCCTTTAATCCAGGGTGATCCTCACACAGAGTGGCCTCAGGTGCCAGTGAGCCTGGAAACACTGCTTGGGAGGGAAGCCAGACCAGGGAAAATTGTGGCTCATCCCCAGCGTTTCAGCCTCAGGCAGAGCCGCCACCAGACAGGCAGGGACCCTGTGACCCCTGGAGGCCACAGCCCAGGAGCACTCACAAAAGGCATCTGTGGCCCACAAGGCAGTGGATAAAATGCCCCTCAGGATGTCAATTGGACCTCAGTTCTCCTCAGGAAGAAGGGAGCAGTGCTGGCAGGAAAGGAGGATGACAATGGCTGCATTCTCTATTTTCACGTTTTTCCCATTGAGCTGACACAACAGCAAAGGCTGTGTGTGCAAAGGCTGCAGTAGAGTGAAATCCCTAGCACGGGGCAGGAATTTTATCTCTTTCCTATTTCTCATCTTTTTCTGCAGTTTTACAGATCATGTTTTCAGATGGGAACCAGTAGCTGATGCCATCCCACCCTGTGCTTTTTATTCTTGTAAATCCCTGCTGTGTTAAGTTCTGATTTAGTAACTTGGTGTACTCTGAAATGACTATAGATCCCAGCTCTAGCCAGGCAAGGAGCCAAGGTAACTGCATTGTGAGAGGGACGGGCCTTGGCTCTGCTCTTGAAAATTTAACACATTTTAACAATTGATTTTCAAATGAAACATGACTATGGCACATCAAAACAGAGCAGTATTGGGTTTCCTCCACTCTTGGTGCTGCTGAATTCAGTTGCCTCATTTGATCCTAATTGCAGTTAAAAAAAAAAAAAAAAAGACAATTGCCTTCTCACTTTAAAAATACTCAGAAGAAAAAAAAGGGTAGCTGCCTAAAATGCATCTAGCAACAACCTGGGAATCAGCACAGGCACGGCAAAGTAACTGCAGGGTGTATGAAGCAATAAAGAACACAGAACCTCATTCTGATTACACCTGCAGGTCCAAAGCCATCCCTAAGTGTCCTATTTCCAAGCACAACAGAAGCAAAAGTTTGCCATGCCAAAAGCAGAACTGCTCCAAGAAGCCTCCAACAGCCCAAAACCATCTGAAAACACAGAACCCTGCACATCTCTACATGTTCAAGAGCAATCTCAGAAGAAAGCTCAGCAACATGCCACAAATCTGAATCAAATTTCCCATATTTTGAGGTTATTCCTATCATACTGCTGTTTCAAAAAGCAAGGTGACTTTTCTTCTCCTGGTCAGGTGTTTCTCATCCAGCCCCTGCCTGAAGGAGCAGACAGGGCCCTCTGCCATCCTCATCCCTTCAAATCACACAGCTCCTACTGCCTCCTCAGCTTTCCTTGGATGTTTTCAAACACATCCCTGACTCGCTGTGGACTGGGTATTCCCAGAAAGGAAAACACCACATTAACTATGCAGATTCCCTTTTTTCCTGGAAAGACTTCATTACAAGTGCTGTGTTCTTTCCTATGAAAACCAGCAACCTTAAAATACATTCCCCTGTAGTGTATCTCATTACAACCACAGAAATAACCAGTGTGTTTGCTTTGATCTTCATAACAGCTGCAAATTCTAAATACTGCATTAATTGTATAGGCAGACACTGTTTGCAATTGTGTGTATTGCAATCTTTTGCAATTACTCAACCAATTTTCATTGTCATTTTAAAAAAAAAAGCTTTATGACAATGATCTTTGAGTACTTTAGCCTAAAATGACAAAGAAAGTTCAGATGAATAATTACAAATAAGGATAAACTGTGACTGCAAAAGATATTTATTACATTTTTCAGAACTATTCAGGCAAAAGTCACCTGAACAGAGTATAACATGAAGTTCATATACACTGATAAAAATCATATAAAAATAATATATGAGCATAGAACACAGAATTATGAAGGTCAAAAAAGTAATATTTACTTAGATACATCTTAATGTGAATGAAACCTTGAATAATGGCATCCTTGGTTTAGCATTTCTTGTGTCTTGCTTTGTATCACACTTCTGGTACCATTTAGGAATCATGTCATCAAATCATTCAAAAGTAAATTTTAGATACTGAATGAAAGATTTGACAAGACATTACAGAAATTATCTTTCTAAGGACAAGGTATAAATAATAATACAAGGCTTTCTAAATCTGGCTTATTTTAACTTGATATTTTTGTGCAGCACTGAAATCAAAAAATAGATTGGAATCTTAAAATAATATAAAACGGAAGTGTCTATATTGAGATGCATATCTGTTTTAACTTCATAAATGTAATATAAAACATAAAATCTCAGATGGTGAAAAACCTACTGGTTTCTAATATCAATCAGCATAAATGACTTAAACCATCTAAGTAGTTTTTAAAGCTGATTTTATTAGAAGTTTCACATGAAATGTGAGGTTTTTACTATTTTCCAGCAGGGTTTTTCTCCCCTAGAAAAAGGTAATTTTAGTAAAGGATATCTTTTTAAGTGCAATTACATAAAAATTCCAAGATTTTTACTATGTTTACCATAAGTTTACATAGTCTGACCTAAACCTTTTTGCTGCCAATAAAAATATTCCCACTCACTTCAAATGCAATATAATATTTAGACTATCTAAATTGGTTTCAAAGTTCAATTTACTAACAAACAAAGCAGCAAAGGACCACCAATGCTGCACAACACGTTTGCACAGTTGTCATCACCAGAAATGGGACAGAAAGCTGTTTCTTATTATAGAAAATGCCCACAAAACTATTTTAGGGGGATAATTTAGGTGGGATGAGGCCATTTGTCCTCCTGCCTGCTCAGAGCAGTGTGCATGGAGTGACCAGTGCAGATCAAACCTTTCAACACTGAAGGTATCACAAGATGAAACAGAAGATTTGTGTGTGGTACCTACTGTGCAGCACTAGAGAAAAGCTGAAATAATTCTAATTTTGCCAACTAGATGCATCCAGCAGAGATTCTAAGCATTATTTGAGCAATATTTTCCCCATCTCTGCAAACTGCAGTGCTTTAATAGCCATAAATTAATTGGCCATCCATTTTTTAAAGCCCAGACACCAGTCCCCGTGTCATAAAATCCACAGCAGCAATGAAGATGTGCTGATCCATGTTACTGCTGTTCAGAGAGGGTAAAACTATATAAGACCCTGGCAAGTTGGACAAAACAGGAATGTTATGAGTGCAGTGTCCTTATTCTCTTGTTTTTCTTCCAGAGGTGGATTGCTACTTAAAGCAAAATGACTTGGATTCCCACAGAATATGGTGAAGGCAAGAAGTTTCTCCCTTCCCAGCAAAGCATGACAATTCAGTAAACCAGTGTTAATGTCAGCAATTATTTATCCTTTCCTATCACCAAAACCCACAGTCATCATTTTATGCAGGGTCCACTCTACACAACCATGCACACAAGTGGAGTAAGGTCTGAGCAGCTGTGCAGACACAGACCTTCCAACAAATCAGTTTGTGTTTGGAGAGAGATGTTCCACCATTTCCTGGGGAATGCAGAGCAACAGGATGCAGCAGCTTAAAGGGCAGATTTGCAAGGAAAACCCCACGACTGACATTTTCAAAGCCAGCTGGGAAAATGGACACCCATTTTGCCTTCATCTTAAAGGCAGTTTGCCTAAAAATTCCAGGATTCCTCTTCCTCTTGCATATCTGGGATTCTACACTCACAAAAATCTCTGCTTACAGGCTTGGAAATAAGAATCTCTTCCCTCTTCTTTGTTGCAAAGTTATCAAGGGTCTCTTTGTTCTTATACTGTGTGGTTCATTAAAAAAAGGAGAACTTTCATTTTCCCTATAATAGAAGTTGTGCCTTCAGAAACTACAAACAGCCCTGAAACAACCCTATGTGGAATCTGTTGATATCAGATACGCATTTCCCTCAGAAACACTCTCACATTGAGAGAAAAATAGCTTTTCATAAAGGAAACTAAAAGAACTCGAAAACTAATACAAAACACAATAAAAGGATTTATTTCTAGCAGAGCTTTTCTGAAGTATCTATCCTTTTGGAGATGTATCACAGTTTCCTAAAGGGTTTGTATTAAAATACACTTTAAAAACACACAGCAGGTTTCTTTAGTGTTTCCATCAGGCTTCATTTCTAACTGATTCCCCAGAAGTGTATTTCTGAGATGAAAAAAATTATGCTGCACTAAACACTGATATCAGGTGGCAGATAAGATGCTCCACTCTAGCATTCGACTCACTTTGCACCTGAAGAGGATTCAATGGGGACAATTCCTTGCTCCACCTCTAGAAAAATGAATCTCTGCTATCACCACACCTGGACCATTATTGAGGGAGCTGGGTGTAAAATGCATTTGCATTTCAGTAAGATGTATTTTTATGAGCCTGCTAATTCTGCACACGCTTGCTTGGACACACCACTTCCATTTTCAACTGGCATGGTAAAATTGGACCCTTTCCATTGTCCTGTTTTCCCCACTCAATTATCCCCCCTATTTCCAAGGTTCCTGATCCTTCCTGTGAACCTTTATCTCAGCAGCAGGCTGAAGCACCAGGCTCTGCTAACAAGGAGAAAGTCCCCAGTGAATCCTTGTCTGGTTTAATTTTTATTTTCAGACCACTTCTTCAGCAACATATACTAATTAATTACTTTCCACATTTGCTTGCCTGTTGGGGCGATGGGTTTTATCAAAGTAGGCCTTGATTCTAAAATGGCTCCCAGCCGACTCCATTTTGTTGTTTACTTCTTATATGTTAATCAGTTTTAAGTTTCTGTAAAGTTGATTGGTTTAAAGTTTAGTTGTCAATCATTTGAGTTAAGATTATTATGGGATGTATGGTTGAACTGTTACATTGTTATGTATGCCGTGAGGCGATTTAAAGTTTGATTGGTTCCTATGTTCCCGCCTTACCCCTATTGGTCTCTGTCACCTCACCCCATTCCCAGTTCGTTATCCTGTTGGTTGTTCGTTGATTCCCCGTTAAGCTATATAAGCTTCCCACAACGTTTCTCTTGGTCCCACTTGGGCCAGAATAAAGTTTCCCGTGTTCTCCCCAAGTGGTTCCTCTCTCTGCTCGTTCTTCTTTGCTTCGGTGCACTCGTGGCTTTGTGGCAGCCTCGAGACAACGGACTCCATCTGTCTAGCGGGCACGTCCTTCGCTAGCCGGTGTTTTAGGACGTGAGCTCACTGTGCCTTCTCCCGGTGAGCCGCTGCCGCACTTGCCAAACTCTATTCCGTGACGAGTGAACCTCCACTGTGACTTCTCCCCCTTTCTCTCTGACATCCTTTCCAACATGTCAGAATTTCTGCCACCCATCAGGACAGCTGGAATTTCAAGCACATTACATCTTTGACCTGTCCTTCTACTGATAAAAGACAACTTTAGCCTTGCCTTCATCTTCTCAGCACCTCATCAGCCACCCCCTGAAAGGCTTTCCTTTCCTGTACATCAGCCTCAGTCAAATTCCACCTTGCTCAAACTTCTCCTCTAATTCCACTTTCTCCTTCAAAAATTTATTTTGGTATTAGCAAGGGTCAGAAATATAAAAGGTTATAATACACACTGGCCACCCCTACTTAGATTACTTTATTATTTCAGCTCAGCATATGAATTGGGGAAAATGATCTAAAATGGCACTTGAGTAATTTCATTGTTATAGCAGAGATGTTTTCTCTCAGCTTTAGGTAAGAGATTTTTCTTTCAGCCAAATTATTCAAGCTCTGTCTGAGCCCTCACTTTTTTCTGTAATAATCTTCAGCAGGCAACCCAAACGAGGTATTTCTCAAATTGTCCTTCCTGGACAGCATCATTCCATTATTGTTTTTCATGGCAGTGACACAGGCGTAGGTGACATTTGTGCATATTCCTACCTGGATACGTTCCTGCACAGAGCAGGACTGCAGTTCTTTGGGGAGGGCTGGAACGAGGCACTTCCCTGCTGTCCACAAACAGTAAATCACATTTGAATTCAGTGCCGTGCAATAACCAAGAGAGACATCTGCTGGCAAGAACAACGAAGAACCACCACCATCAAACCACTCCACATTTACCTGTGTGGATATACATCTACCCCTGAAAATGAACCACTCAGGGCTAATTAGAAATACCCAGTCTGCTAAACCCACACATTTGCTTTCATGACACCCTCTCCCAGGTGCATCCTGTCTCATTTGTGATGTATTTCCTCTGTTTTTGGTGGATGTGGTTTGCTGCTTTACTCCACAAATGAGGTCAGTGGGATGGATGCAGCTTAATACAAGAGGTGGGTTTTTTTTACCAAAAGGATCACATATCTGGTTCAAAGTTGGAGTAAGTGCTCTGAGTGCAAGGTATTTGATAAATGTGATTATATAAATGTGATAAATGTGACTATAATTTTAGCAAATGAATGAGAGGATGCCATCCATTAACCAATTAGTGCACAGCAATTAATTGTAAACGATGCAGCTTTGATGATACCTTAACTAACATCAGCCAAGGAAATGGCACTGCCACCAAAGGAGGTGTGAGAACCCAGCCAGCCTCCCAGTGCTGCAGCTATTTCCCTATCATCGGGTCAAAGACAATTTTTAGCCAACTTTCATGTGAGCTGTAAAGGAAAAAGCCCTCTTAGCCAGTGCCTTAAAGTGACACTTAGCCTTGTTAGCTTGGTTTGGCTTGTGGCTCAGTATTCATATTTTGAACTTTATCAAGAGCCAAGGAGGAAAATGTGCTGCAGGACATTTCAAACAACCAGTGAGGCACAAAACAACCCAGTGCCAGTGCAGGGCTGCTGATGCTGCTGCCTGGGATCTCATCCCACCCCCGTTTTAAATCCTCCTTTTCCACCTCATCCAGCAATGCCTTTCAGCCCTGCTCAGGGAGGAGCCCACTGTTCCACCATCCCCCACAAGGTGGGAGATGGCATCCACCAGCAACAGCAGCAGCTCCCTCTCCAGGAATTAGCCTTAAGTCTTAGGAAAACTCTTGGGATTTCCACACTCTTTTGGAATATACCAGATTGCCCATAATACCTGATTTTCAGAAAGCAGCACTCTGGAGGGGCACATTATGCTCCTGGCAGGACACGTATCCACAAGATCCTCCTTGTGTCCTCCCTGCTCTTACTTTTCCCTCTAGGTCATTTTTACTGACAACTGCCTCCTTTAACATTTTTGTGAGTGTGTGGCAATATTCACTGTATTTTCCCTCCCTCTACCCCCAAATGTGCCTAAATGAGGTGACCTGTTCACAGTTTTGCTATAATTTAGTACCGAAAGTAAGAAAACAGAAGAGGTGGCCCAGGAATAATTGAAAACTCATCTTTCCTTGGATCAGGCCATTGAATTGTTGTCCAAATGAGTAAGTTGCAGGGACAGGAAAACAATTTTACACGAGGCAGCAGAAAATTTACAGTAACACACCTGCCTAAATAGTAAGCAGCCCTAGAAATACTAATGCTTCAGGGAAAATATATTTTAAGCAAAGTTAAGGTAATAACAGAGGAAAGTTAGACAATCAGTCAACGGACACCAGTTGCTACTCCTGTTTCTGAACCACACATCTTGTTTGAACACTTTGATAAAGCAGCCTTAATAGGCTTCAAAGAAAATGCTACTTTTTCCATAATTTCTCTTCATCAATGCATGGCACCAGTAAGAGTGAGCAAAGGCCTATTGCTCTGAAATACAGGAATGACATTTCTGCTCTGATTCTGCTATGCTGTGGGATAAAAATGACTCTTAATGAAAGCCCTTGTACCATTATAATACAGCTTCAACTGCAATCACTGTGCTTTTATGTTTGGCAGGAGGCAGTCTTCACTATCCTTAGTTAATATAAGTAGCAAAGATTGCACTTGCTGATAGGATTTCACATTCCTTGATGGGACAGGCAGCAGCTCTGAAGAGACTCACCAGTGAATCAGAGACCACTCAAATTCCTCTGATCCCATAATTAGAAACCATCTACATCTCCAAACTGCAGCACTTCTAATGCTGAGGATAACCAGGATAAACTATCTTTTACAGAAACTACTGCAAAGTGTGGAAAAAAACCCTCACTTTACATGCCAGTAATACTTACACAGTTCTGAAAAACCATTACACAGTGCTGACCCTTAAATATGTGGTGAGCTGCTAGCATAATGCTTAGTGCCAAACTATAGTGTAAACTATTAAAGAACAAATCTTACAGACCCATGAAAAGGCTTTTTTGTTAATGCCTCTTTGCATTAAGTTATGAGCATATATTCACAGTGAAATCCATCTGAATTTTAGATGCATAAAGCCTCCCAAATACATTTTGAGACCTACAGATCACACCATCATCTGAAGATGCACAGATCTATGACTGTCAATTCCCAACACACAAAGGAAAATATTTGGCTGACATGTGGATTCTCTCCCAACACCTCTCAATTCAAAACAGAGGGAAAAAAAAACCAAAATATGCAACCCATTTGAATACTGCTAAGTAAACTTTATTATTGTCAACACTAGTAGTGCTTATTGAGCCAGGATTAAATGGTTCTACAATAGGAATTTCAGAAGGTGTTGGGAGTGTGGCATAATAGGAGCCAGGAGCAAGATGTGAGCCTGCCTTCAGGACTATTCATGAGTTTTATTATTTCAAAGCTGGCATGGATTGGGATCTCTTTAATTTTTTATGTGGTGAACTGTGCCTTTTTTGAGCAACCTCACCTGCTGTGATGACTCATTTCAGTAGCACTGAACCCAGATCTCTTGTCTAAAGCTCAGTGGAATTCAGCTTTCTCATTTCACAGGAGGTCTCATTATTTCCTTTAAATTTCCAAGTACACAACTAAAACAACGTAGCCTCCCAAAAAGAGGCAGACTATGAAAAATTACATTTCAGAAACGAGGTCATTCTAAAGACAAATTTGGAGAGAATCATTAGGGTTTGACAAAGATTCATGTTTGAAGAAAAAGCACCCATCATTAACTCAGGTGCAAGCACAGCTAATCAAAGTATTTACCTGCTCAATTAATACGCAGACATTAGCTCTATCAAAATAATCTCATTCCTTGTCCATCACCCTACACATTCTCATACAGAAGATAAAATGAATAAACCCAAGGAATTTCAAGAGAAATTTTTAGAAAGCCTGCAGGTAGATCAGGTTTTAATGCTGCTTTTATTCCATTTATGCACCCTGTTCCACTTTGTCTGGTAAAAATGTAACATCTAAACTTCTCTTGAAGCCACCAGATTCCCATTCCCATTCCCAACACTGCATAGAGCAGGACACAATGGCAAAGAGGAGAAAAAACCTCAAAACATAAAAGAGTTCCTCAGTTACCAGACCTGAATGCCTTCAAGCAACTCCTGTCCGCCAGAAAACTTCTTGTTTCTTACCTCCTGCTGTGTTCTTCAAATAAGGCAGGCATTATGAACTCAGTGGCACAGAAATCATCAGAGAGAGGCAAAGTCATGGCTCCTCTGCCAAAATCTCCAATTTTTGTGACTGAACACAACCATAAATGCTGTAAGACTAAAACAACACTACAGAAAAATAGTTTGATTTGTACCTTCTAACCAAAAGAGCACAACTTCTTCAGATCCTAAACATGGCACAGACTTACCTGAAGAGAAAATTAAAAATTAATTTCTTACACAGCTGGTGCTTTTTTTGCATTTCTGTTAATCAGTCCAAATTTCTATTTCAGGCACCAAGTCTCTGGTTAATTTTGTATTTCAATTGAAAATTCATCTCTCAAAAAAACTTTTTAATTAGCACTTCTTTCAAATTGTATAATTGTTAATTAGTTGCTCTCTGTTAATTTTAAGTTTGCTGGCAAAGTGCTCTGGGACTTTATAAATAGCCCACTTCACATTTGGATTGCATTACTGTGATGTGACACATGTGGCAGGCCAGACACACATCAGGGAAAGGGAGTGGCATCCTTCTGGAATCAATTCCACTGAGAAATCCTGCAGGTTATAAACTGAAACCAGGACAAGCTCAGGAAAAACAATTTCAACTAGAAGTGAAATTTCTATTTGTAGTAAATCATTAATAATTAATAACATGACTACTTTTTCTGTTATACATCGTGGTAGAGGTCACATGTCTAAATCAGGACTGGAGGGAACAGCACCAACACCTTTTCAAACAGAAACAAGGGATAAATGAAGAGGCAGGACACACACACAGGGTGGGGCTCTTCCACTTCTCATCAAGAAACAGCTCCACAAATGTCACAAATGTGAGAGACAAGAAGCACAAGTAGCAGAAAGGAACAAGAGGAGCAGCAGGGTCCCAACTCACTGCCTGCAGAGAGGCTTTGGGAGTACAGAACAGCTGCTCCTGGAGAGATTTTTAGCAGCTGTTTCCCCTGGAAAGGAGAAAATACAGCAATTTTTGATGGAGAATCTGAATGACAGGCAAAAAAGGCTGGGATTTTGGGAGCTGAAAGTGGGAAGTTGTTGCAAAATATATGATTGGACCAACCAGGAACTCCAATACAATGAAATTGACCATAAAGGGCAGGAAAAAAGACAACTCAGCTAGAAAAAACTAAACTAAAAAGAAAAGACGGCAGAATATTCATGCTTGAACACCAGCACACTTCTCCACTGTGTGCAACAATGTGATTTATTAGTATACATTTTAAACAACACATTAGATGTTAAATCCAACTTTTTGCTGTAACCTTTAATGATACATTAGCGATGAAAATCTGGGGGTTTTAACTGACATCAAAATTTATCATAAAAGGGGAAGAGCTGTAACTTTTGTGGCTTTTACAGATAGTTGGAGCAACCTGTGTGAAAACATGAGTTCACACACACTCAACATTTCTGAGTATTAGCAGTTATTACCATTAACTGGTCTAACTAACTACAGTCTAACTACCACTGCCAATAATATGGGAATATTTTAGTTGCCCTCAGATTTCATAATTTCAATTCACTGTCCTCAACAAAGCCTTTCAAAAAGCTGTTATGTTTGTATTTGGAGAAGTAGTGGGGGGAATACTGTCACTACAGACTTTGCTGGCTAGATAACTAAAAGATTTGCTCCTCCAGAACAAACACTCTCATAAGAACTGTGGGAAACAGAAAAAGCAGAAAATTCTCAGAGCTGTGTAGATGCAGGCCTAGAGACAGAAAGATACAGGAACAAGGACATGCAATATTAAAACTGTGTTTCTGTGCTGTGTAGAGGTAGGCCTTAGCAAGCAGAAAAATATGTCAAGCAAGAGAATAGAAAAGTTTAATAATGAGGTTCTGTGCTTTGTTTATAGAAGAGTATAGAAAGTTTCTGAATAGCAAGAAAAATAAAGCAAACACCTACTGTTAGACATAAGGTATACATGTAGTTTTAATGATTGGTTTATGCAGATGTCTGTAAGCTCTTAACAATTTGCTGGTTAGAAAACTTCTAGAATGCCTTGTAACACAGAGAACTTGGGCTGCTGTTGGCAGGATGTGTGAGCTGTTGGCATCTTTCAATTGTCTCACCCTGTAACGAGGCTGATGTTGCAATAAAAGCTCGAGGAATGTCTCCCAGCAGTCCTGTCCCACTGTTTGGAAAAACTAGATCCAACAAAGCACTTCAGATATCAGCACTTAAACACAGAGAGAACACAAACGTGCTGAATGTGACAAGCTGTGACACACCAACAGGTGTGTGTCTGCCTCCCTCTGCCGGATCACATCTGTGCAGCTACTGGCCTCAGTGCAGCTGCTGCCCAAAAATACACACACAGGCAACTTCTGCCCCAAAACTCTGCTCTCTGTATCATTTATGGTCAGCCTGTCTATAGGCAGAACCCAGCACTAAACATTCCCAGTTTTGGTGATGAGTTTTCAGCGCAACAGGCGAAGGCAGGTGCACAAGCCTAAAAATGAGGCACTTGTATCTTTGCTAAAAGCAGTTTTTCTCACCTCTCATCACATGGCAGTCTTGATGGGCAGAGAACCATCTGAAATTCTGCAAAGGCCTGCACCTGGGGAGGAGCAGCACAGGCTGGGGGCCAGCCTGCTGGAAAGCAGCTCTGTGGAGAAGAGACCTGGGGGTCTTGGTGTGCAAAAAACTGTCCATGAGCCAGCAGTGTGTCCTGGAGGCCAAGAAGGCCAATGGTATCCCTGTGGTGCATTTTCCCTCCCTCTACCCCCAGACATTGCCAGCAGGTCAGGGAGGTGATCCTGCCCCTGAATGTGAGGAAAAACCTCTTTACTGTGCAGGTGACTGAGCACTGGAACAGGCTGCCCAGAGAGAATCTTGTTATCAGACTCCTCATGTCATCAACATTTATTTCAAATATGTCCCATTTACAAAACATGCAACCTGTACTGGGATTACACTGGCACTGGAATTTTAATTATGTAAGCACACTGCATGTAACGCAATATGCATTAACTCAGAGCACACTCCCTTAACACTGCACACTAAAATAAAATACTGAGTGACTCCTGCCCCTGTTTTTCTATCCCCACAACTTTTCAGGGCACTGACTGTCACTCTGGTGACAGCTAGCATCTGTAGATCTGACAAGTTTCAAAACATTCACATCAGCATTGGCTCACAGCTCAGAGCACTGCACTTTAAAAGTACAATGCTTTAAAAGTACACAGAAGTTCTGCTTCTAGAAAGTCTTTTTGTTTTATTCAAGGGAAGGCTTGACAAATGGAATTTACTCCAGAGTATGCAGCAGTCACTTAGGGGGCTGTGTACTGTTGAAGTCTGCTCAAGGCTGCATTAGTACTGCAGTGGGATTTTCACCTTGTTCTAAGTGAATTTACTTATCCCGACTAACCTTCACAGCCCCTGCAGTCACCAATACTTTATCAACTGGTACAGCACCTCTCTTGCTAGAGTTGTTCAAAATATTTCAAATCAGCTTAAATCTATCCCAAAAGCTGGAAGCCTGAGAGGATCTTTTTGGCCTGCTCTGAGCTCCACAGAAGCAATCAGCAATGCCCTCACTTGCTGCCTAGGGCTGGAGGAGATATGTAATATTTAATGGAAAGAAGGTAAAGAAATAGTCACCGACCAGTATTAATGATATGTCTCACCCTCAAATAAAAACAAACAAAATGGAAAATTTTGAGGAGTAGGGGAACATCTATCCCCTCACCAAAACTCCCACAACCTCATAATCTTGAACACCAGATATGCACAGCACCAGCTATACTTAAGCAATCACCTGAAGATGAAATTTTCCCTCACTTCATCACCAACATCCTTCCGTGGTCAGTACTTGGCTTATTTCACATACAGCCTTGAAGACAAACTTCTGAAAGTTAAGACTTTAAGGACAGCACCCTCCTCACTTCTTTTAACCAACGCTACTTCCACAGCTTGGTGCACCCTTTCAAGCACCGCGTCCCCGACCCAGAAATAAATCCGCGGGGTGAAACACCTGCCCTTCCACAGGAAAACTGGGAACACGCTGGGGAGACAAGGAACTACAGAGGGAAAAGAACGAGGCAGCCTCCGGCCGGAGAGGAACGTGCCGAGCCCAGCCCGGGCGGCTCTCGCAGCCTGGGAGGCGTGGGGACAACCGCGGGGACTGTCCGAGGGACAACCACGGGGGGAAAACTGGGGGGACTGTCCCGGGGACAACCGCGGGAAAAAACACGGGGACTGTCCGGGACAACCGCGGGGACATCCGCGGGGACAACCGCGGGTACAGCGGCGGGGAAAACCGCGGGGACTGTCCGAGGAGCCTCGGGGACAACCGCGGGGACTGTCCGGGGGACAACCACAGGGGGGAAAATCGCGGGGACTGTCCCGGGTACAACCATGGGGACAACCGCGGGGCTGTACCGGGGACATCCGCAGGGACTATCCCGGGGACAACTGCGGGGACTGTCCCGGGGAGCATAGGG
>JBBMKD010000216.1:5423524-5456014 GCA_037834095.1 Argya squamiceps | reverse complement strand
GGAGCCGGGCCTGGAGGAGCGGCGGCGGGAGGCGACCGCGCCGGAGCCGGTGAGTGCGGGCGGACGGGGGTGGCTGGCGGGCCCTTGGCACCCTTCAGCCCGCCAGCGCGGGGCTCCTGCCGGCCGGGCTGGCGCCGGTTCCCCTGCTACAGGGCCTTTAGGTTTGGGAGGGATCCCCGGAGATCCCCCAGTCCGAGCCCCGCGCGGCGGCAGGGTCGGGCGGAGCAGGTGGCACCGGAGCGCGTCCAGGTGAGTTGGGAATGTCTCCCGAGGAGGAGGCTCCGGGAGTTCCCCGTCTGCTGCCGGCGGCCGCGAGCTGCGGTATTCTCACCCCCCAAAGCCCCGCAGACGGATCTACCTGCGCCTGCCGCCGTGCCCCGGCAGCTCTGTGTCGTGGGCAGGCTGGGCACGGCTTAAATTCCTGGTTTTCGTCTTGTATTGTTCATTGGTAGCACCTGCAGTCGCTGTGAGGCCTGTACAGAGACAGTGATGTTGCTCAGGACTGCCTGACAGGCGTCGTGTAATTCCTCAGCAGTCATTTACCCACTCAAACGATTTTATAATGAGCTCAGTATCTTTATATAATTTTTTTATTCTCTGTAACCATATTTTATTTGCAGAAAAGGTCAGCTGTTTATGTGATAAATCCGTCATAGTGCA
The DNA here is from genome assembly GCA_037834095.1 of Argya squamiceps. NCBI lineage: Eukaryota > Metazoa > Chordata > Aves > Passeriformes > Leiothrichidae > Argya > Argya squamiceps. Next base: position 5,455,354 of record JBBMKD010000216.1, on the reverse strand, counting down.
ATTATTTGTTGCAGTTGTCTGTTATTAGTTTTTTCTTTATGTTCACTTTTGTCTGTAGCTACTGTGTGTGCATCTTCTTCCTCTTTATCTCTGGTCCCATCCAGTGTGTCACTTTAGAACCCTTTTCTTTCAGAATTTGGATCGAGCTCCATAATAGACCTCTCCCAGGTTTGTTCCTGTCACTTGTCTGGCTTCTTTGTCCAAATGAGTGGTTGAGCCTTGTGTCTTTTTGTTCTTTATTGTTGGCTGCCTCTTACAAATTTGAATATATGCTTAAAATCTGGCTTCTCAGTAGCCTTTTGACTGTTGACACTGTTCTCCTTACTTCTCTTTGCCTATGTTCTTCAGAAATCACATTCAGTGATTCATTTAAAGAGTACTTAGCTCTGTTGTTGCTTCAGCTTTGTTGATCCTTTCCCTGGAAGATGCTCTCTTTCCTTCCTAGGCTTGCCAGAGAAACCCAGTGTCACAGAGAAACAATTCAAATTATCTGCCTCACACTATTCAGAGTTCACAACCTGGTGGTGCACACTTGTTATCTGTTTTTCTGAGCTAAAACACGTGCCTCTGCATCATCTGGTGTTGGATACCTGGAATTCCTATAGCTGGAACACAAGTACAGTCAAAAGGAACTGGATGATTTTTTTTTTCTTTTTTTTAATCCATTGCCCTGTAGTTAAGGAAGACTGTTGTGCTGTGTTTGGCAGGTCTCTGTGTCTTGGACTGAGCCTCTTGCAAAACATCTCAGATACTTTATTTTCTTTTCATGTTAAGCCCCAGATTGCCAAAAGCCTTTCAGTGTTACCCCTGGATTTGTACCACTTCTGTCTCCAAACCTCATTGTGCATCCTGCCTGTGCTCCTCGTTGCCCTCTGTGCAGATGGTGCTGTTTGAGGCTGCTCTGGGAAGTGTTTCCAGCACGTTTGTGTTTGTGTGTTAATGCCAGGGAACCCGGGGGTTAAGAAAGACAACAAGCTAAAGCAGCTTTCACATCCCACACTTAAATTCCTCCTTGAAGCCCACTTTTCCTTTTAGGCACAATTGCATTTGAAAATGGTGAACAGCTGATGTGTGGATGACATTGTGTGTTAAATTAGTAACAGATGTCATCACTGTTGGGTTTTCTGTCACTTTGTTATAAACTGTGTGTTTTTGCAGCTTGTGTGCTTCGGGCTGGGGCTGCTTTGTCCTGTATTCATAGACAAAAATCAGAACCTCATTCTGTGCCAGTTCCTTTCAGCACAGCTTTCCTTCAGTAACGTTGCTTAAATCTTGGCCTGGTGCTGTTGCTTGTCAACATGTATCTCTTTATCATCTTTAAAATATGTGTAAAAGCTAATTTAGACTTCATTTCAGGTGTGAAAAACTGTGTGTGGATTTTCTTGCTCACTGAGATGTGTTGTCACTGCTGGGTGCAGCCATGGGCACAGACCTTGCTTGTTCCTTCAGGAAATGTGGTGGCTGCTCTGGTGCCCTTCATCTCCTCCCTGGTGTGGTGGAGCCCTGTGCCTGCCTGCTCTCCATGTCCTGGAGAGCCACCAGGGCTGGGGCCAGTGGCAGTGGCAAGGAGTTGGGTTCTGCTCCCTTTTCCTGCACTCAGAGCCACGATTCTGCTTTTGGAGGGAGAAGTTGCTCCATTCACTGGGCTTTTTACAGGCCGAGCTAGGCAGGTTTCACACAGTGAGCCCCAGTACAGAGGGGGAGCTGGAGTCATCTGCCTCTTGCTTTTTAGGCTTCCAATATCAAATAGCTGTTTTATCATTGTATTCCCTTTAGGAATTACAAAGTTAAAGCTTGCAGGCTAGTCACTGGATATCTGTTTATGCTTGCTGTAGATAGGAATACCATCAGCTTCCTGGGACTCCTCAGGGGTTTTTTTCTTCCATTTTTTTTTTCCACTTGCTCATAAAGCTCAGGAGCTTTAGTCCTGACCTGCTATGTTAATGTCCAGCCTGTATTGCAAAGGATGTCTCTGAACTGTGCTTTAATCAGTGTCAGTTTGATAATATTTCAGTGATGATAATTTGTAAAGCTCTTTTATATGGCTGAATTGTGACTGATGTCTGCACTAGTTTGCAAGAAACTCACTTGACAGGTATGGATTTCCATGGTATGTGGTGTTTGCATTATGAGCATGTGTCCTTTGAACTGTATTTCTTAATTAGGATGTAATGTCACCGTGCTTGCATTCCCAGTAAATCTGACTTGGAAGTTCCTTTTTGTTGTTGCTGCTTTTGTGCTTTGATGACTAGAGGCAGTGAACAGCAGACTGTCACCCCTTGCAGAAAGTCTAAATATTTAATCTGAGTCTCAGAGTTTCTTTGTCACAACTAACGCCAGGTTTTGTCCTTCCTGACTCTCCTGGTTCACCTTTCCAGTGCACTTCACTGAGGGAGCAGGTTAGAGCAGAGGAACCTCTGAAACCTGTCCTGCTTTTGGAAATGCTTCTGACCAAAGCTCAGAGCTGAGTAGATGCCTGAAGTACTACGTGTTAGTTATTTGAATGTCATCCTCAGTACTGACAGCAGGAGCCATCAGATCTTTGTTCTACCTGATGAACTGGTGGCCAGAAGACATCTTGGCCCCCTGCCTCAGAATTGCAGGGTATTGTAATCATCTTTTTCAGTAAGACTCCAGAGTTTTGCAGCCTACAGGTATTCTCAGCAATTACAGTGTGACTGGCTGGCTGGAAATGCATTGATGTTGATTTTGATTAGCTTTACTTCTTTCCTGAAAGGTTTCCAGAGAGCATTTTCTCCCCCCCTGCAGTGCCTTGAAAAATGCAAGTCCTGCATTTCACAAAAGTGCATGTCCACTTCTGTCCAGCAGCTGATTTTGTCTGAATCTTACTTGATCTGCTTGGCAGCCTTTGTGCATTCTATTTTGTCATGGCACAGGACTGAATATTCTTCAAGTATTATTTAAAATAATCTGTTCAACATCTGGCACAAATTGGTGGGTGATACATCCTTTCATCAGCTCTATAAGTAGTGCTGTAAACACGTTGATTACTGTGTTTTGCAATGTCTGAGGTGGCGCTACCACATCGACTTTTAACTTCTCAAACCCACTGGGTGCTTACAATTCCCTTGTATTTCAGTAGCCTACAACTTTCATAAATTAGTGATGATTCTGGTTTCAAGGTGATGTTAGCAAATCTGAAGTGTTCTAGCTGTCTGTGCTGAAAGCTTTGGAAATTAAAGTCTGCTTCCTGATTCCCTATTATTCCCAGTGATGATTCTCTGGAGTATTTGCTTTCTGTAGAAGGGTATGAAATCATTCTTCACACCTGGAGAATTGCTAATTAGCTAATTAGAATGTCAACCACTTTGGCCAATATGCCAGTGTTGTGTGATCTGCTGAGGGTATTTGGATTTGATTATTTCATGTGCTCCCAGTGCCTTTTCATCAGCATTCCAGATGTGGTTCCTTGTTTTCATGGAAGGCTTGGAACAGTATTTGGGGCCAGGTACTCTTGCAGGGATTGTTTTTGTTTTTCTCTTTTACGCAAGGTCAGAATGTTCCTCAAAACGTGCTTTATTTATTGCCTGCAGTGTGAATCCATGCAAAAAAACCCAAAAAACAAACCACAGCTGAAGCATTCTTTTCTGCTGCAGGAAGGAGTGTGTTTGCAGACGTGTTTAAAAATTAATCGGGATACTGGTTAGTTACTTCACAGAGTTCATACAGCATTTTCTAATTGAGAAAAGAAACTATTTTCAACAGAGCAAAACAAAAGAATTCCTTATTTATAGTCTTAAAGGTTTGTTGAAACTTAAAATAAAATTGAGAAGTACATTTATTTATAATCTGCACAAAAGCACTATCAGCAGTGGTCAAGGAGAAAAAATTGGCTGTGTTACAGCAAATTGTTTTTTAGAGAAGTGTTAATTGTTGAGATCCTGTGGAGTGGAGGATGGAGGGAAGGCTGTTCATACTGTGATATGCTTGGAACTGAACAAGAAATTTCACAAGATGTAGCTTTGGACACTTGGGATTGTTTCCCTTCTTTTCATAGCTGTGCCCTGGTTCTGAGTTGGGTGCCAGCCTGGCACTTCATCAGTGACACTGCTGGGGTTCCCCGTGTGCTGGGAGAAGGGAATGCTGTTGTTCATGGGAAGCACAGCTCCATTTCTTTGTTTCTGTCCTTCTGTGGCATCTATTGTTTGTAAGGGCTTAAGCATGGAGCTGCAGAGCAAAGCACATGGAGGAGCTGATCCTACTCTGAACAGGCTTTTTCCTTGAAGTGTGTGTGGACCTGCATCTTCCTGTTGAATTTTCATTGTAAGATGGCAGGGAGTGTGAGACAATTTAAGGAAGTGGCTTTAAATTGCCCTTGCAGCTGCAGTTCTCATAAAAGCAGCTGCTTCTGCACATTTTTTGAGTACAAAAGCTAAATTCAAATGGCCTCTATGCAGAGAATCAGAACTGGGTGCTGGGTGCCTTTGTCCTAAGGCACCTGCTTTGGTGTGTACCTGAGAGGGTGAGGTGTCTATGAATCTCTTAGATGGTTTTGAAGGGAAGAGAGGGTTTGTGCAAAGAAACACCAGCTTGTCAAGAAACGTGTGGTGCTCCCTGAGCCCTGAGCTGCTGTGGTGCTTTGGCAAAGGCTGGGGTGGAAGCAGGGCCCAGCAGAGGTTGGAGCTGGATGGGAGCTGTGGTGTCCCTGGACGTTGCTGCTCCTGGCTCCGTGCTCCACACGCTGTTGCTGTCAGGACTGGCAAGGCTCCCTGTGTGCCTCCTGGAGAGGCTCAAGCTAATGAACACGGTTTGTTTCAACTCAGGATACAAAATATCTTTATTCTTGTATTGCTTGTGTGCATGGTATTGCACCTCAGCTGGGAAGGGCTGCTCCTGGATTTGGAAACCAGCCTTCCTTCCACTTGTCTCCTTAATAATTTTTTTTCTGTTCTGACACAGGTTGTAGGATTCTCCTTGTTTCTCCTGATAAATGTGTATAGATCCTACAACCTTCTCTGTGTAATATCCTCACACACTGACTGTGCTTTGCTAACCTGACTTTCCAGGTAATACACAATGAAATGCTTATCAGGGCTTGCTCTTTTTTTCTTTTTTTATGAGAAAGTTGAGTATTTCCTGTAATTTTAAATAAAATGCTTTTTCCTTTTCCTGACTCTGTATGGACACACCTGAGCTTAGGAGTCTTCCAATCAAAGTGCACATAATTATGGAAACTGAAACAGGAAGAAGACCCAACCCTGTGGTGGAGACTGTATATTTTGTATTAAACCTGTTTGCTTGGGTAGAACAGAACATGCAGGCAAAACTTGGATGCAACCTACATTTTTAAGAAGCTTGTTCTCTTCTTCCCCCTGTAATAAAAACTTCTGGGTCTAAATTTAGCTAGGAGAATCTAAATTTGCCAGGAGAGCTATTCCATTTTCCATGACTTAAAGGACAGTTTATTTGAGAAGTAACTTTGTTTTAAAGAGGTCGCTGTTGCTTTGGGACTCACTTCCACGTAGGATGTTTCACTGAATGTAATACAAGTCTTTATTAAGGGTGGGGGTGAGGTAGAGAGACAATGTTTCTACAATGTGTAGCTTAAAATTGTAAAGAAACATAATAAACTTCCTGTTGTTTGGAAGGTTTATCTGTCTGTAATTCAATTTTTTTCCAGATGTTTTGCAATCATCAGCTGATCACTTGTGGCTCCTTTATCGTTTTTGTAACCAGGTCGTTCTGAGTTACCCGACTGTTGCCACGAGTGTCCCTTAGAGGTATGATTGAACACCAGTCTTTGGAGATTGGCTGTCTCTGCTGACAGTCACTGGGTGGTTTGATCTGTGAGAGAATTCTAAAGGGAGGTGAACATAACATCAGACCCCACTTAAGGAAGGATGGTTGTTATATCTATTTTTATTAAGCTTTTGTGACTTTTTGCAGAAGTCAGTGAAACTGGACCACATTGAGTGTTTCTAAGGATTGCTGTTGATTCCGTTTTGGAGTGAGGACTCAGATATAAATGTTAATTCTGGTTTCCTCTTGGTCAATCATTCAAATTGCAGAACTGTTGGTTTCTGTTCTCTACAAAGGGATCCTCCTTTGAATTAACTTTGTACATTTGAAAGAAAATCAATCTATGTTTGTCTTGTGTTTTATAACCAGTGACTTTTCTGTTTGGATGCAGTGAATTTAATTGTTGCAAAATTGAAGTTGCCTACCAGCATTTATAGAACTATATTTCTTATAACAAAATACTCTTTTTAGTGCAGGTATCAGCAAAATGTGTAAAATATTATTGTCGTGCAATTTCTGCTTCAGTGTATCCTGTTTTTCTGTAATCTGCATTTAAAGAATCAAAACCTAACAACACTAAATTCTGCATGTCTGACTTTTTTTTCCTGTGTGGCATTACTTAAAGGTAAACACTACTCTCTTGATGTAGGTTGTGAGTGCTGCATGTGTGCTTTTCAGAGCAGTAGTGTGAGGAAGCTGGCAGTGGAATGGCAGGACGGCCTCATCCTTATGACAGTAACTCCAGTGATCCAGAGAATTGGGATCGGAAATTGCATAATAGACCTCGTAAACTTTGTAAACATTCAAGGTAGGTGCTGTGTCCCATCTATTGCATCTCAAAAACTACACTGAAAGTCCATCCTAAAGGCTACTGTATCTGGTTGTGGCAAGTCCTGTCATAAACGTTGTAATTCTTCTTACAAGGAACTCTTCTTAAGTATTTTAAAAGGTGTTTTCTGACCTGATTTGTCAGCTTCCCTAATCTGTGCTTAGATTTGTTTTGCCGTGGGTTGCATTTTAATCCTTTCCTTTAAAAAAAGAAAAGAAAACCAAACCAAAACCCACTAAATGCCTTGTGTGTATATCAAAACACCTGTTGAATGATTAAATATATGAATTTTTTGGGGGTGCTTGCTATGAGTTACATCCCTAAAATATGTGCAACTTGTCCATGGTGAGAACTAGCAGTTGCGTGCATGCCAGTATCACTCTCTGTTGCACTTTCTTTGTTAAGCTGTTTGTCATATCTTGCTTTTGCCTGCATCCCTCACAGTAAGAACGTTTTTTTTTTAAATGCTTCTTGAATTGTCAAAATGGTGAAATTAATTAGTGTTTTTCCAGCATACAGTGTTCAAAAATGGACTAAGCAAAGCAGTTAGTCACCTTGCAAATGTATGAGAAGAAACATATTGCTGGAAAGATATTTAAGCATCCAAATAAGTGTGTATCTTTTAAGTACTTTGCCCTTTTAGAAGTGCTAAATATAACTGAAACATCTCTGTTAACGAGCTAAAATTGTTAGTTATTCAAGCTTTCTTACTGGCAAGATGATAGGAAAGAGCTAAGGAGCATATTCAATACCAGCAACTCATTTCACATTTTAGTTGTGTAGATGCAGATAAACTAGACTCAAGTGTTGTCCAAAGTATTCTGCAGGCAGTTAATACTGTGGGTTATTTTCCTGCCATTAATTTTTGAATGATTGTGAGAAATCCAAGAGGGCAGGACAAAAGAAGGCAGCAGTAATTAAGAGGCTCACGGGTAGACCCGTGTAATTAGAGGCCTGTGCTGTGAATAATGGAGTGGTTGAGCAGAGCCGCAGAGGGTGGCTGGTGCTGCTGGTCAGGGTGGGTCTGTGGGGTGTAGCTTTGTACAGCTGATGTTTTTATTCAGGTGTTGGTGTCTGGGGGAGGGCTGGTGCTGCTCCCGTTTTAGCATTTCAGTGTGGGCGTGGGTAGGGCGGGGCTGTGTGTGGGAGTGGGGCTGGGCAGTGCCCCCGACGCTTCCCTGCTGAGCCCAGGCCAGGGGGTTCAGCTCCAACCTCCCATGACCGGGGGGAGGATCTGGAATAAAACCTAAAAGCGACACAGGGCAGAGGAGCCCTGATGGGGCTGTTAGGAACTGAACGGGGCTCGTTAGCAGCTGTGGTCTGAGAGGTCTGACACGGGCAAACACCCGGGTGCTCTCCCTGTGACCGAATTCAGGGTTCAACAGGGGGAGCCGAGGACACGGGCCTGGTTTGTCTCCTGCCAAGGACACGGTCTTGTTTGTCACCTGTCAAGGACATGGCACTGCCACTGCAGGGAGAGCTGGGAACACGAGTCTCCAGCAACATCGAGTGGTCAAAAGGGCTCTTGGGTGGGCAGTGGAGTTACTGCAAGTCCATCAGCAGCTCAGAAGTGCCTCTAATCAACATCTTCCCTGAAGGTCCAGAAGCTGCTGAGTATCTTCTGAGTTTTCCCTAAAACCCACAGGTTAAACAATGGCTCTTGATCAGTCACAGAAATGATGGTGATGAGCTGTAGTCAGTGGACAAGTTTGAAATAAAGTGTGGTAGCTGGAAGCTGCAGCTGGGTAAATGCAGCCCAGAGGAACAGGACACATGTCTGACCATGTGTGGTCTGGGGTGGATTATCTATTCTGGGGAAATGTTTCAATAAAAAGCTGTGCAGCTTTCTGCAAAGATTATTTGATGCTGATAGGAGTTAACTCAAGGACACCCATGGCCTGTGCTTTTCAGAAAAACTGCTGTTGATCATTTCATGCAATCTGCATTCAAGAGTCACACATCAAAAAGTAGGAAATCTATGTCTCAAAGATAATTACAGCTATTAGACATATTTCTGGCAAAACACAATTTGTTTCCAATGCTGAACAGCATTTTTATGGAAACTTAATGTGTATGCTAGGGATATAGTACTCAAGCTACATATGATCATTTTGGTTTTTTTCCCCAAATAAAGTGTTTTTTGAAATCTTTGAGGATGACGTTCTAAATAATAGTTGGAGGCTGTAATAGAATAAGGGATAAATAAGGATAAATATTTTGTTACCTTATTCCTTTGAGATACTTGATTACTTCAGAGAATCTAATTATTGGAAAATGGTGTACTTTATTCAAAAGCCTGAACAAAATAATTGGATTTTATGTGGCTGAATATAGACATATTACTATAGTTTCTGACTTAATTGACACTTTTTCCTCCAGACAAGTAAAAGTCTGTGTGAAAAATACAGTGTGAAGGGGGGAAAATGCATTTGGAAGCCTAAGTTGTAATAATATAACTAGAACTGTTAAAAGGTTTGAGTACTCCAGTCTTGTTTGTCTTACTCAAAATACACTTTGTTATCATCAAAAAGAGAATACTTCTGGTTTGAAAAACATAATGATGAAATAAGAACTTTGTGATAAATAATCTCAACAAGGGAGTAATACAGGAGATAGATCCTTAGCTTGTCACTTCTTGGTGCTTTGGAGTGTTTAATCCTCAGCCTTAACATTCTTAAAATAGCTTAGATAATTTTCTTGACTCATAGAAAACATAATCTGGGTCTGTGAGCAGCCCTGTGTGTAGGGCTTGTGGGGCAGCAAGGAAGGCCAGGGGTCTGTCTGGGGCTGAGGACATGGGGCAGAGCTGTCCAGAGGGGAATGGATTGAATCCTCGTGCAGGTCAGCATTACGTCCTCTTCTCTATGATTTGGTGAGTGTCCAGTTTTATGAACTTTCCAAGTTGTACTGTTGTTTTCTCTCCTCCTGTTTCTTACTTGTTCTGAGATGGGCAATGGAATGGAAAACTCAGAAGGGAGAGAAGTGTAAAATAAGGACTAAAAATATAATGCATATGATCCCTGGTATAAATCTGCAGAGCCTGTCAGGATGAATTTATATGGTACTAAAGATGACTAAATAATCATACAAACAGTCTTGTTTATCTAAGCTATTGCAGAAAATTCTTGCAGATACTTTTTATTTAAATACCTGAATAAGATGGAAGAAAATGTTCAGGAACCATATACTGAATTCATAATGGTGAAGGTTTAGATAAATGGGTTCTGAATTCATATTTTCATTATTAGGTGTTCTGTACTTTTTATTCAATTTTTCATCAGTTATTGGTTTCCCACATGTAATTTCTCTATAGTGTTGGAGACTTTGTTGTTGTTGGAAGACTTTTAATTCTCTGTACAGAGTGCTTTTTCTGGAGTTGTGGTGAAAAACTTTTGACTTAAATTTGCCTCTTCCTTAAGATTTGTCCTGGATTTAATTTTCTAAATCTGCTTCTGTTTTAGTCCCTTTTGACAGTTTCTTATTTGTTCATTCTGTTTAGATATTATTAGATACAAAGTCTTGCCTGCACTACTGCATTTATGAACAAAATGTGACTCTGCTTTGATTCTGTTGCCATGACTCTTGCATCTTTGAAAATCTTCAGTTGCTTTTTCAATCTTAGATGAGCAGTTATTGTGCAGATGCTAAATGCTGGGATTTCCCCCCCCAATATTATTTTTGCTGGCTGGGAGGATGCATTCATGGGTTGTGAATGGAAGTGCCACGTGTCTCAGCGTTTTGTAAAGTAGATGAAGCAACCCCAAAAGAGTCCCTTTCTCATCTGTGGAAGGATATTAAAATATATAATCTGTTTTCCACTGTGGGATAGATTTTATTTCTCTTCCTGTGATCTCTGCAGTTGAACGTTTTGCAGCATGGGACAGGCCTGTACAAGGTATGGCATGAAAATAATGAGGCCTGATTTTCCACGGGCTCAGGTCATACTGTGCATCACCTGCTTTCAGTTCACTGCAAACATGCCTGCTCCTAACTTCAGCCTGGCACTGGCAGATCAAAATCTCCTCATCCTGGCTTTGTAGGCAGCAAGATGGAAAACCCTGAGGAGAACCTGAGGTGGGCTGGGAAGAGCTGGTCTTGGAATCCAGAAAAATAGGCTACACTCAGTGAAAACTTTCAAAAACACCACTATGTTAATCTTTTGTGAGGTACCCAACATATAGTGACTGATCTTAGAGTTGTGGGGTCTGGGGCTTTTATTTCCTTTTTGACATCCTTCATGTCTGCAAATGACAATTTATTGACACTGCAGAGAGGGGAAACGTAGCAACTTCCAGGGCTAAACGATGCACTAAATCCTCCTGAACTTCTTCAGCACCCAAATTGCCTTTTCCCAATATTATCAGATGTTATTTGTGGTGGACTTTGGCACATTTATTTAGGACACAAAGCACTTTAGAGGTGATTATGCTCAGAACTAGAATTTTTTTTATGGACAACTTTTCACTGTGCCTTTAATCTCTGAGAAGGGAAGCTGTAATGGCTACACAGAGTTTGTGTTTGGTCCCAATTATTTTGAATTTGAACTTCTGAAGCTGTTTTTTAATAAATGGAGATCCTTTACAGTTCTAAGAAGGATAATATTACTCTGAGTTTCTTAGTTTCATTTTTATTTAACATCCATGTTGAAAATGGAGCAGAAATTGGTATATAAATAAAGGCAACCAGTGTTCTTTTAGGAAGGTCTTGTGTTTGGGTAGCTTGGTAGAAGTCATAAGGTGTGAATGTGTTCCCTCCTAAAGGTTAAGTCCTTGCTGCTTTAAGAAATCCCTTTGGCAACTGAACATTCCACTCATGAGATCCTTTCCTGAAATGGAACTGCATTACTAAGAAGCACATTACTCACAGTTGAGAGAACCCACTGAAGACCAGAATTATGTGAATATTAAAGAATTTTGAGGGTGGAAAGTGTTGACAGAGTTTCTGCTTTGAGCTGAAGGAAGATCCTGTGGCAGCCCCCGAATTAAGCAGTGAGGATTCTTTCTGAGGGCTTCCTTACATGGAGCCCCACGTCAAGTGTGGCTTCTGGACTGTGTCTCTGTAGGATTTTGATGGGTGCATGTGCTGTCCTGAGGGGTGGTTTTGTGGGATTTGGGAGCCAATCCATCCGTGGCACATTGTTTCTCTCTGATGTAGGAGTAAGGGAGAAAACACATCCTAATTCTGCTGCGGAGAAGAGACCCCATTTAGGGAACCAGGGCACTTTCTCTTGCTGTTGGGGGACTGTTCTATCAGAGGCAAAAAATGCCTGAAAGAGGTTTTTCCAGCATGCTTTTCATGCAGCTTATTATAGCCATGTCTTCCTTGGCTTATATTGAAGGGAAGAAAAGGTTTACAGGGCGGATGGTTATTCTTCCCCAGGGGCGTGGGGAGGGTGCTTGTGTGAACCATCACAAAACCCTAAAACCAGGAGAAAATTCAGTGGTTCGGGTAATTGAAATTGTATGAGCAGAAATCTTCTTCCATGTGTAAAGAGCTGACTCTTCAGCCTGGAATGCCGAGATTCTCCTGCCTTTCTAATCACAAGTCTCTTATTTTTCCTACTGACTTCCCTCTTTATTACAGTAGTCATTTGCTGAACAATCCTCCTCATTTCTTCAACTTGAATCATGTTTTAATTTCCACCGTACGATATCTTGACTGTTATTCGTTGTAGGACTTCCTTTTAAGCCATTTCTGCAGTGTATTGTGACTCCTTAAAACAGCCTGCAGACATTCTAAAAAGAATCATTTAAATAAAGCTGTCTCACAGTGCCTAGTTATCCTCCCGCCAAAAAATCTTTAGAAAATTTTGCTGACTCGTGTATTAATTTGCTTTGTTGCTTTTTGTGCTTGGTGGGCTCACCTTGATGACCTATTGATGTGAAAATGCACCATGATTTCTGATCGGTGAATGTACTGATTAATATAATTAGATACTAATGATGTTTAAGTTATTACAAAGAGTAGCTTAAACTTGGAAAAAGGGTAAAGCTTAAAATTGGAAAAGGGGTGCCTGTAGTTAAAAAACGGAGGTTGTGCTGTCTCGTTCTCTAAAGGCTCTTGCGGTACCAGCTCATGAACTCAGGTGAATTCACTTTAAATGTTAATCCGGGCAGACTTTACGGGAACAAACGGCCCGTCCGCTGCAGCTCGCGTGGCTTTGCCTGTGGGGGCTGCTGGCTGCACAGGCTCCCGGGCTGTGCCGGGGAAGTTGCGGTAACCTTTTCCCGGCGCTGCGCGTGTGGCGGAGCCCGGGCGGCGGCGGGACCGAAATAGCTGCGGCAGCCGGGGCTTGAGCTGCGCCGCCCGTCAGCGCAGGGCCCAATGGCTGCGGGGTCACACGTCAGCCGTGCAGCACGCACGGCTGAGTCAGGCTCGCCGGCGACCCCAGCGCGCACTGCCAGCGCCTCTCCGCGCTCCGCGGGCGGGAGAGCCGCGCTCGCTCCGCCCGCACGGCAACGTGATGGAGGGAAAAGTGAGGCTCGCTGACGGTGCCGCGAACTACTGAAGAAATGATGGAAATATCAAATATGCCGAACTTAACAAGTAATGCCAAAGGATGCTGATCTGGCTTTCAAAGCTGCCTTTTGGGAAGGAACAGAATTCCTTTGTGCCCTGATTCCGAAATTGTTCCCGTGCTTCTGTGTTTCCTCCCTGGTAGAGACGAGAGGAAGGTGCGTATTTGTTAGCAGGAATAATGTGTGGGAGAATTATTCAGGAGAAGAATGAGGAAAAGGCAAAGTACTGTCCTTTGTGTGCACAGGTCAATTGAAATGTCTGCTGACAAAGAACAGGCTTGAGGGGGAGGAAGAGGGGCATAAGCGCTGTCGTTGTGTAAGTCCTGGCAGGATGAGCAGAAGGGATTTCTTCTAAAGCCTCGGAGCATGGCAGCTGTAACTTAGTGTCTAGATAAAGCCCTATAGCCTGATTCTACAAGTGTGGATTATGGGAATCACCCTAGCAAAGGGTGGATCGAAGTTTATATTGTAAGGAGAGTTAATATAACTTTTAGAAGATAAATGGGTGGGAAAGGGTAAAAATCTTGGTGAATTTTCCACTGCTATGTCCTTTTCATTTATTTAAGGTTTCAGGGTGGGTTTGGGAGTAATAAGTATGTTGGTTAAGCACCATAATTCTGTGTAGACAAGAGCTGGTTTTATAAAACAAGTGTATTTATTGGCAGTATTCAGTAGGATGCATGTGGAGTTTTTATGTTGGAATACATGCTAATTATTTTGGCACTAGAATTAATTCGGTCTAATGACTTCTTTTAATAATTAGTAATATATTCAAAGCAATCTGTTGTTATGTATAAAGACAAACTGAAGCTCTCCTTCCACAGATGACTCTAAAGCATCATTAAATTGAAAAGCATTTACATTTTTTAAAAACAGCTCTTCCCTTAACTACAAAAATAGGAAGCATTACCACTATGACAAGTTGCCATTTTGATGGTACTTCTTTTTCCCTCCTTCACATCATATTAAATAGATTTGCTTAAATAAAACCTTGAGCTTATTTGGTTTTCTTCATGAGGCAAGTGCTTTTAAAGAAAATGCCTCATTCCCTTACAAAGACAGAGAGCTTCCTTGATCCCTGTCTGAGGGGAAAATAATTTCTATGACTGACTTAAAGTTTTTGAATGGGTGTAGTGCACATGTTCCAATATTCCTTTGGAGCCAGGGAAAAATGAGTATTGAATTTGTGAATATTGCTAAAATACATGAATATTCATAAGGTTGTTTGGTTGTTTTGGTTTGGGCTTGTTTATTTGGAGGCAGGGAGGAATGCTTTTTATTTTTTTTCCTGTAGGAAAGTAACTGATAAGGCAAGATGTTCTTCCCTTTTATAAACTTTTGGGTATTTGGTGGCTTTACATATATGGGGCTTTTTACAGCTTTAGTGAAAGAAGGGATGAGAGTTTAACATGGTGTTTTCTTAGTTCTTTTTCCTCTCTTACTTTTTGAAATTAAATTTAATGTGTCATTCAGCATGCAGGAGAAAATTCTGCTTATGGGTTAGTGCTGTGCCTTAGGACTCCTACAGCCCGGAGTGCAGCTGGTGGTCACCAGCCGAGGAATCAGTTGAAAGCTGTCTTTGCAAACACTTCTTTTCAGGGTGAGATGGTCATTGTAGCTTCAGGTCTCTTTCTTGGCTTGAAGGAGGCTTGAAGTGAGGCTCTGTGCTGGCCCCACTGACTGCTGTGGCTGAGATTTCAGGTGAAGGCATTGTGGCAGCTGTGGCTTCCTGGCACTTGGAACTTCTAGTGTTTTCCTGCTGTTGGAGGAGTCCTGGTGGTGTGTCTGGTTGCATGGTGCTTCTGTGGACCGCAGGAGTTCCTTTTCTTCAAATGGGGCAGCTCTGCTTTGGTCAGTCCTGTGTCCACTGGCGTTGACTGGCAGGAACAGCAAACATCATGGCTGTGAAACTCCCCAGTGAATGCCAATTTGTCTTGCCTTCGTCACTGGGGCCAGCTTTGTACTTAGTCCCTGACATTGCTGCTGTGCAGTGAAGGCTTTGTGCATTCCCTGCAGAAACAACCTCCTGGCCCCACTGGCTTTTTTAGAGGGGGAAAAGAGGATGTGTCCAAGTGCTTCTATCAAATAAATCAAAATTACTTGGTAGTTCTGATGTCTTTCTTTTTCTTTGACCACTTGCAACTTCTTCTAAAGCCTCTTTACAGGAAAACAAAAGTCACAGGTCTTCTTTTGTATGTACTGGCCACAAATGAGTTCCTTTTTCAGAGTAACAACAGAGCAGCTCAGGGACACAACTTTCCTAGTCAGGTATTGCAGGGTAAAGCTGATGCCTGTCTCTTCTGACATGCTGAGCTCCACCTCTGTATTTTCTCTTTGTTCACATTTAAACTCATGTTAGTTTTCTTGTTCGTTGTAGAGCAGAGTTGTACTGATCCAAGTGCTCATGCTATTGAATACACGGAACTTCAAGTTTGTCAGGTACATATCCAACAGATCAAAGAACTATTTTTTGTGAACTGTGACTCAACAGTGATGAGATTTAAGATTGACATTTTAGATGGCTGTTACTAAGATGAATGAAGATTCGTGATTCAGCCAGTGTTTTCTCAAACCAAACTGCTTGAATTCTCAAAAATCTTGCAATTTTGGCTTGCATCTTATGGCTAATAGATGATGCATCGGTCTCACAGTTAGCATTAATCTGTACATTAAAGGAGGAAAGTACAACGTAGAAGCAAGCAAATGAGTCCTGTGGCCAGCTGCAATTTGAACAGCCCTTTGAAATTATTTACTAATCTGTCTGTTTCAGAAGCAGTTGATTTACTATTCAAGGATCGTGTCCTCTTCCAGCTGGCAGCCTCTGCCTGTCCCGGCATGGTGTGCTGAGCTGAACTGATGGCTCAGGCTCCACCAGGATGGCTGTGGCTGGCAGCAGGAGCAGGATGGATAATCCCTGAGCACTGCCCCTCTCCTCCAGGCTTGCTGGCTGCTGGCACCAAAGCAGAAGTAGCCCCAGTCCCATTTGGGGGGGCACAGCTGTGCCGGGCACGGCCCTTCCTTGGGGCACGGCTCGGGAGGAAGCGTGCAGCCAGCTGAGTCAGTGTTGCTTCCTGTAGCACCTGTTCTTATCAGCTCCTGGGAACAGATTATTAACTAGGGTTTGCCCTGCTTCACTGGGAACTCTGAATCACTGCTTGGAGGGTAATATGGCTTTAGATGGTTTTCTGGATTAAGAATCACATTTTAATTGCCTTCTCTGTTAAAGGGGAATTCGTGTTTGCTCTGCCAAAATACGTGATAAGCCTTCATCCCATTACAGTGGTTCAGTTTCATTTTCTAGCGTGTTTTGCTTTTTTAAAGCAAATAGAGCTCTTTAGTTTCTGAGAAACAGTGAGTCATGCATTTTGATACTATAAAATGTGACACCTGCAAAACTCTGTTTTCTCACAGCATGGTTGGAAATGTTATCAGGTCTAGGATCAAAGCTGTGCTTCAACAGAGGCCTGATCACATGAGGCTTTATTGGGATTTGCAGAGATGTTTTGTCACCAGACTGCTATGTAGGTGTTTGAGTACTCCACACATACACACCCCCTTTTGGGGCACCTTTGATTGTACCATAGCATGCAAATATAAATGCACAGATAACATACAGACTTCTTTAAAAGAAACAAAAAAATCACCATTTTTTGGAGTTTAGTTGTGGTAGCAATGAGTATTGTCATGTTTAAACTGGGGCTAGGCTTTGGTCTTGAATTCATGACTGTAATACACGTTTCTAATAATTTATGGGTGTATTTTGTATCTATTAAAATGGTTATATTATGTATGTATATATCGGCCTCAAAGGAAACCTGCAAAGGTTTTCCTAAATTGTTGATTTTTTTTTCTTTTTTCGAGGTTTCCAGATCTCACTCTTGCAAATTTTTGCACATTTCACTTTAAAGAATTTGCCTTTCTCTAATAGAGAGGTAAAACAAGTAAGGAGACATGTTAGCCATGCTGAAATGTTATAAATTTTAGTGCCTTCAGAACTGCGTTGGAAGTCCTCAGGAAATTTCCTTTTAATGGAAGTGCTTGGATCATTATTCTTGGACTGTAAATCTGAGTGTTTTCAGCCAGAAGCAAGGCTTGCAGTTCTTTTCCCTTATTCAATAGACCTTTGGCTGACTCCACATCCCAAAGATGCATTTCTTACTGAAGCATATTTTGAGCTTGGCAGGGAACAGGATTGCAGCAGATTCCCTCTGCACCAAACTTGTGCTTTGTCGACAGGAGATCCTGCCCTTGTTCAGGCAGGGAGAAGCTCCTGTGCCTTAGTGAGAGGTACATTTCTGACTCCTGCCTTGTGCTAAACACATCTGTCACAGCCTTTCTGTTCTCAGTAAAGCTCCTCTTCTTATCAATCGCTGAAACCTGAAACTGCAACATCTTGTGCTAATGGAAAGCCTTGATTTTTTTTTTTTGTCATTACCTCTGAGCAACCTAAAAAGAGGACACTGCTCAAACTGCTTGTCCAGTGAATGCTTTTGTATTTGTTGTGCTTGTCTTAGGCCAGCATTCTTACCTCTCTGTGTTCTCCTACAGCATTCCTGCAGTCATGATTTCAGGTCTCTTGGTAGGAGTTATGGGAGCTGCAGGCTGCCAGCAAGTGGGGCATTGAGGTTCCTCTGGGAAATCTTACTCTGCTTTGTCTGTCAGACCTTGTAGCTGGGCAGGTGCCTGTCTGGGTTATCCACTACCTGAGGCTTTGGCAATTTCTTCAGTTAAACCCATAAATTAGGAGTGTTGTCATACCCACACTTGAAAGGTAAACAGCAAAGGAACTGCTTTAGGAATTCTGGTGGGGTGCAAGGAGACAGACATGTCTGTGCTGTCCAGACATAAATTTGTCTCTTTCAAAGAGTATAAATAGAAGATATAAGGATTTTTTGTAAATTCAACAATAACTTGCAAGTTGATTTTTAATTTTTAGATAGTTCCTGAGAGTTGTGGATCTCAAAACTGACTAGTTTTAATAACTGCAAAATGTAATTGATATCTTAAATTGAATAATGTAACAAGCACTGTCTAAAACATCTTAAACTATTATATTAAATTTGCTGGTTTGGAGCAAACATCCTACTTGTTAGTGACAGTCTGGTAGGTCGTGGCTTTGATAATGTAGTTCATGTTTGCTGCCTGGGTTGTGGTGGCTTACTATTGTTCTTTTTAAATATAAGTGAAAATTTAAATCAGAATGTGCAGGAACAAACTTGGCTGGTGTGTCTTGATGTATCCCCTCATTTTAAGGCTGACTACCTTTGCAAAGGGCAAGTTGCAGGAAAAGTGTAAAGTCAGCCTGTGGTCTGTGAAGGTTTTGTCAAAATAGGTTGCCTTGGAAAAAAAAATGACACCTAACTTCTAATTTCATTATTTGATTAGAACATTTAATTTAACAGTAAGAATCAAAATAAAATGCTCATTTGTATTTGACCTACCCGTTCTGGAAGAGATTTGTGTGAATGCATCTTCACAGGCAGGCTCAGCTGATCAGGTGCTGTCTCTGTAAATCACATAACAGCAAACAGGTAATTCCTGCTGTCTCCTTAATATTCCAAATAATTGTTTATAACTACAAACATGAGTACAACAAAGAAAATGGAGCTGGATAATCCTAATCTTGGAAACATGTCTGTGGAGTGTGAATGCCTTGAAAATTTAGATGTGTAACGTCTGTGAAATTTTGAGATGCTGACCATGTCACTTATTTCTGTTTTCAGCACCTCATCCCGTGTTGCTAAAGGAATAGACTACACCAAAATGAGCCTCCATGGTGCCAGTGGTGGACACGAGAGATCAAGGGACAGGCGCAGGTCGAGTGACAGATCTCGTGACTCTTCCCACGAAAGAGCAGAGTCTCAGCTCACTCCGTGCATCAGGAATGTCACTTCACCAACAAGACAGTATCATTCTGGTGTGTGCAGATCTCTGCCATTTCAGGATTAAAATTCTCTAAGTTTGAGCACTATTTTGTTAAAGGAATACAATAAAAAGTGTTATTTGTTGATGGCACAACAGAGAGATTTCTTACTTGTGCCCTGGGCTGGGCATACCCTTCTTTGATAGGCTGTAACTTTTTTTTCAGTCTGCAGTGTGTATTCCTACATGTTCATTACTACATTCCTCTTATTTAGTTCAAATCACAAGAACAACCTGATTTTTAGAAGATAATTGACTGAATACTTCCCCTTTACTGTGTAGGGTCTAGGTATAAGAAAATAGAGGAAATAGGGATTTTTGTAAGTGACAAACCATGGTTTGTTTCTCTGAGATGTAGCACCAACTGTGGTGAAATAGCTTCTGTATTATGTTGACTTCCTTTTTCAGTACTAGAGTAGTAAATTTTCTTTGTAAAGACTTTTGGGGAGGGTGAGGTAGATTTGTTGTCTAGGTGATACAGACTTCAGAATCTCATAAATGGGCAGTTACTTTTGAAAGTTTCTTTAACCAGAATAGATTTAACCAAAATAATTTGTACTTAAGTTCTGTAATTGATGTGTTTTGTGCCTGGAAAGACTCAAACTATATAGCACTCATGTAAATCTCTAATTTCATTTCCTCTTTTTCTCCTTCCACCTTGTTGCCACTAAAGATCGGGAGAAGGATCACAGTTCATCTCGGCCCAGCAGCCCCCGGCCCCAGAAGACGTCCCCCAATGGTTCTGTTGTCAGCATGGGCACCAGCAGCAGGAACAGCAGCCAGTCCAGCTCAGATGGCAGCTGCAAGGCTGGTGGGGAAATGGTCTTTGTGTATGAAAATGGCAAAGAGGGAGCTCGGAATGTCAGAACTTCTGAGCGAGTAACGCTCATCGTGGACAACACCAGATTTGTTGTAGATCCTTCCATCTTCACTGCACAACCTAACACAATGTTGGGCAGGTTTGTATCTTTTCTGGTTTTGGTTTTTTTTTCCTGAGTCTCCAACTGTTATAGAGAGCCATAAATCCTTTATGAATATTTTAATTGTTTAAATGCCTGTTGGACTCATATTGCTGCAGCTGATCTTGCTAATGTTTAGTATTACTGGTTTGCAAATGTCTTTAAGTAAAAGTCAAATGCAAGTTCTCTGGTTTTGGCGGGGAAGCCAAGAAATGTCTGTTTCCTACAGATGACAGCTGATAAATAAATTACCATTTCATGATGTTCCCATTTCTTTCTGTCTTCCTGGGCGTTGCTTCTGTGTTCTGTCTGCCTCATTCTTCCTCATTTTTAAAGCTAGGTGCTTCATAAAACAAAGTGTGGCATAGTGAGTGTAGACAAAACAGCAAAGAGGAAAATCTTGAAGGAATTTATTTTGCTTAGTGAGCCTACCCTGACGATGTTCAAGCTCAGCCCATTTATTTTCTGAAATGTCAAATAATCAGTATAACAGCTATGAGCCATTCAGCAGAGAGGCTGAATGCTCAAAATGGTCAACACTTAAATGCAAGTCCACAATATGTGTGTAATGTTTTCTATAGTAAAATGGGTAACATATTTAACACGTTTGCTTGGTGGGGAAAAGATTAAATTCTTGACTTGCTCAAAATCTAGTTGGTTTTGCCTTGTCCAAATGCAGAGGGCACCACTCAAAGTCTTGCTTCAAGAAAGAACAGAAAAGTTTGTCTATGTCACTTTGGATTTGGTTTTTTCATTAAAATACAGCTATTTTTCAGCACATAGGATATAATCATATTTAAAATGCATGTATATAAATCTTTTTGCCACAGTATAGGTAATAAATGTGATTAAACAATTTTTGCTCCGTTTAAATCACTGCAGTGTGGGATAAATAGTACCTTGGATCCCTTTTTTGTGAAAAGTTGGGGGAGTCACAGAGAAGGCAAGAAGTGCTTCTCTGTCTAAACTGTCAAAAGAAATAAATGGAATTAAGAATCAATAAAATTAAGTAATTGATTTAAAGCACTTGTATATAATACAGTACATGCATACATGTAAATATCCAGACAGGCTGGAAGTGTATCAGCTGAAAAAAAGCAATGAAATACTTTCCTTTTCCATGCCCAGCCTCAGAGTAAGTGGTGCTGCCTAATGCACTGGATTTTTTTTGTGCATGTGTAATGCTGAGTTATTCTCCCTTTGGGATTGGTTCAAGGAACAAGCTTATTTTATCCTCTGCTAATTGAAAAGTAGGTTAATAAAGATATGGAATTACTGCTCTAATGCACAGGTTATTTATAAACCCACTTTTCCTCAATGTCAGTCTGCAGGACACCAAGCAGGAGCAGGAGGTAAAAGTAACTATAATAATGTATTATTCACCTTAAGCCTGTATCCTGTTAGACTGCCTTTTTCTAAATATTATTTCTTGAAGAGTGGTCAGAAAAGACACGTCAGATCACAAAGTGAAAAGCATAATCCCAGCTGAACAGAGGGCACTGCCTTTCCCCTGCAGTTTTTGTACAATTTCTTGCATTTTATTTTTCTTACTTACAAGCAAGAAAACCATAGTAAGGAATTCTAACCCAAATTACTTTCATTCTTGAGCAGGATGTTTGGATCAGGCAGAGAACACAACTTCACACGGCCCAATGAAAAAGGAGAGTATGAAGTTGCTGAAGGAATTGGTTCCACTGTGTTTCGTGCTATTCTGGTGAGTTTTTAGGGGCAAATACTGTTAGGAGAAGCACTATTAAGAAGTAAAACTTCTTGGTTTAACCCAACTTGCATATCTAGCTTTTGTGGATGGCATAGATACTGCTCTTTATGTTGTTTATAGAGGGGGGGAAATGCTTGCTATGAACCCCCTTTTCCTAGACATGAACATGTGACAGTCGGGGAGAGAGAAAGTACACATGAAAGAAATCAAAAACTACTGCTGCCAGCAGTCAGTTCACCTTTTCCTATGCATTTAGTTCACCAAATTCAGGTACATTTCACCCTTCTAGAGCTGAAATTAGGTGAAACAGACTATTGGAAGTGAACTTCCCACAGCTAGCAGGAGTAAAGCAAACTTCAGTCTGAGGTGGAAATGACCCCTTGTTTAATATCCACACAAGGAAGTAGAGAGCTGCTGGAGCTGCTTTGTCACTAGACTTGGAATGGGAAGAGCTCAGTGAAGATAAAAGACAGTAAAATTATCAGTATTAATAGTTGTCACTTAAATAACAATTTTAACCAGAACTCACTGCTCTGAATGCAGCTCTGAAAACTGATAAATTTGAGGACATAAAGATTCAAAAATTTTAACATTTTTTGCTGTCTTATATTTTGGGGGCTTTCTTTGTGGAGAAGGTATCATGAATGAAATGATGAAGTGTTTCTGTTGGTGGATGTTGTGCATTGTGCTTTTTCTCGGTGCATCCTGCAGGATTACTACAAGACTGGGGTGATCCGCTGTCCTGATGGGATATCTATTCCTGAACTGAGAGAAGCATGTGACTATCTCTGTATCTCCTTTGAATATAGTACTATAAAATGCAGGGATCTGAGTAAGTACAGAGTTTATTAAAATAATTTGAACTACACAAATTGACTTAAGTGTGCACGTGTTAATTCTAAATCATGTCCTTTATTAAGATAAAGAAGATGGCTGGCACTATATGAATAAAATCCATCCCTTTTTATCTCTTATGTAATAAAGCCCTAAAACCAATGGCTTTATGTTCTTTGAAAAATAATGTCTGATATTTCAGCATCTTTTTCTGTGCTTTGGTCCCCCTGTGGAATACTTAGCTCTATGATTGCATTTGCAGTACAGATATGGTGGTAACATTCAGTGGTACTTTTTTTTTCAGAGGACAGGGAGGATAATGTTTTCAGCTCCTTGCTTAGGAGAATGAGGCTGTCTCCCTGGTGGCACAGCTTTGCTGGTGGAATGGGCTGCTCCAGGGTTCCCAGCACGTGCTGTTCTCTCCAGCTCCTTGCCCTGAGCACAGCCCAAGCCTTGGCCTGTGCCTCTGGTTGCTGTGCTCTCCCCTGTGTGTGCAGTGCAGGGCCAGCCTGTGGCATTCCTGCTGGGAATGCTGTGCAGGACACCTGTGCCTTCCCCAGCAGGGCCACCCAGCCTGCCACATGCCCGAGCTCTCTGTCCTTACAGGGATTTAGCAGCTCCTGCCATGAGGGCTTTGAGAAGCTTTGGTTTTAAGCTGCTGCTTATGAAACGTGGGTTGTGTGCTCTGCTCTCAGCAACTGGCTTAAATGATGTTTCTTTTAGGAAAACCAAGAGCAGTCTTGCACAATTACCAAATGTTTAGCAGTAGTAAAATGCAAAGGAAGTCTCCAAGTCACTCCTCTGTCTGCACAACACTGTTAATATCTGCAGGACAGGCTGGTCAATATTCAAACAAGGTCTGAACTTACATAAGCTCATAGACTAAGTGTCTTTACACCTGTCAGCAGTAATACTACAAGATAAACAGATCTACTCTTTGCTTATTGCTGCCTTCATCTCTTTACCAAGCTCTCAAATGTGCCTGTGCTTAAAATTTTCTTCTAGGTGCTCTCATGCATGAATTGTCAAATGATGGTGCTCGCAAGCAATTTGAGTTTTACCTGGAGGAAATGATTCTCCCATTAATGGTAGCCAGTGCCCAAAGTGGGGAGAGGGAATGCCACATCGTTGTGCTGACAGATGATGATGTTGTTGACTGGGATGAAGAGTATCCCCCACAAATGGGAGAGGAATATTCACAGAGTAAGTTTATCCTCATTGTTCCCACCAGACCACACTGTGGTAGAGGTAGCAGTGAATGTGTTGATTTAAAGTTGTTGTACAGAAATAAACCTCTTAGTTTGGGTAGTTCTGCTTAATATTTTGTTTCATAGAAGCATATGTTGCTTGTTATGTTCAAATGTAATTAAAAAGAAAAGCTAATTTTTATTATTAAGGTATTGTCAGCCAGTGAGGAGGAAGAAAATACTTCTTCTGGAAGAGCTTGAGGAGAAAAGTGGGTAGGAGTCATGTTGACTTTGGGAGAACAGCTAGAGGTTTTTTGAGGGAAAAAAAGAAGTGTTACTATTTGTGGAGTATTACAGTTGTGTGCATGGTGAGTTTAAGCACCTGTAAATGGACTGTACTTCCCTGCAAGATGTGCACCCAACCCATTCCCCAGTATCTCCAGCTGTTTTTCTCTTGAGTTCCTCCCCCTCTTCTGAAATAGAAATATTGGAGTAAAGCAAAACACTGGAAAAGATAAGCTTTTGTGTTTCAAGGCTAGAAGGTTAATATTGGAATACAGGGATTTTTTTTCTCATTAAAATGTATTTTTAGTTATTTACAGCACGAAGTTGTATAGATTCTTCAAGTACATTGAAAATAGAGACGTGGCCAAATCAGTTCTGAAGGAAAGGGGGCTCAAGAAGATCCGACTGGGCATCGAAGGTAAGGGAAGCATTGCTGGTACTCTCCCTCTCCTTCAGGGTCTGCTGCACTTCTCTGCTTTATGGTTTTCTCTGTAGCTGCAAAAGCAAGGGGTTGGTGTTGTCTTTCCTGCTGAGGCTTGGTGACAGAATGGCCAGAGGGGCAATGGTACCCAGCTAGAAAAGCTGATTATGGGCTCCAGACTGGTGTCCAAGCTGTGTCTGGCTGCTGGGCTCTGTGCAGACAACTTAGGTGCTTTCTACTGCCTTCATGACTTGCATCTCATGCCCTTTGCCCTTTAGTTTCCACACAAAATCTTCTCTGTGCTTTGTTTGAGTAACAGTGCATTTGTACAGCTTTGGATATTGTGTTCTTGGGCTGGTATCCTTTCCAGGGTGTGAAATGAAAAATGTTGTGTGAAGTGGCAGGCAAACGTTTTCTTTCAGGAAGTACAAAACTATGCAGAGGATCAGTGAAGTGCAAAGAAATACTGATCTGAAATAAACATCATGTAAGTTAGAGGGTGGCTCTGTAAAATCTCACTGACTAATCTGATTTTTATCGTGAATGTAAGAACTGGGTTTCTTTGCATTACATTTTTCTTCTGATTGTTGACCCAGATATTTTAGAATCCACCCTTTATAATTAGCAGGATTTCTGTCATTCACTAACCAAGTTGTCATAGTTACGTTTGTAATTTGCCAAGAAAAAGCAAATGCTTTTAACTGGTGAGCTCTAAAATAGCTAATTTCAGCTGAACAAGGTGGGAGCCTTTTAGCTAAACAAGAACTGGCCCTGCCGGTAATGCAGGCTAATAGCAGATTACTTCTGCTGGCATTTCTTGGTTTGACAAGGAACAGCTGCAGCACCCAACTGTGATGCTGGTGCCCTGTAGAAATGTGTAAAATGGACATTATTGTTGGGGGACAGGGGACAGGTGACTAGAAGACAGCAAAACCTTCTGCACTGGCAGTGCTGATGGGGCTGTGCTCTGTGTGCAGGCAGTGCTGATGAGGCTGTGCTCTGTGTGCAGGCAGTGCTGATGGGGCTGTGCTCTGTGTACAGGCAGTGCTGATGGGGCTGTGCTGTGTGCACAGGCAGTGCTGTGTGTCCCAGCAGTGCTGATGCGGCAGTGCTGTGTGTCCCAGCAGTGCTGATGCGGCTGTGCTGTGTGCACAGGCAGTGCTGATGGGGCTGTGCTCTGTGTACAGGCAGTGCTGTGTGTACAATCAGTGCTGACGGGGCTGTGCTGTGTGTCCCAGCAGTGCTGATGGGGCTGTGCTGTGTCCCAGCAGTGCTGATGGGGCTGTACTCCTGCCTTTGCCAGGTTACCCCACGTACAAAGAGAAGGTGAAGAAGCGGCCGGGCGGGAGGCCCGAGGTGATCTACAACTACGTGCAGCGGCCGTTCATCCGCATGTCGTGGGAGAAGGAGGAAGGGAAGAGCCGGCACGTCGACTTCCAATGTGTGAAGAGCAAATCCATCACCAACCTGGCGGCGGCAGCAGCAGATATCCCGCAGGACCAGCTGGTGGTGATGCACCCAACGCCGCAGGTGGACGAGCTGGACATCCTGCCCATGCACCCGGCCCCCAGCAGCGGCGAGCTGGAGGCCGAGGGCCAGAACCCCCCGCTCTGATCCCGCCGCCCCCCACAAGCATGCTCCCCGCAGTGACTGTTCTCAGCTCATCCCACACTGCAACGCCAGTTTCTCCATTGTGTTCCGGTGTTTAGGATATTGCAGCAGGGCCCTGGCACGGCCCCAAGGGATGCCTGGTTGCTCTGGGAGGAGCGCAGCTCTAGCGCTGGCCTCGGTGACGTTCGTGTCTGTGTTTACCAGTAGGTTTGTGACGTTGGTGACTCGTGAGCTGGCCTGGCCCCGCTCCGGCACAGGGTTAGGAAGCAGAGTGGGAATTGATAGCAGCACTTTACAAATGGTTGAGAAATGGAATTTGAAGCCATTTTTTATAAATGTATTGCACAATACTAACAAAGTGCTTCTATCAAAGGTATTAACTGTACATAGTTTTGCTCTGAATAGATTGACCCTTTTGAAGTTATTGTATATGGTTGAGCACAAAACTACTTACTCTTGGGTTTTTGGATTGAGGACGTGATTCAATGACCCACGTAACATCTTGTTCAAGTTCTTTAGTGAATTTTTTCACTTGTTTGCAGCGTGAGCCATGTTCAAAAATTGTGAACAACGGACAGGGGCTTTATCTTAAATTTTGCCTTACCTTAAGCTGTTCACAAATATTTATTTAATACATTTTTCATAAGTGTCATGAAATAGGAAAATGCAAATGGTTCATTCTTCATTTATTAATGATTGTAAACAAGTTTTTCATGCAAATAAAATTTCCATTGTTTTAATGGGCTTGAATTATGTGTGAGTTATGAATTTTGTAAGTAGTTGCTTTTCTTTCCTCAGGGGAAGGATGGTTAATACTAAGTGAAAAACAAGTATTTCTTAAAGATAACCAGCCTATTTCAGGGCACCTGCCTGTTGTGCTTTTCTCAGGATAAACCTGGATCTAGGAGTAAGAAACAGTAGCTCCTCTGGGAATTTACTGTCATGATAAAGTCATGTAAGTGTAGGTAAGGCACTGGCTTTCCCTTTTCCCCCAAGGCTAAAGAAATGATAAATACCAAGTGCTTCTAGCATACACCTTCAGCAGGGTTTTATCAAATTTATTTATCAAAGTAAATGCTCCATCTTAGAACAAGGGAAACATTTATTTTAAAAATATTTAACTGTCTAATACATTACACTTTAACAATATTTATAGTAAAGGATTCTTACAAGAAAGAATAAACAGCTTTATGGTACAATTAGTATAAGAAATATCCACATGGGGACTGTTTTGCAGTGTAAAAACACACCATACATCTGAAATGGTCATTTGCATATAAAAGCTACCACTGATGCCAGTGAGTTGCACAGTGATTTAAAAAAACAAATTTCAAACAACAGAATCCAAAATATACAAGTATTGCAAGCTATACACAGCTAACCAAATCAACACAGAACACTGTAGCAGGTTGTTCCACTTTGTCTGAAGTTACACATGGTAGGATGAGTTGCATTCTGACACAGCTTTTATGAAGTTCCCACATAAAAGCCTCTCAGTCCCACGAGTTTCACGGCCGCAGAGCTCCAGCAGTAACTGCACTTGTCCGTCGCTGCTGGGTCGCTTACAGGGGCCAGGGCAGGTCGCTGAAGTCCACGGGGCCGCCCAGCCCCGCGTCGGCCTCCAGCAGGCTCATGATGACGGCCATGGCTGCCTCGTCGTTGCTGGGGCTGCTGGAGCCCTGCTCCGTGTCGATCATGTCCATGCCGATGTGGGAGTTCTCCCCTGCAGGGAACACAGCCAGCACCTCACTGCCACCACCCTGCGGCCCCGCGCCTCGGGGCTCTGGGGCCAGGGACACCCCTGGTGGCAAAGGAGGGATGCTGGGGCAAGGGTCACCACGCCTCAGGGACAACCCCAGTGCCAGACTGCAAACACAGCCCTGCAGCAGCAGCTGAGCTACTTCACACTGACTCAGCAAGAGAAAAGAGCTTCCAAACACTACCTAAGGAAAGTGTCAGTGTAAAGTAAGGCTACGAAATAGGCTGCCAGGTGCCTCCTTGGGCACACAGAGTGCTTGGCTGTGGGCTTTGTGCCTGAGCTGGAGCCTGCAGGTGGCATAAGCAAGTTACTGCTAAAACCAACCATCTTCTTGCAGTGTCCATGTGAGTTTCGGGTGTTTGTTTCACTTACCCAGGATAGAGGAGTTGTCAGAATACGGGTACCCAGAATTATCCTGGATTTGCCCGGACAGCAGCCCAGCTGAAGAAATGTCTGGAGTGCCACCATTCAAGATCTTAAAAGACAAAACAGAAGCTCTAAAGCAGCATGAAATGGTGCATTAAGTCTTAAACTGTCCTATACTGGAATTTTTAATATAATCTATAAGGTAGATGGACTTCCCAAAATAACCCTGTGGTTTATAACAATCAATCTTCTAAACAAGGAGAAATGTCAAGGGGGTGCTGAAAACACCCAACCCTCCACCTGTATTTTCCTTTATGCCATGCCCCTATTCTATGGATGTGTTGAATACTGTAGGGCAGAAGAAGAAAGAATTAACTATTACTAGAATTGCACCTCTGTTCCAACTTGGAAGTTTTATTTCAAGAACAAAGAGAGCTGGGAATAGACAGAAATATTTACTGTCTGTTCCAGTTCAAGCAATTCTTACAAGCAAGTCATCATTTCTGAGAAAAAACGGTTAAGTAAGTCTGAAGCAGTGCATAAGGATCTGGATAAGTGTTCTTCTTGCTTTGGATAAAACTTCCATAAGCATTTAGAGATTGCTGGAAGCAACCAGGACAAGTGTTCAGGTGGCTCAGTGCTGGTAATGGCACCTGAGTGCTACTCAAGCAATCTCAGAGCAAGGCAGGTGCACGGTGTTGACTTAAAAATAACCTCTCAGTGCCCAGGAGAGCACGGAATTGTCCTGGGCTGTGCTACAGCAGCACAGGAACACCGGTGGGATTCATTGGGCACAGCCGGTGCTCCAACGCCAGCACTTCCAGCGTTCACCAGCACGGGGTGTCAGAGAGTTTTTGGAGGGTGGAGGGAGATGAGGAGAGCTGTTCCCTGCAGCTCTGCTGAAAAAATCCAACCTAAAGGGCACGTGAGTGTCAAGCGCTGCTGGTGTTAGGGAGCTGCTGCTCGCTGCCCTGCAGGCAGGGCTGCACAGGGGCTGTGACCACTGTGGCTCGGCCCCTTTTCCAGCCCACCACAATCTTCCCTGCAGTTGTTCCCTGAGCACAAATCCCACATCCCCTCCCCTGACTGCCCCCAGACTGGGGGAAGCTTGTTCTTACCTTCTTCCCTCCTGGCGAGGATGTGTCGGGCGGGGGGGTGCTGGTGATGTTCAGGGGACTCGAGCCACAGCTGGAAGGTGATGATCCTCTTATCCTAAAACATGCACGAAACATGGATTTACAAGCGACTAAGAGACTTGGAGTTTTAAATGCTGACTTCAGTATCAGGTGCCATAAGGTGCTAAAAGCATGAGCTTCATTTCTGTAATCTCCCTTTTTCTGTGTTCCTCACACCAGCAGGAGCAGCAATGCTGTTATATTTGCAGCCAGACCAACAGTTCTGTGTAAATCCAGCCTGCCTGGTCTGCAAGCTTTACCTCCTCCCTGTTTTATTCCTGGACAGCCTTTACAGGTCCTGGCTGCTAAGGAAAGCCTCATTTTTGAGTATTTTCCTTCAGTTTCCACGAGCTCAGAGTTCCAGCTGCCTCAGTCACAGTAACCCAGACTCCTCCATTGAGCTCCTGCTACAGAAGTCCACTGGACACTGGATTGTTTGTAACTGCTCAAAGCTGCATTGTTCACTTCCATTTTCCATACCCTGATCAAACATCGTTAATAATGAATAATGTATTGACTGTAGAACCAACAAATCTCCAGACTAAAGGGAGGAGGGGTAGTTACAGAGAGAAGCAATGGAAATGGGAATCTTCTCCTTGGCAGAGTTCCCCTGGGAAAGCTGAACAGAAGGCAGCTTTGGAAAATAGTAACAGCTGCTGAAAAAGGACTGGAACTAACCCAGGGTCCGAACTGCAATGCAAACATGGGTGGTAATTGCACTACTACACTCATTTGGGCTAATTAAATGTTTTACAGCTACTAAAAGGGATGGTTAAGCTTCAAAGGATTGGCTCAGCCATGTTTTTCTTCTTTTCCTCTTTCCCATTTTCCCTACTCCTACAGAGAGGAATGAAGCCTTAGGGATAAGTCTGCCTAAGTGAGGATGGAGAGAGTCTCCTGCCTGCAGCAGGAATAAAACTATGGGAAACAGACTGAATGTGTTCCTGGGCTGCAGCTCAGTCTGGTTAAATTGCTACCAATAAACACCTGCTGGGTGAGACCCCTTTTATGGGAAAGGGACCACAGTTCCCAAGGGGAAATCCGTGAGGAACAGGGATTTTTAGCCAACAGAAATGAAGTGGTACCCCACTGAAAGCAGCTGCTCAAACAGGTGAGAACACAAGAAGCAGCTGTGGATCCCCTTAGTGACCCTGTGCTTGACCCAGCCCCACATCCTGACTGCCATGGGAAGGCCCCGGCCTTGTGTCCTTGCTCCAAGAGCTGCAGGGCAACTGCACAAGCTCATCATGCACATCTAATAGCTCCAAAAGCATCTGAGTGAATGGACTGCACAAAAACAAACACTGCTGTTCTGGCACACAGTCAATAGCTTTGGCATTTGGAGGTTGTGCCACTCACAGCCTCAAGTCACTGGGAAAAGAACAGTCTGGAATGGATTTGTTTCTAGGTAGCTGCTCTTTTTAACTCCTGTTTCTGGTAAACAGGCCATCATCATCATTGCAAAAAAATGCCAGTATCAGTCTTTTGTAACAGGAAGCTGGAAAGATGCAACTTCATGCTTTCCCTGTGGGGGCTGACTGCCTCAGGGATGCTGAACAGGAATCTGTAGCTGTCTGAGAAATACAGTTGGATCATTCCTTATTCAGCTTGAATATATTTTTCTTTCAGAGGAAATTAAGGAAGCCTAACTCCTCTTCAAGAACAGTAATAAAAACAACTTAACTTCACACCATTTTCTCTCACCTGTGAATCTCCATGATTTCTTCAGCAATCATCCTCCCTATTTTACCTGCCCCAGCTCTTGTTCCACCTGGAATTCCAGGCACAGTAGGATGGGTCCTTTTAGGGCCACCTGAAATGAGCAGAAATTTTCAGGTCAGAGAAAAGCTTGCACACCTTCTCCACAGGGAAATTGTGTTTAGGCTTTGAGCAGCTGCAGGACCTTCTGAACTGGATTTATTGATGCTTCCATCATCTGCTGGGTGCCTTCAAATGGATGAAAAGCTCTGGCTTGCACTGAACTGTGCTGGGTCTCAGATGTCCCTCTGTGCCAGCAGGGATAGAACAGACCCCAACTCTTTTAGAATCTTGCTGTTCTCTTTCAGAATGGAGCTGCTACAGATTGGCCTTGTCAGACCTGCCCTACCCTGTGCCCAAACAGGCTCTTCCCCAAACATGTTTGTTCTCTGCTTTGTGTGAAGAACTTGCCAGTGCATATTCCATTCAATATAAATATTGGGATAAACCCAAGGTACCTGGTGACTGCAAATAAAACCCCTGTTGGTAACTGCAGGAGTCTAAATGTGGAAGGAAAAGTGAGGTCTGGCCAGTTAGGAGCTGCTACAGCAATGTGATTTCACACTTGCACAGCACTTGGGAGGTTGTCAGGAAGGATCCTGATATACTCCAAGCCATGGCAAAAAAAACCCTGTCCCTTACTGCTGCTGCCTTGTCACTGGAATGTGGCACAGAGGGACAGTGGCACTGCTGCTGCTTTGTCACCAAGATGTGGCACAGAGGGAC
>JBBMKD010000216.1:5370828-5423424 GCA_037834095.1 Argya squamiceps | reverse complement strand
GCACGGGTGGCACTGCTGCTGCCTGTTCAAGGGCAGGTTCTGCAGGTCTGTGCCCCCTCTGCTCTCCCTCTCTGCCAGTTCAGAAATCTGAGGGTGCTCCCTGTGCTGTGCTGGAATTAATTTGCCTGTTGGGAGCTTGCTAGATGTGATGGCAGGAGAATCTGACTTCTGATGTCCTCTTTGTGCCCACACTGAGAGGGCAGGAAAGGCCTCAGCATTGCTCATCCAGAATGGATAATTGCCTGCTTCTGGAAATGAATATTTAACAACAGCAACCTTCAGCAGGCGTGGCTCAAGACCCAAAGCAAAACCTTATTTTCCTTAGGATATTAACAAATCTCAGTGCAGAAGGGCAGCAAGCGTGTGCAGGCAGGATGAGCTGGTCCCAAGGCACAGTTCCCTGGGCACAGGAGTTACCTTCCCCAGCCTGGAGCACGCTGTCCATGCTGTGTGGGGACGCTGCCAGCTGGGGAAAAGCCGCGTCCCCGCTGTCCAGGACCGTGGTGCTGCGGAGGGCAAGGATTGGAAAAGTCAGTGAGAGAAAACCCTACAGGTAGAAAACCCTATCAGTGATTCAAACCCAAGTCATGCAGCATGAGTTTCAGCATGGAATGCTTCAGGGTTTTTCAGCAGTGTGTGAGTCAGTGTCACCCCTGTGACTGACACCAGGGCTGGATAAACAATAGAAATCAACCACCCTGTTCCACCTCAAAGTGTGCAGTGCAGGACCCCAACAGCTTCTCTCAGCACAGAACTCCTCTACAGCAATTATTCTGCTGAGAAGTCACCTCACAAGAAAGGGAAAAGGGGGGGGAAGTACCTGCCAAAGCAAAGAAATGCACACCCCTTAAGTTCCTACAAAGACCGAATCCCAGCTTTTCCCAAAGAAAGAAAATATTTCTATTTTCTGCAAGTTTTAACAACCAGAAATTAAATTACTGCAATTGTTAAACTAAACCCCCTCTCCCCGGGGTGATATCTGGAGAAGACACCTATTGTCATGCAGAAGGTGTGCACATATTGAGGTCAAATGTCACATGAGGAAAGGGCAAAGCAAAGGGGCATTCCCAGGCACTTGCTGAGGGAAAAGCACTTACGAAACCACTGTGTTTGTGGAGACAATGTATTCTACTTCTTTGGTCCAAGGGTTCATGAAACTGAACCAGCGACTCCGCAACGTAATAAAAGAGCCATCTTTTATTTTAAACTTGTAGCAGTTAGTTGTAATTTTTTCTCTTGTCTGCAAAACTGAAGACAGGCAGAAAGCAAGTCATTGGTCTCAAGCAGGCACAACATAAAGAGAGCCCTTGTCAAGGAAAACCCAGTTAATTCCTCCCCACATCCCTCAAGAAAAATGCTATTCCTCCCTCATCCCCCTCACCCATCCTGAACCTCAAATATTCCCTACAAATCCATGCAAGCCTAAGATAATCACAGTGCTTGGCACATACAGCACAATGCTCTTGACTAAAGCATTTGCAAGCAGCAATACCCAAATCTTTTCAAGTCTGTTTGGTTTCCTTAGTACACAACAACTGTTTCCAATACTTTGAACAAAATTTCTTGCCTGAATTATTAATAACTGTACCTTGTCTGTGACATTCTGCAAGATGTGCTATATCATCTTGATGAAAATATTCATAACACGAAGTACCTAGAAGTTCCTGGGGTAAGTATGCCAGGATGGCTGTTGCCCTGGGGAAGGGAGGGAGAGGAAGAAAATAAAGAGAAAGAAGAAAAAAAAAATCTTTTCAAGTTGAAGTATTAGTCAGAGATTCCTAAAGCTCACACCGAGGCTGGGTAAGGCTCAAGTAATGCGGAAAGGAATTTTCGGCTTAGAAGGTAAAAAAAATTCCTTAAGAATACTATTTTTAATTCTCAGGTAATTAAAAAAGTACCTAACACCCAGAGCCCTCAGGTATTACATTTGACCTACCACCACCAGAGGGGATACTTGCTAAATAGCTTTGAAGATTGCTATAATTTTGGAAATTTAAGCCTGAAAAAAGCAGCCTTGTAGCAGCCACAAGGTAACACGAAGCTTTCTGCATCAAATGCCTCTGCAAAATAGACATCAAAGGTTTGGAGAACTCATGAGTGGGACAGAACAACACCACACCAAACTCAACTTGGGTTTTGTGCATTTCTTAGAAGAAAATTACTGAGGGAGAAGTGACAGTTCCTTGAAGAAACTGAAATAAGTGTCACAATTCCAACACAAAATAATCATGAATGACAATAAGAAACAAATCTAGGTAGAGCAACACCACTTCTGCAATCTCAAAAAAGCCCAAATTAAATAGTATAAAATGTAGAAATTTGTACATATTAATGACTATGAATAAGAACAGAAGGAAAAAAGCTGAAGCACAAAATCCGTAGTATTTCAATGCAGGGCATTTTTGTATGTTTCCAATCACACCAAGGGAAGTCAGCACCAGTTGAGGACACCTCAAGTCCTCCTTGACAGGGAGAACAAAGCCCTCAGCCTTGGAGAAGGAAACAAGAATTCAAACTGACTTTTGTCTGGTGAGCCTTATCCCAGGATACTTAGAACTCCAAGAAAATTCATCAAAGCAATGTCTAAGAGAACCACAAAAACCAAGCAAAACCAAGCCTGTCTTTAAAATGGAAGAGCTGGGAACCAAGTCAAGCTTATTCCAGTATTTTTCCAAGAACTTTAGGAACCAAGGCTTTTAGCTGCACTGCTGTGGTGGGATACCCCACACAGATGGGGAACAACCAGCATGAGCAGGTAATTTGTCAACCTTTTTCTTTTCACAGCAGGATGAATAGGTGCTGTGGGAAGGAGAATCTGCACATTACAGACCTCAATAGGCTGGGTGAATTCAATATCTGACCATGTTCTATTATGCAAGGAAGGAAATTGTTTGTGTCCTTCTGGAATTTCATCCTGTATTTACTTTTTTCCTCAACTCGCTTCTCCGACTTAACAAGGCAGCTCTGAATCCTGAAGCTGTATCCGATGACATCTGCATAGATAATAAACTTAATTTTACTCTCAAATTCACCATGCAGACCTATTAGGAGTCCTGAATAAATAAGAGGAGAGATGATTCTCTTCAAAACTCTGCTCAGTTGTAGCTGCCATTTCAACAGTGAATTGTTAAGCAGTTCCCTGGCTGTGGCAGCCCAGCTAATTGGTATCTAATCCATAGCTGTGCTTCTCCAGGGACCATGCAATCCATGAGGACAGGAAGGGTCACAGAGAGTTTAGGAAGTGTTTCTTCCCTGACTTCCTTGGACAAATGATAAATGAACAGTGCAAATCTACATGAACTAAACAACCTCACTTGGAAATAAATCGTTTTCAACTTTTACAGGCGCCTAAATATTCTCCAGGAGAAGCAAAGATCGTAGGCTGTCAACTTCAGGCCTACAGATGAGGCTTTCTTCTAAAGAAATTCCCTTTCAAAGAGCCCTTTGAAATAGCACAGACATCCCAAGGACTGTGAACAACAGCTGGAAAGCACTTCAGTTAAAGCATGTGTTTAAATCCAATGGGTCAACATTTTCTGAGTCTCATTATTTTAGAAATGCCTCAAAACTACACATCAGGGGAATATGTCTGGTCTTTTGAAAATAAAACTTGTCTATAAACAAGTTAGAATGGCATTTTCTGAGCAACAGAAAGCTACGAATGCTCCCACAGCTCCCAGAGTAAGCACCAGCTCTGAGCACTCAGGAGTTGGTATTTTCAAAAGCTTTCTATCAAATAAAAACCAAAAACACCCAACCTAACCAAAACCCACAAACCCAACTACCCCAAAACAGATAGGCAACATAAAA
Organism: Argya squamiceps; assembly: GCA_037834095.1. NCBI lineage: Eukaryota > Metazoa > Chordata > Aves > Passeriformes > Leiothrichidae > Argya > Argya squamiceps. Next base: position 5,419,614 of record JBBMKD010000216.1, on the reverse strand, counting down.
AAAAAAAAAATTCTCTATACTGCACTTCCTCCCATGACTGTCCTCTACTTCCTCTCAAAGGGCACTAAAGATCAGCTGAGCTTCCCTTGAAAGCAATTCCAGCAGGCAGATTCTGTCAGAGTTTGGAGTCTGGGCTTTTCCATGTCTCAAGCAGCTGAGCCAAAGCCACAGGGAACCCGAAACAGCCTCATCTGGGCAGTCTCAGTCCTTCTTGGCAAGGAAGAGAACAAGGAACCCCTCTCCAACCTACCCAGTGTAACCTCCCCATTAACATCCTTCAACCTCCTACTTTTCCCTCAATGATCCAGTAATTTTCAAGGAAGATTCAGGTCATATGTGCCTACTGAAGAAAATTCCAGCCATTTCTTCTGGAAAAGGGAAGAATTAGCCTTTTATAGATAATAAATGGATGTTTGAAAGCAGATACCACAGGGGCACAAGTTCTCAAACCGTTTCCAAGAGATAACCCTTATGAAAAGCCTTCCTTCTTACAAACACAAAGGGTCACAGAGAGCAGCATTAATCCAGCAGAATGTGTCCTAGTAAACAGTTACATAAGTGTACATGCTAGCAAAGCCTAGCCCAGCCTCTGCACTCTCTTAACTGCGTGGTGTTTGCAAGAGGTTTCAAGTAACAGAGGGAGCAATTAGGGCCTGGTTTCAAAACATTTTCTTCTGAAAACTACACACACACATAACGCCACTTAACAAATTGGCAAAAATGATCCTGGCGTTATTCTGCCACATTTTTGGAACTTTAGGGGATTTTTTTTTTGAAGTTTAATCAGTCATACCAAATAAATGCATAGTAACAGCTTTGAGCTCCACCTCAAAAGCCAGGCTGGCTTGCAGTAATAAAAGCTAAAAAGGGCAGCAATTTATTTTCCCAGTGGTGCTTACACTGCTGCAAGGAAAACTGTCCGTGGGACTGCGGTGGGAGCTGTCAGGGGGATTCTCACCTCTGATCTACAAAGACGAATTTCCCGTCGATGGCGTGCCGGGACACGTATTCCGTGGGCTTGACGCGGATCTCGCCGTTGGCCGGCTGCGGGACCACGTGGGGATGGAGCCTCCCGATGGCAACCAGGCAGCTTAAATTACAGCCCTCGTTATCTGGCTCGTTATCTTCATCCAGGCCCATCTTTGTGGGAGGCCAGCTTTTTAAGTAGCCTGTGCTGTGAATAGTGCAGAAGCTTTTGCGGTCTGCTGTGGAAAGAAAACAAAAAACAAAAAACCAAAAAACAAACCAATAAAACCCAAAAGGCAGTTAGGTTGTGGATACAGCTTTGGAGAACTTCAGCTCAGTTCTGCTAATAATGCATCTCCTCTTTTGGGCAGGAAATTTGGGATGCTCTTCACTAAGGAGGGGCTGGGGGTGTTCAGTCTGGAGAAAAGGAGGCTCAGAGCAGATCTCATCACTCTCTAGAACTGTCTGACAGCAGCGGGGAACCATGTGGGGATTGGCCTTTTCTCACAGGAAATAGTGACAGGATGAGAGGACATGGCCTCAAGCTGCCTCAGTGCAGGTTCAGGTTGGACATCAGGAGGAATTTCTTCACAGAAAGGATTGTTAAGCATTGGAAGGGGCTGCCCAGGGAGGTGGTGGAGTCCCCATCCCTGGAGGTGTTCATACAGCACCCAGTGCCACAGTCTGGTTGACAGGGAGATGTTTGGTCAAAGGCTGGGATTCAATGATCTTGAAAACTTTTTCCAGCCTTAATGACTCTGTGATTCTAAGGGATTTTTCGGCAGTCCTGCTGTAATGCAGCTAATCTGAGATAATCCAATAAACAATTTTTCTTGGCAAAACTACTGTTTATGCTGAAACATCACATAGCTCAGACCAAGGTTGCTTTTGGTAATTTTGAGAGAAATTGCATCACATTTTATTATTTCAGCAAAGGAGGCAAATAATCCAAAGGAATATATGAAGAAATGAGTAGATTAGTAAATAAGATGCCTCTTCCATCTTAACCTGAGGGTCCTACAAAACCCATGTTTGACAGAACATACACTGCCTGGGGTGTACAGGGGACAGCTGTACACAGGGGTGATGAAGATTTGCAACGGCCAGTAGAAGTCAGTAACCAAAAGAATTCCTATTCCTCAGCACTGAGCAGGCCTAAAAACTCCAAGGAAGATGACTTTCATGGGGAGGTGGAATAAAAGGCTTATGCCAACTACACAAACTGGCTTCCTCAGCAGTGAGCACAAAAGCAGGATCCAAGGCTGAAGAATACACCAAATCTGCCTCTGTTCTTTTGCTGTTGGCCTTTTCACTTTAACTAACACCAAAGGTATTACTCACAGTACTCAAAGAGGAAACCTTCACATTTGTGCTAAATATATATTCCAACATGCCTAGAATAACAGCCTGCAGAGGAGAAAATATTACCAACACTGCTAATGCTACGAGCAAATATTCCAGGTGTAGAAATGCCATGTTTCTAGTACTCAGAATGTACCAAACCCACAGATGAACTTAGAATTGCATTCATTTTTTGAGGTGGATATCCATCCACACATCACTGGGCGAATATGGAGCAGAGAACAAGGAACAGCTCCCCTTTACTGGACACATTGGCCAGGTGCTCAAGACAATGTGATCTGACCAATGTCTGAGGGTGATGCAGTAACCCCCCAGCTGGCACAAACTGCCTGGAAAGGTTTCAAGAAAGAGTGGAGAATTTGGCCTTAAATGCTAACTCAGGTGTGTGAGAGATAGTGGAGGGGGGTGAGGGGAAGTTTGAAGAAGTAACAAACCTAGACATAGTTCAAAATCTTAATAAAAAACATCGATACAAGTAAAAAATTTAATCCACTGCAAATGAGCAGTATTAAAAAAAAATATATCCTGACAGCCTTGGTAACAAAGGCATGATGGTTACCTTTCTTCTTTGAGCAGGTTGAAGGGAAATCCTTGTCTTCTACTTTGACAGAGGGTCTGTTGCACTTCATCCTGCAGAAGAAGGAGCGCCGCGCTCCGGAGCAGAGCCGCGAGGGCCCGGGCGTGATGTCCGTCTTGACCGGGAGTCCGGCTGTGGAGGGAGGGTCAGGTGCAGTGAACCACACGTGGCTACCCCATAAACCCCACCCCACAGTGCTGCAGCCTCACTGGGCCTTGCATCTACTGGTTTTGAGGTTTTGATGTGTGTGATTGTGCAGCTGACCATACCAACACTGCAACTTCTGACTCTACTCTCTGCTGTTAGAGCACTGAGGCAAGCTCAAGAACACGGGGTTCTGAGGGCAAGGATCAGCAAGAGACTGGACAAAGCCACACAAGGCCTGTAATACACACTGCAATTTCTCTGAACTGATTGAAAATAACCAGAGCAGAATTCCATACACAGAACCTCAGGAGGCTCCTGACCCTTCAGATTGGCACTTTTCTATCACAACACCATCCCAGAAAACGTGGGTGCACATAGAGCAGAAGAGCCCCAATGACACTCCAGGGACAGAAGGAGGAAAAAAAGATAGCAGGGACCCACACAGGAACTGCAAATCCCCAAGACCTCAAGTTATGTCTCAGAAGACTCCCTTGCCTTGCAGAAGTAATGCACACGGACATGCCCTAGCAACAAATCCTGACCTTTAGCATATTCTCACAGGGGATTCTTTCCTGTGGGACAACCAACAAAAACATATCCCTCTGGTACCACCAGGGCCCCAGGAAGACATGAAACGCTCTCATGGCATGCATCAGGAGCACAGGTATCAGCAAGGCCAGTGCTCCAAGGGCTGTTAGAGGATTTAACACAGCAACTTTTCCACAGCCTGCCATCCAACCATGTCTGCACAGGGATATGTACAATCAAGCAGTTGTCAACATGAAGAAAAAATTCTCATGCCTTGTGGCCTTTCAACATAAGGAGGAAGACAGCAATTTCAGTATTTTAGTGGAAAGTGTGCCTCCCTTACAATTCCACTGGAGTGAGGTATCTCCAGGAGGTCAGGCTGCCCTGCACCACACGCCCTCCAAACTGCTGCACCGTGGTGTGAGTACAAGCTGTGCTGAGTTACTCATGCCAAGACAAAAATAAATACGTGCATACATCCTCATACTCTTCACCAGTATGAGTTCTTGAAATTCTACCAATCCGTCTATCATAGCAGATGGGAAGACTGTAATTCGTAGTATTTATTTTTGCCCTAACTTTGTCAGAGGCATACAGAAAAAAAAAAAAGAAACCCAACAAAAAACCAGGAGGCAGCACTGGATATTCATGCTTGACAACCGATGAAACCAGGAGCCAGAAAAAACTTCAGCTGATTCTGCTGAAGCCTCCAGGCTCCCTGCCCTCGAATGATCTCTCTCAGCTTCAGTTTCTGAAGTTGAGCTGGTGGCTCCTGTGAGCTGAGATCCAGGAGATTTCTGCTCCTGACAAGCATGAGACTTAATGACTTGGGAATCTGCAGTTGTAAGATACCACCTTCCACTTAAGCAGTGCAGACTCCTGTTATGAGAGGGAATTAAACACCCACTCACCCCAAGAGCAGCAGAGATACAGAACTACTTTAAAATACCAGAGTGGAACAGAGCTAAGAGATATGGCAGGAAATGATTCCAAACTTCAAAACCTTCTGAGAAAAAGGCTGGGTCATTGATGGCAGTGGTAGTAAGCAATAAATAAGTAGATAAATAAAATGAATCTTCTTATTCTTGGCTGACAGCTAAGGATACCAAGATAATATTGAGTATATTCTGACCATTTAGAATGATGGATTTAGAAGGGTTCATATGTTCTAATGGAAAAAGTTAAAGCTTTGATGCCTGGAAGAGAGAGAACACCTCACAGGTGAAACCAGTTCCAGTAATGCCTCTGTGCCACAGTGCAGGCAAAACCCAACAGTTTCCAGGTACCTGTTCCACAGGTTTTTTTTTTCTTTTGTTTCTTCCTGTCTTTAAGCTACAACTTCCTTGGCATGAGACAATTCAGCATCCCTCCCCATCCCCACTTCTGACATGAGGCAAAGCCTCAGCAGCAGTCACTCTAGATGACATTTTTTCCAAAGGTGGTAACACTCACTTTTTGCATCTATGAGTCTTTCTCGTGGCGCAGTGTCAGAAGAAGAGAGCTGCTCCTTCACTTTGGCAATGTCTTTAGGATGGAGATAATCAAATAAACTTTGACCAATCAAATCATTCTGTAGAGATTGAACATTCAGTCAAAAAGTAAAATAATGGCTCAGTGCATTTTCTTCATCTTAGCAACCAGTATGAACAATCCTTTTACATATAGGTGTAACCAAGGAATACCCAACATCCAGATCCAGCCTCATTGCAGGGGGCTTGGACTGGATGACCTTTAAAGGATCCCTTCCAAACAAATTATTTTATGATTCTGTGATTTGATTGAAGGTTTTCTCTGTGTATTGAAGTTATGACTACATTACACAGTAATTTCTGTCATCATTTCCAGTAAGAGTTTTGCAGAACTAGCATGCTCAATTCCCCCCCACCAAATATTCTGGTTTCTACTCAGTCTTACCTCTTCTACCACACAGTTGAGTGAAAAAAAAAGTCCTAATTGCAAATGTTCTCTTTCATTATTTACATATGAATAGTATTTAGTATATACCTAACTAAAGGCTGGCTGAGGAAAACTTTTGAAGCTAATACAGGTTTTAAATTGGATGAGAAGTGCAGATGACAGAAAGAATAAAGATAATTTACACAATACATGGGCCAAGTTAAGCCTTATGTTGAGCATATATTAAAAACCTGGCTTTGGTATAACTGCTTTCCAGTTTCCATCAGTAAGCATGCAAGCAAAACCAGAACAGACAGAGAGAAAGCAAAGTTGAAAAATCCATGTGAAGCTACTGGAAGAACCCCAGACTGATGTTTCAATATTTGCTTACACTCCCAATTAGGCAACGCTTTTGCAAGCCTGAGGGTAAATCCTTGAGCAGAATGCATCAATCTGTGAATTAAATTTAGTTCCTTTTCACCTCCTTGCTTTGAATGGAAACCAGAAACAATCTTCTCTAATGACATGGCAGAGAAAAGCTCTCTCTGTCTTTGTAACATCTCTCAGCTTTCAAGACAGACTCCTCTCATACCTACCCCCCAGATAAAGGCAAAACCATCAAAGAGCTCTCAAATCTTTTAAGATCCAATGTACTTAAAATGGAAAAGAATACCTGACTGTAGTTGAGGATCTTGAAGACAGATTCTGAAACAAACAGTATCTTTCCTCTGTCACAGCCCACAACAAAAAGAAATCCATCTGCTGCCTAATTGGGGGTGGGGAGGAGGAAAAGTCAAATCCCAAGTTATACATCCTCATTGCATCTTTGTAACCTTTAAAAACACTTTGTGTACAGTAGAATTTCTACACTAGGAGAGCCGTCTTAACATTTAGAGGTAACTGAGTCAACAGGAAAAATGTGAAATTACAATGAGGGGTTTTTATTTGCATCTGCAAACATTTTAGGCATCATTCTGGGCATTGTGCCCAAAATGTAAAATAACTTTTATGAGAAGAAAGAACCCATGTCTTGTCCAATAATATTATGATTATGTTTAATAATGCCTTCAGATTAAAATGTTTTTTTAACTGTACTTAAAAAAGTTCCTCTTTTAGAAACCAACCATAACCTGGATCTTTATTTCTGTGCCTGGAGGCAACTAATTCCTATTTGCAAAGTACTGTCTTTCAGTCACATACAAGCATGCAGGAATAGGCCCCAATTATGCATCTTCATGGTCACAATGCTGCAGAAATTAAATTCTGCATATGCTGCATCTGGACACTGCAGGGCTTCAACAATTGCACAGCCACTAGAAGAGCTTAACTACTGACTGATGAGATAAGCTCTCCACACTGTAAAAGCAGTATAACAGCAGGTAGCAGAACATACTAAGTCATGTTACATCAGTGACCTCAATAAAAAGGTGTTCATTGTATCACTGTACACTGAAAATCACAGCAAGATAACCCAGGGCAGCAAGTCTCCAAAAGAACAATTAATGTGATTTTCAGGCATTTGATTTCAGTTTGTACATGTAATAACTGAAGATTCTGATGGTTCCCATCTAAATTCCCCTCTTCAGTCTTTCTGCTTAAACTAAGAAGTGCTAGTCATCATTAAACCCACTGACTCTGTGAAGCAGTCTCCACATTTCTTAATTATCCTCCATAATCAAAACATTTTTAAGCTGAGATACAAGGCAGAAAAATACCAGAGGTATGCTTTGGGAGAGCTATAGTCACAGACATTAATATCTCTTAATTAAAAGTTGGAACATACCCTGAGAATAAGATGTTTTAATTCATCATCTGATAGAAAAGCAGGCTTGTAGTTCGCTTCCGTATACGGGTTTGTAGCACCTAAAGAAAACAAACAAACAATTCCCATATCACCAACATCACACACTTAAATGAGCAATTTTTCTTTGGCTCCTTCTTCCACTGTTGTTCATTGCAGAAATTCTTTAAAATGAACTTTTTTGGTTGTGTTTTACTATCAACATGAGCTCTGTTGGTATGAACTTAAAAAAGGATGAAGCTTTTTTTGCTAAGACACAAGTACCACATTAGGTAGAAATGCAAATTAAATGCTTTTGAGATATAAAAGTATTCCTTGACATATTTTTGAACCCAAAGATTGTCCTTGATTTTATGCCTAGCCTCAGAATTAGAAATTATAACAATAAGATATTAAAGAATAAAAACATTCAAACCATTTCTTCTTATAACTCACTAAAATACGATAAGCTCATGTAAACAAATCATGACTTAAGAATTTACAAATCAATTCTCTCATTCCAAGCCAAAGATAGAACCCAGCATTACAATGACATCATCTTACAATGCCAAAACCCCAAAATTGGCAACAAATGAGGCAGCTATTTATTAGGGAGTAACTCTTCTCATTCTATTCCCTTCATAAAGGCAGAGGAGAGTCAAATTAGTAACCACTGAAGTGTTATGAAGTATTAACCTCATCAAATGACAGTGGCAAGTGGAAAGTTAAGCCTTTCAAAACCACGAGGTTAAATATGACTGAAGGCACCAGTTCTGCTGAAATGAGAACAATCACCAGGATTTTTTTTTTACCATTAGCTGCATCCCTTTTTTTTTCCAGTGGTGCATTTCTTGAAGGCTTAAGCTTTTAACATCAGCACCAATTGTCCCCAAGCACTGATTCACTCCTATGAAGCTTTAGGAACACACAGCGATTTCTCACAACCTCAACTCTCCCAAACCTGTGTGTTTCCCTTCAAGTGCTTGCAACAGAAACTGGTCAAAAAGACCAAAATTGAGTTTTCAAAGTACTCTCTATTCTTTCACACAGAGCTAAAGGTACAAACATAAAACCTTAGAAGTCCTGTGGGAATATCATACCTAACATCTAACCTCTCTGTCCAACAACTCAGTACACTGCCTGCTTAGAGCAGTGCTCAGTATGCCACCAGAATTAACCGTGCATTGTCCTTAAGCCCTTTGTTCCCTCTCCCCACCTGCCCCAGCTGCCTTGGTGCTGTGGAATCTGGCAGTAGTGATCAATAGGTCAGATGATGGAAAATCATTCTTTTCCCATCCCCAAGTTCCCCCAGTCACATCAGGGTATTTACTGGACCATGAACTAGCTAAGCTGTGAGTGAGCATCAGATGCTAAGAAAAGGGGAGGAGTCCTCCCAAAACAAATTAACTTTCTCCTTTTTTGGCAAAAAAAGAGAGAGAAAAAGCATGGCTTTTGGGGAAGTGCCACCTGGAATGCCCCTGCAGCCCCAGGCAACTCACCACGAAGTGTTTTCATGTGCTGGACAGCCATCCTGAGCACGGTGAGCTTGTCCAGCTTGCGGGACATGGCGTTGCACGTGGGCACCAGCGAGGCCAGCTCATCGATGAAACTGTTCATCTTATCCCGGCGCCTCTTCTCGATCTGGCTGTGAGCCTCCCTGCACACATGGACACAGAGCAGGGCAGTTGAGGCACATGGGACAGTGCCCTAAAGCAGCCTCCTCAGGTCACTGAGCTGCCCTGTCATCCTTGTGAAAAGGACAGCAGACACTCTGCAGACATGGGATGGTAATTATTTGGGTAGAGAATGGTTATAAGCAACAGGAAGAGTTGCAGCACAAAAGCTGTGTTTGCCAGAAAACACAACATCCAATGTTGGTGAGGTCCCATATTAAAATTCACTGCTAACACTTTCACAACCCACTACTGTGTCTGAAAGAAGAAAGATGAAGAATGTAACATTACCAGAAAAATACTTGACTTCAATTTCAACAGCAATGAAGTGACTAAAACCAAGTTACTCACCAAATTAGTTGTTTCAATCTATGCAAACTTAATGAAAAATGTGAACAGCGCAAAGAAATGGAAAAATAAGGAAAGGTCAAAGCTAGAAAAAGATATTTTCAGAAGAAACATACACAAATAATTAATGCATGGCAAAAAGTAAGAGACAATTCTTTTAAATACATTTGTTTAGAGCATTACCTTGCATTTTTTATCCTGCCTTGTTGGTCTGCATACTCCAATCTGTTGAGAAATGATGTCACAAAGTTACGGCCTTGAAAGCACTCAACCCAACTCTTTTACTGCATCTCACGTCCTACTGATCCTCATTAAGATCAGTTTTTTTAGAATTTGAATGCTTATTTAACCTTTCTACAGCAAACATCAGTATCTACAACATTGTGACTTGGGGGTATTTTAGCTTGTCTGCTCGATGTTGTTTAAACTAAGATTGTTTAAGATTATTGCTTCCTCCCAGCAAAGCAATAATTTGGGCCCACAGTGGCACTGAGAACAGGCATCCACAGTCAGGATCCTGTGTCAGAACTGTGGAACTGGATTTCAGTGACTGTAGCAACAGTACCTTCCATGTTGGTCATCTTTATCTGTATCCATACCTTCCCTGCAGAAACAGAACAAAGCAACACATCACAAATTCAGCAGCACTGGCAGAACTGTTACCCAACTACCATAAAGTCAGAATCAAGTATTCCTGCCATCTCTAAACCATAAATACAAAAATAGGAGTATAAAAAACAACAACCTGGAAGGACTGAGGAAGCTGTGTGGTTTTTGTAACATTAAAACATTTTCTTAAATTAGTTGTGTCTCCTTCAGAACTCACTAAATGGCACTGTTTGATGTGTTTGACAGTAAAACATGCTGCAGTTCAAAGATATCATCTGTTACAGAAATGTTTCAGTCAACTAGGAGTGGGGGAAAACCCAACTTTGTGCAGATGCCTGTATGTTCTATAGCTCAGTTTGCCTTATAGTAGTTGATTTTGGGGTAGAAAATGGTAATAACCTGAATTAACACACCACTGGAGATGGCCAAATGCATGGAGAGAATAAAAGTCTGTGTGAAACTAACCAGACACACTGGAAATTTGTACAACTTTCAGTTTAGATGCACAGTTTGCTATTGTTTCAACATGAAGAAAAGAAGTAAGGAGAGAGGCATGAAGAATAGAAATAATCCCCCTTATTACAATTAATACTGTAGCCACATGGGCACAACTTAGCAGGAGGGGAGAGTATAAGTTTTCATACCTGTACTTGGCAAAAAAAGCTAAATGCCCATGACTACACATCTTTTTTTAGACAAGATAACTAGGATGAGAATGTTTTGATTTATGTAAATCTGTACAACTGTGCTTAAGTGGATATTCCTAGGCCTGCTCATTCTGGTTTAATTTCTACCCATGAATTTTAGGCCTATGGAAGCAAAAGGCAGGGAAAAAAAAACCCTGGGCATCTTTTTCAAGTGAAACCAATTACCAAAATATTTATACTTACTCAAAAGGAAAGCCATCGAGTCTGAAAAGAAAGAAAAATAAAGTACACCATATATAGAAAATAAGAACAATGTCTTACATTTTCTGCTGAAATTCTCAAGCTAATTCATATTCTATTTGAAAGGAAAAGCACAATGAAAACAGGACAATAGCACTGAGCGTTTTCTAAAGAAACAAGCTTGTTCAAATTAATCTACTTTCTGAAAGAATAATTCTGCTTTTTAAGAAAAGAGAGCATAGTTCATTACACTTAATGTGAAAAACTAATAAAATAACTAACCTAAATTATGTTATGCAAATCATTGAGATATTGTTTCATCTTCAGAAAGGAAAGATCTGTGCTTTATGCGTGTTGTCCTTGTGGTTAGATAAAAGGGATTTCAGAGGACTCTAAGGCCAGAAATAAAACATAAAAATAAAAATAAAGTATCCCAAGTTTCTCAGTTTTTGCTTCTTGCCCAGCAGGACAGATGCATATTTTGCTTTAGTCTAAAGTCCCAAGCTGAACTTTATACAGACTTTATCATATCACAAGGAAATTAAACAGAATTTCTACATGCAAGCTAACTGCTGGCATCACTTCAAAACTGTAAAGTGACCTGAAATACCAGTAAGCTTTACCATGATAAGAGGGTATGTTTTATAAAAGCTTATGAAAAAGTCTTCTTATCTCCACCAATAGCATACTAGCTATTCCTGTTCAGCACTGGACATTAGCCTTCTTAAAAATAAACATGGTAGCCTTTCATGTATTATTCACTGCACTCTTAGATCAATTATCTTTGTGATCAGTTTTAAAATAGTAATAATAATGATGCTAAATGTTTTCTTCATCTCCTGATCTGCACACCTGAGTTATTGTCTTAGCCACCGACTCCTGATGCTCACAATTTAACAGCCCTTGTGACACCTCCTTTAGCTCTGGGATGTTTGTGTGTAAAAATCCCCAGAAAGCAAAGTCTAGAAGAGGTCCAAGGTAAGTTACTAATGCATCAGGGCAGTTTGTTCCCTCACCATGTAATATTTCAATTGAAAGCATTACTCTCAAGAAAAGAAATTTACTGTTCATAGCCCTGTGCATGAAGTCCTGGACAACAGCATTTGACCAGCCCTTGCTGAAGTGACAGCAATAAGCTGGGCAGGAATTTCCCTGGTGGAGTTGCAGCAGAAAGAACTAAAAAGCTGTTGTGGAGAGCTCAAAGAGCAGCTGATGACTCCTCTTGCTTGTACTCAAGAGGTGAACCAACAACCACCCTAAAACACTGGTTCTGCCACTCTTATTCCCTGGCTTCACTGGTATGTAAAGCATCAAACTGGACACTTGGATAATTTATAAATATAATAATAAATTATAAAAATATAATAAAAGAAATATTATAAGTATAATAAAATCATTAACAGGTAGCAGAAGTTGAACAGTAGCATTTCTGAACATTTTCCCATACATACACATGTAAGGAGGGATCAAGGTAGTCTACCTTAAGTTCTGCTTTCCAAGTGGAACATTTAGTAGCCACCATTTACTTTGCAACACAAAATGAACTGTAGTATGACTACATAATAAGTAGTGGTATATAGTGTACAACTACAAAATAAGTAAATTTATTTTACTAAGGATTCAAGGAAGCAGAGTTTTCACACATTTTAAAAAATGCACACAAAACCTAAAGGGCAGAATCATAACTTACAAGAACAATCTGTCTTTTGGAAAAGAGGACTTAAATAATGCTTCCTACCCAGAGGAATAAAAATGGAGAAATCCTACTACAGAAGAGGAAGTTGGTAGGATTGAGGCTGGTTCACTCAATTTTGTAGTAGTCAGTTCAACTGGAGGGACACATGTGCTTTTCAGGGAGACTAAAGGCAGTTCAGAGAGGTATTTAAAGTTTTGTGCATAAGTTCTCCCAAAAAGAATCTAATCCTTAACTGCGATTGCTCAGCATGGATTAAAAATTCTGCCCCTCTTCGTAAAAAGAGCTGCCAACAATCCAAAGGCCCCCAGCAATAAAATCTGTGCTAAGTTACATAAAAATGGACTCTGTGGCTGGATGAATAATGGATGTGGCCACTCACAAGCTGCCCTGCAGCCACACTCTGGAAAGTTACAAAGCAGAGAAGGGTTGCACAGGCACTTGCAGTTAAGTAGGTTGCTCTTGGTGCTCCCAGGGCAGGAGACATTACAGGGCTGGGAGTTTAGCAAACTCTGCTGTGCCCTTCACTGTTCGAAAGCAGAGGTGGGGGGAGGTTCCTGCTACAGTTGAGAACCACTACAAGATTAAACCAGCTGATTAAAAGACAGACAGCTCTAATATCTCAAACCAAAGACTATTCAGATTCATATTCAAATGAGGGATCAAAATAGCTTCATCAGGCAAAGGTCGGCAGCACATTGATAGGAAGTGACTAAGTAGGCAAAAAATAGATAAGGAAAAGGAACTACTCCTAGTTTTGCTTCCACTTTTCAACAAATTTATTATCTTACCCCTCTGTTAATCAGACACTGTATTTCCTATGTAAACAGTCAATATAATCAGCCTTCACACTGTACATTTCATCAGTACTAATTCCACTCCCTCATCAGCCAGAAGATTTCTCCTCAGCCTTACCCCATGTGATAGTCCTCAATTCTAGCTGCAGAGGTGACAGTTTTATTTTTTAAAATTATGATTATTATTAAATAATGAACTTGCCTCTTAGTGCATAGTAGCTTTCTTCTTTATTAAAACCTTTAAAGCAGGTTGCAAAGAAGAGGTTATTTAAAAACTGCTATAAATATGTCTGTAGTCTTCCCTACTGTATTTTTATGTTACCATCTCCTGTTAGCAGTGCTAAATCAAGAGAAATCCAACTTACTGATAATCGGTTGAGCTTCCCTTTCTTTTCCTATTACAGTCCATTCCTGAAGTGCTAAGGGAACTGGAGATCAAGTCAGCAGGGTCTGGTGACATAAAGTCACTAATTGTAGAAGATATGTCCATCCTTTGGTCTGCCATTGGACTGTCTGACATCAGGGAAGAAATAAAAAACAACCCCCCAACCAAAAAACCACAGCATTAATATAAGCAGACATATATTTTTAACCAAAAAATAATCTTAAACTTAGCATTCTTAAAAAGCAGCAACAATCAGTTTCTATTTTTTCCTCTTCCTGTAAAAATAGCAGGTAATTTCTCCTTTTCCAGTAACTGCTGCATGGAGTATTGCACACAAACGATCACCATTCTCAAGACACATGCTGTAATACAATTGTAGATTTGTCAGAATGAACTTGAACTAAACCAGGTTTATGCTTATGTTACCTGGCCAGCCAATTGCTTTTACCTAACAGGGATATTTCTGACAGGGAACACTTGTTTCAGTGTGTCTCTGCATCATATTAGAGTTCACAAACTTTTAAAGTTCTACTTCCACTGAACTCAGAACATTTCCATAGAAATAAACACCTCTGCACAGCAGACTCCACAAATAAAAATATTATAACCCAATGGTAGTCTAAGAAGTCTAGTTAAAGGTTGAAACAAATCTAATTGGCTTTTTAATCCTCTAGACTGCAAATAATTCAAATCTTCACTATTTAATCCTCTAGACTGCAAATAATTACACTGTTGGAAGAAACCCTGTGAAAAGTTCCCTGCTAAACAGCATCAACTGTGAAAGAGAAGAGTTTTTACCTGAAGGCCTGTCTTGGAAGCCTAAATCCACTTGGGCAAAGATGATGATGCTCAGCCCAAAGCAGCTGATAACCTTAGAACTCTTCCATGCCTCATGTTCTGTTGGTCAAATACTTTCAAAAACCTGAATGGGAGGAAAACCAGCAAGCTTCAAAAACACCTTAAAAACAATTGTTTTAGACAGAGTTTACAAAAGCAAGAGATGTTTCCATCTTAGGGATCAAATACTCATTTCCTTACAAAGTGTAGAAGCTTTATCCACCCATCCAAAGGGTTAGCCTGTTGTGCACCCCCAATGGACCAAGCTCTGGGCAAAAGGAATCTCTGGCACCATCTCCTTTTGGGTCCTTTTCACCATCCTCTGGTCTTTGCACAAACCCCCCCTCTGCTCACAATGCCCACATGATGACAATCATGAGCACATCTGCTGTCAGATGCTGCCAGAATGAGTTAAATTGCTGTCACAGAGCAAAGGACAGACTTACCCTTCACTCCTGACTGACTTACTCAAAGACTGGTCCTAAGTTTGGGCTTGGTTTACTGTTTTGTTTTCCACTGTAACAGCAGCTGGCATCTTCAAAGGATAGGGGTTAAACATGGTTTTATTCTGCAGGCTTCAAGGTTTATATAAAATCCACATCCCATATGACAACTCAAGCCCTCAAATGTGTCTCCCAACCACACTACAAACATGTGGATGCCCTCCCCTTCCACACTGCGGTCACAGAACAAGTTTTTCAAGCAAAACTTACTATAGAAGATCTAGAAATTGTTCTACATTTTTGTCTTCCAAGAAAACTTCCAAAGTCCATTGGACACACAGTTTCCTGGCTGATGCACCTGTGAGCATCCTGACTGCCCTCCCAACCTGTGACAGCAGTAGAACTTCCCACGTACACAGAACAAGCAGCTCCCATGACACGCTCAGAAATTTACAATTCAAACAACCAATATCCTGTCAATGTGATCACACTGTAACCAGTTCTGCAAAAGCACATATGTAGACATATTGTAAGTTATTAGCCCCAAAAAATCCAAAGTTATTTGTCATAATTTTATTCAGCTCTGTCAGAATAGCAAATTCAGAATTTCACATGCTTAAATTATCCAAATTTCTGTCCTAGGAGTGTGCAGTCAGGCAAGTCATTGTCTTAGTACCCCCAGCTTCTGAACAGAAGAATCACTGTTGTTCCAGCAGCAGAGCATCCAAACTGCTGAGGGCTCATTGTCCATCTCACCCAGCAACTCCTCTGTGGTCCTCATAAACGAGGTCCTCAAATAACTCAACCCCTCTTCCATTTTTGAGAATGTGGTAGAGGCACATTAAGAGTCCAGCTGGCACCAGAACTGCCCAAAGCTAAATCAGTACAAATTTCAGTCAAATTATGAAATGCCATTGAACCCAGAACCACATTTGCTTTGCAAGGCTTTCATTCACACCCATAGCTATTTGTAGGTCAGGCTCTACTGTCTCCCTGTGCCAGCCTCTGCCCAGTTGTCTGCTTTGTCTCACCCACCCCCAGCACCCAACAGCTACTTGATGGTGTTACTGTGGTGGATGAGGTTGCTGCATCTCAATTTATCAGTAAAACCAGTCACTGGCCATTTCTCTGTGCTTGGTTCAGATCCAAACCTGTTGTCTTCAGCCTCAGAAATTAGTTATAGCTAAACTCAGTGTGTTTCTCAACACCTCTCTATGTGAGAGTGCTGGCTGAACTCACATTTTACTGCATTGGGTAATTTCATGGACCATCTATGATGACCTCAGACAGAAGGCTGGGATAAGCTGGAATGAACAAAGAAAAAAGGGGTGGAGGAAAAAGGGTTTGTAAGTTTACCAAGTCCTCTCTCTTTAAGAATGCCTTCAACAGTCATCATTTTAGCTTCAGAACCTGAAGTTGCCATGCATTAATGCAAAAAAACCCCTGTTGTTCAACTCAAACAAAAACTTCATACCAGTTTTATAGAAAAAAAATCTTGAAATCAAGTATCCATTCAGCTGTGTTATTTTATACCTGTCTATATTTGATAGTTTCAAAGCAGCTATTTAAAGTGCCTTGACCATTTAAGCAGAAAAAAAATACATAAAGACCAGAATTCTCAATTTATTTTTCAGTCAGCCCTTTCTCTACCATGTCCCAAAAGCTCATCCAGTCCTAACAATCACAGTGCTACATTTTAGCATTACAGGAGTGAAAAACCATGCATGTCTCTTGAAATGAGTTTTAAAGTTAAGAAGATGTCAACTCAATGATCAGAGCAAAATTCAGTATGCCCCACTAAATAGGAAACAGTTCAGAGAAATGTTTTTTTCACAAGGCTTTCTTAAAATTCTAGGAAATTGAATATTTTTTCTGTCTTTTCAGCCTCTATCTGCTGAATGTTTAATGCCTAAAAAAAAATTCTCTCTGAGAAGGAACACAAAAGTGACCCATATATATAAGCAAAGTTCAAGTCTTCCATTTATGATGCCAAATCTGCTGCCAAAGTACTCTAAGGACCTACTTGAAAAAAAGGCCATGGAGTCTACTTCCTGATTGAATTCTCTGGCAGAGGAGAATCAAATGATATTTTGTCACTGTATCCATAACAGTTTGTCTCCACAGCCTGTTTGGGATTACTTCCTTGGAATTCCCCTTCCTTGCATTCCCTCTTTTCCTGATCCCCTGACACAAGGCTAATGAGACAGCAAAAAGAAATCTTACTGCTCGTCCCTTAGAAAAAAAGTGAGATGACATGTAACCAGCTTAATCATGCAGCAAAGCTGATCACGAGTACACAAACACCTCTGAGCAAATCAAGGTCACAGCTTAAGTAGGTCAACTCCATGAGCCAAGCACCCACCCAGAGTCAGGAGCTCCCTCCACAAGCCCCATCAGCCCTGGTTCCCCCTCAGGCAAGAGGCAGCCATGTCCAGTGCAGACAGGGATTTATTCTGAAAGAAATGCAATTCATAACTTTATGAATCACGAGTGTCTCGTATCTCAAAAGCGCAATTTCGCAATGACAGAGGAAAACCGTGGTGTGGTTTCCTGAAGAAGTCATTGAAAAGATACTCACTGTCCCTACGGGTAATGACTGAACCAAAAACAGCTCCAGAAGGGAAGTCATCTACTTCCCTTCGCAGCAGTATTCCATTGCTGGAGTTAAGTGTCACAGCACAAGCTGGTACAAAACAGAAAAAGAGGTTATTTCTCTCCCCTAGCAGCCGTGTGCTGCTGCTGGAGGCTCCCAACACACTGAAATGGGGAGATTTCAGCCCAGGAGCACGGGGACTCCAAGTGTACCTGGGATGATTTCAAGATGCTGACTGATGCCTTTAGTTTTAGCTTTCATGTTTTCCAGATTCTGTACTGCATTGATATATAACTCTGAACTTCACATAAAGTGTTAGCAAGCTCTCCTCAGTTTAGTTAGACAAAACAATCCTTTTCCAGCCCTGGAACCAAGGACAGCATTGCAGCTTCAGGCCCAAAAAGCATAAACAGCAGCAAATTGAGGAGAATAAACTGGGAGGATGGGACTTCATTATCTGAAGCTGTAATTGGACAATTAACCCCAACATGTAAATGGATCAAAACTTATAAAAGTGTGAAAACTCGTGACTCAGAGTTCATCTTGGGTGGAGCCACAGCCGGGCTCTTGTACTGCCCAAGGTGTATCCCTTGAAGGCCTTTTTAATAAATGCCTACTTCATTCCTTTAACACAGCCTAGCATCTGTTCTAGGCAGCCTCTCAAGGCATCAGTTTTTGGTGAACTCTGTCATGATGGCAAGGCATCAAGACCAGCACCCATGGGCTCCGTGCTGCAAGTAACAAGCAGCTCCTACATCAGCACCTTTATTATGGAATACTCCACAGGAATCACAGGAAGATCTTTGAAGTAAAGCAAGGTAGTTTCCTTTGCCCTCAGTACTTAAGGAATACTTAAATCAGAATACTTCCTATCTTCCCAATAATTGATACTCCTTGGTTTTAGTGACTCCCTAACACCATTTGCAAGTACTCTGCACTCCCAGAAGACAAAAAGCCCTGTGGCTTCCTCTCACGTGCAGATGCATCTCACCACACTCTGGAGCAAAGAAGGGATTTTACCCTGGTTTATTTGCTGAGGTCACCCTTTTACCACGGAGTCCTCAGCATGTCAACCAGCCCCCCTGGCAGCCTGTGATTCACATCTTGTTTTGGAACTCCTCCTGACGTCAGCAGCTCCTGTTTTGACCTTGACCACACAGCCAGAACTGCCCCTGGAGCCCCTCACAACAGGGCAGGGGGATGCCCTGCTCTGTGGAAGGCAGAGGCACAGCCCCAGGTGCCCAAGAGACCCCCTCTTCCAACAGTTGTTCCCCATCTTTCCTAAGCAAAAAGCAGCAGGCTGGAGGGAAGAAGCCCATGAATTATTTAACCACCCACAAAGCTACAAGATAAACAGCTTTGACATGGAGGTGAAGAAAGTCTCCAACAAACAAAAGAAAAACTCCATGTGCAGTTTCTCAGTAGATCAATCTGTCCAGGTACACTCCTACACCAAAAGCATCTGTTCATCAGCAGAGTCTCTGAGAAAAGGCAGAACACATCATGGCATCACCTCAACACAGCTTTCCAGACTCTCACAATGGCGATGGAGACACAGAACAATGCATTTTATCTTGTTCACAGAACACTGACACTTCCAGATCAAGGGGGGTCATCGTTCCTATCTCTCCTTGTTTATGAGGGAAAATCCCTACAATCTTTACTTCCAGCTACTTTAAAAATGGATTTCTCTGTTGTCTTCTCTCTGCCTCAAAACCAAGCATCATTGCTAACTAAAATAACTTTCTCTTGCATGAAGGAGCTCAAAACTAGACCCAGAACACAGAAGTGTCTCAGCAGTGCTCAGTAAATGGGAAGGATCACTTCCCTCAGCCTGCTGGCAGCACAAGTCCTGATGCAATCCAGGAGGCTCTTGGCCTTTGCTGCAAGGGCACCCTTGCTGGCTCATGAACCATCAATATCCTTTCTGCCAAGCTCTTTTCCAGCTCTTCAGTCCCTAATCTGCACTGAGACATGGGGCTTTTCCTCTCCAGGTGTAGGACTTGGCATTTCTCTTTAATGACTTCCTAAAATTCTTTATAAGATTTTTGGTGACCCTTTTCTCTGGCCTGTAGAGATGCCCCTGCTTGGTAGCACACTCATGTGGTGTCTCAGACACACCTCCCAGGTTTGCATTTGTCTGCAGCTCAAAGTATAAAGTTTCAGACAGCATGGAAGAAAAGGAAGGCAGGCTGGTTCTGGAAAGAGAACCCAAATAGAATTAACCTTCAAAAGTGCTAGCTTATGCTCTTGTCTCAGTGAAGCAGATAAATGTGTTTCAAGGGGGTGCAGTCACATGGGAAGGCCTTATGGATAGAAGTGTGGATCACCTTCAAAGCAGAAAAGGAAAAGTGGATCAAAACCAAAGCCAATCCATGTCCCTTCCAGGAATCAAACCTGTTTAGACCAGCTGTGCTATGGATGAAGCATTTCCCTCTTTAAAAGGGGATGGGAATATACCCACAGTGATAGAGCTCCAGGTCTAGCTTACAGCTGTACAGAACAGCCACTGAAGACATCATCAGAACCAGCAGCCTGATTATCCAGCTGACCCTCAGCCACAGGAGATTCCATTTCCCCTCACATCTCAAGAGTGTTTGCCTCTCTACCTACCTACCCACTGAATCCCAGCTGCAAGAGTGTTTCAACAAAGCTTGCTAGTTTGCAACCATAACTGAAAGCTTGATCTAGTATAAGCTCCTCGTCAGCCAAGATTAGACTCTTTGAGCTCTTATTCTTTGAAGTGAGCTTATGCTGCCCTGTTTGCATATTTCATTCTGGGCAGCCATCAGAAAGAAACAGCACAAGGGAGCTAATCAAGCCCTTGTGAAAAGGTGGTGATGCACACTCTTGGAAATCAGTACTAACACGCTGCTCTTACCAAAGGAATTTGGCCTGCTTCAATAATCAATCTGCCAGCACATGCACTCCTCAGGTTCCAGGAAACTGATTCCACAGGGAAAACAGAAAGGGACCTGCCTTTCTTGGAAGGCCAGGTTTGAAGGGATTTATGAAACATCTACTTATGAAAGAAACTGTAGCTTCTCTACAGGCTACTGGATCCAAGAAGTACTGGCCCTCACATCACCAGATGCTGGGTATAGCTCCCAGTGCTGCAGGAATTCCTAAACCCAGCACACAGAATGAGACTGAACCAGCATTTCAGCTGTCTCCACTGACAGCAGGAACCACTGAATTCTGCCTCAGAGCTCTGCAAACTCTGCATGTTACTGGGTGCCTCATGACATTTTATAGACACACTGAGATCACGACAGATATTCTTGGAACACATGTTCATGTTCCACCTCAAATGTCAACAGGGATGCATTAAGGAGGGTTTTACCAAAAAGGTGTAGCTGCCACACAACATCTGTAAGCTAAAAGCTGATCTCCTACAAAGAGTCAAAAAAGTTACACTAAAAATTACACCCAGGTCTAACTGTCAATGGAAGATCCACTCTCAATCAGCACTCCTTTGGATTTAGAACACCCAAGGCTGTTGTAAAACATCCAGATAGATTTCACTGGAAAGGGATACAGCCATTATTCCATAAAATGGAATAAAGATCAGTCACCTTGACAAATTCAGCTGCTTGTAGAAAAAGGACTGAGCCCAATGTCAGAAGTGTTTTAATTATTTAAACCCAAGACACCCAAGCCAACATACTTTAAAGCAATGCTTCAGAAATGTTGCTCAGCACAGCATCCCAGAATTTCTGTGATATAAGTTATGGAACAAAGTAAATTAAAAATAGGGTCCACTAATGTTAAATGTTGGTAAAGTAAGTTCACAAAATCTGTGTTAGGACATGATACTTAATATGCATTTATTCCAATCCTTCAGAAGATTTTGTGTATGGGTGAGAAGAAACAAGGTACTGTATTTTCAAGACTAGGGAGAATGTCAATACTTAAAATCAAAAGACAACAGAAACAAAGTCCTTTGGGGCAGTTATTTCAACCTACTAATTTGACACCAAAATCATTTGTTCTTTTTGTAATGATAGAGTTAAAAGAAACAAACCCAGGCACAACAAAAGAAATCTACTCCCACAATTACTACAATCTAAACTTAGCTGAAGTCCTGAGTTTCCAAGACAGGTCCAGCCTCTAATGTGTGAGGGACAAACTGTTTCACAACCACTGAATGCAGTCCTTGCTCACCAACCCTAAGCCAGCCAAGGGATTTGAAGAGGGTGGGAGGTAGAGCAGGGTGTGTGAAAGACAGGAAACTCTATCCTACTATGTGGGTAAATCAATTATCCAACATTAATGGGCTTCAAGGAAAAACCTAATCAAAGTTGATTTCTTTAATAGCTTATGTACTTCCAGCATGATTTGATCAGAAACACACACCCAAACCCATGAAAGAACAAAAACCTTCTCAGTCGAGGAGGCCGCGGTTCTGTGAAGTCTCCCAAGTACACATTACTTCTGATCTGTCAACAACAGAAGATGCACTGCAGAGTCGACTTCAAAGCCAAAATTTTTAGAAGATTAGAAACTTCTCTGTAAAAGGACTGAACACAACCTGGAGTGACATTTCTGAAGCAGGAGAAGCACACAAGATAACAAGTACGTAAGCTAATCAACTCACATCCCATGTTATACAAACAGGGGGAATTTACAATCAGTGCCTCTGTAACTCATGGCTGGGAATGCCACCTTTTTGCACTTTCAGTCCAAGAGATGCAGCTTTTTGTTTCAAGATTTCATCCAACTCCTAAATAGGAGCACCAGTTTACAGCAGACAGATGTTTTAGATACAGGTCTTAAAGACTTCAATTAGCCAAAGAGAACAAGTAAGTTTCATACTGTTAAACGCACATCTTCTAATTTAGAGATGATGAATAAAGCCCAACTGTACACTGTGAGTATTATTATGACTGTGATATGATCTGGGCAAACTTAATTTCCTTACTGCAGCTCAGTGAAGCTCGTGGATCTTTGCAACCCAGCAAATATTCTTCCTGTACTTCATAATATCAAAAGTTGTCTTTCAGTGGCAGGAAAGCAAAATCCTCTCAGAAGTTCAAAGAAATGGGTCTTTTAAACGAAACAGCAAAACACTTCCTCATTTATGTCAAAAGTAGAATTTTACCCTGTGATCAGTGACTTGGCACACCATGAAATCCCTTCCAGGGCTTCTTCCTCAAGCTCAGAACTACTGCTTGTACTTTAAGACCTCTTGTAATAGGATCTCTTGACTTTAACATTTCAAGTGAACACAAGATTTAACTCAAGTCACTCTTCTCACTGCACAGCACTATCTTAGTACTCCAGCTATACAGTACTACACTATATTAGTTACTCCAGCTTCCAGCCACCAAGCCCTTCTGGGCTTTTGTCAGGTCCTCATTTTCTTCCCTCCTCTTACTGTGGCATTGTAGACATCCAAA
The DNA here is from genome assembly GCA_037834095.1 of Argya squamiceps. Taxonomy (NCBI): domain Eukaryota; kingdom Metazoa; phylum Chordata; class Aves; order Passeriformes; family Leiothrichidae; genus Argya; species Argya squamiceps. The sequence goes on along the minus strand of JBBMKD010000216.1, from coordinate 5,396,694 downwards.
CCAGACAACACATTCAAGCCATAGCATGAATAATACTACCCAAGTACTATTTTCTCACTTGACTTTTAAAGTTTATGCATTATGGGAAGTTAGCCATTTTTTGGCAGAAGAGATTGAACCACTACTCACTTCTTTTAGCCTCTGAAGTGCATCTATTAAGGTGAAAATACTAGTTTTATTTTGAGTTGAACTACCTGGTCTAAGTACTTTCAGAGATTTCGCACAGGGCTGTTTTCCAGTCATATTATTACTAGAACAAACCCAAACACATTTGGCAAGTGCAAGACCTTTCATTCAGGGATCTATTGCCAAACTGCAGCTAAATACTTTATATCTTCAGGGAACAAAGCATTGGAACAAGAGGGCAAAAATATCACCAGAAGGAGCAAAGACAGGTGGTTCTATTTATAGCTGATACTTCCAGTTTTTGCATATTCCCTCTGGTCCTGCTGGATTTCATCTCTGGCTGGAAGAAGCCACCCCTGCTCTCAGCAATCTGCCAGCCTGACAAAGCAAAGTCAACAGGCTGTCACTTTCCCTTCCATCCTAAAATAAGCCCTGGAAAAAGGAGGAAACTCTCACCCTGCCTGGAACCAAGCTGGGGTATTCCTCACTCTGGCTGCCTCTCTGCCATTTCCTCTAGCTCACATATCCTCAACAGGTTCAATTTTCCCCACCGGGTTCTTACAAGCTCTTTTTGACTCCACACAATATCAGCTGTCAAACACAAATGCATCACATCCATGTGAACATCCATATTTCCTCCTTCAGACTATCCTAGAGGCTCAACTTAATTTTTGTTCTCCTACACTACCAGTGCTTTTTGGGGAAGTGGGCATTACAGCTTTTTGTTAAGTATATAACTAGAAATCTGGTTAAAAAAATAAATTCCAGAGAACATACAAAGATATAGCTACTGTATACGTTAAAGTTTGTGTGGAAACAGAACTTTACAACCCTAAAGTTATTGACAATTTCAAGTTCTAAGAAAATCTCTCCCCACACATGCACCTGCAAATGGCTGCTTCTACCTCCATGTGCACCTGTTGGTGGAGCAACAATAAATACCAACATAAACAAGCTCAGCAGCTTCCTTTCCTGAAATCACACTATTTGCCAGTTAAATCCAAATCAAACTAGTGAGACACTGCAACAATTTAGCACTTGCTAAATTGTTTCATGGAAAACACCTAAAGAAACACACACCAAAAAAAGGATACATATAATTTTCAGTCTCAATCAATGCTTCAGAGGTAACACCACCACCCATACCTGAAATGCAGGTTTTTAAAGGAGGGATTTGCTGCTAAGGCTGAGGAAGGCAGCCTTTCCAAGCCACGACAGCTCACACTGGGGCATTATCCCACACTCTGCCCTTTGGAGGGAGCCACACAAAGGAGTTGGAAGCACAGCCACAGAGAACACTGAGAAGTAGGGCAAGCTCCCAAGGGCCCCCGGGCCAGCACTAATATTGACACAGCACATTAGGAGCAGAATTGCTGTAGCTGACAACTCCCTGCCCAGCCAAGGCAGTGCTTAGGACTGCCACAGAACAAGGCAAGGGATGGCAGGACAATGAAACCACAGTGACAGCCCAAAGGAGTCCTTTAGCAGGACATTAGAGGTAAAGTTAGATGTTCACTGCACCACACACTGAACACTTAAGTGAATGCTCTTGGCTTCTACTGCAGCACTAGCTCCTTTTTATGCTCCATTCCCTCTTCCTTGGATAAACTGGAATTTCTGTGCAATGTGATACATGTTCAAGGTGAGCTCCAAACACCCTACAATGTGAACATCATTAACGCCAGAATTTTGAACACTTTTGGTTTTGAGGCTTTGTAATTACAGCATTCAAAGTAAGACCTGATGGAGCAAATCAGGTGATAGTTTAGGGAAAAACCATCAGATTATGGCTTGGAGAAAGCTGTATTTGTCTAGCTCAGGATAAACACAAGATACTGCTGGAAACCTCATAGCAGTTTCACAGAACAGCTGATAGAACACCTTAGTGCCAAAGGGATGGCTTTACTTCCTTTTTTATTCTCTTGTCACTCTTCCCCCAGATTTCCCTTCCAGTACTTTTATAAACTCCCCAGAGCCTGGCTGTACAGTGTGTTGAATTCATCAGGCTGAACAATAACTTGAGAGAAAGCACAGTCTTCTGGGGGCTCAGAAATCTCAACTGCCTTGCTAAAAGGTCAGATGATACCCAGAAGCAGCTCAAAGCAAGGGGAAGAGACATGGCAGAGAAGGGGAAGGGAAGAAATGTCCCATCCAACTACAGTAAGCAGCTAAAATACTCCTGTTACAGCCTTTCTGCACTTTCAAGATTATTTTCAGCACTCCCACAGGATTTGTTTTCAACACGCAAATCCCTCCTTGGTTTGAGCAAGACAAGGTGTGCTGAAACCTTTCCACTTATCCACATCTGCACTGTGACATTTTCTCTGCTCTTTTGTGAATGACAAGTTATGAATATACAGACACAGTAGAGGAGTATTTCCATCCACTCTGCAGTCACTGCTACACTGGGAGTATAAGCTTTATTTTCTTGAGAAAAGCCTACAGCAATAGGACAGCCCTTTAGAGAAATGGCTGATACAACAGGTTCCTTTTTTGTATCTCTGTACATTCATGCTGGTGTTGAGAACCACCAAACTTCCAAACCTGTGACATTCAGCAGCCAGAGATACAGCTGGATACAAGCCTCAGACTTGCATTTTCCAGACAGGCTTTTAAATCCATGATTTCTAATTTAAATCAATGGTCAAGTTTGAATGTGCACTTTTACATTACAACTGACACTGAAGAGGTTTTAAAATTGCTGCTGTATTTGGAACAAAGACTCATGTTCCTAAATCATGACAGCCTTTATAAAGGCAGAGGGAACACCAGCAGTTCACTTAATGGTGAATTATTTGAATTATTGCTATGCAGACATCTTCAACCATTGCAAAAATTAAAAAGAATGGAAATGCAAGTGGAGAAGAACAGTGTGTAATAGACACACACGTACAAAAAACCAAGAGATAAAAAATCCTGCCAAGACCAAACATGGGCAACTGAGGAAGAAAACCTGTTCAGAAAAAACCCAAGACAACAAACCACAGCCACCCACCCCAAAAAAAGGACTCTTCATAAAACAAAAGGCTGCATGCTTGGTTTTTTTTAATGATTTATTGTCCTTGACTCAAAGATCCATCTACACAACAACCTCCTTCTCCTCCTAATCAAGAAGGGATGCAACACTGAGCAGAGGGACATCTGAGTAACACTTGCAACCAGAAGTTTTTCCAACCCATTGTTTTAATTCCAAAAGAGAACATTCCACAGCCTACGCAGTCTGATCCCAGTGGACCTAGGAAGGATCACTAGACAGTTCACATTGCTCCTCAAAAAGGCACAAGTAGGTTTAGATGATTTTATTTCTGCAAGTAGCAGACTTCTGCCAAATATTAATAATACAGTCCCTTAGTTACCACTTACAAATGCTCATAATTATTTACAGCTCCTGAACAGAGGACAGCTTGGATATCATCCAAGAAATCCACAGCAATTAAATTTATTAGAAAATGGAAAACTTTCTACTTTCACTCAGTAGAACACCAGAGGCAATGAGTTCTGCCTAAGGAACAATGAAATAATCTGGTCCTTTTCAGCTTAGAAAACTGGCAGGACCAAAATCTACAAACTCATCAAATGTCATGGGCACATCCAACAAATCTTGGTTGAAAGGCTCGAAACAACACAGCCCTTCACATCAGCTGGAAGGCTGTGGAAACTCTCTGCCAGGTAACAGGAGGCCCAGAAGCTCATGTGGTTTGCACAGAGAGGTAGGACCAGCTCATGGGAAGGGATTCTGCTGAGGGTTACCACCACATGTGGCCTGTGAAGTCCCTGAGCTGAAAATAACTGTGGGCCCCAATTCTACTCTTCATCAGGAGCAACTCACAACCCTGCTGGAGACAACTCTACAGCAACTTTATGGGTTTTCTTTATGGCACACAATGGTCTCTCTTGCCTTCATTTGTTATCAGTAAAAGAACATTATCTCCATTTCTAAGTATTCAGAAAAACCCTCTATTTACAACTGTGATACACATGGAATACTCATAGGGGAAGTGCAAAATACATCACATCCTCAAAAAAACCCTTCCAGGTCAACTCTGTTTTAAGCTAACTCCCCTGCAATTATCACCCTAACACCACTCAGCACCAGGTGGAACATCTGAACTGAATCAGTAGGCATTACAAGTTTAGCAAAGTTTACAAAGTTTAGCAGTTTGTAAAAGCTTAGCTTATGAGTAAAAACATTCTACACAGAGGAAACCAGGTTTATATGCTCGGTGTCTGCTTTTGTAAGTGAAATTTCAAATCCAATTTGAACAGCTGAACTCCTCTGCAGGACCCAGAAACAACAGCACTGAGCAAGGACCCACATAAAAGTCAGCAGGCACAAACCACCCAAGGCAAACACCAGAATGGCAGCCCCAGGCCTCACCTTGCCAAGCACTTCAGTCCATACACACTGCCCCACTCACCTCAAATGTCTCCTGCAGTACCAGATCTTTCCTATAATTAAGGAGAGTTCTCAATTCTCTTTTTAAAAGAGGCCAAAGGAGCCACTAAATCAGGCAACTCTTACTGATCATAGAATCATTAAGGTTGGAAAAGACCTCCAAGATCATCAAGCCCAACCTTTGACCTTTGATTACATACAGGGAAAAACCCAACTAGACACACACACATAGAACACAAAAGAATCAGGCATTTCAGAGGATCATGTACCAAACAATAGATACAAAGAGCTCTGACTTTTTTTAGAGTCCTACTTTTCTGAAATGTGCACTTTAATCTCATGCACTATTGTGCCCTGACTTGGACAGAAAAATACATACACTTTTTGTATGTGTGTTTCCTTCAGTCATTCACCTGGTGCTCAGCTGAAATGCTTTTTTATCTGTTAAAGCTCCTTCAGCTCTCTTCAAAGGTTCTGTCTCCTCTTCCACACGCATTGAATTTATTTGTTGTCCCTAAAGGTACAGGCTTAAATTTATTTTCTCCATTAAATTCTGAAGTAACTGACTAAATACAAAATATTTACCCTGAGTAACTTAACTGACAAATGTAAAGGCATTTTCATTATCTTCATGTTAAATCATTCCATCTTTGTTTTCCTAAATATGAGTATCAGCTCCTCAGACTTCTCTCCCATTTTTGTCTCCCTCCAGTATCAGTGCTCGAAATATTCAACAGAAAGCAAATCACTGGTATTAAAACTTGATATTCTTATTCCAAAATAAAGAAGTGTTATATTTTGATCTGTTTAATTATTAAGATTACAGACTGAAAGTGATGTTTGCTTTGCATTTTAGTTTTGCTGAACAAAACTCGTTTGTTCATTAAAGCATTTTATGTATGCTTTAGAGAATAACATGAGAACCTGCTGTAATATTTTTAGCCTTTTGACTTGTTTTGCTGCAAGAGTCTCTGTAGTCCCCTTCTCTCTGCTCCAAGTCTCTCTGGCCCTCCCTCTCCTTCTCAGCGTGGTAAAAGCTGTATGTCCTTGCACTTCCTTCTACTTAAACACAGAGTACAGATAAGCAGGCAAGTTTTATCTCAACACTGATACCAGATTCATTCATATCTCTTCCCTTGTACAATCATGTGTTCTGCTCTCCTCTGCTGCAACAGGAGGCAACCTCATCTACTATTTTATAGGACACAGTGATATGCTGTAATTCAGGTCAAAGTTTACTTGACAAAGATATCCTGGAAGAATTGATGTGTTGTAAGAATCCCTTACCTGCCTCCCACATTTTCTGTTCTGAAGCTTAGTTCTTCTTGTTCCTAAGTCCCAAGTTTTCTAGCCTGAATTTCACTAAGGCACCTATCTGCTATTAAACCTCATTTCATTTTCTCCTACCAGATAGCATTATCAGCTCATTGACTGAAGGATTGATCCAGTGAATGGCTTTTTCCTCCTTTAAGTAAGTTAGTTGTGTTCCTTTCATCTGACACTCTAAATTTATGTTTCCAAAACAGTTCATCCCTTGAACTTCTTTCAGTTTTCTATTCATACTTTATCAAATCCGGAAAAGTATTAAAGTTATGACATAATTAACATCCTTTATAGATCAGCCTACCTTTGAGTCCAGCTTGATATCCTTGTTTACCAAGGCACAGATTCTTTTGTGCACCTTTCTAACGCTGCCCTGGGGACTGCCAGTCAATACAGTCCTTCCACCCTCAGTCACTTCCTCTTGGAAGTGTGACATACAGAAGCAGGACTGGCTGCTAGTTAGAAAGGGCACATGTATTTCTCAAGCAAGCCAAGTGGAAATTGCCAGAATCAATGCCACTGACTAATCCTTGCTCAGCTCACGCACAGTAACTATGAATCAGTTCGATAGTTTATTTAATACAGGGCTAGGTGGATTTTTACAGGGCAGCACAGGCTCCTCTTTGGGACATTCAGGTGACAGAATTCACACCATTTCATTGAGAAGTTTAAAAATCTAACCTTTTAACCCCTTGTAACTGCAAGAGCTTTTAACCTCCTGGCTCCAGCATTCAGCTAGGTACTCCCATACAGCACTGGTGCTTACCTAACGCCACAGTGAACTGTTCAGAGATCCAAAATAGATTAAACCTAATCCTGTAAAGAAGTAATTTTTTAAAATGCTACAAGTCTGAGTAGATGACAGTAAGGTGATTCAGAAGTCAAACAGATACCAGCACTGAACAATGGAGGGGAGAGACTATGAGCTCACCAGTGAGTGCCTGTTTAACTTCCCTTGCAAACACACACCTGAACGTGGGAGCACACGGGGCAGCTCTCAAAGCGAGATTACAGCACAAGTAACCCTACAAAGCCTCCAGGGTAATAGAAGCCTTCAAGAAACACCCTGAAATGTATTTATTTTGTTTGTGAGCTGCTCCTTTGGATAAATTTGCTCCCTTTCTAGAAGGCTGTTTTATCAACATCCAAGTGAAATCCATCTCCTATCCACAGCAGCACAGCCAAGAAAGACCCTGGATGAATGTTACTGAGGTTAGGTTTGAGAAACATTGCTCAGTGTTGGGAAGGCACATGGAACCATCAGGTCTAAAAGATGAGATGACCGATGCCTACAGCCTGAGCAGTGGGAATGTGCAAACTGTGAAGATAAAAGCAGAGCCCAGCAACACAAGGAGCCACCAGGAACTAAGTGACCAGCCCTTTGAAGGGTGGAAAACAAGGAAAAGCTCACATGTGGAAACGATTGGGATGAGTCCACTCCTGGAAGGATGTGTGGAAAATACAGAACTACACTGTGAGGAATGATTGAAGAGAAACTCACCCACTGCTGCCAAACAAAGGCTCGGCCAAATTCCGTCATAGGGAGGAGTTAAAGGGGATATGCTGGGCTGTATTTGGAGGTGAAAAACTCCAAACTTGACTGCAACATGCAATGAGGTTTGCTAGAAAGGGCAATCAAAGTTAGCTGTACTTATACCTAATGTGTCTCCTTTAAGCTAGTGCGTCAAGATTCTTCCTGGTGTTGGAAGGGCAGGGAAGTTTCTTTTTCTGCTTCCTGAAAGCCTTTGAAATCCACTCACCAGCCACTCCTCCAGGCAAACCTGAGAACCTGCACCAATGTTATTCTGTGACCTGGTTGCCAACACAGCATCGCCCCAAAACATTGTCACTGCCACAAAACACACATGAAAGAGCAAACAAAGCACTCACACAACTGAGACAAAGGGACAGAAAGCCACACAGAGGCAATTTTAAGGCTGAATTCTTGAGTGTCTGTGCCTGTAAATAGAGTCAGAGACCAGCTAAGACACCAGTTGCCAGGTTTTCCAAAGTCACCAAACAAAATTCAACAGAAAAATGGAAAAACAGGTTTCATTGACAAATAACAGAAACCAGTACTTTTCCAGGTTTGTCAAGGGGCACCATCATTCCAGTGTGTTTGGGGCTACAGGAAACAGGCAAACCACAGAAATATCCTAAAACTAGAGGACGAGTGACCAAATATTTGTTTTAAAAAATAAGAAGTATGCACCTGAAAGGTGTGCCAAAGAAAGTAGATTACACAAGTGTTGCAGCACACCATGAATGAATCCATGGAGGCTTAAGCACTTGCCTGAGCAAATCCTCTTCTAAAAGGCACGTTCAATTTGTCTAAAAAGCAGCAAGAACTCTGCAACACTAATTTAAGCACTTAAAGGAACTTTAAAAATCTTAAAACGTTGAATAATAATCATCAATATGCTACAACACTACCTGGGTCTCTAATGAGATACCAATAGGGCACTTTTTGCTCACTTTTTTGTTATGTGGAAGATTTTTTTTTAGCTCAGCTTCTTTCAAAGGAGTGCAACTATTTGGTCTTAATTAGCATTCATATGCTCTAGGAAAAAGTCAGTCAATTCACTCTAAGTAGAAGGCATGGATTCTCATGTTATCCGCTGGGTTAAACTTTGTCTTATGCTCCATTTATATTCCAAATAAAATTCAAAATAATAAGGACACACTACAGTCTTTAAAAGTTTTTCATGCCACTGAACCTAAGAACATTTCTCCTGAACAGCTACTTGATACGAACATCAAGAACAAATTATGGTGCCAATATTTCTCTAAATGGAAGCCTGGGTAGGTTTTAGAAAGCTTTGCTTCTTGAAAACAGAATATTTAAACCAACTGGCAGCAAGATGAGATCTATGCCAAGTTTGAGAATCATTTTTAAACACCAATTCAATATGGTTTTTATTTGTTTTTTGACAGGTCCCTTGCTCAAAGGCAGCAGAGGTGTGCACAATTAATGGAGTTCAAACCATGTATTGTCTCAGAAAAAAATCTTCTTCCCTTCAGTCTCTTTCCTATATTCCATTTCCTCCAGACTTCCTGGCAAGTTTAACTGGAGACATTGCTGGGTCTCTGCCAATTTAACATAAATTATCAGTTTGACAACAACTTGGACACGTAAGTGTTCAGCTCTGGCAAAGTCAGGTGATGGTGGTGAATGAGCTCCTGAGAGATTTGCGTATCTGAAACACTTCTATATGTGTTCATCTGGAAACCCAGAGGCACATGGGCCAGTGAGGGGAAAGGGAAAAGAGTCAGAGGTCTGCCTGAGTTACTCTTCCCTCTTGTAAAAGAGAATTTTTAAAAAATGGCACAATAAATACTGAAAAGCTCCACTGTATAGTTCCAGAGATGAAAGTAAAAAGTTGCTTGTTTTTCTGGGTTTCAGTGCCAAAGCCAGATTTTTTCATCAAATTTTTATGTAGATTTATGAAAGGAATGACCCAACACAGCTTAATCCAAAAATACTCTGTCACAAAGCCTCTTCTTCCACATGAAGGTTGCAGTGTAACACATTTAAAACAGCACTCTTCACACCTCCTGCCTCTCCCACCTCTCCTTCAGGAATACTCACTTTGTGAGATGCTTCCTAACCCACAAAAGCAGAAGTGTTTATGAAGCCACAAGTTGTATGGCATCAGCAATCTCAAATCCCTCTTCTGGGGCAAATACTCAGCCTTGAGACGCAGCAGATTGCCCAGGCCTGGATCTTTGCCTGAACACAAATGCCACCATGGAGCAGAGGGACAGGACACATGGACAGAATTTCTCAGTCAGGAAAGGGTTGGAGCACTGATGGAATCTACACTGTCCACGGCAACCCAGCTCCAATGATCACCAAAACTGCTGCCCAAACTCATCCAGCTGTGCACAGATAATGCAAAGGACTTGTGCCATTATAAACCAAACTGCTGGGCACCAAAACCAGGATTTTGTCCTGCCAAGGTACCAGAGCAGAACCCTGATGATCCTTCCCTGAACAGTGGTATGTTCCCCACACATTCCTTGAAAAATCTGCAAAAATCCATCAGTCAGACCAGAATTCTTGGGAGGAACACACACAAAAAGGACAGTCAGAAAAGTCACACAATGGCATCAGCTATATCCCATTGCTAAAATTTGCTCTAAAATGGTGAGTTGATAATCTCCACCAGGAATGGGAATGTAGAAACAGTTTCTCCAATAGTTGACTGCAGTAATCTTCTCCTCTTTGGGCTTTTTTCCCCTCATCATCACATTATTCTTGATAATGACAAAAGCATTGGAGTAAGACAAATAAAGAGCCACTACAGCAAAGAAAATAAAGCAGGCATTTGGTATGGAAGAGTATCATGGTCAAGTCAGATAAATGAGGACAGGAATTACCTCATTCAACAAATAATGCCAAGTACAGTAATTGAGATCTCATTATTGCCAGCTGGGATACCTTAAACAGAGTGAACTAGATTTTAAAATGCTGTAATAGGGAAATACCCATCTTTCTTCAAACTCTCTCCTGGCCAGACAAGCTGACCAAAGTTGCACAGGTCTCACACGGAGAAAAATGTATTTACATAAACATCCTAAAATTTCTAGCAGAAGTGAAACAGCAAATCCCAACGTGAATCCAAACTAGCATAAACTCTTGTATCTGTCTATTTAAAACAGGAATATCCAATTGCTGGCCTCGTATTTCTAAAATACAAGTAACTTCTAGTACTCCTAGAATTTGGATCCAAACTGCATAGAAAGCATTTGACAACATTTTTAACAGATTGTCCTTTAATTACAGCACACTTCAAGCAATTCTGTTTTATGTTACAAGTTCCTCTAAGAAGTCACTGAACCTGACTTGACAGGTTTCTAAAACAAACTACAATATTCAGAGATTGGTTTGGTCATTGCAGTGAAAATATATTTAAAAAAATGAAACTATCAAAATAGGAAGTAAACAACACTATTTGTAATAGAAACTTCCAAGCCATAGTAAATTTGGTATAGATTAAAACCACAGTAAAATGTTACTCTAGGGCAGAAAAGTTGCCAAATATCCTGGTGTTTTATTGGATTGATAAGGAAAAAAAAGCAATTCCAGGTATCAGAGCCTTCTAAGATTGCAAATATATGTCAATTTCTGCATTTATGAATTTGGGCCATATCCTGACGATAACACAAAAATATCCTTAAGTATGTTGAGGATACAGTGTTGATACTGACTTTTTTCCATTAACTCATTATGAATTAATTTCATCAATAACAAACCAATCTGCAAACACAAATGCCAAGATTACATGAAATGCCTTGGCAACAAAACACATTGGGAATGGGAACAGAGGAATAAATGGGCCTCCTCTTTCTTAGTCAACAATTCTAGAACTTCAAACTGGAAACTCCAACGTGGCCAAGACAAGGTTAAAAAAACATAAACCTCCAAAAGAAACATCTGACTTTTCTGCAATCTGTTCTAGACCACAGATTCTATTCCTGAAAAATGACCAGGCCATTCAAGTCTATGGGCAAAATAAATATTATTTTCCAAGGTTATATGAAAACTATCAAGCCAGTAGCCAAAGTGCAGCAGAAAGCCCAAAACTCAAGGACATTTAAAATACAATTATCAGAGGTCCTTGAGTGAAAGATAAAAATTTTATCAGTAGAACTCAAACCAAAGCCAACTTTTTGCCATTCTCAACGAGCACAATGCATACACACAAATAAAGGATGAAAGTTTTGATATTTTAATAGATAATTTTGCTTCAAGATGGAACAGAAGTCCTAAATTTCGCAACACTCCAAGAAAAATCAACAGACAACAAAGAAATCCATTAATAACAAGTTAAGAAAAAGAAAACCCAACCAAATCAGTCCAAGGAAACTATAACAGCTTTAAAGGCAGAAAAAACAATCTTACAAAAACAAAACAAAACAAACAAAAAACCCAAAAAACAAACAAAACAAAAAACCAAAAAGAAACAATCTTACAAAAACAAAACAAAACAACAACAACAAAAAAAACTAGAGAAAAGGTAAAATAAAAGTTTACTAGCTTTATTTTCTCCTGTTTTTTCTAGGAAGTAACTTTTCCTTCTCACTTCACCAGATAAATATTCTGCAGTACAGCACTATTTAGCAATTTCTCCCAGTCCTTTTGATTTTGTCCATTTTGGTCAGGCAAATTATAAAAGGCAAAGGCACTTCAAGGAATTTTCCATGACAAAAAGAACTTGAGATCAATAATAATAATAATTTCTGAGTTCTCTGGTAGTCTTACTTCATTCACCCTTCAAAACATACATCAATCCCAAGTGGATAATAAAAACTTTCGTTTTCTGAGTAGTCCTGTGTCAAGAATACATCCAATCTTTAAAACACATGGATTCCATCCACTTATTTTTTAGCTGACACAGAAAGGAATTAAGGCAAAAGGCTGCAGCTGAATGAGGACCTAAGAAGTACCACAAAATGCCTTCCTAGGAAAGTGATTTCAGAGACATGGTGCCAAAAGATGCTGCCTAGGAATCACCAAACATCCTTCCCAGTGCTACAGCAACTGCCCATGGGAAGATGGATTTCCATCCCAGCCACACAGGGAACAGCTGTTAAGGATTTAGCAAAGTATCTGCTGCCCTTCCCAGGTGCCTTGTACCTGTGGAGAACAGAACCCACCGACATCTGCAAGGAAGGCCCAGCCAAAACCACCCCAGAAACTACAACCACCTGCCTCAGCTGCTTGGGCTCAGGAATGGGCCCCTTTAAGTCAGCAGAGAACGTCAACACCTTGAGCCCCAGGAAACATGGCTTGTTAGTTCTCCTCTCCAAAATGCTGCCAAGGAGATCTCCTGCTCTCTGAGCAGCCTACTGGCACCACTCCTGCACAAGGCCAACCTAGTGAACTCCAGCACAGCCCCAGTACAGGGCCACAAGCTGCTCTGACATCAGCAGCTGACCCAGAAGTGCATCTGACACAGCAGACATTGAATAACAGCTTCTCAAATAGCAGCAGACTGAAAAGGTTACAAATTCTCAATGTGCTGCCTAAGAAATACCTTTTTGCAGCTGCAAAGGAGAAAGTGTGACCTGAACAGAGAGACAAGAAAGATGAATTCTTGCAGGCATGGGTCCTCAAACAATCCTGTACTTTACACATGAAGAACCCATTATCAGCCAGTTCCTGAATCAAATTAAACTATAAACCAGGAACTTGAGCAACAGCTAAAATAAATTTGAAATAATACAAAACACAACAGAAACTATCAATCTTCTTTGGGGCAAAGACTGAAATGTCAGGCTATTTTTTTTAGGTAATGAATATTCCAGACTAACAAAGCCTGAAGATGCTGTTTTGATCTGCGTTCTTCTGCAGAATGGATTAAAAAAGAAATTACATTTCTCAACATCTGGTGAAAGATCAGGTTTCCAAGGAGATGAAGTCTGGGCCTTAGATAAGTAGCCTTACTGCATTTTCCCAACAAATTGAGGTAAAAAGGCAGGTGCAATATGCAGTTAATGGCAGTGAGTTACCTCGATATCCACCCCATTCACTGTGCAGCTCAATTAATTAGACATCACAGTTTAAGCGACAAAGTTCAGAGTCCTTAAATACAAATAAAACCAACTGGATAATCACAACTGAGATTTCCTCCTCACACACACAAAAAAAATTCATCAAAACTTAAATAGGCTTTCTAAATAACTCAATACACCAACTTTCAGGGAGAAAAGCCTTCAAAGCATCATTTTTCTGCTGCAGTGTCTTGAGTTTCAACTGTGTAACACCTGCGAATCAGTCTGGATTTGATCTGACTAAAGCTGGAACATATTTCCTACTGCAATGCAAGACCACCACATCCATATAGATATATACACACACCCCACAGGCAGAGCACTCCTTTGCTTTTCTTCATCCATCATCAATCTACTGCCCAAAATCTAGCTACAGCAGCTCTTAGAGACACTGAAAGACCCACAAGGAAAGCTCTTTCACCAGGTTTGAAAATGCCATCAACCACCTCATTTGCATCTTCAAGCGCTTCTAAAACACAGACCATAATTTCTGTGAGTTGATCAAGCAGAACTTTTAATAACCAAATTTCAAAAGTTGGTAACTAAGTTCCAGTCAGCATCATCCAGTCAGCTACTGCATTTATCAAAACCAATTATTTCAGGCTGAAGCTCTCAAAATATGATGACAGCCAAAAATTAAAGTTTCAAAACATGTTTAATGTATCAAAGTAAATAGAGAAAGCTTAAATATTGCATTCTGTAAACTTAGTGAGAACCAAAAAGCTACACAAGATTAAAAATATGTATTTATTTTGGGCTTCTCTTTGCAGTCATTTGCATATGATACGCCTTTATACAGCTTTTATTGAAGACAACTAACTTCAGAGAAGTTACAGAGAAGTGCTCCTAACACTTGGGGATACAGGCAGCTGCCTTTTACTACTTTTCTGTCCTTCTTAAGAAACAGAACTATGGACAAAACTGATGGTAAAGATAAGAATGAAAAGCATGCAGGTCACAGAACTGAAACAAAAAGTCACTACAGGATGCACCAAATTTACTTTGTTTCACTTTACAATAATGTATTCCTTCAGGTTTTCCTGTAGCTCCTGTCAAAGTGTAACAACACAAGCAATGGGCCCCATGCTGAAAACAGCTTAAAATATTATATTTGAGCATGAAAACAGGACTTCTGTACTCATGTAAATAAATAAGCTGCATGTCTCCTAGTATTTCCAACATCCTTGATATCAATTCTCTTGGAAAACCTGCCTTCCTCACCTGCAGCTCTCACAGGTCTCAGCTTTGCCATCAATCTTGCACAGCATCAAAGAACTGTGTACAACTCCAAGCTCCACCAAACAAATCCAAAGAATGCTCTCTGTTCTTACTCCTGGTTGCCCAAGAGAATCCTTGAGAGCAGGTATTTGAAGAGAAAAACAAATCTCCTTTAAAGCCCCTCCACAAACATCACCTTCCTAATCCATCCCTAGCCAAGGGTCCCCAACCACAGCAGGTCTCTCGGGGGCAGGTGGTGACAGGGACGTGGCAGCAGGCCCTAATTCCAGCTCTGGCTTTGTGGAATCCCAGCTCCAGCCACCCCAGCTTCCTGACACCCAAACCCAGCAGCTCTCTTCACATTCTCTGTGGTGCTTGTCTCTTGTCTACTCTCCCAAGGAGCTTCTTTTACAGAGCTTGATCCTCCACAGCCCCACACACCACAGCTGGCACCCAAAGTGACAATGGAAATGCACAGTGTGGAGGAGAATATGGGATAAAACAGCGTAAAACCCCAGTGAAATGCTGTGGCTGTAGATTATTTTACACACTCAACTTCTACAAGCAGGGATAAAACCCCCCAAATGGTCATGAGAAGCACAAACCCACAGAAGTCAGGCGGAGTAAAGCCTTTCTCCTTAATAAGTAGCTGTGGTTTAGTGTAACCAGAGAGAGAGGTCTGTAGTTCCTGATGCTTCAAAGAGCTATTTACATTTGCATATTCCTGGAGGATACAAAACATACATTCTGAAGAGGGCAGCGTTTAACCTCAGCCTTCTGCAAGACCTTTTACAGAGACAGTTAGACAGAATTAATACTTAATTGGAACAAACACGCGCTCTTCTCTCCCTTACAGACTTAGCTGCAGCCTGTGCATTATCAGTCACTCACGTTTAAAAAGCCCTTTCGATAAAAGAAAAAGATAAACAGGCAGTACAGGCACTTTTAATAGGAGCATGTTGAAAAAAAAAAAAAAGAAAATAAATGCAGTAGTTTGAATATTGAATTTCCAGAATTTAAAAAAAAAAAAAAATCTGCTTAAAGACTGAATTTTGAAAAGAGATTAGATCACGCTCTGCAGCTGACCTTTTCCACCTCACATACTAAGGAAATACTTTAAAATTCCAGTAGGCATATTTGCTTCCAAGGCAAGAAAACACACCCACTTGTTCCTTCACCGTTGTTTTTCAAGTATGAAAATCTTCCCAAAACTGTTATAATCGAGGCACTGGAGTAACAGAAACCTCAGCAACTAAAAACGCAAAGCGATTCCCTTGCCACCCCAAGCGCAAAATCGTGAGCTCGGGAAGCCACCTTGGTGTTCCCGGTGTGTTACGTTCACTGCTGGAGGAAAACCTTCCTTCCCCTGGCGACAGGCAAGGCGCACACAGGTGTCCGACAGGGCACCGGGAGAGCTGCTCGGGATGAGGGGGATCCCCAGGGAAACACCCCCGGCAGGTGCCCGAGATGCTCCGTGCCAGAAGCCCCCGGCCGCGGGGCTGGTACCTGCCCGCGGGTGGGACCGGCCCCCGTGCCTCACAGACTGGGAATTCCCGAGTACCGCCATCCTTCTGGGCTTCCACACGGGGCCTCCCCGATCCCTGAGTGCCCGGCGGAGACCCCGGGGCCCCGCTCTGGCAGGGCCGCTCCCGCGGCCGGGGAAGGGGCTGCAGCCGTCGGCCTCGCTCTGCGCCCGGCCCCGCTGCGGCCCCTCAGTCCCTGGATTTGAGGTAGGAAAACTCAAAAAAAGGTCAAAAGGCAGGAAAGACTGAAAGGCGTCCATCCCCCGCCATTCCGATCAGGCGTGGGTTTCGCCGTCGCGGTCTGTGCATGGGCAGTCCCTGCCAAAGCCTCCGGAGCATCCCTCTCATCTGCGGGCGGCGGCTAGAGAGCACAGCCCGCACAGCACTGTGTGTGTGTGCGCGTATGTGTCTATGTGTATCTGTGTAAAATACGGACGTGTGCACAATAGATACGCGTGTGTGTATCACATGTGTATGTGTGCATGTGTGTGCGGGAGTAAACCTGAGACGCTTCCCCGCTGCATCCCGGCTTGGTGGGGAGCCACGCTGGGCCGGGGCCGGGTCTCTCCACATTCTTACACACTCTTTGCACACTTGAGCACACACACAGACACACACAGGGCTCACACGGGTCCTTTCTCAGCGCCGTGCCGCGCCGCCCGGGCAGGAGGCTGACTCCAAAGGGCGCTTGGGTCTTCGTCATTGCCGGAGTGAGGCACTCGCGGCCTCTTGCTCCCGGGTGGGCTACTGGGCAGCTGGTGGATTTTTTTTTAATCCTTTTTTAAATTTTTTTTTTTTCCTTTTTTCGTGGTTTTGGGTTGGCCATCAGCAGCGTCCAAACCCTGCTACCGACGGGAGGCTTCAGCCCCGCAAATTGCACCTCTCGCCCAAAAATCCCAGGGATCCCGCTCAGGGCCTGCCGAGCTGCCTCCTCCCCGCGTGGGGTCCGGCCCAGGCTCTTGCCGGAGCGGTGCAGCGGGGGGGTACCTGTCCCCACCTGGGTCACGCTGCCTCCCTTCCGAGGGGCTGCCGACCGTGAGGCCCCTCTCGCACGCTGCCACCGCCGGAGCTGCCGGGCACGGACTGGTGGCGGCCGTGCGAGGTCGCGGGGCCGGGGTCGGGCCGGTGACCCCCCCGCGCAGTCACAGCCCGCTCTCCGAGAAGGTAGGCTCGGCTCGGATCCCTCTGTGGCTGCGGCAGTGTTTGCCCTCCCCGCCTGGCTCCGCGGCGGCGGGAGCGACCCGCGCTGCCCCCTGCACTTCGGGGCGGGCGGGGGGTGGTCACAGTCGCAAGAGAGAAAGCGAGCAAACAAGCCACCTCGTCACCGAAATCACGGATCGACCAGAGGGACGCTCGTAGAGCACCGCCAGAGGGCTGGCTCATTGCGCAGGGGCGCGGGGCACCGGCATCGCTCTGCCCGCTCCAGTCCCGCGGATCTGCCTGGCACAAGTGGGGCCGGGGTCCCGAAAGGCGGCCTCAAATGGCTTGTTTTTGTTGGTTTTTTTTTTGTTGTTGTTGTTGCTGGGGTTTTTTTCCAAAAACCCTCAACAAAACAAAACACACACACAAAAATTTAAAAAAAAAATTAAAACCCCCTACACCCCAAACAACAAAAAATATTGCCTGGCCGCTTAAAATTTGCACGTTAGAGTTTATTTTATTTCTCCTCTCTTCCTCTCTTAGAAGCAGATGCAGGAGACCAGAGAAATTAATTCCAAAAGGGGTTCGCATTTAAAAAACTTCAGATTTAGCAATCAATTAGTCCGGCATTGTATGGAGCTCCGAAGGTGTAAATCCTTCCAAGTTTCTGGATTATTGACTGTTACGCTCTATCGGGTGCCTGATATCCAGACCTACATGTGTAATACGCGTACCAAAGCAGACATTTAGCAAGGTAAATTATATGTCCCGAAAAAGCGTGTTAGCGCCAGTGCCCTGAGCCAGTCCCCTGTCCTCCCTCCTTGACTTAAGCCGGCATGAGACACCCCCCACGCCACTCGCACACCCCCCTCAACCCCGTCGGCGGCGGCGGGGAAAGGAGGGCTGCAAACCTGCAAAAGCCGTCTGCCCCGCTCCCCAACAGAGCATTATTGAAAGAAAAAAAAAAAGTCCCCGAAACGCGGCTTTATTTGAAGGAAAAAAACCCAACAACGAACTCTTCCCCGGGCTCAGATGTCAACTGTTTTCCCAAGGAAGTTATTTCCATCCAAAAATGCTAATAAATGTCTAGGAAAAAAGAAAAGTTCTTTTATAGGTAGGAACAACTGTACAGGTGTGTAAAGACCTCTTTGCTTTGGGAAAGTACATTTAGATGAGCGCGCACGTACTGAAAACAAAGCAAGGAGAGGACAACGGGAAGCACAGACAGTAACCCAAAGGAGATACATCCACATCTGCGCGTCATTTTGACCTTTGCGAGGCGAGGCACTCCGATCTGACGGCCGGGGACTCGCGCACGCCTCCGGGGTTCAAAGTGCGGGAAGTCACCGTCCGAAAACAAAAGGACGGAGCGGGGCCGGGACACGGCCCCGGGGCGCCCGCGCGGGCAGAGGGAGCCCGAGGAACCCCCGGCCCTGACTGGAAGGGGCGCGCTCCCGGCTCCGCTCCGCGGACGCAGCTCCGATCGGGGGCTAGTGGGGGCTGCGAGGGCCAGCGGGACTGTGGATTGGGATGTGGATTAGGATGTGGATTGGGAGGCAGACGGCGCTGCCCGCTCGCACGCCCAGCGCGGGGGGTTGCGCAGCAGGCGGCCTGAATCGGCCTTTCCGAGGGGGGAGGGGGGTGCGAGGGGGTGTGAGCCCCTTGTTTAACCACTCTTCGCCCCGCTTCTGCAAATAGATATTTTGCAAATTCCCAATTTCGTTGTGGCTTTTTCTCCCCCTCTTTGCGGCCTCCATTGTTCCAGGTTCACACTGCCACCGCCGATAAGGAGAAGGAAAGCCCCCCGAAAAAAAAAATGAAAGAAAAAAACTCCACCACGACCCAAGATTTTGATTTACGACCTAATCAAAACATTATATCTTTGGTCAAGTGCCGCAGAAAAATGATGACCCTCAAGGCTTCAGCTAGGGGGAGAAAGAAATTCAGATTACTCTCGGAGTGATTTATGTCCTCTCTGAGCGGTCACGTTGATTTTTCATCGTTTGAGCCATTACACAGTAGAGTGAAAAACTCTGATCCAATTTTTTTTTTCGTCCGGAATCGGTATATATTACTCTTCTAAATGCATATGCCTATACTATGTATTATATATCTAATATTTCTCCACGCACACACAGATTCTACATATATATATACCGACATTTTATATGTATATATATATTTATATTTATAAGAGAGGACTATAAATAACCAAAACCACCGAGAAGAAACGAGAGCCGAAAAAAGCGTGTAAAATACCGTGCCGACACCCGCAGCGATCCGCTCGCTGATTTCCAGGCTCGTCCCGCCGAGAGGGTTTGGGCAGAAAAACCTATCTCATTTCTCAGGCTCCCCAGATCCCCGAGGGGGGCTCCGGGGCTGCCAGCCCTTCGCCGCCGTCACCCTCAGACCTTTCGCCCACAGCCCAGTGAGGAAGAGAAGAAGGAGGAGGAAGGGGACATTTTTGGCAGCCCCTGGCACTCACCCGGGTGAGGTGTTGACACGGTGCGGAAAAACCGAGCGGAGCAGAGTTGGGTCGGGGAGGCGACGAGGCCGGACATGCAAGAGAGTGCCTCCCGCCTCCTCCCCGTCCCAAGCACCGAGGTTCTGTCTCTCCACCGACCCCCTGGCAGGAACACACAGAGGAAAAGAAAACAAAAAGACGTGTATAATAACAAAATAAATTTTAAATCCCCAACCTCGCAAAAAATAAGAGAGAAAAAAATCTAATAAAAATGTGATGAGGAAGAAGAAAAGGGGAGAAAGAAAATAAAAGTAAGGGATGTTAAAAGAAAATAAAAAATGAGGAGGGGAGGGGGGGAAGTGGAGGCTGAGTTTTGCCCACGTTGCAAATGGACCCACGGGAGAGTATCCTGATTTCGTGTGGGGGAAGCATTTTCCTCGTGGGAAAGCGCAGGGCGCTGACCTCTCCCCTGTCCCTCTCTTCTCTGCTCCTCTTCCCAACCGCTGGGGGGGAAGGAACCCCCTCCGCCGTGTCCGCCCACACCCGGGCTACCTCGGCCGCTCCTCCCGACCTCACAACGGCGCGCAACCAGCGCGCAAAGGCCGCCCAAGGATTGAGCTCGCTCTCACCGCGTAGAGTTTCCTCCCTGCCGTCCCCTGCGCCCCTCGCCTGTTTACGCGCCTGCGGAATTTCTTCGTGTCTCGATATTCCCGCCGGATCCTGCGGCTGCCCACCCTCTCGGCAGCCCCTCCTCGCCCGCCCGGGGTGTGAGCCGATGGGAGGGCCGAGTAGCAATTCATCTTGATTTGTTTCAATTGTCTGGCGCTGGCAAAGTTATAATCCTGTATAATTTCACGAACAAGCAGGTTGAGAATGAATGGGTCAATATTATTTAAAACAAAACACACGAGAGCACGACCTTTCTCTTCAACGACGTGTTGCAGCACGAAGTCGCAGGAAACTCGGGCTAACCTCTCACCCCCCGCGCTCCACGGGGTTGCGGTTATTTGGGCTGCTCTTTGTTTCTCTTCGTGTCTGAAAGGGGGATTTGGAAATAGAAATGTAATATTACATGAAGGATCTCCCCGCTAAAGGGAGAGAAGGTGGGCGCAGGGAGCGGCAAAGGGGATAGATTATTTTGAACAGGAGCAGTTTGTTTGCAAGCTGGCTTTTTTAAATTCCACCACCCCACCCCCCTCCCCCGCCACTTTTTTTTTTTTTCCCCACTCCCTTTTCTTTAATGTAATAAAAGCTTCCTTCACAGCAGGACAAATTTATGCCCGAGATACAGCAACTTTGTGGCTGGCAGTTCTCGAGTCCAGCGATGTCAAATAATCCATTTTCTCGGGGCTGTGCAGGGAAATAAAAAGACCCAAGGGGTACAATTCATGTTTTTCGAGTATGCAACGTTAGCGCAAGGGATATTTTTTTTTAATGCGAAAAAAAAAAAAACCAAAGCGTCAGCATTTATTTGCATTGCAAAAGTACTACCCCGAGTTGCCAGAGAACGAGATCCAGTGTCAACTATCAGTCAATCATTGCAGACTAGTTGCTGCTGCGCAGCTTGGCTCAGTAAATAAAAAATCCAGACAAAACTGTATGCTGTATATTTTACTCCCATGAAATAAAACACATTTTTTCATGTTTGCTGAAAAGTAAAACAATAATATTGTACGAAATGTTATACACAGGGCATGTTTTACATTGCAATATCAGAAACATCATTGCATCCACCAGAGGTACTATTCTAAAACTGATATTCACACAATTTTTTTAATAATTATATGTTAGAAACATACAGTGTCACTTTTAGTATATACATTCCCTTGCTCGCAAGCGAAAAAAATCCTAATCGCTTCTGTGTAACATGCTTTATTTTAAAGCCTAACCTTTTAAAAACACTGTTGTGATATTACTAACAACTGCTTTTATAAAATTAATTTGACATTTCGATATATATACATCCTTTCAGTCATTTTTATGTTAACAATGCTAAACTTAAAAAATAACAAGCTTATAGTAACATTAAAATGTCATATCATATCCAGTCAAACATTTGTCCATATATATATATATATATGTCCTTGTAACTGTTGAAATACTCTTAGTGAAAGAAAGATCTCAGAATCTGTAGGAGGTCCTTTGAAAACAAAGGAACTATCTTATTTCAGTGGTTTCCTCTTTTTTTTTCCCTCCTCTCTCTCTTCCTCACTGCCTCTGATTTTTCCTCCTTTCTCTTTCTCTCTAGTGCCCATTACTTTCTAGTGAATTTCTCAGTCTCTGCGGGAAATGGGGAGGGATTCCCACGCAGTTTTTTACTTGGATGCTTCACACGGGTCTGTCCACCGCGTACTGGCAAGCGCTCAGGTTGGAAGCAGGGTTCTGCACACTGGCATAGCCAAAACTGGAGTGCTGCTTGGCTTTAAGTCTCAGACTCGCCAAGCTCGAGTTACATGTGTCCCTATAAACATACGGAGGTGTTGGAGGAGCATAAGGACAGGCTGGCGTTGGCACTGCAGAATTCAGGGAGGGATTGCTCAAGTTGTTCAAGTTATTCAGGCTGTTGAGGCTGGAGCCGGGCACCCCGGTGACTGCAGAAGGTACCATGCTTGAAGACATACTCATGGAGGATATGGAGTTTGGAGGGGAGAACATGCTCTGAGAAGACAGAGGGTTGACATTCATGGAGTTGAAAAAAGGAAAGCTTTTGGTGGAGAGGGAAGCGGAGGTCAGGCCCTTGGCTGCCCAGTTGTTGTACGAGTAGCCGGGGTACATGTCATCGTAGGGCTGCATGAGGCCGTTAAACTGCGGACCGAAGCCGTTTTTGCAAAGCTCGGCTTGCTGGTTCCTTTCTCTCTTTCTCCATTTGGCTCTGCGGTTCTTGAACCAAACCTTTGGAAACGGAGGGAGAGGGAGGGAGGGAGATGCGAGTTAGTCAGGAACCACCACAACCACAGCAGCCTTTTGCAGGTTCTCGGGGCAACAGCCGAGCCTGTCCGCATAGAAGTTATATATAAAAATTCGTACGAACATACATATATGAATGTATCTCCATGTATAGGTTCACCTCCTCCTCTGTGGAGCCCTGCACTGAGCCGAGGCAGGGGTGCGCTGCTGGGACAGCCGAGCATCCTCGGGGCCGCCCGCGTTTAGCAAGGCAGATTCGTAGCCGCATCATTCCACTCTCACCACGGCCCCCCCACTACCCGTCCCAGCCCCCCCGCAGCCCTCCACATAATTTGTGATGTTCTAATTCACGCCACAGAGGCCGACGCTTTCTTCTTATTCTGTCCCTTCTCTCCTGCATCCCACCCCTTCCTTTCTCTCTTGGTTTTTTTTGCCCCCTTCTCTCTTGGCTTTTTCTGTGCTGAAGCCATCCAGGAAAAATACAAAAGTGCAAAAGCGAGAGTAAAACGCCTGGAAACACGCCGAATATTTAAGGCGATGGTATTGGAAAGGAGGGGGAAGCCAGCAACTAATAAATCCTTGCTTCAGTTTGTTAAAGCTACAAGTTCCTCTAGCGTGAAAACTTCCAGAACCGAAAACCACTTTCTAAACAAACTTGTTCGACTGCTCTTTGGAGGGGTTGGGGAAGTGGGGGGGAATAGGGGAAAAAAAAAGAAAAAAAAAAAAAAAAAAAAAAGAAGGAAAAAAAATTTCACCATTTAACAATGTGCTAAATGAGATCTAAGGGACCCTCCCCGCGCAGACAATGGGAAAAACGTGCCCTTTCCCAATCCACATCTGGGTGTCTGACCCGTCGGGCAGCCGCCAGCAGCCGCCTTACCGTGTGTATTGAAACCACCCCGGGGTGTTTGTGGTAACCCCCACCCTGGTCGGGCCGGGCGGAGACCGCCTGGGCACCACGGGGACGGGCCCGTCTGGAGGCACCGCGCCGACCGATACAAAAACTTCCGCGAAAGCCGCACCGCGACCCACAACACTCCGTGCTCCGGGAGGACACCGGGCTCGGCCGGGCCCCGCTCCCTCTGCCTGGCTGCCCTGGCCCTAAGACCGCCGGCCCGGGGCTGAGAGCCGGCCCCGCTCGCTGCTGTCCCCGGTTCTCACTGTCTCGCTTTCCTCAGGCGGCCTCGGGGAGAGGATTTATGTGGGATTTCCGAAAATCTGAAGGTTCGGCCCGTTTATAGGTTTCTTTTTGTGTGCGTGCGTTGGGGTTTGTTGTTTTTCTTTTTTCCCCCCCAGCGCGGCTTTTGCAGGCGAGCAGGATCCGGCCGCGGTATCGCTGCAGCGCCGCGATGGTCCCATAAATCTCAGAGGGGGGTAGAGGGTGGAGAGAGCCGCTCGTCGAATTGTGAAACCCAAAGAAATAGAAAATGCAAGGAAGGGCACATTGGGAGTGCCTCGAAGTGAAGCAAAAGCTCTTGTGTATTTTACATCTTTTTCTCATTAGAGACAGCGCAGGTTGCAGCCTGTTCCAAGTTGCTTTCTTGGCTAATGTTTTCATTAGCGTTTCGATCAAAAGGAGAGGGACGCGTTGCACGGTGAGGGCGAAACGTGCAGCAAACCATATTTCAGAAACACAGAGAGAGATCCCAATCTGTTTCGCTTTGACAGAAATGTCCTGCTCTGCCCTGCTTTTGTGCAAAGACTCTGAAGTTTACATACAAGCCGAAATCGAAAGCAGCTGCAAATATTTCTCCCCTCCTTCCCTTTCCCAACCCACCCTGACCTCCACTGCTCCGAGCCGGGGTGCCGTGTCACGACTTACCCTAACCCTGGCCTCGGTGAGGTTGGTCCAGACGGCGATCTCCTCCCGGGTGGACATGTCCGGGTAGCGATTCCGCTGGAAGGTGGCCTCCAGCTCCTGCAACTGCTGGCTGGTGAAGTGAGTCCGCTGCCGCCGCTGCCTCTTCTTCTTGGAGGGGTCCTCGGGCCCCGCATCCTCATTCTTGCTCTGTTGGCTCTTATCCTTCTCTGTAAGTGGGGGAAACAAAAAAGAAAAAACAAGGCGGAAAACGAGGGCGCCTCAGCCTCCTCAGTCTCCCCTCCAGCGGCTGGGAAAAGCGTGTCCCCAGCTCTGCTGGATCCCGCAGACTGCCCCGAACGCGACTCAACGCTGTAATGATTAACCCGCGCCGGCCTCCCGCCGCCGCGGCTTCTCCGCGCCCCGCGGACACCCACGGGCAGCTCCTCCCGGTGGAGCAGCCACCGCTGGGACAGCGGGACGGAGCCGCCTCTCCGTATGCAAGCTTTCTGCCTATGTGCATCCATATAATTCTCCCGTCTGCACACACGTAATTCGTTTTATTTGCTTAACTACACCCGTGTTATTCGCCCGCCTGTAACAATATTCTGCGTCCATATATACCCCTATTTGTCTGTCTGTATCGATGTTACTCGCCCATGAACTCCCACGTTATTTGCCGATCTGTATCCGTGTAACTCGCCTACCAGTATTCATGCTACTCTCCCATCCTTACGTATGTCATTATCTTCCCATACGCCGACACACAGACAACGCGCGCGAAAAACCACGGAACGCATCTCGGCTCGGGTGCGGGACGCTCCCGGGCAGAGGGGCGGCGGCGCATCGCGATCCGTGGGGCTGCCAGCCGGGCCGGAGCAGGACAGGGCGGCGGGGCGCCCGTCGGGCTGGGGTCCCTGCCTCTCATCCCCTATTACCTGCGGCCTCGGGGCTGGAGGTGTCCGAGATGGTGTGCACCTCCAGCCGGTGCTTGGCGGACTCCAGGGAGGAGCGCGCCTGCCCCGACGCCAGCGCCGTCGCCATGGCCAGCGCGGGCTGGTGGTGATGGCAGGATGATGAAGAGGAGGAGGAGGAGGAAGGTGAGGAGGAGCACAGCTTATTCCCGGCTCCCAGGCGCTCCAGGCTTAACGGGTCCTTCATGCAGTTCATCGGCAAAAGGACGCCAAAGTCTACGTGCGCGCCTGGGGGGTCGATAGGAGAAGGTGTGCGTGTGTCTGTAGGTGTCGATACGTGTAGGAGGGTCCGCGCAGCGCCCCCTCCGCGGACGCGGAGCAGCCCCGCGGCTCCGGGGGTCAGGGCTGCCGGCCGGGGAGCCGCGCCGGGGCGGGCGACGTTCGACTAGAGCCCGGGCAGCACGGCGAGCTTCGAAGCCCCCGCCGCCCGGGGGGGCGCG
>JBBMKD010000216.1:5294379-5370728 GCA_037834095.1 Argya squamiceps | reverse complement strand
GCGGCCGCCGAGCGGGCAACGCCCGCCCCTCCGAGCGCCGGCAAATCCCCGGGCGGCCCCGCGGCGTCGGCCAATCGGAAGCGTGGCTGCGGGTCCTGGTCCCGCCCCCCGCCAGGAGGCGGGGCTGAGAGGGGCGCCGCCGGGACCCGGATGTAGCGGTGGCGGCGAGGTCGGTGAGGGTTCGGGGCGGGTGTGCCCGGGGCTGCGGGGAGGGCGCGGCTTCGCCCGTGCTTCTTGCCCCGGCGGTGCCACCCGCGGTCCTGCTCGCTCTGGCTCGCCCGTACCTCTGCGTCACCGCCGCGTCATCGCCCCGTGACGTCAGCCGCGGCCGTGACGTCACCGCCTAGGTGTGAAAGTCATGGCGGCGTTGCTGCCCTGCCCGCCCTCGTCTCCTTCCCGCGGCGGCGCGGCCCCGGCCCCCCCTGAACACCGCCCTGGTGCCTCAGGGAGCCGGTGCCGTGCTGTGACCACCCACCCACCTTTAGGGTCAGCTCTGGGCCCTTTGCCCTCGACCCGCCCTGCCGGAGGGTCACCACCGTGCCCTTCAACCCGCCGCCGCTTCGGCTGCATCCAGCCGCAGGGTCCCGGTGCTGCGGAGCCCCGCATCGCCCCGCGTCACCCCGCCTGGTGTCTGCGGGGGACACAGTACCCTGCCGGGGAGTCCCTGGTGTGTCACACGCCGCACCTCTGAGCCCTCGGCCTCCAGCTCGGCTGGGAGGGACGTGTGTGATGTTGACACCGTGTCTCTGTCATTGATGCTCCATCGCCTCCCAGCGCCGTCACACGGCGCCGGGAGCTGCTCACGGAATCAGTTCTGTTCGGCATGTGCAAAAAGGCCAGCGGTGGAATGTGGTAAAGCCATCTACTGCACCATCTTCTAGTCTAAATTTAGACAATCCACACAGCAGCGTAGAGGGGATGTGTTGCAAGAGCATAATGACAGTTTAGCTGCTTTCAAATGCAAACATTTGCTAAACATGATTGCGTGATTGCTGCATCCAATTATCATTGCCACATCCTAATTGTCTTAACATTTCCTGTCCTGCGATGCTACATCCCAGAGGTTTGGTTTACGTTTCCTAGGGTAACATCACCAGGGAAGTGTGGATTGCAGCAGGGTTGCGCCACGGCGTGCTTGTGGTTATCCCAATCCACCATCGCAGGTCGCGGGCTCAGCCCGGGACAGCATTAACAGCTCGTTTCCACCGAATTGAGTGGGGACTAAACACGGGCAACAAGTGGTCCCTGCTGGATGCAGACTCTCTGTTCACATCAGGATACTCCTACTCGGAAGAACCCCTCTAGCAGAATCAGTTAACTGAACATGGTACATAAATGGTACATTAGCAGGATGGAAATGCATACCTTGAAGAGAGAGGAGAAGATGCATCCTTTTATTTCCAGCAAAATGGTGCTGGTTTGATCTGTTTTAGCGCACAGAAGTTATGGAGGTGGAGAAGTCTCCTTGACTACTTCTTTCAACTCAGCCTTTGTAGTTTTGCTCATTGTTTCTACCCATCTGTAGAAAGAATCTTCCTTATGGACTCAATCACATAGTGTCTGTTTTAATGAGCCCAGTGCCTGTGGTAGGGAATGATGCCAAGAGTAATGATCTTTAGCTATTTCTGTAGGAGAGCAGCTTAGCAGGCCATATGTCAGATTTCCCAGTGAGAGATTGTTTTGAGTTGTTTTCACACCGTAGTTTCTATTCAGGAGATATTAAAGAAAATAACAGCATCTGGTTAATCAAATTCCACATTTCACCATATGATGATATATATCAGTCCTGTTCTGTGATTTCCCTTGAAATAGATTGTCAATGAATTTCTATCTGTAGGTGAACCAGGCATCTTATACCTTGAAATTTTAGAGGTGAGGAGCTAAGAAATGAAAATTTGAAATTTGACAAGACCTGAATTCAGCTCCTGACGCAAAAAAACTTTGCACCACCCTTCCACCACAAGTTTCAAGAGACAAAAAGACAAACAGGAGAGGTGAGGCTTGACCAAAGGTAGAGCATTTTCTCCTTGCGAGGTACTTGAGGGAGCATGTGAAGTAGAGCACCCCACAAACCGTGGGAGCTGCTGGGCAGACCAGCTCAGCTGTGTGCTCAGCTCAGGCCACTGTGCACTGGTGTGTCAGATACAAGAGCAAAAGCGTTTCCTCATCCAGACAACTCTCACCTGAATAATTTTCAGATTTTATGCTTTTTCTTTCTAAGAATGAAGTAAATTAGATCTTAGGCAGAAGGTTAACTTCCTCCTTAGCTGTGTTAACGTGTTAATGGTTACACCATGTTTAAACATCAAAATTTACACTCATTTGTGGCTTAAAATGTCAGTTTAAAAGCAAGAAAGAGAGTGTGCTGTGTGGCAATTGTACTGAAAATTGTGTTTTATGAATAGTATACTGGAAAAAGTAGCTCATGTTCCAGCCAATTTTCTTTATTGTACTCACGTTTGAATGCTACAGTAAAAAACTTTCCAGGTCTTAGGATTTTGGCTTTATGTCAAGAAGAGTGGCAGATATGATCTCCACTAAATGCAGCCTACCTAAGGTATGATAAGGCCATATCAGTGGTTTCACTTTAGAATCTGCAAGTTTTTAAATCTAGATAACTATTTCCCTGCAGAAAAAGGAACCTGGTTTCTCAGCTGATAACCCCAAAACTGATAGGTTTTTCTGGTGTTTGTTTGTTTTTTGTGGGTTTTGTTTGTTTGTTCGTTACGTTTTTGTGGTGGTTTTTGTTTTGTTTTGTTTTGTTTTGTTTGAGCAGGGGTTGCCTACAAGCAGTCTTCATATATTTCTGGAACACCCACAGATATTCAGAAGTAACCAGCCAAATTAGTTCTTTGATATTTTAGTTGTGTTTAGTTCTCTCAAATACAATTCATGACCCCAGTTGGAGACACAGAGGACACAGGTCTTGGAGTTTTTGGAGGGTGAATTTTTGTTGAATGGTTTGGAGATAGGATTATATGTGTTTATTTTTTTAATGTCTTCCAAAATATGTGCAAGATGGGATGTCTATTTTAGCACCTACCCTACCTGTGGATCAAACTGCTTTAGAGCATTTTAACCAGCTGCTGTTTGTTTATAGGTTTTCAGCCATGCAATATTAATTACCCTATCTTACCCTTTTATCCAAATCTTCCTCCATTTGTCTCTAGACATAAAAACTGCGATCTTAACCTACAGCAGGAGCAGTCAAAGCTCACAGAAAATTATCGAGACTTAGTAATTTGAGTACCTGGATTTCTTGTTCTGTCTGTACGTTAAAAACCCCAGAGATGACTGAGCCCTATTTCTGACCCTGTTACAGAGTTGGTGCCTTGCTTCAACCCAGTTGTGAGGGCAGAAGAAACTGCAAACTGTGGCTTGGATTGTTTGCAGACTGATGCAAAAAATTTCACAGTGGTGACCTGTTGCCTGTAGTTTGTCACAGCTCCTGTGTGGCTGGCTCAGACCTCTCCAAAATAAAGGTTTTGTCAAAATAAGCTATTGCAGACTCATTCTTTTCCCAGTCCATCAAATTCTTGAGTTATTACAAAACCTAAGCCAGGGCAATATTAGGTTTTTCTGCTTTTGTTTGTATAAATACTTGCTGCTTTAAAGGGTGCACCTCCTACCACAATGTTTCCACATTTGAGCATTGATTTCATGAATATAAAGCAATAACTGTTGACATTTTCATGTGCTTGCTTCTTTCTGAGCTTTTTAAAACCCATTCTTCTTCCTCCCGGCCTTTATCATAATTTAAAGGGCTAAAAGCTTGTTTTGGCCAAAAGGAGAAGATTCTTATACAATCCATCGATTTCAGCCCTGTGGTCTCTGAGAACACCAATTAATATTCAGAGACTCCATAGGAACTCCCAGGAGTTGGCAATCCACTGTCTGGCACCATAGCAGGAACAGGAAGAAGAATCTGATGAGGAAAATCGGGCTAAAGCCAGGGAATTAAGAAATTCTAAGTACTTCTTTGCAATATATTTTCAATCTTTACAGAAGGTTCAGGACGAAGAATTTCTGTCTTTATATGGATTTGACCTTAAAGAAGGTTAAAGAACTTCAGAGTTTTTACTTCATTAAAAATATATGATATTGAGTTTGTATTTCAGTCTGGAAGTCTGAACTTGAAGATGTGGTAAACTGTAAATATGTTAAGAGAATTTTAGTGAATATAATATTTTAAGTTGAAAATTCTAGAGGGCTACAGCCTTTTCAAATAACAGCATCTTTTCCCCTGGGTTTTTATTAACATGTTTCCTAGAGTTTTATTTATCATTTTTGTTAATAAATCAGTATTCATTCTTGGAGTAATTTTGAGTCAGCACTATATTTATTGCCTACATTTTTTTAATGCATCACATACAAACCTAGAGTTAGCTGGTGTGATATTCTTCCCTCCCTTCACAAAAAATAATAAAGAATTCTAGAAGCCATTTTGCTAGAAGAGAATTGGGTCAAAGACACACTTAAAAATTGCTGACAGTGTTTCTTCAGGATTTACTGAGGACACTAAGATTGAGAGTAGAGTTTTGCTTCCTTTTCTTGGTAGGGGTCTCAAAATTTTCATTTAAAAGTTCTTTTAAAAGTTCATTTCATTTGAAAGTTCATTTAAAAGGGGTCTTAAAAGTTCCATTAAGCACCAAAACTTTTGCTTTTGGTACCGAAATGAACAGAGAATGGATTTCAACCAGTCTCAATTTGCTTGTTTTAAAGGGTAAATAAGAAGCAGAAAGAGTTGAACAGAAAAGTATAGCTGGAATTGTAAATGTCATTTAAATAGTATTTTAAATAAACAGTCACAGACTGTATTAATTAAGTATAATATCCTCCCTTTTGCAGATTGGAAAAACAGGCCTGGAGATTAATGAGTTGGTTCAGGATTACACCCACATGTTAAACCACAATTAGAACTGGAGCAACTCATGGCAGCCTTCTAAAGAGTTTGGGGAGTCACTCAGCACCTCCACTTGGTTTTCCATATCAGTTACACAAAACATTTTACTTTCACAAGGAAATCATCAAGCTTAGGGCATATTTTAAAAAGAAACTTTGCAAACGATAAAAGTTAAGGGCTTGATTCTCTTTTTAGTTAGTGCTGAAAACTCTTAATAGGAGTTTAACAATCCATGGTGAGGGGCTAGATTTCCAGATTGACAGGAATGGTGACGTTATTTTTTGGTGTTTCATCTTG
Organism: Argya squamiceps; assembly: GCA_037834095.1. NCBI lineage: Eukaryota > Metazoa > Chordata > Aves > Passeriformes > Leiothrichidae > Argya > Argya squamiceps. The sequence continues at coordinate 5,365,528 of JBBMKD010000216.1, read as the reverse complement.
TAAATATACTAGACCTTATTCTGGAGTTTTTGCTTCATTCTTACATAGTCAAAATTCAGCATTGGTTTCATGCTTGCTCCATCAGGCCTCTGCAGTGAGGCCTGCAAGCTGTCAGGGTTAAACACATGACATAGGTTGTTCTTCACTTCAGCATTAAATCTTTCTGTCCAGAGTTTTAAGACTGAGATGTTTTCAAAGCCATGAGTGGCTGTAGACAGGAAGAAGGGAAAGACCAATGAATCTTCTGTTTCATGCTAAGCTACGACTTCTCCGTTGTCTATTAATTAAGCAATCTATTAATACTGCTTTGGTACATGCTAATGTTAGACAAAAAACAGTTTTGTTGCTAGAGAAAAAGCTTTTATTTAAAAACCAGAGCAAAAGCAGACTCATTCTGAGGCTTATGAGTATATCAACCAGTAGGTGTGCCTGGAGTGTTGTAAATGGGAAAGGTGGGAGGACTCCGTCTTGTTATTAGTACATGTAGAAAGACAGGAAGTACTTAGGGAAGGTTTCCCTCTTGTTCTGAGTTCCAGGAAAGTTATTCAGCCAAACACATGAATCACAAAGCAGACTAGAAGGGAGTTTCTGTGTGGCATGAAAATAACAATCTTGGAGCCTGAGAAGTGAAACAGTTTGGTGCTTTTGTTCCGCTGCAGATTTTTCATGGAAAATAGCAACCCCACAAATATCTGACAATGAAATGTCTTAGTGCATGAAATGTGAAGTTTATATAAGAGAGAGTGTCTTACTCATCAGCTGCTCTATTTTAAGCCCCGCTCAGCATGAGGACTTTCATTTTTTGATCTATTTGGACAGCAGCTGGTACATCAGAGTTTTACGTTAGCTGACATCTTTACAGTCTAAAGGATACTTAACATAATCCTGTAAAACCTATTCTCATATTTGTGCTCAGTCACTCATATTTCATCTTAGTATCTTGTCTTTCCCCATGGACATTTTCTGTCCATTTCATGTTTAAAAAATGGTCAGTGTATCAACAGCATTAAAGGGATGTTTTGTGGTGATGTGATCAAAAAATACGTATACAGCATATGTCATAAAATGGATGTGCCATTTCGGTGACTGCAAAAGGCAATGAAAAGGAATCCATAGTAACATATGCTGGGGATAAAATCCAGCAACTAGCACAAATAACAGAAAAGATGATATGTACTAATAATTATATACAAAGATGAGCTACATGCATGATTTGGATTCACTTGGAAATATTTACATAGTGGAAGGATGAAGTGGATGCCAAGTTGCAACCTAATTTCAAAATCCAACAATTATCAAGTAGTTTGCCTCTTGCCATAAAGTCCTAGGACTTCATGCATCTGTTAATGCAAAAATAAAAGTATTTTTCATCTTTATGGCTTTTTAATCCCAGTCAGCTCTAAACAAATGACAAAATAATCCTGAAAGAAGCTAAAGTTACCTGTTCCTGGAGATGCTTGGGAAAAGGACTGATGCAGAGAAAGGACAGAATAAGGTGCTGTTGAGGGGTGGCAGGCACTGGACCCTCAGCACAGCATGCAGTGGAGCTCCCTTGCCATGTTCTTCCCTGCATCCCACATCTTTCCACCCTCCCTTGGCCCCACCAGGCCCTGGGCCCTGATGTCATCACCTGCATGCTCAGGAGCTGTTCTCTGGGGGATGTGAACTGGAAACTGAAGCTGGGAGGTGTCAGGATGTCCCACAGGTGCTGAAAGGGTGATTTGACTCTTTTCACAGCAGCAAAACTTGCCTAGGAAAGGTGGAAAGCTACTTTTCTTCACATATTTTGTTTCCCACGTGAGTGATCTGGCATCCATTGTGTTATGTATGTTTAACCAGCTAAAATTTCACTGGCTTGTTGAAATCTTCAACAGCAATGTCACACTAAATGTATTCTCACCCAGACTGCTGCTACAATCCCTTGGGTTTGAAGGGAGGGATTTAACAAAGGAAAACAAGGGGACTTTAACCTCCACTTGTTCCCCACTAGTGGTGGTTCTGCACCATGTGAGTCCTTCAGCTCAGCTTTCATGCTGGGCTTGCATCCACCACTCATTTCTCCTGCAGTTGCCCAAACAGTTTGGACTTGAAGTAAAGCTACAAAGCTCCCTCCCACATCTGATAGAGGCCCCACCTTCTCCACACCCACCCCATGGCTTCATGAATCTGCTTATTAATTGTGTGCACGCCACTGGGAGTGGCATAAATTTGAACTATCCTTGCACTTCTTTAATATCAATGTGATGTTTATATTTCCATATGTGACCACAAACATGAAAATTAGGGCCTCTATAGAATGATTTTGACTCACATGATGTATTGTTCTATGCCTTGTGAACAATTATTTTTTTTACTTCTGAAAAAAAGCCCAGTAGTTCTCAGTGTGATGAGCAAAAAGATGATCATCAAAGTGACCTTTTACACTGTTTATCTTAAACGTAACACAAACCTCACCATGAACACATGTTTGGAGACAAGAAGTGCATGGAAGGACTAGTCTGGACCACAGTCATACTGTTCTTAAGTCAGTCCTGCTGATGTCTCTTGAAAGTGTGACACAGCAGCTTGACCGTGGAGTCAGAGGGAGTGGAGGGAGCATGACTGAAGCATTCATTGTTGCCAGATAAATGAGGGGCTGCCCCAGGAGCCCAGGGTAGGGCAGGTGGTACAGTCTAAGCAGATGGTTGTGTCTTGCTCTGAGTGCTACAGATTTCTCTAGGTTATGTTAATCAACACATTTGAATGACCAAAACAATGCAATTTTTAAAATTAAAAGTGCCAGTGGGAAGTTGCACTTCTTGTCCAGTATTACTTCAATGATTTTCACATCACGCCAATGAAATTTAAGATACTCTGTGTATGCACTTAACGTGTTTATTTCCCTGACCATTTCTTTGCTTCCTTGGATGTGCTTCCAGAAAGTTGCCTATTTAGAAGCTTCATGTCCTATGAACCAGTGTTTGAAACAGAGATGGAGAAGTGATGCAGGAGATTACAGGGGAGTCTTAACAACTTAAAGACAGACAAACTTGCAACACTCAACAAAATAAAACCCTATTCCATTCTTTCTCACATACTCCTCCTGCAGGTGCCTCGGCCAGAGAGCCCAGCCTTGGTGTGATACCTACAGCTCTCTGCCTTCTATGGAAAGAACATCTATGCTAAAATTCTTTCCTACCTTCTCAGGAGGGTAATCCTTTTAGGTATGTGGTTTTCTACTGCTGTTTGATACTTGATCTTTTAATTAATTCAAACTCCAAGGTGGAAGTAGCAGCTTAGCATAGCCAATTATTTTGAGTTTCCTTAGCTTTGCTTCCATAATCCTTATGCTGTGTCATACTTAATGATGTCAATGGCATAAAACAACATAGAGCATTCTTTTTAATTTTTTTAAAGTCTCTCAAGATTCTCCGCTGAAATACAAGATAAAAATGAAAATCATTGCTCTTTTTGCTGTTGCTCTGTTGTGGTACACCTAATTCTTTTTTCATGTCATCTTTTTGTTTGTGATTTTAGGTACTAGTTTTAGGTTCAGAGGGTAAAAGGCTAAAACACCACAAATAATAATGTAACTTAGTCAATAATTATAGTAATTGGCCAATGTGAAGATTTTGCACTTATAAAAAACTGCAGACTTCTATTATTTGGCCTGTATTCAGACATTTCTACCTGTTGCATTTGGTATTTCTCAGGAGTATTGGGTTCCTAAATATGACTAAAAATGAAATCCCACACTTGTTGGAAATATGAAGGGTAGCCAAGATTCTCTTGGCACACTAGAAATGCATTCTGTGCATCTCATGTAACCCTAAGGAATGCATTTGGATTTCACGTCATTTGGATTTTTGTGCATTTGGGTTTGTGTAAAGAATGTACCCTACCTCAGCGTATCTGCAAAGGTATGCAAGGTAGCTCTGAAACTAAAAGTACAAATAAAATGACAAAGAAATCACAAGTGTTGTCCAGATGGTATCTTCATTTTTCATGACATTAATCTGATCCTGAGTATAAAGTTTAATGAAGACCTGAAGAACAGTTGTGGCAAATAGGGAAAATAGACGGTGGTATGATGAACAAATCATAGCTGTGAGAGACAGCAAATGCGTATTTCATTCAGTTGACATAGACACAGAATGTCTCACTCTTGACCTACATAAGACTGTTGGAAGATAGTTCTAATTCTCTAGTTATCAGTGGGCTAAAGAAAAGAAAGTGGTCACACAGTGAGGTCTGAGCAGTTTGTCTGATCAAAGCTGCAAGAGTGAGAGAGTATCTGTTTGTGCTGGCAAATTTTGGCTCTCTGAGTCACCCTGCACCTGGGTAATGTACATAATGTGCACATAGATTGTAGGGTTTTTCTCTATTATATTCATTATTTTATCTTCCAAATACAAGTAATTTCCTGAGACAAATTATTAAAGAGATTTCTTTTTTTTTCTGTTGTTGATCACGTCTTGCTTATTACCTCAAGGAATGCATGTGGTTTTTTTCCAAAGGTGTCTCCTTTTGAAGATGACTGTGCCTGTGTTTTCTTTTTTTTCCAAAGGTGTCTGGTTTGGAGGGTGGCTGTGTTGAGGACCGGAGTTGAGGTTGGTTAAGCAGCGTTTTGTGGCTTGGGCTGTCACAGGGAGGGCAGTTAAATATGCACATGCCTTATTATTGTTATAAGGCAGATAGGTCAATAAATTATCAGGTGAGTGCTTGTCTGAGGTGTTTCTGTGTCTGTTAAATTCGACGATGAGAAAACACTCTTGTTGGTGCTTGGTGCAGACTAACTCAGGTGTCACTGGCCACGGGTTGCATAATCCCCATAACTGCAATCCTGGTCCATGAAAACCCTGCTTCTTCAAAGGGGCCTTTTTCAGTCTTTTCATGCATATTGTTACTCTTGCTTTCACACAGTAACCATTTTTACCTCTTACTTGTCTCTGCTTTTAAACTAGTTCAGAAGCACTCAATGCTTTAAAAACAAACCTTTAGAGGCATTTCCCTTTATTTTCTCTGAGAAGCCACGGTAAATGCCAGATGCTTTTAAGCAATTAAAAGGCTTTGTGACTTTGTTTTTTTATGTTGTTAATGCAGGTGGTACAGATGCAATGGGCTTTCATGTGTAGCAAATTCATCATATATCTATTTTCTGTCTCCCAGCACCTCTGTTAGTTTGATGTTGGGTTCTGAGTAGCTCTTCATATTTCCATGGTTACAAGTAGTCACAAGGGTTCTGTTAACCCCCAAAGGCAGAGTGATTATGTATCTTTTTTTTTTTTTTTTTGGTCATAAGAAGCATAAAATGAACAAATTAGGCTATAGATATGAAAAGATTTTTTAAAACGCTTCAATAAAAACTTTTAATTTTCACTCACTCAAGAAGTGTTGAAGTCTTTTGCCACAATTATGGCTATGTCGGACTTTTTGTACAGGTGAGTTTTTACCTGAAAACCTCAAGGATCTTTTTTCTTTCCCTTTTAATTATGATTGGGATTTACAATCCATTTTGAAGGCAGCGGGTTTGAAGCGAACAAGGCAGGTTCAGAGCTCTGCTGTGATTAAAAAATCAACAGTGACCACTAAGCATTACTGTGTGTACTATTGCCTATTGTTAAAGACAGAACCAGAGGAGGTAAGAAGCACTTCAACTTGCTGAAGAGCAAAGATGTAGACACATCCACATCACAATTTCAGACCTCAAATTGCTGCATTTCTTTCCAGCAAAAGACTGACAGAAAGTTCCACCTGACTTTCAGATTTCACCTCCTGTTAAAGCCTAGATTCTTCCCAATAAATCAAGTGCAGAGAGCTGCTCCTTCTGTGAATGGATAAGAGCTGTTAGAGATCCTTAATAGGAGAAGGCAGCTGGAAGGAGCAGTGTTTTTTCTGAGAGGCTTTCTCATACTGAAGCAGTAGCAGGGTTTTTGTCCTGTGGAATAGACTCAGGTAGCTGTGATTTGCTATGGTATCCTGTGATGAAGAGCTCTAAATCAAACGGAGGTTTCTGGATCTTCTGTGGACAGAACAGGTAGTGAGATGCTGAGGGCAGAGAAGTGAGAGGGAGCGATAAAAGAAAGCTGGAAAAAAGTCTCTAATAGAGAGAGGATATCTTGTCTACTGAAAAGGTTTTGTATAGTGATAGAAGCATTGACTGGAACTGGAGAAAGGGTGGAACAAAGCTCTGCCAGGGAGAGAGACTGAACTGCTAGTACCCATACAGTGTTATTGCTTCAATGCATATAGCAAAAGAATCTTCCTAATTGCAGAGGAGAAAATGCCTCCTTTTCCTTTCTTTCTGGCAGGTTTCTTTTTAGCTGGAGGTACTACAATTGCTGAGTCTTCAAGGCAGTAGAGGTATAAGCTGATTTTATGGTAAAGTAGCAGGCAACACAGTAAAATAATGTTTAAATAGTACAGCTATAGGAGAAAGAAATATATTAATGAGGGGAATGGACCAAAAAACACCTATTATATTCTACCTACTCACTTGAAAGACAGACAATCATAAAACACAACAATCTTTATCCTCCAAGTGAATTATGTATTAATGATTGTTCAGAGTCACAGAGGAGGGCTTGGGCACGCTGGTTATATTCAAACATAATGTGTCAGAGATGCTGAATGTTTTATTATACAATGGGTCTAAACACTTCCAAGCAGAAACATAGTCCCTGTATGAACAACTACTGAGAAATGGAACAAAAAACCTCTGGAGTGGTGTTTGAGCTGGCTGCTCCCCATTGGTACCTCACTGCTGTAGTTTTTAGGTTAGGTGGTCAGGCAGTGTGGGCATGTCTGGGATGTTTTTAGGTGCCATTGACCATTTTATACACGTGTGAAACAGCAATCACGCAGAGCAAACACCAAGATCCTGCTTCCAATCTGCCAGGCAGGCCAGCTGTGAGCCCAGGCAGCAGAGATTGTGGGTCTGAACCTGCCTGATGAGGATGCCACAAGTGCCACCAAGCATCTAGACAGGAGCATGACAGCACAAAGAACAGGGTTTGCTGATGAGGATTTTGACAGCCCATTTCAGAGCTACCTGTGACTTCACCAGGTGGATCAGGTGCCAAGAGATGACAGCTCTTGGGTTTCAGGATTTTCTTTCTGCCAAGTTTAAAGTTCTTAGGAGCTTGCTTGCTCACAAGGTGTGTTTGGGCCTTTTTCATGTAAGGGTTTCATGTTTTAAAATTGGCTCCCTTCATCACAGAGTTTTTCCTAGCAGTGCAGTTGCAAAGAAATGAGAATGTCTTCTCACTTTTTCTGTGACTATATTTTTATTGAAACACAGTGGTTTGGTTCAAACTCTTTGGGAGTGTATCTGTAAGAACAGCAGTGCAGGATACTCAGAATTTTCCAGGCAGTAATTGCCAAGGTAACAAAGTTAGAAAAGGAAAATATTAGGTAGCTGCATAATTAGTGTGGAATCGTTCTGGAAGCCTGTAAATTGGCATGATAAATTCAAATTACATGTCAAACCAATTCTTCTGTCTCCAGAGTAAGAAAATCACCCCTCCAGAATTTTAATGGGAAATGAATTAATTATAAACTTACTATCACGAAACTAGAATATCCTAATATTTGGGTAAAATATTAGGATAGTATTTTATAACATATTTAATAACATATTGTTACATCAGTGCTTCTAAAAGTATTGTTGACTGCAGTAGAACTTGTGTATCATAGTGCTGTGATAAAAGAAAATATCAAATTAAATGAAACTTCAGGTTTTTAACTCACCTAATCAGGAGATACGACTCAGACCTAAACATGTGGTTTTGTCTCAAAACTGTCTTGTTACCTAAATATTTTAAGCGGTTCCACAGAGAAACTTAGCTTGGATTAAAAGAAAAAAAATATTTAGCAATAATAAAATAAAGCATTAACTAAGATCCTTCTACAAGTGAAGTGAGAGCAAAAACAAATTTGCATTTTATTTTATTTTATTTTATTTTATTTTATTTTATTTTATTTTATTTTATTTCATTTTATTTTATTTTATTTTATTGTGTAAATATATGATTTAATTTTTCTTGTGTTGGGAAAGCTCCTTTTCTGTCCATAAACACTTGACAAGTGGTAGATCAGAACCCAGAGAAGTGATTACAAGAGAGTTCAGTGCATGAATTAAATTAGCCTGTGGTCAGTCTGGCCGGTTTGTTGCTGCTGCACAATAATTTATTTTTCGGTTTGCAGTGTCTGCTGCGTGTGCTGGGTGCGCCAGGAGAGGGCAGAACTACACAGGTGTAGTCACTAAAACGGGATCTGTGCTGAGTGATTAAACCAGAAGTGGAAAACCAGTCTGTGAACAGATTTGCTTGCAGTTTTTATTTAATGTTTCCCATAACACAATTTCTCGGATATTCCGAAATTATGTGGGTTTTTGTAAGTGTTTCCTTGGTGCCCTGCTGTAAGGAACGTTTCTGAAGGAAAGGATTTCTGGGATTAATAGCATGGTGAGGGGAGCTCTAGTATTTAACTGGGTTATTCACTGTCCACTTGAAACAGTTATCATTTTCACTATTGAAAGTTACTGTACATATAGTTTATTTTGCTTTTTTTCCTTTTTTTTTCTCCCTAACTATAGTCTGGTTTCTCATTTAATTATTTTGGGAATTGTTTTTTTTTTTCCTTTCTTCAGATTTAGAATAGAAGGTTCTAAACCAAAGTGCCTATTTTTATTATACATTGTAAAATATTAGCCACATTAGCTGTAAAACAGATGAAAGTCAATGTTTCTCTTAAAAACCTGAATGGAATGGAATGGAGTGCGAGAATTACTTTTATTTTCTGTAGAGAACCTGATTTAAAGGCTAGTCACTCAGACTGGTTTAAATTAGTCAGGGTACTTTGGGTAAACTGGGCTGTTGATAAAGTGGGTTTTTTTCAGAACAAAAGCCAGGCTTCTTCCTGGTGGTTTGCAGCTTGAGTAAAGAGAAGGGGGGACAGTCCCAGAGCAGGACTTGGGGAAGAGGAGAACAAGGAGTAAAGGACAAATGGGGTGACAGTGACCTTCACTGTTTGTTTTGTTACAGATTTTGTTTTACTAGTGTAGGGTCTTTCTAGCAAAGGCTCCTCTGGGTTTATTTTTTTTCCCACTGGGAATTAGATAGCAAGTATAGTCAAAGAATCCCAATATTTGTGTTGCAATAAAAATTATTCATGCTAATGGTAAGTAGCTGTAATAAACCTTATTTTACAATTCGTCTGCAAGTATTGGGTTTGATACTTCTTTTGCTTATTAAAAAAATGGCAGAAGTGTGCTTAAGCAAGTTCTTGAGATTTGTAAAGTGTAATTGGCTCAAAATACCATCAAAATGAAATGGCTAAAATGGTGTCATCACAGTCTGGATGTAAGTAGGCAGAAGGATTCAAGGGATGTTTAAATCACAGTAAAAGCAAAACAATCTTTTGCAGGCAAAAAGTACCTGATGCAATATTATTGCAGAAGTGCTGTTTTAGGAACCATAACCGATATTGACCTCTGTGATTGGTGTTTGTTTAAAACTGTGGATCAGGAATGCAATTTTTGACATGGAACACCCTTTGCAGATCGTATGGGGGTGTCTCAGCCCAACAGCTGTCTCTTCATCAAGCTGAAAGGCAGCTTGATCTCCCAGAATCTCTGTCCCCAAAGTGTTGTCAGTTCAGATCCTGTCATCTGGGCTGTATTACGTCATCTGTATGAGCAATTCTGCCTGCCTTGCTGTTTTATTAGATACCATCTAATAATTTGGAGTTAGAGGAGTGCCATAATTCCCACATGTAAAATTATTGCTAGCATTGTGATTTACATCCTCCTAATATAAATTGATTTTTTGTGAGTTATGTGACCTCTGTTGTTGAAATTCACGTAGTAACCTCATATAGTTGTGTAGTATTTTTATACCAACTCCATTACAGAACACGTGTGGCTATGAGACACAAACCCAGCACTCATCTGATGTGAAACAATTCAGATGTTTCATATATTGCAGGCACAGAATACCCATTTTCCTGTAGAATCGTGCCTCAGGATCCAACTGCTCATTCCAACAGTGTTATTATGTGGGAGACAAATCTTGAAAGCCTGAACTGAGTGTAAACTGATGCAATTTGTGTTTCTGCATCTGCAAGCCAAACATTTTGAAAGGACATCCTCCCCTGGTTCTCAGCATGAGAGCTTGGCAGCCCAAACCTGACCATTCCTATGCCCACATTCATTTTCATTTAACTCACTTTGACAAAAGCATCGAGCTAAAGTTTAAAAGCGCTTCTAATATTAACTCTGTTCCTTGGCAATTTCATCTGACAGAACCTCCAACTTCCTGTTTAACATTTTCAACAGGGAGTTGTGTTCTGAAGGCCAAAATAGAGCTGTACTGAAATCTGTGTGTAAGGATCCAGATAAATATAGCATCTTGAGCTAATTTTTAGCTGTTTGAAATGCAAATAAACACAAGATTTACTTGTCAGTATGAACTTGCTGGATGATTTGGATCAACAGATGAAGCCAAGGCTGTAATTGCCTGAAAATACCGTTTTGAGAATTGAATCTGATGAAATTTTTATTGCCTTATCTTCTACATACTTCTTCACTTTTCTTAGTGAAAAAACCCTAAGATATAAGTTTTTCTTGGCTTTTTAGTCTCCTTCAATCTGACTATAATTTTAGTAGCATACAAGTAGAGATATCCCTATGTAAATCTTTTCATTCATTACTTCTAATTCAAAATGCTCTTCTAATATTAATGGTTAGTGAATGAATAATGTTTGAAGCCATGAAGAATTATGGTAGATTTATTCAATTTACTTTCACCTGTAATCTGGAATATTTTACATTGCCTGTTTGGAATTTTACCATTTTGTGAACTGCCTCAAGCATTTCTTCTCATGTTCTCCTTTGTCAGGTCAATTGCCATATAAACTAATAAAGTTTAGAGAAATTAACTTGCTGAGACCCTGTTTCTTTCACAATTCTCAAGATTTGTGCTACAATGAATTATAAAACTCATTGGTCTCTCTGCTAGGGTAAAAACTTCATTACAAGTCACTATCAACTCCCTAGCCAGTTTTCAGTCACTTCTTCCAAAATAGCCTGGAAATGCTTCTTGAAATTGCAGGGTTTATTATCAAATGCAGCCATCACATTGAATACTGCTTCAAACCTAATGCAGATTATATTTAGAGTAGATTTTTCTTCCTGATTGTCCCTCAGTGACTCTCAAGAGTTGATTCAAATAAGCGGACAACAGACAGTAGCTGATGTTGTACATTTTCACATGAAAATGTCAATTATTTTCTTCTTTGGGAAGATAAGAGTGTTTCTGTAATAGGACCCTTTATTCTTCTATCTTGAAAACAAATAGCTGTCCTATTGCTAGAGATCAAGATGTTTGCATCTCCCTGTTTATGAACTTCTAGCATGTTTAAGAAAGATCAGAATTCTATTTACAAATTTCTGCTACTCCTAAAAACAATGGTTTGTTCCCCTGGAGTTCTAGGAAATATCTGTATTATTCTGTAGCTCAACAAGAGCTGTAGCTGAAAGAGTCTGCATCTTCTGCATCTAGAAAAATTTCCTCTGAGAGCTTCTCTTTTTTTGGTTTATTGAGTTTTACTTGAGTTGAATTTTTGAAGCTGTGGATTAGATGTAACTTGATATGTTGTTGATATGCTTCTTGAAGTGTTACGTATTTGGCATGAAGTGGGATATTATTTTTATTTTAATTTTGTGGACATTTCTTAGCCTTGCATTTTCGAAAGCAAGGTGCGCTGTTCAGCTCCCAACTCCTTAAATGTTGCAAGGATAAAAATTTTCCTGAGAGTTTAAATGAGCTCGGAAACCCTTGGGTGCTGCACCTTTTGTCATAATTTGCTCTTGACTGTAATTCTGTAATCCTGCCTGCTGAAGTATCACCTCTTACAACTGATGGTCAGCCACACCATCTTACCAGTTGAGATCAGATATTCTGATTTCCAAGCTGACATTGTTTCCTTCTTGAGATTGTGTTCATGGCATGCATCTTTGAGGGGTAAGCTGCTTAGAGGTTTGCTGGTTTAGGACAGCTCTGGTTTCATGGATGTTAAGGTCAAAACTTAAAGTTTTTGTAAGGATGCTGGTCCTGTGATGTTTGTTATGAAACAAAAGGAAATGATCGTGCCCAAGTGGCAATGCCTTACCAGCTACAAAAAAACCATCCAAGAGGTTTTTGGAGTTGCCAGGTGAATGTGCATGGAGGAGGTGAAACCCATGATGGAGAATTCAGTTGGTCTGCCATGGCAGAAGAAAGTAGTTAATTCTGTTTCCTTCTTCACGTAGCCTTTGTTTGCACTTTCTTCCATCTAGTTGAGTCCCCCTCTCTCATGGTTTGTTGTTCACACTCCTCTGCTCTGCAGTGTTTGTCCACTTTTGGGCAGACCCGAAATGGACTCCAGCTGTGCTGGAGCCTATGGAAGGGATGAGATGTCAACCTAAAATGGACAATTCTGTTAAGTTGCACTTTCTATTGTTTGTTGGAAAACAAGGTGAAATGTGGGTGGGTCAATTCTACTTTGACATTCTTTCTTCTGCTGCTGTTCCATCCAGACCACTGCATGAAGCCAGTTAACACAATAGATAATAACAAAATGAACCTGGCAAGAGAGAAATGAAAGCTTGTAGGGAGTGTAGTGCCTTATATGTGGTATTCCTGCTTTAGGAAAAAGGATTGGCAGCTTGACTGATTCCATTGTTTATTCACTGGAGAAGTAACTTATGACTCTGCAATCTGGTTAATGTGCTCAATTTAGGACTGTATGCAAGTACTTGTAAATGCAATGTTGATTCAAGTTTTTTAAAGCCATGAACTCTTGTTCTTTTTGTAAGCAACAGACAGATGCTGAATCTTCTTTTGTTTTAACCTAGTTGTTTCTGTGATTAATATTTATGTTAGCTGTTTATCAACACTATGTCTTATTTTGGCCTCTACCCACCTAAATGCTGAGGAGTGACTTTTGTACTCAAGCACTGAGTAGAAATGCTGAAATCTGTCATGAATTGATACTGGTGCACTGCATAATAATTTCTCCACTGCTGAACAATTTTACACTGTATTTACTGGGAAAAAATGGTGGTACTCAGAAACTTGCTCAGCTTCACTCTCTTGATGGTAGAGTCCATTTTCAGACTGATAAACTGAAATAAAATGTGATCTCTATATTTTGCACAGAGATAGCAGGTTAGAATTTAACAATGAAATAGTATTGTGGAGTTGTAGGAAATTATAAAGAAAGTTTCTACCTTTCAAATCTATTTTACCTAATTCATTGTGTAGATTTTTGCTCCGAAGTCACTGAATTTGTTCTGAAAATCCCATGAACCAGTATTTAAAGAATTAATAGTTTCATAAAACTGCCTTCAAGTTGTTCTTTGTACTTTGGGGTAACTTTCTTGAGTCAGTTCTTTGTCTTTGAAAGTACAGGAATTCAAACTAAATGTAAAATGATAGAACCAAGTTGTGTTGTCATCTGACTGGGGCTAGGCCAAACCTTAGAAATAGTTATGCAATATTTTTAGTTATTTAGATGATTCTCTATGAATAATACAGTTCATATTTACTGTAATATTGAAGCATACTTTTAAAGGCTACAAATAAAATAAAAACTGAAACTCAATTATACTACACTATATAATACATAAACCTTTTATTCTATAGAGAGTAAGCAGCTTTTCTGAGTTTGAGGTTTTTATAAAGAGAAATAATTCTATTACTTTTTTATAACTAAATCTTAGTCTGGATTCTCTAGCATTTTTATACCAAGTATTATCCACTTTAAAAAAAGACAAATGTAATCATTGCTGTAAGTATGGATTGTGTATTTTATGGATGCTGGATTCCAAATGGCTGAAGATGTTCCCTTGTCTCTGATTTTCATTCTTATCCAAATATGATTTAAAAATTAATTACTTCACTTCTGCTTTTTGATGATTATTATTTTAAAAGTTGATGAAGTATTATTTGCATTGTAATTTTTAAAGTATCTGTGATAATCCAAATAATGTATTTTTTTTTCACTCTGGGAATGTTAAATTTTTTCTACTGCAGTGATTGGAGGGAAGTGTTGAATTGCTTTTAATACTTTGCAAATGTAAGCATTTTATATGAAACTTTGTTATGCTGAAGGCTCTATGTTTGCATTTTTAATATTTGATTTTATCTTGAGAAATGTGGACAGCAGATTCTTCACTGGATTTGTGAAATCAGAAGTTTGGTAGTCAGCCTCTACTGACTTTACTCCCAGATGCAGATCTGGAATATTGGCACACATATTCCTGATTAGTAATATTTACTGAAAAACAGTTATGTGGAAGGATTTTAAAACATTTCACTAAAAGGATATTGTTATTATTTTTTTTAACGGAAAGTTAAAAGTATCAATCATAATAAAATTATTTAGCCTATGCCATAATAACTATCTATATGTCTTACGCTTGAAATCTGTTCATATCTTATGTTCCTTGGTTGACTATTTTCAGTATTTCCAATTTCCTTCTCATCTGAATATATTTATCAGCTAGTAATATGGTTACTATCTATGGGTATAGCTGGCATCACATGTAGATGTCAGGAACTGTGGTGACAGGACAAGGGGAATGGCTTCAAACTGAAAGAAATGGGTTTAGATGAGATATTAGGAAGAAACTCTTCCCTGTGAGGGTGGGCAGGTCCTGGCACAGGCTGCCCAGAGAAGCTGTGGCTGCCCCTGGATCCCTGGAAGTGTTCAAGGCCAAGTTGGGTGGGGTTTGGAACAACCTGGGGTGGTGGAAGGTGTCCGGTTTTTTTCCTTTTCCTTTTCCTTTTCCTTTTCCTTTTCCTTTTCCTTTTCCTTTTCCTTTTCCTTTTCCTTTTCCTCTTCCTCTTCCTCTTCCTCTTCCTCTCCCTCTCCCTCTTCCTCTTCCTCTTCCTCTTCCTCTTCCTCTTCCTCTTCCTGCAGGCTAAGGAAAGTCACCAAGTTTTTCCAGGTACCAGGCATGGCTCAGTGCCACTCATCATTATGCAAATCTAGGGCTTAGAGCAACCTTGATAAATGGTGTGCTAAGTACAAATAAATAGTTAACAGTTCTACTTCCTCTTTCTGTTTTTATACGAGTCCCTTGCGAGCATCCCAGAAATGGCACCGATACCTCCAAGCAACACTTTCTCTCCAATTAATTATATCCTTAATTTAATGGCTTCTGACAATGAAGTATTTTGGACCCCTTTTCCCAGTGGGTACAAACCCGTGCTGGTTTTAAAAGTGTTAGGCTATGGGCCGTGCCAAGAAATTCTCTGGCAAACCACTAATTATGTCCACAGACAAAAGTCTGACAAAGAAATCGCTTCAAGCCACAAGTCAGAGGCTTAACCATTGTTTGTGTGAAGTTGCTTTCCAGCTGGGGATTGGGGCGTGTTGGGAGGGAATGTGGCCAGGAATCAGAGCCCTTTGTTGGGGACACAGGCCCCGGCTTATGGAGCCATCCGTAAAATGCCTCTCTTTGCTTTCACTTAACGGGACGCCGCTCACCTTTCTGCTCTGCTGAGCAGCGTGTCATGACTTCACAGCCCGGGAATTAGACCCGGCTGCACAAAGGCGGCTTTGGCAGCGATTGTCCGCGGGTGACATTAGCGCCTGCTCTCGTACAGTGTATCCCAATCATACCCCACGCGCTCCTCGCTTACCGCGCTCGTTCCTGTCAGGAGGAGGCGGCTGCTGGGAAATGTTGCAGTCCTTGGAAGCCTGACCCCCAGCTCTTCGATGGAAGTGCTTGGGATTTTGTGTGTTCAACATGATGTCAGTTCCATCGTGGTTCATAGTGGGAAAAAAAAAAAAATCTTAGTCCACTAGTAAAGCACCAAAGTGTCTCAGTGGTGGTGGCTGCTGCTGCCAGGAGCTCAGTTTTGTGCTGTGACTCTTAAATTCCCTTTGTTGTAGTAATTGGCAGGTTGAAATTTTGATTTTATTTTCGTTCAGAATTTTGAGCAATCAACAAAACTCAGATTTCTTCCTTTTTTTAGTTAGATACCTTTCTGTAAAATAATCCTGTCTGGTTTTAGTTACGCCTTTTTCCTTTCACTTTCGTGCATTGTATTTTTACAACTGGGGAGTATAAAGCTGTTAATTTCAGCATAACAAAATTAAAGAGCCAGTCAGTTTCTGCTGGAGTGGATTTATGTATTTCTTTCTTCTATTTTTATTTTCTCTTGACTGTTTACTCTATAACCTAATTGTGCAACTGTACCATAAATTCTTGACTCAGAATGTGCTGCAACCTGCTTTTTTACTTAAAAGATTCATCTCACCACTGCCTGTCCATCTGGTGTGGCTGATGAATAACAGTTTGGGGCTCACCATCCCTTTTAAAATTTCACAATCCCTAATTTCTCATTAATAACAAGCTTCATGGTTGCCCAACTTATCCCACCAATCTTTCAAACACCAGGACACTGTCACATAGGTCAATGTAATCCTTGCACAGTTTCTGTAAGGATGTTATATCTGAAAGTCTTCTCAAAACATGAGTTTAGGATTACCAGCAGTAAAGATGCAAAGAAAACAGGGATGTACCTTCACATTTCTAAATGCAAGAGAATCTGGGGAAAAGTTGATCCTGGTGCATTCAGCCTCAGTCAGATTTTACAGATGACCCTGAACTGATTTTATATTTGGCATTTTTTAAGTGAAAAATGCCAAAGATCTCTCCTTTCAGAAGAATGGTGCTGTCTTTAATGATATGCAGCCTTTGGAGTGACTGTTTTTTTGACATTAAGGTTTTCATTCTTCCAAGTTTTAACATATTCTTATAAATTGATGGGACAACACTGAGTCATTTAAGACTGGGTCAAGACTTAAAGTACTGTTTTGAACTGCACACAGTTTTCTAGTCAAAAAGGAAAACTCTGAAAATTAAATGCAGGCTAATTGTCTTCTATTAATATTTTTTTAAATTAAAGTATTAAGCTTTGTTTAGTTGTACAAAATATGAAATTATTTGCTGAAGGAAAAAAAGAACCACCTCAATGTTTGTGTGTTTGTTTGTTTGCTTACAGATGGAAAAGATTTAATGTACATCCTACCAGGAATGGTCTAGAGGAAGATTGCAATGAAGCCCTGGAAGTTTCCATCAGCATAATGGTGGATGTACTTTAGTCAGCAACACAGGAAGGACTTAGAGAAAGAAAAGGGAAATATGAAGTGTATATTTCTAGCAGGACTGTGGCATCAAAGACTTTCTTAGGAAACTCTTCAGAAGATATCTTGTGCCTGCAGCACCAGCTGCACAGCCTCCTTCCAGCACCTCATTTTTATTCTCAACCTAGCTCTGCCAAAGGTATCTGGTTAGGAAGCTGAAGCTACCAGACCAATAAGAACTGGATCGAAAATGTTGTTACCTTAAATGCCATGATATCAGGGCAGCATATACATGATCATACACGTTATTCCACGCCAGGCTTCATTGCCTGTTAATTCTTTCTCTGTCTGCTTTTGCTAGCATGGTACATTTACTCCTTCCTGCTCAGTCTTAGTCTGATTCAGCCTTTGTTTTCCATTCACATGACCAGAACTCTCACTCAGGCCCTTATCATTTCGTGTCTTGACAGCTCCAGTTTTCTTCCTTCTAGTCTCAACAAATACTGGCTTGCAACATGTGTATCTCTGAAAATATTTTTCATCTTGTGATGCTGATGTTCCATTGTTCCTTCTCTTTTGCTGTGGGATTATTTTCTTTAACTTTCTAGGCCACACCTTATTTGCTTATTTGCTTGCTGACTGTATGGCATCTGCAGTGCCAATCTTTATTGCCCTTTTAAGTGTCTCCAGCATGCAGCTTTAAATTTCCCCCTGTGGTATTTAATGCATGGCATTAACTGAAAATCCCCAGTGCTGTTTCATTGTCCTCTCATTCATTCCTCCTTAATTGGGACCTCTGAATTCTGCTGCAGTTTGGCTGTGTAACAGCAGTGCTAACCTGACATAACACTTTACAAATCATGGGAGAATTCCTGGCTGCTGCCAAACAGCACTGAATTCAACCAACACTAAACTCAACATGGCTTTTATTAAATACACTGCAGTTGTATGCCTTAAGTAAAACTTATCCACTGTAGTGTTGCGTACTAAAACTCACAAGGAGAGTGCTGCAACTGAGTGTCTCATCCATATCAGTCCATCTGATGCAATTTTATTACATTGCAGGACACCTAAAATCAGGCATTGCAGCTGTGGATGGAACAACATTGAAGCACTTTTGAGGATTCTGGCATAAATCTCATCTGAGAAAGAGAATCAGGGTTATATTTTCAAGGATCTAGAAGTGTCCAGTAATTAAGACAGGCAACTGATAGTATTTCCAAAGAAGTATAAGCAGCCTATATAGTTTTCATATAATATGCAGATTTTACTTATTTCTAGGTACCTCTCCTCAGTTTCTGCTTGCCTTTAAAATCCCAAAATTTTTGTAAGAGGCAAAATATTTGGGTGATGAGCAAGTGGAAGGGAAACTTATCTAATTATCTACTTATGTATCACAGGGACTTTGGGCTACTTCATTAGATGTTCATTAGTTCATGTTACAGTTGATACCCAGTTAATCTTATTAGAATTTAGCATGTTACACAGCTTTGGAAGTGATAATGAGGGAGGCTTCTGGAAAGAGTAGTTTGTAGCCCTAGTTTGCTGAGGAAGATTTCTTATCATCTCCATTGCAAGCTGGGAGAATGAAACCATGTTGTCCTAGGAATCATAAGGAGATCACATTATTACAGAAAATAGCAGTATTTTTGTTAGAAGCACACATGCTACCACAAAATAGCAATGTATTGAAGTAAATTCCCCAAATAGGGTAAGGCAACTTCCTAGATTATGTTTGGTTTAGTTTTTACCCTGCTTGAGGAGGGAGATTGAACCAGATGCCCCACAGTGGTTCCTTCCAACCTTACCCATCCTGTGATTCTGTGATTCCTAAGTACATATATATTTTTCCAACCAATGACAGCACAATCCAAGAAATCAATTCCCAGATGCAGCAAACCTAACCTTTCCCTTCTAATTTAATTTTGAAGAGGGAATTGCATTGAACTTCTCTTAAGCAGTTTAGTTGAGAACCTGGACAAAATAATCATAGAAACTGATTTTGATTAATCACTAATATGGCAAAGCAAATTTTGATGCATTTAATTTGCAAGTGTAAAACTACTATATGTCAGTGATCTCTGATAACTTTTAATTGTGAAAAAGCCGAGAGAAAATTTAATTTGAAATTTAAATGTGCAGGTAAGTGCTGGCTGAAGAGTTAGTATGAAAATTAGAAATTAAGGAAACCATGGCAATAAAAATGGTGGGATAAAGGCTGTCTATAAACGTTCCCAGGTATTTAATCACTAACAAATGTGGTCTGTTAATAATCTGCAAAGGTTTAATTGTATTCTGAGAGTATGCAAAACTGCGTTAAAAAGTGTTTGGATATAAATTTAGCATATTTAAAGAAACATTCCTGAAAGAATATTTGGGATTGGAAAAAAAACTGTAGACAATGTGATAACAGTAAGAAGGATGTCTTGTGAAATGGACCTTTATTAAGCTTGATCACCACAAAATAAAGATCCAATTAAGGCATTGAAAAGATAAAGAAAGACCATCTGTGAGGGAATTTGCCACAGATCTAATGATAAGCTAATTTTTCAGATAAAGTGAGTACTGTGCTTTGCGGTGGGTGGAGAAGAGAAGTTAGAAAACATTTTAGGTTGCATTTTTGCCAGGAACATGAGGAAATTGGATAAAAGCAGCAGAAATGATGCTTGCAGGTCAGTTAAACACAAGGCTATAAACACATTCTTTCTTTCTGGATAGTGACATTGCATTGCTCCTTGTTTCTGACAGTGCCCAAAGGGATGTTGTGGGAAATGTATTTGTTGCCCTGAGGCATTTTTACCTAATTTCTAACAGTCAGAAATGACCATATGCACTAAACCATTTTGTCCCAGAGATTATATTAGTGTGCATGGCATAAAGTTTCATATCGTGGAGCACAGGTACCTCTTGCGTTGCTTAACTGGAGATGGCTTCCCACTGAAAAACCTCTGGGTTAATTTTGTACTAGCAGAGGAAGATACAGTTTATTTCATTGATTTTTTTTTTTTTTTACAGGGAGGTTTTTAGATTCTTGTAAAAATTCCCTTAACGAGGAAAAGCAGGTTGTGTGCGTGTATAACTTCGGAGAAAACTAATGAGGTAAAGGCTGAGTGGTGATTAGGCTGCTTCAGACTGGCCTGGTCAAGGGCAGTATCACAGGATACCCTCATGGCTCACTCTGTTTCTCTGGCTGCTGACAAAACCAAAGACATCTGTTTACAACTCAGCCTAGGTTAGGTGAAGATGACAATGTGGTATTGTAGTGCTTTCTTAACTGCTGAGCTTTGCCTGTGCAGATTGGCAAGTCGTGTAAGTAATTCTTGGATTTTTAGATGAAAAAGTTCCAAAATTGCCCCATTAGTAAAGGAGTGAGATTTTCTCATCAAAGAATCTTTGATCCTGTGTCTTTTGCATGAGCAGTTGTGTTCAGCATGATCAGGACCAGTAACTCTCCTAAATGTTATTTAGATCTGATCTTTCTGAAGCTGATCAGGAAAATTAAAGGTATTAGGACTATGTGTGTCATTGAAGAATCTTAAATCCCATCTCTTGCCTTATATCTCCTTCTCTTCAGTGAGATTTACTAAAGAACTTTACTGCTTTAGCTTACATGAAAATTCTGTATTTCTGGAGAAAAGAGTTTCCTGTTTAGTTCTATATTCTGTAACCAAGATAAAAGGACTTCAAAAGCACAAATAGAAGAGCCCTGCTATAGGATAAAGGGTGATAAAATATGTTCTGCAAAGAACTTATGTGTAATAATAAACATTGAGATATTTCATTTCTGTGTATAAAATCAAAACCTTTTTGATCAAATCATTATGATTTTTAATAACCTTAAGCCTCCATGCATCCCATTTGTTTTAACTTCTGTAGTCATATTATTTCAAAGGTGGCTCAAAATATGTCCCAGCCTTTGTAATTGACCTTTTATTTTTTTAATTTTATCTAAGCTTTTCAGGTGTAGTTAAATAGGTTTTCTCTGCTAGTCAAAACTGTAGGTGCCACCTGCCATGGTAGAACTCATAACTAATCCAGTATTTGCTCATCAAGTGAAAAAATTTTGTATTACTGTAAAGTAAGCTGCTTAAATACTTTGTTTCATCCATCTGCTCTTTTTTTTTTTTCTTTTCTTTTCAAAATCCAGGCACATCCAGATCACAGCTACTTTTGATCCTGTCAGCTACTGAACCACATTTAACAGAGAGAGAGGTATGTTCATGAATAATTCTTGTCCCTTAATTTCTTTGCCCAAAGTGCATCTCTTTGTTTTAGTATGTTTTGTTTTGCTTTCCTATTACCTTCTTGATATCATGGGAGTATCTTTAGGACAACCTATTGCTGAATATCTCTGCTCAATTTGGTGAAATGAAGAGGCAGTGCAGGACCCATTCATTCACATAAAGCCTGTAGAACCTGTCTCTGAAACCTCCCCCCTCTCCAAAAAATGTTTTGCTTGCAGCTGTTTTTAGGTATAGAGCCTCAGTTCTGACCTTTGTGAGGAAATAATGAATGGTAGACAGTTAGAGGCCAAATGCCAACCATATTTGTTACCTTTTGCAATAGTGCTTAAGTAAATTAAGGTTGTGAGAGCCCTAAAACAGTACTTAATCCAGAGGTGGCTGTAGACAGAAATTGCACCATCTTTCATAGCAATTTTGGTTTGTGGCTGGCCAATCTGTGAGCCACAATTGTCAAACTGAGTCCAAAAGTATTGTTGTGGATTGGGTTAATGTCCCTGAGGGCAGAGGCTGGGCCTGCAGTGTGCATGTGCACGTATCTCTGTTATCTTTTATGTGTTTTCTATATAAAAATCTGTCCTAATGTGTTCCCCTATTTTCTGCCTCTTCCAGTCCTCAGTGATGGTAACAACCGTGCAGCCCTTAAATCACACTGTGCAATAAACATATTATTTGTTCTGTTCTTAACATGCCTGGCTGATTTTTATCAACCTGTTTATCCAGCTACCAGAGCACTTACACCACTCTGTAATATAAAAACAGTGGACACCTTGCTGGTTTTTAATTAGTGTCAGTAAAATCAAAACTGCAAAAAACCCCTGTATTTTGTGCTGTGCCCACATAGTTTTGATAGTCAAATAAATGCTTTTTTAAGGAACAATTGCCTTAGACACAACAAATGAGATCTATTTTCCAGTTTGGACACAAGTCCTTAGTTACCGAAGAGAAAATGGAAGGGGTTTTTTGCTGATAAATGATCCTATCAAAAGACAACTCAAAACAGAGGAATTACATTTCTGCTCTAGTAGAAGCTGGTATGAGGTCTGGTTTGTTTTATTATAGAAGCCTCTCAGACTTTTTGTGCTGGTCTCCGAGATGCCTAACTCAAGATTTGCTGTCAGTAAGCCTACTGGCACTTTACAAGCAAAGATGATCCCTACCAATTTCAGATAATGTGCTTAAATCTATAGTCCCAAAGAAAGACTTGTTTTTTTAATAGTAGTAATCCTTTAATTGACTGGGTGTGGAAACACCACAGGGCCTCTTCTGGGTTCCCTGTTGAGAGGCTTTCAGTATAATCTGCTTTTTTAAAAAAAACCAAGCCCTGTTATAAAGCTCAGTAAGTTTTTAAAGTATTCTTTGAATATTTGTAAAGCTACTGTGCTCAACACATGTAATGATACAAATGCACTTAATGCAGTGGATATTAAGGGTGAATATTGGACGAAATAAAAGTTAAAGAGAAGCCAGCAGAAAATTTTGTCCATTGAGAGAAAAAGTGTTTTAGAACTGTATATAAAGAAAGCATACTTGTTTTGGAAAGGGGAATAGAAGGTAAGGATATGATGTCTTCATTTTTATCAACATTTTTCAGCTAAGAAGAAGTTTAAGAAAGTGTAAAGCTCCAAAGTTTTTGTGTCTTTTAGCCCCAATAGCCTGTCCCTTTATTGGGCTCCAAGGTAATTCCAAGTGTCCTGCAAACAAGTGCGACATATTTGTAATGTTAAAACATTTGCAAATAATACTGTTTGCTATCCTGCCTTTCTGAGCACCTGAGAGCTGAATTAGACCAGGAATAACCAGCAGCATTTTTTGACATACAACAGATTGAACCAACAGAATAACAAAATTATCCTGGCTATCAGAAGCTGGAAATGTTACTTTAATTTAGGAAATCTTATGCCATATCTGCCAAATGTGTGGTCACATTACAGCACATAAAAGGGCATTGAATTGTATTTTGTTTCAAATAAAATACATTAATGACTTCATTGAAACATTTTTTTGCAATGTAAGGTATTTACAGCTTGTTCTTTCTTCATACCCCTGCAGTTTTAAAGCTAATTACACTTAATAATTGTTTATTTCAACTGGAACTTCTATAGCAAGTTTGTAGTAGGAGGGGCTGGATCTAATTTTAAAACTGAAAATTAGTACTTTAAACACAGAAATGATTCTTGGTAAAAGAGGGCAAACATTTCAGAAAAGCTACCACCAAAATCTTAATTTTGGTTGCTTCTTCTAACTAAATTTCTGCATTTGTAACTAATTCTACTGCATTGTAGAGAACTTACGGAGGGATGTTGGCATCTCTTTCTTTCTGTTGATCTTTTGAAATATATTTTAAATAAATAGAATATGGTGATTTCTCCCAATGTAAATCAAGAGAGGGTATGTATATTCAAAAGCATCAAATTTTGATGCACTTTACATCTTCTCTCTTTATTGATATTCACTTATTATTAGTTTCCACATTTGTTCCAGTATGAAGATTTTTCATTAAATCCATAAAATATCTTTTTACAACTTTAATCTTTAACAGAAAGAAAAATTTTAAACTTATTTTCCTTTTTAACTGTTCTTTTATGTTATTTTTGTCAAATGCATATGTAATTTTGCTCTAGCACTTCTTCTGGAATTAGAGATTAATTCACTGTTTAACATTCTGTATGTGTTTAAATAATTTCTGCCAAGGTGAGGTATTTGAAGAGAAATGAGAATAAAATTTGATACTCTTCTAATCATGCAGGAAGAGACATTCTGGTCTGCATTTTTCTAAACAAAATGACAAAAAATGACAAAAATACAAATAGTAAATGAGCCTGGATCATTTGGTAATTTAGGTAAAAATCCATGAAATACACAGACATAGAAAAGAAAAGCATTAAGTCCAAGGTATGTTCTACCTTACGTTATGAGGAAAAAATTAGGTTTGATGTAGTCAGTAGCCATTCCCCTTCTGTGTAATGATATCAGAAGTCTAAAGGAAATACTACTTTGGATGTTTTTCATTCCTATGGACTAATTTGGGGGAAATCCCTTATGAATCAGCATTTTAATTAAACTTTACAGGTAAATCTTTCTGATATAAGCATAGTTGATTTAATATAGACATATATCTTGTGCATGTATTCTCAGATTAATCATAAATTTGTTTTCTGAAAGGTGGAATTCTACATGTTGAAACACAAACTTTTTGCATGCCAGAAAGGCAAGTTTTTGAACTGTGCTGCTGTTTGTAGCTGTAGAGAGGCACCGAAACTGTGTAGACACATGCCTGTTTATGAATGTACACATTGCTTGGAGGAAATGCCTAAATTTGTATTAATTTGAAATTGTTTGTGAAACATGCCTGCAATTGGTACTGTTGTCCTATCCTCAAGTACT
Organism: Argya squamiceps; assembly: GCA_037834095.1. Lineage (NCBI taxonomy): Eukaryota > Metazoa > Chordata > Aves > Passeriformes > Leiothrichidae > Argya > Argya squamiceps. The sequence goes on along the minus strand of JBBMKD010000216.1, from coordinate 5,340,782 downwards.
TAATTGTGGTCATTTTTATGATTCAATATTGGAACCTGCAATAACTAGCAATGTTTCATCTGTCTCTATGTCCACCTGTCTCTCCATCATCAGGAACATATTCTTGCTGCTGGCTCCTCATCCATTGCCAGCCAATCTCCCTTATTTCTCCCCCAACTAAATAATTTCTGGTCAATATGCCATACCTCATTTTTCCCTTATTTCATTGACCACATTTATTTATGCTGCATCTTAAATTGTTGAGTTGATTTCAGTTGAGTTGAGTTGAATTGAAAGCTGAGAAATTTGATGCCAATATGAAACATTGGTTTTGATGACAATTGTATTTGATGACAATTGTATTGTATTTGATGACAATAAGTCATCTGTTGTTGTGCAGAAGAGCAGCTGTATGTTGTGTTTTACTCCAGAAGCACTTTTAAACTCTGTGTTAGACACAAGAAAGCAAGAGAAATCTCATTTGCAGACACATATCTATGAGAAGGACACATCTGCTCTTGGTGTTTAATAACTTCCAACTGTCATATAGTTTGCAGTCTGTAAATGTTTTCCAAGACATGAATCAATTATCCTGTCAAGGAGATATGGATGGATTACAGGATAAGGCAAAATTTGTAATTCTGGTCATAAGTTTACATTCTGTTTGAGATGTTCCAGAAGAGATAGCAGATAAAGTAATTCCATGAACACCTGCAAAAACCCCCAATTTGTGCCCTTGGATGTAATTATTTTTATGTTGCCAATGCAGTAGGAACAGCAGACAGCTGATATGTTGTGGCCTACTTGTGCATAAACTTTTTTCAGTACTTCTGTGACCCATGGTCTTGTTCTTGGAGAAGTTCCCACTGAACCATTCCTTTTCACTTTGAATATGTGTGGTAGGCAAGATTCCATTTTAGAAAAGTGACTTTTTGCAAGGTCGTCTGTCAATGCAGGGTGTTGCTTTCAGATTACAATTTTCACATAAAAGTTCTTTATCTACCAGCTCTGCAAACTTGCTCTGGTTAGTTGAAGTCAAGGTTGGGCAGTAAAGACACAGCAAACAGGATGTAGGTACCAGTCACAAAAATTGCTTCACACTGCTCACAGACCTAGGACACTAACTAACAGCTCTGTTAATGATACATGAGACCAAGCAGCCAGGTAAATAGATGAGTCTAAATGTACAGAGAGCTGAAGTTTATGGTAGGAATACTCTACTTCCATAGAAACACTTCTCTGACTGCATTTCCATTTTAGTCTTATTAGTTTAATTAGGAATGACAATTTTTCCATTTTAAAACCTGCCTGACAGAAAATGAGTAGGAGTGGGAAGAAGCTCACAGGAGAGTGCAGGATAAAGGCAGAGCAAGGTAGTGGATGGATTTTTGTGCACACAGCATGAGTCAAAGCCGTCAGGGACCTTAAGTCTCCTGAATCCCTTCACTCCTGCTAATTCCACTCCTTAAGTGTGTAGGCAGCAGCAAGTAAGGAGACATTTGCTGTTGAAGAAGAGGGAAAATCTGCTGGGCTTTACTCAGAGCCACATGAAAAGGAAGAGAGCCTGCTCCTTCGTGATGTTACTTGTCACTGTCTAAGCACGTTATCCTCTGTGTGTGCTAAACCATTTGTTTTCCATGTGTCATGGCTCTGCAGCATGGGAAACAACACAAAACCTGGCATTGCAGCCTTAATGTGTGAGGGGAGTTTCTGACTATTAGCTGAACTGGCAAGGATTTCTTTTCCTAGCAGAGGGCATCACTCCATGGACTAAAAGCAATTAGGGGAAAATGGGATCACAGTTTATTTTTCTCACAGGTTTGTAATAGGTGCTGGAGCCTATCTGCTGGCGGTTCATTAGATCAGGTTGTGTTGGCAGAAGTTTTGTGTCTTAAAAAGGCTGTGCCATATGGGATCCCTGCTACCCTGGCTTTGGAAAATGCCCCCAAGTCTTACACAGCAACAGACTATTGACACATTGTATTTTATACCTGCCAGTGTGCTCAGAAATCAAGTCTGTTTTCCCAAACATTTATGGGCTGTTGAAGAAGTATAATGCCTGTTTGAAACAACATCGAAGATGTTTCCAATAGACCTACTGTTTGCATCACAGCTGGTAAGAGAAGGATCCCTCTACATCTGCCATCTGCCAAAACGGATAATGTGTTTTGTAAATGGCATTTCTTATTAATATTGCAGGCAGTAAACCTTGCAGATAGGGCAGGAAACAGAAATAGAACTCATGGTCTGATCCTGACTGCTGGTGTTCTGTGCAGCCCTGGGAAACTGGCTTAAGCTGTCTGGCCTACTGACTTTTTACATTGTGTAATCATAATTTTGTACTGTCTTGTCATCTTCTGGTGGGGGGGAAAAATGCTGTGTTTCTGTGTAAAACATGCTGTAATGGAAAGCTGCGTATGAACTTATTGATGTAAATAATTAATGTTCCTGTAGAAAAATTCAATTGCATCTTCAAAACTTGAATCTAAAACAAGCCTCACTTATAAGGGAAAGGAAGCCTTGACAATATTCCTGCTTATCCTTTAGCTCCTATCATCACAAACAACAAAGTTGACTGTGATCCTCTGCCTGCTTTTGTGGTCAGTCAGTATTGCTGAGCTCTGTGTTGGAAGAGAGTGAAATAAAGGTCACTACCTTCTGTGTGGGCTCTCCAAAAACCATTTTTAACTGTCCCTTCCCTCAAACAACACTGCTTTCCCACAGAAACCTGTTGAGAGCAGAGAATGGCTTCATAGCAGTTGGTATTTGGACTGCAGTTCAAGGCTCTGGGATTTTTCACCTGGCACTGATGATGTTTCTTTGGAGCTCCAGCTCCACAACGCAAGAGGAGTGTGCCAGAGGAGCTGTCTGTGGAGCAAAAACACACTTTGCTTCTTGCTGTGGTGTTGTGGTGTTGCCCTTAAAACCTTAAAGTGTGGTTATCTTGGCTGATAATGCATTTGGCAGAGAGAAAACCCCTCTGTGAGGATAGCAGAGAGGGAAGCATTTTGGTGAGAGCCCATGTCCCCCTTCTTTTTGCAAACTCTCTGTCTGTTGGTGATTTTTAAAGAAGCCCTTGAGGATTTAGCACAGAATAAAAGCAATGTGCTGGCTTCCCTAGCACAGACTATCCCTTCACCTTCCTGCACACCCAGAACTGGGTTGTGCTGCCTGTTTTTGCCTCACCTGGACCAGAGAAGGAAGTCTCACAAGGCACAGTGAACTGGAAATTGTTAGTATTCTGAGAGTCCCTTTTTCCTGACATTCTGCTAAAGGTATTTCTGTAAAATTCTCTCCAACCGTAAAAAGTAACTAACACTTCAGAACTGGTGCCACAAGCAGCTTAAGTGGTTATCCAGCACTGTAGTACCTCATACAGACTGATCTTCAGAAACCATCAGCTTCTTCTGATAGACTTAGACTTTAGCTACTAATTTCATTCGTAGCATTGCTGAAACTTTATTGTCAAACTAACAATGTTCTGCCTCTTTTCCACATTTTGTGTTTAGTAAGTACCTAATCTTTACAAGGGGGTACTGTTATTTGAAAATCAAGGGTTGATTTATATAACTTACTTATTTGAAAAATATTTGCATCTATTTTTGCCCTGTTTTAAGTTCTGATATAGCAGAACTTTTCTTCAGTATCAAATCCTGCGAGTACCTAAGACCTGCCTTACTTACTTTTCATCAACCAATAATTTTACTGCCACTAATTATGAACCTTTTTTTTAATTAGAAAACCTGGTGTAAGAGATATTCACTAACCATTTAACAACCACAGTAGATTTACAGCAACTTGAGTTTTGGCAGTGCTGCCAATACATTTTCATGGCTTTATCATGCATTAAAGCTTTGATAGCTGCCTTTGATAATTCTGGCATAGCCTGTCAAATGGTAGAGAGGGGCAAGAACACCTGGAGCAAGAAGGATGATCAGGAAGTGGAATTCCTGCCTAGAACAGGCACCTCACACTGTGCAAGCTTTAACACTGCCATTACCAAAGGCTCTTTGATGCAAGCAGTAACCACACAACCCAAAATCCATTTCTACTGTTCTGCCCAGCACTGGGCCCCTACGACTCCCCAGCAGAGGTCAGGTAAAGCCCCTGCCTTGCTCTTACAGCTGGGCCTAAGAATTGCACAGGTGGGCAGCCAGAGGAAATTCCTCCTTCAGCCAGGTGGGAATTTGGGCTGGTGTCTGTCTGGGCAGTGGCCACAGCCACTGTGTCAGAAATACAGATTTGGACTGGACTTTGCAGAGAGCATCACAGCAGAGCTCTTCAGGTAAGGGCAGTTTGTGCTCTTGCAGTTTTCTGTAGCTAGCACATCAAGAAGAGAGCTAGAAGAAACTGCAAGCAGTAGGACTTTATCTTTCCTGGGTGTGAGTTGCTAAGCAGATACTTTTGGTATCTTTAATATATTTATTCAATTCCTCAGGTCTGTTTAATATTCTCAGTGCTGTCTGCCCTGGAGAAGACCTGAAGGTATCTGAGGTCTCTGGGAGTGCTGAGGTGTTTCAGAGCCAGCCCTTCGGGACTGTGTTGGTGTATTTCCCTTTGCTCCATTGAAATGGCCTTCCCAGGGCTGCAGCCTGGGGTAGCTCAGATGCACACACAGACATGTTCCTGTGTTCAATGTTAATGGATGGATGGATACTCCTTGGAATAATTTCTTGCACTCTATTAGAATAAGGAATGGGCAGGAAAGTTGAACAGTTGGTGAGAAACCCATATTTGATCTGTAGTAGAGCCACAGTGTAGTGGTTTTTCAGGTACATTTCAGAAGAACTTCTAGGCCATTAAGAGGTCAAAACAAACTCTAAAATCTGTTGTGCAGAAAATAGCAGTGCTAAAATTTTATATGGGGTAATGAGCCCTGACCTTGTGTTGGAGAATTCTCCTGTGTTTGTCCATGAGTCATTGCAGAATAAATTTCTGAATGCTTTACCTGCTCAGGTAGTTGTAGCCTTTCAACCTCCTCAGCTTTCCACATGTGTGATAACTCAGCATTAGCATTTTTGGTGTTTCTCTTTGCAGTGGCAGCTACAGCCTGGGGACATCTCTGTGTTGGTGGCACAGCTTTGCTCTGTAACCTGTGACCTCCCTGTCAGGCTTTGTGCAGTCCTGCCTTCTGCAGGGCTCCTTCCCTTATGCCCCGAACAGATAAAGCTCTCTGCTTTGTTGTTCTTTTGTGTCCTTTGGTTCCAGAGACCTGCTTACAACTGGGAAGGCCTGACTGGCTGGTTTACTTGATCTTACTCTGATGTGCAGGGATGTGCCTGTGGATCAAGGGGAGGCTCTAGGATCTATAATTGGCATCTGGTGGGAAGGTTCAGGCTCCAAGGGCTGTCTGGGTTTGCTTTCATCTGATTGAAACAATGAATGTATTTTGGTTTGTTATTACTCCTCGAGCAATATTGTGTTCCCAAACTTACTTCAATCACAGAAAGATTCTCCAGTATGACCAAGCTCTGGAAATTTTTTTTCTGGGAATGTTTGGTACAAGACTTTACCAGTGGTGAATTCATCAGTTACCAATTCTCTACTAATTCTCTTGGAGCATGGCAATTATCACTTCTACTATCACATCAACATTGTGTTACGTTCACAAAAGTTTGTTATCTCTCCGTCTTCCTGGTTTGAGCTGGGGAGGAGCAAAGAAAATTCCACTACTTTTGAGGAGGAGGAGGAAGAAAGTGGAATTCCTGCTTTTGCAGCAGCTGCTGGTAGCAAGGAGTGAAACAAAAGTTGATGGCTCTGGGGCTGGACTGCCTCTGCTGCCTAGGGAAGCAAAGCTTTGCGTATTTCGTGGGGACAAACAAATTCCACTTTACCCACTCCTCTCGTGTCAGTTGAAACTGGAGGAGTCTACAGAGTACCTCAAATCCCTGACATTAAAAAACCAAAAGAGGGTGCTAAGCCCATATTCCTTGAAACTCCATCCACAGTGGTGTTATGTTTTGTTGTGTGTGGCTTTGTCAGTGGTTTTTTTAACGTGCAGGAAAGCTATAAAATTTTTCTCCTAGTTCTCATTTTTGTTGTGATAGGATTTAACATGAAATTCTGGTTTGTTTCACCCTTTGATAGCCCGTCCGAGTGATTTACACAAACTTTTACGGAGGCACCACCATCCCTGGTGCTTTGTTAGGAAGCCAAATCCCTCCAGGTGGCTTAGACAGATGCTCGCACCTCGGCTACGCCCTGGTTTGTATACTGCTCTAATAGTTACTAATTACCTATTCAATGTCATTACCACGTTTCTGGTTTTGGCACAGAATTGCAGAGCAAGTTACAACAGTCACAAAGAAACATCACCGTGTATTCTGCCAACACCAGAAAACAAGAATTGTTAGGGTGATTGCAAGGTACGTTAAGCAGTCGGTGTGTGTACTCAGCTCTCAGAACGTGTGTTTGTTTTGGGCTTTCTGCATTCTTAGTGATTCGGCTGGAACTGAAGAGCCTGAGTGCTTACTTCTTTCTAAGTGCTGGAGAGCAGATCTACTCTGGGGAAACAGTGTACTTTTTTACAGTTTGAGATCACTCCGTGAACAAAATGAAATCTCCTTGATGTCCTTGGGCATTCTTCAGGAAACTGTGAATTTTGAGGTGTATGCTGAATATTATTCCGAGTAGAAGTTACTAGGAAATAAAACAAACAAAAAAACACTTACCCCAAAACACAAATAACTCCGTTGCTTGTATTGTTAGAAAATATTTATCGTAAAAAGAAGTAATTTTAACAAGATATAAAAGCGAATAAGATTTTGTTTTTGTTTTTGTTTTTGTTTTCGTTTATTCCCCTGATCCTGCTGTGTGTGTGAGACCCATTTCATATCAGGGATTTAAACCCTCTTAATTCCCTTGTTCCTACTCCTTTCTGAAAAGGAGTTTGTAGTGAATGTCCCATTGAAGGAGGTGACTCCAAGAGGGCTAAATATCTGGGACAGAGCTCCCTGTTAAGGCAGATTCTCCTGGTTTTGGTGCTAACCAGCCCCATGAGTATGTGCCAGAGCTGCTCTGGGTAAGCCCATGTAAAATACTTTTTCTAACAGGCTGGGTAGAACTCCTGTTCTGATTAATTGTACGTCTGCAGCAGGAAGTTTTCCTGGCATAAGATGATTAGTGGTGTAATTTGTCTTGGGAGCATTGCTATGCTGATAACAAGGCTGGTTTGTTTTTATAAAAAGCAGCAGTGGGAACACTTAAGAGAGTTTGGCTGGCTTTGTTAAACAGAAAAAAGATTATAGTAAGAAGTCAACCAGTCTCCCTCTAGTAAGATCTTATCTAGAGTGGAATACTTAATTTTTACTTTTAAATTGCTGTTTAGTTTTCAGAGATCACTTCTACATGAAAGACACAATTAATAATTACCAGAGCTATTGTCTGGACTGTCTTTGAGGCAAAAATCCTTGTGTTTGAGTTTATCTACTCATAGAAAACTTGCATTTTGAAATGTCTTTTGTGTCTATGCCATCTAGTGACTCTAATTCCTCTGTCCTTCTTGGTTTATAAATAATCTCTGGAAGAATAAGAGTAGTGCTCAGCGTGAATGAGAGCAAAGGAATCAAGCTGATCATCTATGAAAGAAAGCAAAAATTTTAGATCACAGGATTTGAACCCAGCCCTTTCCCTTTACTGCTGCCAGCAGGCAGCAATGTCTCAGTCAGGATAGCCCAATCCTATGTCTTAATCACCATGTTACAGAGATTTATTTGACTTATTGTGTCTTCAGTGGTGATCCCCTGTGTGCCATTGATGCTTCTGGAAATGTAACTCTTTTTCTTTTGCACAGGAAAAAAAATCAAAACTTCCTTATGCTGTTTTTCACACTGATTTGTGGGGAGAATTTGTTTCCTTGTGAGTCCATTGGGGAAACTTTATTAGAGGTCAAGTAACAACAATGTTTGGCCTTAGGTTTTTAGTCCTTTTAAATATGAAAAGAAGAAAGTTTGTATTTGTGGGTGAGAAAGGGCAGCAGCCAAATTGGATCCTGGGATAAGTCTGCAATGAATGTCCTCAGGGTCAGCACTGCCCAGAACGCTGGACACACTCTTCTCTGTTGTGCTTCTTATTGGACAGTGTTTTCTGATTTATGGACTAATGTTCACTTCTAGGGCTAAGTCAGAATGGAATGTTAAAATATTCTGAAATGGGAATACATGAAATTCGACCTGCAGGCTAAAAAGCCAAGTGCACTGACTTTGTTTCAAAAAAACCTGGAAAAATCTTTTTGGTCTGTTTGAAAATAAAGACGTCTGCTTAAAATTTCACTTTAAAGCGTTGCATTTTTGTAATTCCTGCCCATTTCTGGGTAGGTTAAGAGCATGCAGACACACTTAGAACGCTGCATGACTTTAATGGAAGCAGGAATTTGAAGCACTTGGAGCTGGTGTGTTTGTTGTTACCCAGCCAGGGAAGCTGGAAGGTGATGTTACAAATTTTGGAAGGATTGTGGTTTTGCAGACAATGGAAGCAGTTGTTGGAGCACACAGTGTCAGATAGTGCTGCTGAGAACATAATTACCATCGGGTTTCTGCTTCTTAACTGATAAGTAATATTAAAACCTCAAATAAATTATAGTTGTAGGGCCATAAAACAAACAGCCCTGAAGTCTGACATTTGCAAGATCAAAAAGGCCATGTGAGATCTTGCATCTTTTTTATTTAAAGCAACACAGGAGCTGTAGGCACTGTGTCATGCAGGCAAACAAACCTTACAAAGACACTCTGGTTTCAAAGTAACAGTTTGCAATACAAGCTCTGAAAATCCAACAGAGATGAGCATTTACTTAAAATGTTGGCATTTGGAAATTGTTCATCTCCATAATAATATTATTGATTTTTTTTAAAGTGTGCTCTATTTCTATTTTTATTAAGTCATATTTACATCACCCAGAAGCCTTTCAATTATTCTGTGTGCTGGCTGGGATGTTTTTTAATAGACATGGTATGTTTTAATGTTTTTAAAATTATATTGCAAAAACATGGTTTTGGCTTAAAATGTTCCTTTTTAGAATATTTATTCTTATAAGGTCAATATAAGGTGCAATTTCTCTTGCACAAGACTATCTTTTTAGTTTTGAACTTGGAAGCTGAAAGTGTCCTGAGAATTAAAATAAGATTCTCACTGAAATATTAGATACTCTCAGCACTTTTGTGTTACTTTGGTTATTGTAGAAAAGAGTAAAAGATGGGAAAATAGTGACAAGAGCACTTGTGTGTCTTCACCCCAACCAGCTTGAGAACTGCATGTTTTCTTGAGGGTGGCACCGGGTATAAAAGGAATGTTTGAGAGCAGAGGGATGCCCACAGTGCCTCCAGAAAATTCAAATTATAGCAAGGATATCTGATTTTCTGAACAGTTACTGCTTTGGTGGGAAAAAGGTGTTTGTGTCTACTGCCTTCTCTTTGATTAGAATGGAACAGGCAAGCTCAGCTCTTTGAACTTTTCTGATTTTATTTGTAGCCGTTCTTGGTTTCCTTTGCAAATGCTTGCAAATGCTTTGCAATTGCTGCCTGCTCTGAAAATTAAATTACAATGCTCTAATATCAAACAGTGATAGGTTTCATAGTGTTGGCCAGGAGCTGGGACACTGCAGGAGGTATGACAGTACCTGTGGGAGGAAGGCAGATGAAATACACATGGCTACAAAGGAAGAAAAGACTATTAAAATATAATTTCTGAGACTTTGGTCATTTTAAGGGAGTGACTTTGCAATTGCATCCTGCTGAAAGTGCTAACTCTTAGCAGAAGAACCTTGTAATACTCTTAAGTTAGTCGAGCATCCTGCTGTCCACTTTCACTTGATGTTTACCTGGGATGATTTTTGAAAGAGAGAAAATGTAAGATTGGATACCTAAAAATGCAAAATAACTGCTTGAGACCTAGAGGTAGAAACTGAAAAAAGTTTTCATAAACTGGGCAAATGGGGCCTCTTGAGATATTAAGCCTAAGTATTCTCAAATAATCATAAAACTACTTCAGAAACTGAAATTTGGGTTGTTCTATGGTGTAGTGATGTTAGTTCAAAGGAAGATGGGTAATATTAAACATCTTGACTTGATTCAGTGTTTCAATAGGATTGTTTACTAGATTTTACTAGATTGTTTACTAGATTTTACACGTGCTCTATGTGTTCCTAAGGCTTCTTTGCACCTAAAATCCCAAGTTTACATGCACACAAACCTCATCTTACAGTTGATTGGATGCAGTGTGCCCCCCAGCACGTGTGCAAACAGCTGCTTGTCCCCTCAGCAACACCTCCATGGAGTGTGCAAACACAATGAACGCAGCAGGGAAAACTGTGATTCAGTTGGGAAGGGGTTAATTCGTGGCAGGAATGCCTTTTTAATGTCAAGGAATAAATAAAGGAAACTGCTGGGGTTAAGACTGGCCAAGTGTGTTCAGGAAGACTTGCAGACCCCTACAGCAATTCATCCAGATCAGGAGAGGATTAATTTGAAGTTTAAAACATCCTCCATGCCCGAGGAGGGACCAGTGTAAAGTGCTCATGAATGGGGTGGAGAGCTGGTTTGTTAGTTATGGACATGAACTCTGATTTTTGAATTTGCGGGCTGGACTTGTACATCTTAATCTTCTGTAGTAGATCAGTGGCCTGAGTGAATATGGAGTGAAAAATATCACAGATCATCTTAGGTTAGTATAGACCATAAGAAATGTGAATTACTTGACTTTCTGTATTTATTGCCATATCCAGAAGTTTGGGTTTTTCTGCCTTTGGTAATCAAGATTTCTTAAGTAGACCAACGGCTTGAAGAATTTAAACTCTTTTGGTGTTCTTTGATGAGTTCACTCTATTTTAGCTCAGAAAATAGGTTAATTTGTTTTGAAAGGAACTCTTGGGGGTTGAGGAAACACTTATAATGAGCAGAATATGTTGTTCACTGTAGAGTAAATCTCGGAAATTTACCTGCAGGTGTATTTGTAAAATCGTTGCAAATTTCTGAAGATTATTTTTTTTCAGGAAATAAATCTGGAATAAGATTATTAAAACCAAAATAGTTCATTGAGATAATAATGTGTATTATAATATGAATCACTATAAATGACCAGCCATATGGGAGAGATTAGATATTTTTTTTATTTGACTAGTTTGTGCTACAAAAATTACAGTGAGATTTCCACATTTGAGTTGGAAACTTCCACCAGTCCTCCTGTTGTGGCTTTGCATTTTGATGGGAATAGTCTGTTCTCAATTTTTGCCAGTGTTTGTAAGAGGCTCTTTGCCTTTTCTACAATGATTTTTTTGTCTTACAACAGTGAAACGCCCACTGCCATCTTCACTCTTTCCATCATCTTCCTTCTTACCTTCAAAAGCCCAAAGTGAAGCTCTTAAGCAGAGGGAACTGAATCCTCCAAAAGCTCCTTCCCTCAAAAGCTCTATCTTTGCCTTCCCACACGAAATTCAGGTGTCTTTTCTGACCTGGATGCATCCCTTTGTAAAAGTCTCGTGAGCCTTGATGACATTTTGCTTGCTTGTCTGTTAACATTATCCATATAAAAATATGAAATTTTGCATGCTTGTCTGTAAGGCCAAGAGCCTCTAATGACAACAGAAAATTGAGGAGGGGGGGTTGGGAGGAAACACCTGAGTTCATCTTGCACAAAAGGACAGAGGTGGCTCAGGAAAATCCTCCCAGATGGAGCTACACAGCTAAGAGCCCGGGCTGAAAAAGATCCTGGGGGAAAAAGGGAAATTACTGGAAAGTACAAGCTGGTATTGCTTCTCCTTGTTTCATTTTCCTTTCTGGAGCTTAACATTTTGCTGTGGTCAGCTTGGACTCACATTTTCTTGTTTGAACATCTCATAAAGTATGACCTTGGGTGAAGGTAGTAGGATTTTTCCTATTGTTGCTTGAGTCCAGACTTCCCATTACATCTATGCTATAACATACTCTAGAATCCCCTAAGGCAAGATCTTCTGGGTAGGATTTTCAGGTGTCCTGCTCAGTCTGGAGAGCAGGGAGGGGGATCTGCTCAGGAGGAGGCTGTAAGTCAGTGCATATTTGGGCTAGAAAATCACTGTACTCCCTCAGTTTGGGATAAAACTGAGGGCTTTCAGGAATAAAAATGCCTTGGAGTCTCTCCCAGTCCAGAGAGCTGTTGGTGCAGACTGGAGTTTAAGGGCTGATATTGCTGAGAAACATCAGAAATCTCCTATGTGGGATACCATGCTGTAAGAGAATGAGTAAACCCTTCATGCTTTTGGCAAGGTTCAAACTCACACTTAAACGGCTGTTACTCTTTCTCATTTTAAATACATTTTCTTTTCTAATCTGCAAGAAGAGATAAATAGAAGATTTTATGCAACTATAGCATTTTTAAATGTCGGCTCTGTGTTGAGTGATTTATCTTTATTATCCACTAAAGCCCGAAAATTTACACTTATTTTTCATGTTATTTATTTTGGAAAATATACCAAATTGTTCTTCTCTCACTAGTTTAAACAAAAGAGAGAAATTTGGCATCTGTAATAAGCAAACTGACTGACTTAGAGTGGAATAGCAATTCCTTCAGCACAAGCCTAAACCAGGGGATTTCAGCAAAGTCAGCATCACCATGCACTGAGAGAAGCCAAGTCAGTTCAGGAATGCAAATATTTTAAAATAAATATTGGGCCTGTATTGTGTATTAGTCCCTGACTTAATTTATCTGGCACATGCTCAGCTCTGACACTAGCTGATGATACTAGTCAAAAATAAAAAATAAAAGAGGGAGGAAGTATAGAATGTCTGCACCATTGTTTTTTATATTCATACCCCTTCTGTGTCATGGAACGAGATGCTGACAGATGGTACTTAGTCTCTTGTTATGTCTGTTGATTATGTGCTTTGATCTAGAATTTATTTTGCTCCTCTTGGCAGCTGAGCTGCTTCTTAATCCATTGATAAAACCTGCTTAATAAGCACTTGCAAAGACACTGACATCACCATGAGCACACTGCGCTGGTGAAATCATGACGTGATGCCTGTAAACCCAAAAGAAGCCTTGGATTCAAGGCTTCAAGCAAAATGCTTTCCTGAGAAGCAAGTAACAAGCAGTTTTGTTCTTGCTTGGCTTGTAGTTGAAGTCTGATGCTTCCTTATATTTTTTTCAAATGTATCAGCAAGGAGAGGACACTTCAAATAGCTGCTTTCCTATGAAGAATTTGTATCTTGCCATGCTTTTCTGTGCATTGAGACTATGAGAAACCTTGTTTCAGCTTCCTTAATTATGTGTGTAAATACAACTTTTCTGTCATGGAGCAATTTTGAGGAGAGAGCCGTTACCTTATTCTGAGGTGACTCTCAATGCCTAAAGAGAGCTGACAGCTCGCCGTAAGAAGTGTAGGGAGCTAAAATGTGGTGTTCATTTTGTTTGGGCTTCTTTGGAGGTTTTTGTTTGTTCTTGTTGGGTTTTCTGCTTTCTGGGTTTTTAGTTTGGAGATCCTGTCACTCATTAAATTAATGAGTAATAAGAACCAGTTAAAGTAATCTTAGTATACAAACCCTGGCGGGGGGGGAGTTATATATTTCTGGTATCTTGAGGACTTTATTGCATTAGCATTTTAGCACAATCAGGTCTTTCCTCCTAAGCTGCTTGGCCATCTCTGGCCAGTTCTTGCTGTCACCAAGCTGCCCTAAGAGGGTCACATGGTCCCTTGCTATCAGCTGGCTGGCAGGTCCCCTCGTTCAATTACTAGGCCATATTTTGTCAGCATGGAAGCAGTGTCTTCTGCCAGCTTTGCGAGCTTTCCAGTCCTGGAGACCTAAAAGGCTGCAGTGTAGGAAAAGTGGATGGTTTTTTAGCATTCTCTTTGTCTGACAGCTTGCTTGATGCCCTGCGAAGGAGTCTAGGTAATTAATTAGAGTTAGGTGGGTAAAACTAAGTGGCACAACACCACAAGGGGTTGTCTCCTCTTCAATGTTTCTTCCTGACAAAATGCTGAAGTTTCCACATGAGAGATGTTAGATTCCCCTACAGGAAAATCATGTTTATTTTAATGCAAGAAATATGAATCAATGGAGATTAAAATTGTAGACTGAATTCTGGGCTATTTAATTCAGAATCTGTCTATAGTAACACGTGGAGTTGCTGCTCAGATTCTTATTGAGTTCAGAATAGCTCTTCTGTCTTCTAAGCTAAAGCAACAAGGAAGTTAGAACGTCTTTTTCTTTATTGGCCCTGTGACTGTTCACTTGAAAATAGGAACAAAGTATTTTTATAAATTTTGTCCTATATAATTATGTAAGGGAAGTCTTTATAAGCATCTTTGTTCCTGTAATTATTTATTTTGATAGAGTGAAATATAATAAAAGGAGATATTAAAAACTAGTTCAAATTTTACAATTAAAAAAATTAAATGTACAAATTCTTCTTTTTTTTCTTTATATATATCTATATATATTTGTTTGTTTGTTTGGCAGAGGAAAGGCTGATTTAAGAATACAGGCTACAGGACTGCTGGTTAAACTGTAAATTACTGAAAAGCATGTTAAGGCATGACATTGTTGCAAACCTAACGATCATTCTTTTTTGGCTTGCTGCCTCTAGAGGCATACTAAAAAGGGGAGGAGGCGTGGGAGGGTGAAGCAAGCAATTTAGAGCTTGTACTAAATAAATACTGATAGGTTTTAAAAAGAAGAACAAACAAAACCAAACACAAAAGCCAACAAACACAGTCCTCCAGAGACTCCCCAGCCCTGGAAATCCAGGACAGGAATACTCCCAGAACACAAGATGCTGTTGCCCACCAGAGAGCTGTGCCTGGCAGGCTTGGGGACATGTGAGGTGCCAGCCACACCATCTGCCACAGCCCTCTGGGCCATGGCACTGCCAGGAGTGCCTGCACAGCTCTGAGAGGGGACAGCAAGGAGTGCAGGAATGCTGGCGGGGAATAGTGCTCACCTGAAACTTGTTTTTTCTGAGGGAAGGAAAAGGAATTTTCATGTATGTGTTAGGGGAAAAAGTAGCATGTTTTATCTCAGGCAGTTCTCAATTGAAGGAAGAAACTTAACTTTGTGGGGTTTTTTTGCTTTCTTATTGGAAAGGCTTTGGGCTTCCATGTGAGATGATGTGATAAATATGAGAGAAAAAAAATCCCCCCAATTCAAACATACACTTCATGTATTCTCAAAAATTAGCTGCAATAAATATTCATCCTCACTACTGTAGCTGTCCATTGCTATGAATATTTAAGAATCTGATCTTTAACTTCTGGATGAAAAATATACATAAGAAAGTGAATGAATTGGGGAAGCACTTAATAGTTTCAGTGTTCTTCTTTCTCTCTTTGCTTTCATAGTATCCCATGAAACAGTAAGCTAGAGGAAGAGATTTTCTTTTCTCCCTGTCTACCACTTCTTCTGCCAACTTCCCAGCTCTTCTTTCTGACTCCTTTCCATGAGCAGCCTCTTCCTGCCTTTCCCCAGCTGCCTTCCCCACCCACCCACGCAGAGACTTGGATTTGCAGTCACGTCTGTCCTTGCTGTCATGCCCATCAAGTGTTCAGGTGCTGCTTCCACCTCTCTCTCCCACAGATCTCCAGCAGTCCCATGAGATTTCTTTCCCTCACTGCTTCACAGCATCTCTCCCTTCATCCTGTGGCACTACCCATGACTGCTCTGCTTTCTGCTGCTGAATTTTTGAATTTTGCCAATTCCAGTTGAGGCTGAAAAGTTTAATTTTATCTGTATTTACACTGGTTAGTTCCAGGTGTAGCTGAAAGGACCTCAGCTCCCCTTTGGTGTTGATGCAACTCAGATTCCACAGAGTTAACATCTTTGTTTAAAAGCTGCAGTGGAAAGAGACACCAGTGAGCCAACCCCCAGTTCACAGGCAAGGAATTACAGATTTTCAGGGCTTTGGATGAGGCCAGCTATGTTGTAGTTTCATATGAAGGATCTTAATGAGAAGATACAGTGGTAAATAAAGCAGCTGATGCTGTAATTCTATATTATCTAAAAGCGTATGTTTTTTCTTGATGATGTTCCCACATGTATGGAGTTTTGAATGTTTTAACTTTAACATTTTCTAATAATAAGTTGCCATGATTGATGTTTTAACATCTAAAAAAGATGGAAAAAATTTGGAATCATGGTATAAACCAGATTCTTAGCTAAATGTTGTTGTGAGCAACTTTACAATTTGACACTGAAGTTGTCATCTTGGATTGCACCACTGGCAGTCCTCGCAGATGATTGAGCCAATTCTCTTTCCCAGAGTGTCTTAAAAATAGAATATCTTGTCTACTACCATCTTCTGATTAGAAAGTATTGTTTTACAGCTGTAAAAAAAAAGGAAATGTTTAAGGCTCAGATTGGAAACACATGTTCATCTGGAGAGAATGCAGGGATAAATTCAACAGCTGTGGATTTGCCATATATTTAGGGCTATGGCCCTGAAAACAAAAAAAGTCATATATTTGGTTTGGGTTTTGTTAGTGGTGTTTGTTTTTTGTCTTATTCCTTTTAGATAAGCAGATCTTAATAAAAACTTCTGAGTTTTTTTCTTCTCCTTCCAACATTAATGATGAATGTGCCACAGTGAGAGGCAAACTGGTTGCAATGCACATGCTGAGGAGGGAGGCCTAGGCCACGAGTCAAACATTCCACATCAGCCTGCAAGATTAAAAATGTTTGTAGCTGAGCATTTTACAGTTTTGATTGGAGTCTCTCCAGATATTTGCATGCAAAGAATTATTGCTCAATGACAAATTGCACTGATACAATCTCATATGTCGGGAAATTTCCACTCTAGTATGGTTGTGTGCCAAGTATGATACCTCTTGGCAATGATACAATAAATGATGTATTGCCTTGAAGGATCACTGGACAGCAAAAGCAATTTTCTATAATTTGGAAGAATCACAGTTTCTGTATCTCTAATCACAGGTGATTATCATTTTTGCAAGGTTGTGCTAAGATTTTAATACAAAAAAAGCTGAAACCCTGAACCCTCTTGCAGGGTTTGTAGAATACTCCAACCCTTAGGGAACAAGGGTCTGTGCAAATAGCATTACTTGGGTTATCTGTGCTCCAAAGTGTGATTCTGCAAATGTGCTGCTAAATAGCACCTTCTTCCTAGAAAGATCAGATACCGCTGAGAAATTTTCTGGTAGCTAACAATTCCATTGAAAACCTGATCTTCTCCCCTTTATCCTGTATATATCCTACCTGAAACCAGCACAATTTCCTACTCTATAAATACTATTGTGGAGTTTGTTAGTGGACACACATTTCTCAGCCTCACTCACCTCCCAGAGCTCTGCTTCTCATCATGACAAAGCTCCTGAAACCTTGGGGTGACAATAACCTGCTCTTAAAGTAAGTGCAACTTGTCTGGTAGCACAGAGCGATTATTCCATAAAGTTTAGAATGAACCTTGGAGAAGATGCAATACTGTGAGGAACAATCTGATGGTGAAGTGCCTCTGTAGAAACATTTTGCCTTAGAAAGTCTGAGCTTACTGACCCTGTATGTATTTGACAAAAGTTATTTGAAGGAATGCAGATCTGACTGCTCAGGATTTTAGCACCAGCCACTGAAAAGAAGTAACACAAGATCAGTCAGGAAGTTTTGGTGCGAAGTACTTAAGAGCTCCTCAATGACCCAGACTTAGAGCTAGTAGAAAAAGGTTTCCTACAGTTTTCCGTTCTCCTCTTTCCTTTGCAGCAGAATCTGCATGGAGGAAATTAAGCCTGAAAGAGAGATGTGAAAATTAAGTGTGTTTGTTGTATATAACAGTAGCATTCTTCTGCCTTTTTGATAAAGGAAACATGTCCATTACATAAAATACTAGTTTTCAAGCTGACTGGCGACAAAAGGAGTCTCACACTTTTCAAATCCAGTTTTAAAGCTGAAAAATTAACATTGCTTAACTGGACAGGTGATATCTGGAATTTCAGTACTAACTACAGCAGGAATCTTTCAGATTATTTAATTCACTTGTACTCTTTGCGAAGGTTTTTTTATTTGGCAGTAAACCAGCTGTAGGAACAAGGATTACTTTGTGTGTTTTGTGATGAGATTACACTTAGCATTTATGGTATTTCATGTTTCTGTTGGAATATCACTGACATAATGAAGCAAGTTGAAAAGGCTTAACTTTTAAAATGACAGCTGGAGTCTTAACACCGAAATCTCTTTGTTGATTAGATGAAACACTTTCTGTTGAGAAAGAGCGATATGGGAAAGGAGAAAGGTGCTAGGGGGATTTAGGCCTCTGTCAACGTTTTAATTGCATAGCTCACGGGTTTTAGTCACCCTCCCTAATCTTGCTTTGTGCACAGCTTCTCTTTGCTTCCGTTACATCCTCATGCAGCTGCTGCCTCCTGATCTCTGGGCAAGTCACACTAATGCAGGAAACAACGGTGTTGGTGGTTCTTTAAAAAGAGCCAGGGTTTGTTTTGCCCTTGGTTTGGTATTTTGGGGGGATTTATTCTTTTTTAGGCACAGGAAAAGGAAAAGTTTTCAAAGTAACTTCTTAGTAGTTGGCAGGCAGAGGATTAAAAACGTTTTGTGGAGTCCTGTGTAAACTCCCACTTTGTGGAATGTTGCTGTGTGATGAGTTTTATTTTGTGGTCCGGTCTGAATGGTGATAGTTCTTATGTGGTATGTCCCATGGTTGCATTTGTTGAATAAAATAGTGGCCTTGTGAGGAAAAGAAGTGTCTTTGGTTTCAAGTGTTAGTTTTGTTTGTACAGAGACAGTGATAACACTTTTAACCTGTCCAATACCTTTCTCAAAACAATCCCCCAGCCTACAGGTAGTCTCTCTGCCTGTCATGAGCCACTTTGGCTGTGGTAAGAACACAGAAACAGCTAATAAGTCTGTCAGGCTCTTAGGACACTGTTTTTAATGATAAATATAACATAAATATGTACAATCCTGAGTCCCTCATCTTGAAATCCCGAAAGACTGGAATAGCCACATTTAAACTCAGTAAATACATCACTTGTGTAAGTGGAAATACAGTTTTAGTAACTCCCCAACTGTTCAATGTAGTTTATTTACATACTGAACACCACAAAGAATTTCATCTATTCATAAATAGAATGTAAAAATGCTGCTGCAGTAATCTCTCTGAGAGTGATGGGAACTGGTTAAAATACAGAAGAAAATTAGAATAATGGTAGTTTATTGTGTTTAGTAGCTTAGAGCCAGTCAATCTCATCATTCTGATGATGTGAGCACATGCAACTTGTATTTTCACAGGCTGGGCTGAGCTTTCTTGTAACACAATACATTTTTCCATTCATGCTGTCCTTTGAACTGTGATTATTTTTTTCTTCATTTGTATTGCTTTTTTTACTCTGTTATCTTAATTTTTCATGTGTTCCCCCAAAATCTTGCTGCCCCATTATTTCTCTCCTAACTCTTGTCATTCCTCTGTGTCTACTGAGAAGATTTTCCTGTGTTTCGGCTCAGAGGTTCATGTGAAACGTGTTCCTGACTTTTCCACTTCCTTCGAGGCAGTGGTCACTTCCCAGCTGGCATGAACAGTGTAAATAAAATAGCTGGGAGCTCTAGGAACAGAGGGAAGCAGCTGCAAAACTCCATGAACTTGTGGTTGAGCCCAGGGCAATGCAGCCAGTGTGTAGGAATGGGGTTGTTTTTTGTCTTTCCATGTGCTTCAGGAGTTGGAGTGAGCAGCCTCATGCCTTGCCCTCCAGAGCATGCAGGCAGTGAAAAAATCTGACATCCAACCTCCTTGGTCTGTAGATGGGATCATAAAGTGCTGGGGTATCTCCACATGGTATTATTTCACAGACTTTGCTGCAGGATATTTCAGTAAGAGGGATAATAACTGGTTTGGGCTGATTGTTTTAATATCTGGTTTTGTTATGGACTGAATGACCAGCTACAATTTTCTGTAATTGCCTGTAGTTTTCCTTGGACTTCTGCAAGCTCTTTTCAATTAGTCTGCTTTCTGAAGATTTTTGAGGAAACAATTCTCTTTATGTGCAAGAAGAACAAGAAGTCAGATCTATGAGAAACTGAGAAACAAAAATCCCCCAAACTCTTACAATAAACCAGCAATAACCCAACATTTTGTGTAATGCAAAACACTGCTGCTGCTGTTTTTGCTGAATATCATGGGAAGATGTGACAGGGATACATAAATCAAAGTTGCTTATTTTTTAATAGTAGATCTCATAGTATTTTTCTTGGAGATTGTACTCATCCTCCTCTTACAGATAATTTTTTAAGACAAATACCTTTGCAGCTTCAGCATACAATTTCTTCTTGAGTGGGCTCTCCTAACATGACCTAGCATTTCTTCCTGCAGAAGTTGGTAACACTATCAAAACTTCCCTCAGTTACTCACTCTTATGAAGAATTGTTGCTCTGTTTTTTATTTCCCACTGTGGGGTTTGTCAGTGATTCATTTCTCTTTGGAAGTATTATTGGGCTTGATCTCATCCTTAATTTGCTCTGCACTTCTCATAAACTCACAGCCTGTTGGTTTCAGAATGGTGCCAGTGTTCATTTTTCATTTGAGTTGGTTGCTGTTTACAAGCCAAATGCTGACAGATGTGGTTACGAGAGCCTTGCTGCTCTCTTTTTGCAAGGAATGTTGATTTTTTTTTTTTCAGTGGTGTTTATGGATATATTGATACCAGGCTTGTTGGTGTGCACAGCAGAACTTACACAAGGGGTGCAGGAGAACACCTCCATGGAGTTCCAAGACCTTTTGAGAAAGTTTCCAGCTCCTTGACGAAGGCCTTGACGAAGTTGCTTACTGGTACAATTTCCACAAGTGGAAACTTGTTGGGAGGAAAGCAGATCCAGGTGGCTATTGTGTAAATGTGGGGAGACCTTGTCTGAAAGGTTGTTAAATGGAGGGAAAATTAGCAGAGGGTAAGTAGATGTTTTAGCTTGTCCTCAGTTCCAGGCTGTATACACATAGAGAGAGTTGTCTGTGAGAAATTGGATACAAAGGTAATTTTGTACTCGTGTCTGAATAAATTTAATTAAAGCAATTTATTCCTCTTTCTCCCACAAACCTTTAGTATGTGTCTGTTGGAGGGCCGTTAGAGTAGAAGCATATGATTTACTCCCCCTTTCTCTTCTACTAGAATGAATAAAAATGCCATATTTCAGATGTGCTCTGAAACACCAAGAACATGTGAGTGATCACTGATGGGGAAATGCCTTCCACTTGTACCTGTCTGTTGAATAGAGCAGTTTTCAATTTATTTTGATCAGAGATGTTTGGAAGAAACTTTTCTTATTACTGCATTTTTTAGGATTAGTTGGAGAGATCATACTGTTTGTAGATTTTTTTTTTTTTTAAGCAATTACTCAACTTCACCCCTCAGTGAGATTCTTTTCCACCTGGGTGGTTGTAGTTTCATTTTGTGCAAAATATAGGTTTTTACTTTGGCCTATTTGAGGAAGTGTCACCTCACACACAAATAACCACATCAGCTTTAAGGCAAAATATCACTTTACTTTCCAGAATCTTAGAGTCAGAGTATGATACTCCTCCAGTCTTCATCGCAAAGCTGTAAGGATTTCCAAATTTTCCTTTAATCTCTGTTGTTGATAATTATTTTCCTTCCTACAGTATGGAGAATTTGGATATGCAAAGCCTTCATTCCTAGAAGAAATTTTGGTGAATTTTGTATTGATTTGATTTTGAGAGATTAAAAATTCTTGAGTAAATGAAAAAGGCACCAGAAATATTTTTTTATAATAGATTTCTGAATATATTCAAAATTATTAACAAATTGACTTAACTTTGGCTTCGTAGAATGAGCTAATAGTGAGAGAATGTCTGAATGTTGACTTTGTTAATTGTTTAAGCATTCTGATAGCAGAGTTTAGTCCATGACATTTAGTAGCAAAGCAGCTTTGCCTTTCCTACACGTGTTTTTGGATTGTGGAGTAGACTTCCTGTGGTGTTACCATCAGAGAGCTGTGGGCTGTAATTGCCAGGTTACCCCACTCTGGTTTGAGTTCATCAACACAGCTTCACTTTTTGCTCCTGTTTATCTTGCAGGAGAGTGGGAAAAGGAGAAACAGCTCCAGGTGTGATCAGTACCTACTGAATTAAAAGAAATCCCCCTTATCACTGAGATGAGTACAATTAAAGCACATAACCCTGCTCAGGTTTCCCCTGGTTTGGGGTGAGCTGTGCAATGTGTGGCTGCTCTATGCTGAGCAGCAGCTGTGGCATTCCCTGAGAACCCCAGTTTCAGGTCAATAACCCTGTCTCTGTAGAGCACACAGGAATTCCAGTGCATGCCATCTCACCAGTCCTGGGCGAGCTGAAATCAATATGGGCTCTGGCACTTTTGAGCAATTCACTGAATAAGGAACCATGCAAGGCAATCTCCTGGAGGAGGGGCTGTGTTTGGTTATCACTCAAACTATTTGTAAAGAACCACAGGGAAAACCCCAGCTTCTCAAAGAACATATTCACTGTGCTTCTCGGTGGGTTTCAGCATTGCCTTGAAGGCCAGGGTGAAAATTATCTTTAAAGTAGGGGGGGAAGAGGGGAGGCATACAGAAGCATGATTGTACCCAGTCATCTGAGACAAACGTCAACAGCTCCACGCTACACGAGTCAGGTATTTATGTCATGATTCCTACATTAGTGAAAAATAAGTGTTTTCTTTCAAGATGGTGTATACAAGGTATAGCAAGATTAAATCACTGGCTACAATTGCAATTAAAAAATAAATACAAGTGCAGCAAAACACTGTTGCATTATCTTATTGTTCACATCCCAGAGACAAAAGTACTTCTATCTGTTGATGCTGAAGGTTGGACTTGCTGATCTTAGAGGTCTTTTCCAACCTGAATGTTTCTAAAGTTCTGTGTTAAAAGGGATAATGTAATCAGATTTATAGAAACAAAGTGAATTTAAACAAAAAATATCTGTTTTTCAAATGATACCAAAACCTGTGTTTTGAGGAGGTACAGAACCATTAACAGCAAGTAGAAATGAGTACTCTTTCATCTGGTAATCCCATTTGAGCTTTGTACTAGCAAACTTGGACACTCTCTTGAGCAGAGATGCAGAATACAAGTTTTTATAGCTCTGAAAGGGTGTTTTGCTATGATAGTAACTACTGCAACATACAATTTTTATTTCTTTGTATGAGAGTGATTTTGAATCCTTTTTATTTGTTGTATTTCCAGCTGCACTCATGCTCTGCCCTTCAGACAGCTATTCCCCAACAGACAGACACGTCTTGCATATCTGATGCAACTGGGAATTTTTGGCAACAAAGCTGTTTTCTTGCATCAGGACAACGAGTTGTATTCAAACAAGTTTATTCAGACAAATGGCTTGTCCTTAGAGATAGGTGGTGTGGCTGTAAATTTACATTTCTGGCTAACTGGTGACTTCCCACTGGATATAAGGTGTGGAATTGTGGAACAGTGTCTCCATTTGTTACACTCCTGAGAAAACACTTTTCCAGAGTTGATGTATCAAATCAAATCTGAAATGGGCAGGAAATTTTCTTCCAGTCAGTAAAAAGTCACTTCATATTTCAAAACTTGTTCTGGGGATTTGGGGAATAAAAAACCATTCATTTGAATGTGCATATTTTCTTTTGTGAAATATCAGAAGGCAATATGTAGATGTTGGTATTGTTCTCATTGGAACAGCCCTGTGATTTTTCTTATGCTAAGACTTTGGCTTGTTTCCAAAAATGTTTTTCTATTTCTCATATATGGAAATATTTTAATCTGTTCTTTAATATATTTTTAAAATTATGTTGGTTCACCATTGTCCTTTTCCCTGGAGGTCACATATTTTAGCTCTTCTCAAATAGTAAATTATGCCTGTATAGACATTTAGATCATGCTTTCTAGTGTTTGTCATTGCATGGGAAAATATGGGGTCCATAAGTTGATAACTGAGAAAATTGATCACAGCTTTGATTTTGGAAAGTGGAGAATTAATTACTTCATTTCTCCTGTGAAACTTCTCAGCTTTGTGGTGTAAATGCTTTCCCTAAGTTATTCATACTGCTTTGAGAAGAAGGATCAATTAAGGACTTGAAAGACTGAGACTTCAGTGATAGAAGCACCTTCCATCAGCAAAAATAAACTGGCAATAAGATAATCAATGTGACAACCAAATGCAATTAACTGCAAAAGAAATTATTAAGAAAATATAACCTTAATCTATTCAGGTTCATGAATAGCTTATAAAAATACAGAAGGACTTTTTGATATTTAGGTTATTTCAGTTGTGAAAGTGAGATGAGTGAGTTCTTAATGGGTTCTTTAGGAGAGAGAATTTTTTTTATGATAATGCAAATATCAATGGTTTGAAAGGAATCCAGAACGTGTTGCTCGCATCATGCTCTTTGTGCATATTTTTGGGGTTAGATTTTCTCGCTATTTTCCGTATTCAGTATTTCCAAATATTAAGTGTTTTTCACAAATTGACTGCTGTAATGCAATCAGAAATATATATTGTATATTGGTGTTATTGGAATTATAGAAAATGGGAATAATATAAAATAGCATATATATGTTTTGCAAGTGCCTTGAAATGAAGTTCCCCCTTTCATCGTGCTCAGCAAACATCAGAATTGTTTTTCACAGCAGTGTTGAACATGAAACTATAAAATCATGCATTCTCATAGGCGTTTACTGTTAGTAATCTTCAATACAGCTGTATCAGGAAAATAAAACCTTTTCTATTAGGTTTGGCAGAATGGCAGAAAATAACCTAATGAGTACAAAATCAGCTGAAGTGTATTTAAATATAGATTAATTTTTTGGAAATAAAAGATACACTTTGGTCAGACCAGAAAATTAAAGGCAATGTGCGTGCATGGTGCATCTTTTGGGTTGTTTGGCTTTTTTTTTCTCTCATTCATCACAGTCTCTGGATCTGAGCATTAGTTATATTTATCCTTTAATCCTACTGTCTAGGTTTGCTTATGTAAGATTTATTATATAGCCAGGGTGGGTAGTTAAATGAAAAACCAAACCTGACCCTCAGTTAGTGCAAGAATACCTACAGATTATGTTGCTTTACATAGACAAGTTAAATTTATTCTCAATCCATTATGTAAGATATGGGCTCCACATTTCCTGAGCCACCAAGAGACTAAAATTGCTGTCAGTTGCATCTGTCTTTTTGCACTTCAGTCTCTAGAACAAGGAGAAAAAGAAACTGGGTACATTCTCTACAAATATTTCCTTGAGACAGAAACTCACTTAATGGCCATGTTTCATTGTGCAGTTAAGTAAACACTATCATAATTGAATGTGCTTGCTGCTGGCTGTGTACAAATCTTGCCCAGCAGGAGTTTTTTTTGGTCCTTGGTAAACTTTACAGAAAATAATTGATAGATACCAGTAGTGCAGGGCTTGGGTGAACAAATCTGAAAATCACCACATTTTTTGGACACAAACCGACTTTCAGGATGTATAAATACATTCAATCCCTAATATAATTTATTTTAAAATACTGGTTGATGTTACAGCTTGTTCTGCTAGGACGCTGTAGTTGGAGGATGGCTTCCTGGTGCTTTCCAATGTTTTTTCCCTTTATTTTATGAATGTGCTGAAGCAGACTGGAAGTAACTAGATTCCCCAGTTGTCTGGACAGTGACTGAATTAATAGTTGTGGAAATCACACATGTTTTTACTCCCTGAATGTTGTGTTCTGTACTCTCAGGGCAAGTATAGAAAAACTGTACTGGGCTTGTCCTGATGTGCTGCTGGGAATTGCAGATTTAATTCATCCTGGTTTAAAAGACCTACATGAGGTTTATTAATCTCTAAAATCCCACTTAAATCCTGTTTTAATGTCTTAAGTAGGATTTAAATGATGTCTAGTACAGACCATTTGTAAAAAGGGGGGAGAAGTGACCCTGCAGGTTACTAGAAACAATATTTTGCAGTTTCATCAAGCCATATATAACAGGATTCCAGGACCATCGATGTACTGACCTTTTGTGAAATCCAAACTGCATATTTTATGAGGAAATATATAATTTCTGCCTCAACAAAAAGCCTAAAGGAATTCCAATGATTAAATGACCAATCTTAGGCTCTTAATGCTTATTGCCAGCTCCAATATACTCCCTGTGGCTCCCTGCGCATTTATTTAATTTTAAAATGTTTCAGCTTGGTTTAAAATAATGTTTTGGGACATTTCTTGTTCCTGGGAGTTTTTCATTGCTGCTTGTGAAACATCTCTGCAAGCAAAAGACAAAGCACATTGATTCCAGCATTTCTCCTGCAGTTTTTTTTAAAGCTGTAAGAAGTAACTTGTGTAAAAAATAAACTGAGGAATTCTCCTTTCCCCCAGCTCACTTGCTTTCATGCCTCTATCATTGCATATTCATACAGTTAATGGAAAATCTAGATGGAAATGTCAGTTTTCAGTTGTGGCACCTTTAACTAGGGTACAAAGAGGCTAAAAATTCTGGAGAACACTGTAAATCTGAGAGCAAATACACAGCTCTACAGTTGTTCTAGGCTGCACAGGAGAGATTTAACAAAAGCTTGTGCTGAAAATCCATTTTCACTCCAGTCCTGTGCTGTTTTGTGGGGTGGTGTGGGTGTGTGGTCCTGTGGTCAGAGCAGGAGAGTACAGGCACAGCAGGAGCTCTGACTCTACTCCAGCTCTGCCATTAGCTCTGGGCAAACCACAAACCCTCTGCTGCTCATTGCAACTGCACCAAATGCTGACTGCAGGAAGGTCCAACCACCTTACTGAGCACACATTTGGTATGCTGAAATTTTCAAAATACACATAATTATATATGTAATACAGGCTATAGAATTTTCTGATATGGCAGCACAGCTATGCAAAAGCCAGAGTAGTGTTTGATTTGCAGTTTTGAGATATTAAACACTAAGTCCCCCATCTATACAGCGTATGGTTACTATTACAAAAAATATTTGGGTTAATGCTGAGTATTTTTTGTCAGCTCATGGTTCATTACAAAGTAGGTCTAATTAATTGCTGTCACACTCTTTAATATGTGGATGAGTACAGGTTTAATTAATTTCGCCCCACAGGCAAAATATTTTCACCTAATTAAGTGTAATTTTCTACTTTTTTTGCTCATCATCTTGTACTAACAGACAAATCAGGACATATGTTTGTCAGAAGGAGCATGAACTGACAGAAGAACAACAAATCAGTGGGTGGGGAGGTGTGGAAAATGTTTTTTGAGGCTTTTTAGGCAAATAGATTTGAATTCCACCTGAAACCATTCCTGAAGTAATGAATCAATCTTGAGGCATAATTTAAGGGAGGAGGTTTTAATACAATGCAACAGGCCTGCTAAGAAAACTAGGGTTTGGGGGGGTGGTCTCCAAAATAAAAATTAAGTATGGTGGGATTTTTTTTTCCCCCCATGAACTATTCTGCTGAGATTGAAAAATATACATTTAATCAAATGGTCACTAAGGTGTTACTTTAGTCAAGGCATAAAACAAGAAGAAGATGAAGTCATTACGTCTGCAGAGAGTGATTAAATTTACTTGTTACTAGCTAAATGCAAATATTTTATGGGTGGGGGAGGGGAAAATGTTGCTGATAGATATTATTAAAACAGGAGAGTAAAACAGGTGTTCTCTACAGCTGCCTCTGTTTGCGAATTGGGTAGAAAAGTGTGTTGCTGATTGTCTTACAAAATTGGGCTGTAAATCATTAAAGTTTCAGATTCCCAGGAAGCCTATGTTCTAACTATGGGCTGTCATTTGCAGTGTCTCTGTGCCCTGTGCAGCAATCAAAAGCAATTTGGATTTGGAAGGATTGAAGCTGCATTCCCTCTGTGACAACAGGAACCTACAGCTTCAATTAGTGCTCAAGCCACTGTGGGAGGCTTATTGGGAGTGCATTTTTGGGAGTAAGCACAGGACAAAGTGTCCTGCCTCTGTCTCAAGGAGCCTAAAACTGAAAATGGACTGACAGACCACAGGCAAGACAGCAAAGTGCTGCAGACAGAGGGTTGATACAAAATGCAGACGTGTTTGCGATTAAAAAAAATTCTTTTATTTTCTGTTTTGTTATAATTTTACAAGGGCAGTCATTCTGTTGAAGCTCATGAGATCCAGACCAGGATGAGAAGAGGAAAATGAGAATGGGGATGTCAGGAAACAGAGATTTTGGGAGGGGCAAGCATTTCGTGAGATCTGAAGGCACTGATGTCCTGACCTAGATGGCAGAGACCTTTGCATTGCATGGTTAGACCAATATCAGTTCCACAAAAGATCTGACAGCAGCATTTGGGTAAGAAACAGATATTTGATTATCCAGCAGACACTAATAATTTGAAGTCCAAACTAAAAATTGGAAACCAGCTTGACGTTTTCTGGGAAAATGTAGGGGTGGCAAGGATAGCAGAGCTCCCCTCAGTACCAGGGAAGGTTTTTTATACCATCTTGCATCCTTATCAGACACCATCTCATTTGTTATGTGGATTTGCTGAGATGATTCTGAAATGCACATCCTGGTTGGCTGGCAAAGCATTTTCAAGAATTTGCTGTCAGTGATCCTTTGCCAAATGAGATAGTTGCTTTAATGGCATTTCTGCAGGATTTCCCTTTTGGTTCTTGTACAATTCCATGGTTTCCTTGATTATAAGGATGCTAACATAAAAAGGATGCTAATTAATTGACAGGTGACACCGTGCTACAAGCAATTGGAAAAGCAGGAGCAGCTTGAAAAACTATGTAGTAAAATAACACTGAGAAAAAGAAAACAAAGTTATTAAGAAAAAGTGTCAGATTATGCCCTTAGGAGCAGCTAGATGGTTATTTTGAAGAAAAAATGCATTAAGAATTGCTAGGGCTTCTGGTGGATTGTGATGCAAATAGTGTCTAACATATTTTTTGTAAAAATTACAAATAGAGATATTTAAGTAGATGTCTCATTCTTAGCAGATGTAATCCACCCCTCCATTAAGTGCTCTTACATTTTCACCTGAGCTACTGTCTCCTGATGTTAGCCTCAAGTAGCTGAGACAGGAGGAGGTTAAACATGGGGAAAGGTTTTTGTTAATGCTAAGAGCAGTGTGGTGCTGGAATGATTGCCAGGTTGTGGAGCTTCCACTGGAGATCCTCAGAACTTTTTAGATCTTTGCTAGCAGGGTGTGAGTTTACTGCACCCGGAAAGAAAGGGTGGGGGCAGCCCAACTGAAAATTTAAACCTTTGTCCCTGTCTTCTGTGGTTCTGGATATCATTCGTACACAGGTATGAAAACCCTGCTGGGGAGTAATCTTTTCATCCATTGTGTGTGCTTAGCCTGTTGATTTGTGATTTTAGCAGGATGTCAAGTGGGAATCCTGCCTGCATTGCCAGGAGGTACTGAAATTTTGACACTTCCATTCACTAACATTGCCTGAGAACATTTTTGAGGAATGAAAGGCCTACACACCTTTGATTGCATACATATTTACTGACTCTGCATGGTACAAGCTGGGTGTTTTTTAGTTCAGGGCTCAGTTCATCGAGGTACATAAAGTTCTTCTATAGGTTCTGTGATGCCTAAGAACTCGCTAAAGGAATCCACCAACAATCACTTTTTTTCTGGGGTGTGATGTTTGTTTGGAGAAAGTTGGAAGGAAAACAAAATCAGGCCTGAAGCTGGGATTTTCTTAACATAGTGCAATATATTCCAGATAACTAAGATTTACTATATTTTGAGGAGGGTGTGATTCTGTATCTAATTCCTGTGGGAAGGGAAAGGAAATTTTCTTTTATTTTTGCTCAGTCTCAAGCGTAAATTTTCAGGTATTTCGACAGAGCAGCATTGAAGTTGTGTCAGGGGAGGTTTAGGTTTGATATCAGCAAAAAGGTTCTTCACCCAGAGGGTGGTTGGGCAGTGGAACTTGGTCCCCAGGGCAGTGGTCATAGCACCAAGCCTGACAGAGCTCAAGAGAGGTTTGTACAGTGTTGTCAGGC
Organism: Argya squamiceps; assembly: GCA_037834095.1. NCBI lineage: Eukaryota > Metazoa > Chordata > Aves > Passeriformes > Leiothrichidae > Argya > Argya squamiceps. The sequence continues at coordinate 5,310,902 of JBBMKD010000216.1, read as the reverse complement.
ACATGGTGTGACTCTTGTGGTGTCCTGTGCTGGGCCAAGGGTTGGACTTTGATGATTGTTGGGGATCCCTTTCAACTCAGAATATTCTGTGACTGAAGGTCTCATCCAGCATTGACGATTCTGTGAAATATCATCGAATAAATTGTAGCTTTAAACTGTAATTTCATGCCTCTTGGATAATCCCAGGAAAAATACGTCATTTCAAACAGTGAGGACCTTCTGAGGTGTTTTCACATTGTATCTCTAATCCAAGAAACTCAAGCAAAGATCCTTGTAAAGAAAGAGTACAAGGAAGGCCAAGATGTGAAAAGCTGGCTGGATGGTAGATGGCCAGTCAGAGCTGTCTCTAGAGCTCTGTCTTGTGCGAGGGAAGGGTAACTGCTAAGAAATTGTGTTTAACAAGAAGCCAGAAACTCTTCCCTAGCTCTGTGTTAGGTTTTAAGGTGGAATTGCATAAACTAGTTTGTCACTGTGTCCCTACTGCATCCTCCCAACCTTCTCCATAATCCAGGCCATGAATTATAGATTATTTTATAGCCATTGTTTCAAAGAACTCCTTATCCCCTAATAAATACCTGCAGACATGCTGGTACATAGTGAGTTCTAAAAACCAAAAAAGAAGAACAGCACATGGATATGACCTGAAGAAAGCAGACCTTTGGACTGCTTTCATTCAGGTTACATGAGGTAATACTTTGTTGCATTATGTCAATTGTTAGGAAGCTTAGGATGACACCATTTCCTAGGGTTTAAATGATTAATTAGTAGCCTGGGTTGAGATGTAAAATTAAATACTTGTACCAGTACAATCAGCTTTACTTTTTGCGCACTGGAACTGTAATGAGCTGCTTTGTAAGGCCAGACATTTCCTCTAGCAAAAGTGGAAATTCAGCTGGTATGCAGCGCTTTGGCAAGAGATTAAACAAAACCTAATTGCTTAAGTTATATTTGCAAAATAATTCTAAACCACACGACTGTTTCATTTTTGCTACAAAATTTAAAGCTCTTTTGAGTGGGTTTTTTGTTCCTCTTATCCCTTTATTTTTATAATATCTGATACATATTTAAAATGTCAAATTTCATCATCTTTATTTCCATTGAGGTGGCCTTGATTTCCAGTATGGAAAGCCAAAGGAAAGCAAACTGGGGAAATTCATGAAGAAATTTCTTATATTTTATTGAGGCTTATGCTTTCTCTGGTTAATTTCTAATGGGAAAAACCCAATGGAAGCTGATAGTTATGGGATTTTCATTTTTGTTTCCTTTTCATTATTATTATTTTATTTTTATCAGAATAAAATAATATTTTATTAGTATATTTTTAATTTTATTACATTTTATTTTTATTATGTTTATTATATATTTTTAAATTATATTTTTATTTTATCAGAAAAAACTTCTAGATCAAGCAATGTCAATTTCAAAGCAAGTATTTTATTTATCTTTTTTTAAAAGGTTGGTTTTTTTCATGTACACAATATGTTGGTGCTCGTCACGGGTTTTAGAGGTGGCCTATCCAAGCAAAACTTTGGACAAGTTTTCCAGGACACAAACAAGGATCCTTTTCCCTGCCTGATGTTTTAAGTGAAGCACTAGATGGGGGCAGACAGGTATTCTTGTTGTGCTGAGGAAGGGAAGCATGACAAAAACAAAATCCATCACCATTTAGTCTCTTCCCAACATCCCCCCAGCAGTAAAGGAACCTAGCCAAAGGTTTTTCTACAATTACTAGCTTCTTTTCAATGCTAAAATCTACCTTGAGATTCCAGGCAAGTCTCATTCAAATGCAATATTAAACCACACTAATTGAATGTCTGTTCCAGTTTAAATAACCACAGAGGTAGCACACCAGAAGGTCTGCACTGCAGAAATAGTGATTTTTTGAACAAGTAGTAGTTAATTTAGATGACTAGTTTTTACCAAACTGCCCCAGAGAAATTATCACTAGCAATTAAATGTACTTCATGCTAGCAAATAAATTTTCAAATATCAAAATGTCACTTAACTATCAGGTATGCTTCATTTAGTGGTTCTTGATGAATTCATCAGCTAAATTAAGCTTCATTAACTGATTCTCGCAGTATCATCCAGAAATGTTATAATTATTTCTCTTTTAAATAGAGGGAAACCAAAGGAGACAATTCAGGTGGTTTGCTGATGGCCATGTTCAGAATTTACTCTACAAACAAAATTGAAGGTTAGGTTCCCATGGCTTCTCCTCCAGTATTAAAACCACTAGCCCTGATTTGATACCTACTTAAAAAAAAAACAAAACAAAAACCCAAACCAAACCAAACAAACAAAAAACCAAAACAACCAAAAAACCAAAGGAAAACACCACTGCCAAGATATATCACGACAAACAGAACCCAAACACACTCCACAGAAAAAACCCAACCAAACCAACCAGCCTTCAATCTTGCGTTACAAAATTATCAATTTCTGTGCTGGCTACTCTAACAATATCTGAAAATTATTCCAATTAAATGTATTTTAGAAAAGTCTTTGAAACTAAATAAAAATTAAACCAATAAACTTTTGTTGTTCAGACCTATTTTTATTAGTTCATGGTTTTCCCATTTGTTGACCTTGTAGGGTTAGGCATGTTTTACATCTGGTTTTTAGGCTGGAAATGTAACACCTTTTCTGTCGGGAATATTTCTGTAAAGTATGCGTTTTAACTTTTCCCAAGTCATCACAGTAGTGAATCCAACCTATTTCCAGATTTTAAAAGTCCCTGTGGCTGAATAAAAATACCCACCACAGAACTCACCTTCACTTTAGTGGAATGACCTGCCAAACTGGTAGTATAAAAGAGCTGAGAATCAGCATCCTAAATTTGATTTTTCCTACCACCCCTTTCAGATTTCCAGCTTGCTGTAAAAAAGACAGCAGGACTGAACTTGTGCAGACAGGCTGATGTCTTTGAGTGGGGCAGAGAAGCGCGGGGGAAAAGGAAAGATGAATAGAATTTCTCTGGCTCTTGCGTAAGTGCATCAGACCCGCTGGTATGTGCTTTCCCCCAGTCCCTGGGCCAGCTGGGCCAGAGGAGCACAGCTGGAATGCTCCCCCTGCTCAGCCAGCAGTGGCAGGATTGCCTTCTGTGCCTGACTCTCTCTTCCACACAAGGAAATCCACCCCTTGCTGAGACACTACTTAAAAGCAGAATTTAAACCACAAATCAAGGCTGATTCTGTCCTTATTTAGTGACTAATATTGATATTTTCTAGAGAAGGGGGAGGCTGCAGCCTTTCAAAGCTGAGTCATTTGACCCCAAACTCAAATAAAAGTGTATAGTGATGCCTTAAGTTTTAGCTTTCATGTTTTTTCAGATTCTGTGCTGCCTAGGGGTGCAGTCCTGAGCCTCATATTAAGTGCCAGTAAGCTCTCAAGTAGATAGACAAAACAAATCCTTTTTCTGCTGAAGACCAAGGACATCTTTCAGGCCCAAAAGCACAAACAACTGTGGCTGAAGGGAGGGACAAGAAGGTTGGGACCTCACAACCTGAAGCTGTAATTGGACAATTATACCCCAATATGTAAATGGACCAAAACTTATAAAAATGTAAAATCTTGTGACCGGTCAGCCATTTTGTGACCATTCTTAGTCCACCTTGGGTGTAGTCCTTGTTCAGGCCCTGTCCTGCCCAAGGTGTATCCTGAAGGCCTTTCAATAAAAACCTACTTTATTCTCTAGCTCTGTCCAATCTCTGTTTCAGGTCAGCCTTCCCAAGGCATCAGTTTGAATAAGACTTACTCTCATCTATGTCTTGAAGGACACCACAACTGCAAGTCGTTGGTGGTTTCATTGCTGCTGCTTAGGTGGATTATGTGAAGCTGCTCTGAGTACAGAGAACCAGTACTCAGTACATATAACAAATTATTATACATACAATTCATATTTTATAAGACAGATATTGAATTCTGCATAGAAAATAATAACCTTTTCTTCTCCTGACCAGTGCTGCCAGTTGAATATTCCCCACATTGCCTGAAGCTGTTCTTGCTCCAGCTATCTACATGTAAATAATTTTATGCTTTGTTATTAGTGGAGTTGGAGTGGGGGGAGGGACAGGAAAGGCAGACACAAAACTTGCTTTCTTCTAGGTGGGAAGGAATTTTACTGTTCTTGGAGCCCTGGGGTTTGATACTTTACAGTGTTGACATCTCCGGGTTTCGACACTGCCCTTCTTATCAGGATGTTTTGCTTCAAAACTGATGAAGGCAAAGTATCTGGAAAAGTCTATCTCTTTGTAAGAAGCCATCTGAAAAAGAACTAGGTATTTAAAGGCTTTGTAGGTAGATTGGTGAAACACAGCTGCTATGGTTCTAGTAGAGGTGATTCTCTCTCCATCATATCTTTGTCAGCGCCTGTTTTCAATGAAGGGAAAGAGAACTTAAGTACCACATAAATTACTAATATCCTTTTGTGTGGAGTTATTCCAGAGATAGTGCTTATATATTAATATGGTCCCTCTAAACCTTCTAAAAAGGCACTTAGCAGACCTCAGGTCCTCTAACTTGTACATCTAAGCATGAAAAATGAGAATATCAAAGATCTGAAGTGTTTCCTCACACCTGATATCATGACTGGTGACATTCTAATTGTTACTAGTGACATTCTAATTATTACTGCAGCCAAGATGGATGCAGCACTCCTAATTGAAAGGAGCTACATGTTTGCAGACACAAGAGGCAAGGTTTACATTACCTTAAATGTTCTGGAATAATGTTTTATGCATTAGGAGTCATGATGTACTCTTAGACAGTCTGCAGACTTCAGCAGCAGAGTTGTCTGGACCAAGGCAGGAATATTGAAATCCATTATGGATGTCAGTGTTCTGGAAAAAAAAAAAAATAGCAAAGCACACTTGTTCAGCCCCACTGCTGCTTTAGTTGTCTGATATTCTGAAGCAGCCTGAAAAATCGCAGGTTTCTAATTATCTGTATTTTTGTTCACTGTGTTTCCACAGTGTCTGACATTTGATCTTCAAAGGCTGTTGGATGTCAGGTGCTCTGGTGTTAGGTGAAATCCCACTGCTTTCATCTCCTGTTGCTTCCACCATGTTCAGGGATGCCTCTTGCATGGCAGTATGGTTGAAATGCTTCAACCAGAAGCTGTGGAAGATGTTTCCTAAGCTACAAGAGGACAGTGCTTTGCCTCCAAGGAACAAAATGGTTTGCTGTCCTTTCCTTGTTAACAGAAACATTAGAAAGTTAAAATGACGCTTCCTTTGCATCCTTACCCTGGGCCAGCGATGTATCCAATTGATGATCTTGAGCTAAATTGCTGTAAATAAATCAGTTGCTGCAGGGCTGGGGACAAAACTTGGCAGAGGTCCTAGTTTCTTTTCATTCTCTTGCTATTTTAGAAAGAATGAAGCAGTTGCTGTTTTCCATCTGACTGAAACTGGGCTTTTATATATGCTTTTACCGGGCAATTTTGACTTAATGAAAAAGGAATAAATTATTGTAGTCATGATTCTGGTTCCTGCTGTTAAAGCCAGGCTTGCAGTACCAAACTGAATCAAAACAATTTTTCTTTTAAGTAGCTGCTTGAAAATCTAGATTATGAAGTGGTATGTGGTAATAAGTGTCTCAGAAACACCTGAAGATATTGCAAAAGCTGATTCAGATGCCCTTAAATCTGACAAGTTGAATTTGCTCTGTTGGAGGGCCTGAAGAAGAGCTGTCAATCCTTTAAGTAAGTCTGACTAGATTGACTTGGAAGGCTGTGAAGATCACTCTTAAAAGGCAAATAAGTAAAAAGACATTGAACTCTAGGGATGAATTGCTTCAACAGATCTAGTTACAAATGCAGGTTCCTTCTATCTGCATTATTTTTGAAGATTGGAGGTCTCAGTAGTTGGAGCTTAAAAGTAAACCCTATATTTTTCTTCTGCATGCCTGAGAACATTTTTAAATGGTTTATGTATTACAGCTGAGCTGTATTTCTTAATAATTCAAGAATAAGTTTGGAGGATGCCACTTGCAGGAGAACTGTAACTTACCCAGCGATCATTGCATGTGTATGAACAGGAATCCTTTCAATGCCTTGATTAGTACAGAGCAGTTAGGATGAGGCAATCAATGATGTTTGCCCAAAGTTTACTTTTGCTTGAATGTTTATAGAAAGGAGTAAGCTGAAGGGGGATTATCAGGCACCCTATTGATCTTAAAGCCCGTAGAAGCAGGAGTGTGGCACAGAGAGCAGGAGGGCTTTGCAGCTGGCTCACAGTGGGGTGCTGCTCTGGGCCTCTATTTAAGCTCCTTAGCTGGCCACTTATAAAATAATGTCACCAGCCTTCTGCCCCCGCGGGTGCCTGGGCTTTGTCCCCTCCTTACTTGGCTTTTAGGGCAACAAAAGACCAAGGAAGGCGTGGAAGCTCCTCGGTGCGTCCCTAATGACCTGCTGGAGCTTCCCCCGCTTTCACCTTTATGCCTGGGCTCTCCCAGGAAACCCTGGCTGGCCACCCGGGAGGAGTCCCAGCAGCCAGGGTGTCACAGTGAGGGTGGCTGTGACAAACCTTTAGGTCCCTTGACTTCAGGGCAGAGGGTGGCAAGAAAATAATTAGGAGCAGGAACGACGGTTGGTGCCAGAAAAAGAACACTTTAATAACAGAAAACAGAAAATAGGGACGGTGCCCCAAACCCATGCACAGTACCCAGGAGAACTCTGTGGGGGTAACCAAAGACCCAGAACTGGGGAAAGCATGACAATATATAGAGCAGGTCTGAGGGTAAGGGTCCAACCAGGAACTCAAACAAAACTGTGTTTGTACAACAAAACTGACCAATCATAACAACATAACCTTATATGGAATAACTTCATTAACATGCAAACTCCCATGAACCTTTACTACTCACCACAGTTGAAAGGGATTTCCCTTAGGTTTGGAGTTGCTTCAGCTTGGCCAACTCCCACACCAGAGGATGGAGAGGTAAAACCAGGAATGTCAGCCTGGAAAAACTGATTGCTTTCCTGTCTGCTGATGGGAGTGTGCACATGGGAGCATTGGACCCTACCTGTTGTAAGCCAGGCTTTGGCATTGTTGAATCCCTTTAATTAACTATGAGCATCAAAAATACTACCAAAGAATAAAATAGAATCTTAAATTAAAAAAATAATTAAAATACTGCTAGGAATCAAAGTTATTTTGCGTATTTGGGATGCAGTGTGTTTGTTTAGTATTTGCCCTCCTAGTGCTGGTAGTGTTTCTCATAAGTCCCTAATGAAGGCAGAAAAGTTTTGGCATCTGTAAAATATCTCTCAAAAGCTCAAGGCACTTTGTGTCCTTAGTCTGGCAGGTGGGAGCAGGAAAAGGAAAACACTTCTCTCGTTGTCTTAACTGACTAAAGGACAAAAATAATGAATGAGCATGGGAAATGGAGGAATTTTTTCAGCGTTTTAATAAACCCATGCTAGTAGTATTAGAAAATACTATTATACAGCTAAGATTCTGGTTTGATTTTATTCACAGAATATTATGTTCAGAGTGAGAAGACTTGGAACAAAATTTTCATCTCCATGCTTGCTTCTGTGTTGTGGAAAAAAATTGCCATTAATTTTAGGGAAGAGTTACCTATTTCAATTTGTTCTTTCTCATTTAAAAATAAATGTAGTGATTGTTCTGTGGAAAATATGTCTCTGGCCAGATGCTGTGTTTCCAGTTCAAGGTTTTGGAAGCAGTCTTGCCTACATAAGGACTGTAGAATTTTGATTGGTGTTTAAAGCATGGCTATATATATATAAATTGTCCTGCTTTCATGCAAAGCTTATGATTGATTTGTTGTCTTTGCTCCAAGTAGTTCATCTGTTCAAGTATCTTTCCAGAAATGGAACTCTTTGATATTTAGTATATTATTCATTATACTTCTCCAAGAGCAAATATTTCATTTACATAACTCATGCAAAAACATAGAAAATAGGTGGTGATTCTTCTGATCAAGTGTTTTGAGTTAATTTTAGTGAAGATAAAATCATAACAACATCATTCTGGAGTGTTTTAACTTAAGACAGGAAAATCAGACCCTGGCCTTAATTTTAAAGATAAATAAACATGAACACCTATTATGGATTTTCTATGAAAACTCCATCTCTTTGTATCAGGAAGTCCTCTCTGTCTACAGCAGTCCCATTCTCCGCCTAGTTAAATCAAGTTAAGTACTCAAATCATTATGCTGTGAGTTTTATCTGATTAGAGACCTGATGCATGACCTCTGACACCACTTCAGATATTTTTATAATTATAGTGGAGAAAGCACAATATGACTGGAAAAACTTTGTAAATTAGACAGTCCTTCTCTTTCAGTCAGACATTCTAAGGGATGAGTCAATTCTCAAATCATTCACTTGTTCCTTTCAATTTTGGAAATTGATTCCCATGGCTTCTCCTCTGGTATTAAAACAACTAGCCCTGATTTGATATCTATTAAAAAAAACAACAACAACAAAGAAAACCACCACCACCAAGACACATCACAACAAACAGACAAAACCCAAACACAATCCAGAGAAAAACCCCAACCAAACCAGCCTACCTTCAATCTTCAATCTCAATAAAAGGTTTTACACTGAAAATATTACTGTAGTTTCAAGTCTGGTCTTTTTAGAAGAGTTAATATTGATGATCTTGGATTTTTTTTACTGCCTGAGTGAAAAGTAGCATCAAGAAGGATCAGCAGACACTTGGCACAGCAGCTCTGGCAACCCAGCAAACAAATGTGCCTGCATTCCTTGTTTCTCCTTTAGAGAAAGGTGCAGAGCTTGTTGGCTGGGTGGTGTTCACTGCACGAGGAGTGTCAGATCCAGGCTCTGGATATCCCAAGAGCAATCTCCTTGAGTGGGTTGTTAGTTCATCACCACCATGGCATTCATGAGCTGTTAGTGATAAAAGCTCAACCCGTTCCCACTCCCACGTGCTGCCTGCAGAGTGTTTTGTTTTGCAGATCCTTAGATATTGTGAGAAGATGCATCTGGGGGAGGGCTCACCAAAGGAAACCCATCTTGTGCATTTTCTGACTCTCAGCTGCTCTTTCTGCAGGAGGCAAGAGGGGTCTGTCCCTTCTGGGGCACCTATTGCCAGGGCAGCCTGAGGTCCTGGGCAAAGAGTGACCCTGGGCACCTCTCTGTGCCACTCTTCCAGTAACAAAAAGGAGAGGAAGGATCTAACATTGGCAGAATCTGCTGGGATGTGCTGAGGAGAGCTAAGAACAATTGATTCTGATTTTATTGCAGTTCTCCCCCCACAAGCAAGCACAGGCAATGGGGGTGGAATTGGCTTCACAAGTTAACAGTGTTGGACAGAAGCACATTTCAAGTAAAAACACTAGAAAAAAAATACAGATCTAGTTTTTTCCATTATAAAATTCTGCTTTTAAGTTCATTTCTCTGGCTCTTCCTCAGTGACAGGGCTGGAGGCCCTTGCCTACTGCAGAACCTTAGGTAGGACATTGCACAGTTGCTGTTTGCAGTGTTACCAAGAGAACAATCTCAAATGTGAAAGACTGAAAAGAGCTGCGTGAAATGTTACCAGTTTATCATCATTCTGTCATTCAAAATGACTGAGTTTGACACTGGTCTCTTCCACAGACTACACTAGGAAAGATGAATCCTGTAAGACCTGTTGCTTTATCTTAGTATTAGTTCACAATTTTTGCCTGATTTTGAAGTATTTGTGGCAGAGATTTTCTTTCCTATCTCTTCCAATCCCTGCTGCTAAGTGATGAAGGCTGCTGACAATAATCTTTTGTTACAATGGGCAGAATTTCTTCGCCAGTTCACTTCTGATCTGCAGTTAAAGATGTGCCACAACTTCCCTTCAGCACTTGGTTGCCTAAATTACACAATGTGAAACCCAAAAAGTTGATGAGAATGTACTATCCTGCTAGAGAAGTGTTGACTGGAGTCTGAAGTATGTTTTTAGACTAATCTTTGCTTGTGGGGGATCAACTGTGACAATGCAGTGGCCTTCCTGAGGTAGCCAACAAGTGCTTCATACTGTTGTTTATTAAATGCTCACTGCTCTACAACAAACATGACATTCATTATCTTTGGTTAGCCCTGGTTCTCCTGACAGTGGAGGGCTTTCACTCCCCTCTGAGTGGTCATCCCTTCTCTGCAGCTGCTAAAAAATGGGGCAGTAATTGCAGGAAATTATCTATAGACTCAGTCACCACAACTCCACCAATTTTAGCAAATATTACAATTAAAATGTCATTCAATGTGCTAATGAACTCCTAACCTGCTAGTGAAGTTGCTGTAAACACCATTCTTATCTTGAGCACCTCTTACATGCATTAAAGAAGGTTCTTTAGTGTGTAAAAATGATGTATAAATTATACAGTCAATGTTGTGTCTATAATTCAAAATTTCCTGTTTCACGCTGAGCTTTTGTTGCATCTTTGTATTCATGTGTGCCATTTAATGCTTTATTGAGCAATATTAAAATGCCAGAACCATTCAACAATACAAATCATTCAGCAGAGAAAGCCAGAGCCTGTTCACGTTTCACTGAAACCAAACATTTCCCAGCTTGTTTGTTACCAGTTGTTTGTGGTGCTTTCAACTTCTGTATTGCACCTATTGCTATTTGTATTTGAGTGATATATAACAGAAAACACCAAATTTAGCAAATGTGGATGAAAAATTTCAGACCAAAGTAGAAAAGACTGTTTGCATTGTCTCATTTTCTGTTCTTGAGGTGTTTACATGTGTCTTGGTGTTTTTGCTTATTGGCCTTTTCTGTGTTCCTCCAGATTCACAGGCTTTGTTTCACACTGAATCAGTAAGATTAAAATATCAAAATCAGCCACTATTTCTGGTTTTGTCACTGTTTCTCAGGAGCTGATCAATAAACAAATGAAAGCTGACCAATCTTTACAGTTGTTGAAATCCAAAGAATATGTATACTTAGGGAAAACATTCATTCTTTCAGAGTTTAAGCAAAACACTCAGGACCAGCCTGTGAAAACATCTCACAACAACTGAAATGAGTGAATTGATTTCCTACTTCATTTCACACAGCCATGAGCCTCATAACATCCCTGACGGTGACATCTCCATCGCTGTTTCCATCTAACTTCAGCCAAGGGTTTGTCACAATGGGACAGCTGGAGCAGACTTCATCTACGTGATCCTTGCCACCATCAAGGCCACCAGTGCCACGTTCCTTTCCTTGATGGAAAGTGCATCCTTTGTAATAATCAGGGCAGCAGAAGAACAATGTACATACTGTGGCCTGACAAAGACCTCTTTCATCACACTGTAATGTTGTGCATTTCACTATGCTAAAAGGGTTAAAAGTAGCTGTTCTCTGCTGTAAAAACAAATCAGAAATTTCTTGCTCAAAAATTATTAGAAATTTATTCAAAGAAATCCCTCCAAAAAACCCCTCAACACCTTGCCAAGCTGGGGTTCTTTTTGTTTTGTATTTCAAATGGAATGTTTTTGTCAGAATTGGCAAAATTCACAGAATTAATGTTTCGGAATTTGCAGTTGTGTTATGCATGTAACAGGACTTTTATTTCTTTTACACATTACTTGGCATTCTCATTTATTCATCCCTTTTGTTTTTTCCCAGTTTCTTTCATTACAGCTATTTGTCACCTGTTTATTTCCAGAATCTGCAGAAATTCCAGGCCAAAATGTTATCAATCGCTTTTTTTTCCTACCATCAGTGTACAAGAAGTTATTCCAATATACCCATTTTTTGTTGCACTCAAGGTGAAAAGGAGACCTTTTCTGTCTGCTGGATGTTGCAGCATCAAAGTTCTGAGCAGCACTAAATGAATTCATCTTGGGAGGTTTTAGGAGTCTTGGCCTGAAATCTGGGCTTGCTCTTGGAGAATGTTTTCCTGAATTTCTTGGATTCTGACCAGCATTTCTTTTTGCCTTTTTTGGGGGGGCTGACAAATGACACACCTGAAGAGTGGCACTTTTCTTCCCTGAGACTGTACGATGCATCTGATATTTTTCCTTCAATTTTGAAACTCCCTTACTACAGAGTACTTTAATTGGGTGAACACTGATTTCACATACCTGCTAGTGCTGCAGATGAAAAACACTCACAAGAAAGGTGGGGTTTTGTAGTTTTTGTTTTTTTTTTTAGAAAAGGCTTGGAAATGATTTTGTGGGAAGATGTCCACTTCCAGGATGTGAAGGGGTTTATTCAATGCAAAGAAGTAATTTCTGTTGTTGTATTTTTTAATGCCATATAAAGAATGAGTAATGAGGGAAAACGTCTGGATCCAGTAAGGAATCTGGGACACTGACTGCTGCTCTTGAATTACCTCAGCAGCTACTCATCTCTATTCTTCATTCTGTTTTTCCTGTTTTTTCCATTTGACAATGCCTTGCTCATTCAAGGAACTCTATTATGATTGCTCTTCTTCAACTTCATGTATCCACTACTTCTCTTTACCAGGTTTGTCTTGTCTGTGCAAGCATCTTGAATAGATGAAAAATATGGCTGTAGGCAGGAGATACGGTTTAAAATTACCTGATACAAATGGATTTAAAATACTGCACATCAATGTATTTGTGTCAGTGACTTCTGAATCATTTTTGTGACAATGATGTAAATTCAAATAAATGGCTCCTCCAAGTTCAGAAGAGAATTTTTGTGTAGAAGGCTTTAGTTTTGCCTAGAACTGGTTTGAAAGATTTGTTCTGTATTTTGGAAACCCTCACATAGACTTTGCTCTGATCTGGAAAAGTAGGTGCAAGAAATCTGGGTGTGTAATACCTAAAATGCTTTGTAATTAATACTCAATGATATAACCAATCAAAGCAGCCTGAAAGCAAGATAAAATCAGGCACGCTATGGCAAAACATTGATCTCTGAATGAGAGTTATTTCAAGCTCTCAGTTTCATAAGGTTTTAAACTGGAAATGGGGGAGGGAATAAATTGCCAACGCTTCGGATCTCTTCCAGAAATAATTCTTTCAAGCAGGTCTGTACTACTCTGTTTGTGAATTCTAAATACTGGAAGCTGATCTTCATTACACTACTGCTTTATTAGACAGATTGTTCTAGGACCTGAATGTCAGCTCAGTGTCCTGGGCAGGACATTTCTGCCTCTGTACCTGTCTCATTGTAGTATTTGAAAGGATGGTTGTCTGTTTAAAATCCTTTCCCTTGCTCCTCTATTCAGAATCATCTTGTCCTTCTGCCATGTCAGATGGTAAGATTTCAGTTCCTGGCCATTACCAAATGAAAGGTATTCAGACAAGTTGTGGACAGTTACCAAGCAGAGGAACAATGAAATATCTGTTCTCTGGGTGGGAGCAAAGAGATTCATCCTCTTTCCTTTGTCAACTGGAAAAACACACTAAGCTCTTGCAATTCAAATTTTGTGCTTTCTCCTTTGTCACTAATCTTTTAAGTATAGCAAGAAAGAAGCTTGCTAGAGAGTTCACCTACATGACCGTGTCATTTGGACTGAGTAATAAATCTTTTGAGCCTGTTAACATATTTGTTTATGGGCATTAATAAAAGAGTACTACAAAGGAAGAAAACCCCCCTTTTGACTTCCAGTATACAAATCCTTGACAGAAAAAGCAGTGAACCTACTGAGAGAAATTGGGTTCTAATGAGATTGAGACTTTTTTGTTTGTTTGTTTTTGTTTTGTTTTGTTTTTGGTTTTTTTTGTGGTAGCTTTTTATATTCGTGTGGGTAACATATACCCAGTAACAACAATTTTGCCATTGATTTCGGTGGGAACAGATTAGTACCAATAACTATTAGAGCACATAAGAAGATTTGATGGTGTTACTACACTAGGAGAAGTTCAGTGAGTGAAATATATTCTTGAAGTTTCCAAAAGATTAAAAAAATAGAAAGTAATATCTCATAATGCCTATATTTTATTATGGCTGCTAAGCAAAGCTAAAGATAAGCACTGAGTCCATTAGTGGTACTTAACCCTTAACCAGACTTTTCCAATACAAATTGGAGAAAAGAAATGCACTATCTCTAAAGGAAAGCTCTTTTGTTGTAAGTAGAGCACTTCCTTGTCCTAAACATTTTGTGGGCTTCCTCGTTGCAGTTATATCACTTAAACAGATTCTGGCTAATGTAAACTGAACTTATACTAATTAGCTGTCTCAATTTTGCATCCAGCAAAGCATATTGGCACAGGGAACAATCAGCCTGTGCAATTCGATGCCCTCAGAGGTGCTCCCAGCAACCTCCCGGTAACCTGAGAGATGCTTTTCTTCTCCCCCCATAAGACTCGATGCAATTAAGTCTGTGGGCTCGGATCTCTCCAAGGATGGCAGCTCCAAAGTTCCCTCTTGCATGTGGGCAGATCCTTGGTGTCGCCTCTGCTCAGAGCCAGAGTGGTTTGGAGGTGCTATGTGAGGCCCCTTGTGTCTCTCAATCCTAGGAATATTGTCTGTTTTCATGCTCTGAAAGCCTTTAAGATATTTTATCTTCAGAAAACCTTGTTAGCTGAGTGAAGGGCCATTTCCTTCTATTAGAAGGGTGCTGAGGCACACAGAAAGGTGACTTGCAGAATCAGGGGGTCTGGAGTAGAGTGTGTGAGGGCACCGGGAGCTGGGGGAAGAGCCCACCCCAGGGATCAGGCCCTGTGCACAGCCCTTAGGAAGAGCCATCAGGTGCCCTTCATGAGGGGTGTGTGTAAAACCACACCTCAGGGCGTGTGAGTGGGAGAGCAGGAGCAGTCCCAGCTTTGAAGTCTCATCCAGAAAGCAGGTTACCCAGGTTTAGGGCCCTCCTTTGCCTGAGGGGATCCAAACCCACTGCTCCCACCTCCTTTTGGAGCTCCTTAATCTTTGTGCTTCTGGGTGGCAGTCCCCTCCACCCTTCCTGCTGAAGCTGTGCCCACACGAGGTCCTCCAGGAAGCATCCTGACCTTTCCCTTCTCCCAGGCCTTCAGTGAGGGCCAGAAGCTTCCCCGTGCTTCTGTTCCTTGTGGCAGGCTGACCCTGCCCCAGTGTTCTGGAGGAGGTGGCTGGAGCTGGCCTCACACCAAGCAGGATGCCAGCTTGGGAGGAGTTGTAGCACAGCAGCTGGGCATGGGAAAATTGGAAAAAAACAGCATTTACTGTCAGCACAGTGTTAAAGGGGTCCTTCAAACATTTTTTTTTTTAGTGAAAAAGATGTGAAACAAACAGAACTGCTCCCCTTCCCAAGGTCTCAGAAGAATGAGCATTTCTTGTGAAGCATCTCTGCAAACAAAGCCTTTTGACTTTTTGGCATATTGTATCCACACAGAGATGTGGCTTTGAGTACCTTGTTGTTCAGGTGGAACCCTACAGTCTCAGGTTATTAATGCCAGTATGAGAAAGGAAATGCATCCAGCACCTTGTTCTGAGCACAGAGTTAATGTAGGTCTGAATACTGAATGCTTTGGATGGGGCACTGGGTGAAAACTTATGCCAGTAATATTGGTTAAACCATGACATTTAACTCATGGTACAGCTGTTCTGGCAGATATCATACACATATTAGGCTTTTCATGTGAAGACCTAAGAGTGCTATACAAAAAGTATTTTATGTGAACTTTCCTATGGCCTGAGAAATTTCAAACTGCAGCATTTTAAGAAATGAAAGCAATAAGGTATACATTTCTCTAGCAAGTAGTTCAAACATATAACCTTAATGACTCCATAGCAAAGTTCTATTTTTGTTCTTGTTGAAAAGAAGTACATAGTTAGGGTAAGG
This sequence comes from Argya squamiceps, assembly GCA_037834095.1. Classification (NCBI taxonomy): domain Eukaryota; kingdom Metazoa; phylum Chordata; class Aves; order Passeriformes; family Leiothrichidae; genus Argya; species Argya squamiceps. The sequence continues at coordinate 5,295,212 of JBBMKD010000216.1, read as the reverse complement.
GATTTTTTTTCTCTTCACAACCATCCTCTTCAAATCAGAAGAGGTTAGCAGTTAATTGTGGAACATTCTGTCTGATTTCTATTGGCAAGAGCCACATATTTCTTTTGTACAAGTTGTATCTAATTCACTTCTGGGCCTATGAATGGGTATCCAGCCTTTTCCCCAGGTGGGAGCACAGAGTAACACAATAAATTGCTTAATAAAAGGAGTTGTTGTTCCTTCTTGAGCTTTTCTTGCTGTTACTTCTGTCAGGTCCTAGAAACTCCTGTATGATCCTCAGGGATGTTTTGCATAGCCCTGTAAGCACAGCCTGTTTGCATGGCTAGAGCTCATCTGTGCATGGCAGGGATGCAAATGTTCAAAATGAGAATGTGTTTTGATCGTAAGATCAAAGTGTGTCTGGTGTAGAGCAACTAAGGGAGCTGGTATGCAAACTCCCTGTCACAAAGATCTCACCCAATGGCCAAGGACTGATTCCCTGTCTGTGCTCAAGGAGGGGAAAAGCAGAGCTTGTTTTTATAGCAAGCTGTAGGGAGAGGCTGCTTCTTCCTTTTTTTTTCCCTTGGAGTTGAGTTTATTGATGGTGTTTAGGGTGAAAAAAGAAATGTAAAAATTTCTTGACATTAATTTAAAAAGTATATTCACCTAGACTATTGTGAAAAGCCAACACAACTGGCTTGCATGTCCACCTCTTTTCAATTCTGCTTTTCATGACTTGCAAAATAGCACACCCCAAAATCACCAATCCAAGCTGTGTAAGGGAAGGAAGGAAGGAAGGAAGGAAGGAAGGAAGGAAGGAAGGAAGGAAGGAAGGAAGGAAGGAAGGAAGGAAG
>JBBMKD010000216.1:5283877-5294165 GCA_037834095.1 Argya squamiceps | reverse complement strand
AGGAAGGAAGGAAGGAAGGAAGGAAGGAAGGAAGGAAGGAAGGAAGGAAGGAAGGAAGGAAGGAAGGAAGGATATATCCAGCCACTAGCCACTTTTATTTAAGCTACATTAATATTTAAGCTACTGTGCTGAAATCAAACCAAGTCAGAGTTATGGATTGGTTTTATGGACCATAAATTCCACCTTGGATATAGCCTCGAGATTGATTGGGAGTAGTGCCAGTGACAGCACTTTGCTACTGAGTTCCTTTTTTTAGGTGAATCTTTGTGATTGGTTTAAGAGCTGCCACCCTTGTACCATATTATAGTTAGGAACCATTGTTCATCCTATCAAAGAAAGGGTCATAACTTTTTGGTGCAGGAGGGAATAAAAAAGGAATTTTGGCTAAAACAATAAGCTGAATCATTAGAAGATTCAGTAATACTCCTAAGGCTTGCTTTTCCTAAGGAGGTGTATTTTAAAAATGCTCACCAAGACACGTTATATCATCTTTGTAGTTTCCTGTGGTTTCTCTCTCAACCCTTGCAGGAATGAAGTCATGAGACTGAGCTGCAGACAGCACTGCTCCAGGTCCAGAGCTCAATTAAGTACCTGGTAAATTGCTCAGTTATGTGGTTCTGCTCCTGGTTTAACAGCCACAAAGTGGAGCTAAAAAGCATCTGAATGAATAATTAACATGCAACCATAAATGTGGAATCTCCTAGGGGGAGACTGTCTCTTCAGAAGAAGAAATATTGCTATGGCACTTGCACTGTGCTGTTCCAAGGCCTTGAATTCCTAAAGAAACTCAATGTTCTGGTCAAAGGAGCTCCCTCTCCTACTGCTCACCTTCTCACAGGTTTCCTGCCTCCTTCTCCCTGCTCCCAGTCCCCTGAGGCCACTGGCCCCCAGTGGAGTTTGAGCCAGAGACGTGCTGAGGGAACTGGAGACCTGCAGCTGGAGAAGGCCTGGAAAAGCAAGGGCCAAAGGCAGAAAGGGAATATACGTAGGAGGGAGAGACCACGCAGAAGAATGCAACTGCAAGGAGAAGATGCAGCCATGTGAAGACAGCAGATGTTATCCCTGCTAGCAGGGTGCTGGATGAGCAGATTCCATTGTTCAGTGGAGATTTTATCTTGTAGGAAATCATCACAGCTCCTAAACCCATGTTCAAAAGTTCCCTGCAACACAGTGGATGTTTTATATAAAAGGTTAATATGAGTTTGTTTGCCTAATAAGGGCCCTTGCCAAGATGCTGCAGATCCTTTATGTCTTGCCTTGGCTTCCCTGCTGAAAGGAGATGAAGAGGAGGGCAGCTGTCAGTGTAACACACTCATGATGAAACAGTTGGCCCACAGGGCTGCTCCGTGCTGGGGAGGAGGAGGAAAGTCCTTGGGCACGCTACATTGGATGCTGGTTAACAGCAGCTCACTTTTGTCAGAAAAGCCAGGACTTTTTCCAGGCACTGGAACAATTAGCTGATGAGATTCCTAATAAGGAAGGAATAATTTGAAGCATATTAAAACTGCTGCTGTGAATCCTACCCTGTAATGCTCCTTCTCCACGTTTCCTTCCTTGAAGAGATTCTCTCATGCAGTTGCATGGGAAGAGAGTAGCAAGTGCTACAGTACCTGATGGCTACCTTTTGCTTTGCTGCTGTGAAGACCCATTTCTTCCCTTGTGGCTTTTCTTAGGACAATGCATCTTCTCCGGGCTTCCCAGACTTTCTACTCTCAGCCTCAGTTCTCCTCTCAGCCCAAGGGAATGATGCACAGCCTGGATTCGGGCATGTCTGTGGTGCAGCTTCACCTTGAGTTAAGTGTTTGCTGTTTAGAAAGGGCAGGTTGGGTGCTCCCTGAATGTTTGTTTTCAGGCTATAAATGTTTGCTCTTGCTGAAGATGAGGATGTACGAACTGTCAGTATTAATAAAATTGACTAGTTATTTGTATATGAATTAGTGGTGATATGTCTTGCCTCTTTTAACTTGCTGACATAAATTTTTGGCAGTATTTTTTCTTCTGTGAAAATTTTTTTTCTGGGCTAAGAGGGATTTTTTTTTAATGTTTCTAGTAATCAGTTTTGGCAAGAAGTCCACACAGCACTAATGACTAAGATTCTCCTCTTCCTTTTGCCAAATGATAGAGGAAAAAAAAAAAAGGAGATTGATATCAATGCCTTACATTTATTAAGTCGATTTCTTCCCTCTAGCAAAATTTACCAGCATAAAATCAATGTCAAGGCTTACTATAAACATCTGCTTTCATGCAGTTTAACACCATGAGCATCTCAAAACTATCAGTGTAGCACATCTTAGAGATCTCTGTGTGCATTTCTACTTCCAGCTTTTATGCAGTGTAGTAACATCAGGACAAAAATGATGACCAAGATAAAAGTGGCACAATACATAGCATGATTCTACAAAGTCAAATGGCTCTGGCAGTAATGTGTGGCTGTCGTGGGGATCCGTTCCTGATCTCACTCCTTCGAGGAGGATGGATCTGCCTACACCACAGAAGCATTTCTGTTATCAGCACCAGTACTGAGTGATGCTAATTGCAGCAGGTTAAAACCATAGCAAGCCTGAATGCAAAATTGCAGACCTGAGGTTTCTTCCTTGATCAAAGGCAGTGATAGGTTTCCAAAGCTGGAGAACCAGCAGCTGAGGGTTCATGTGCAGTGCTGCTGCCTCCAACCACCTTTGGATATGTCTCAGGTTCATCCTTGTGGAGTATTAAACTGATGTCCTTAGTTAGTCATGGCAGCTCTTCACTTGGGTTTCATTCTGTGGAAGTAAATTGGATGCAGGAGCACTTCCTGGAAAGAGATGAGGAGCTCTTATAACTGTTGGGTTTTTTTCCTTTTTGCAAATTTCACATCAGCTGAGCATCAGCTAGGTCAGGTAGATGGTTTGTGGAAATTTGGGCTTTCACAATAAATCTTTAAGATTGTCTTACTCAGTGGAGTAGGTGAGATCTGGCATGAGATGTGGATGCTTAGCCAGTGTTATGAATTGAACAGACAGTTCAATGGGACAGTGCTTGGTTAATTCACTTTCTACTCATGTATTACTATGACCTAGAAAAGTTCGGCCTAAGGAAAAGTTAAGCCTAAAGGTTTCCATGTTTAACCTCAATCTTTGTTTTAATCAGAACTGGATGCACTTCTTCAGAACTGCAAGAAAATCACCAGTGGTAACTCTGGGCAGGTTTCAGTGCTTGAAGTTGCAAAAGTTTTGTCCTGGTCTAAACCCATGTGCTTCCCTTCTTACTAGTTTACACCTTTAAGTATCAAAGGCACTTGAATTCTGTAGCAGGGCTACAATTTTCAAGAAGAATCTGAGTGATTTTTTTCGGACTGTGTCCATGTGTGGTTTTCAAAAGCAACAGCTTTTTGGGGGACAGTTCTCACTGGAAGTCACAGGCACTTAAACCTGAAGCTTGGTTTCCCAGGGGAGAGATGGCTTTCGGTGCCTCATCCGCACCCTCCCTCCCCTCAGCATATCCTGCGAAGGAAGCAACCACATTCTGGGGTGGAGGTGATGTTTGATTTGAAGGCAATGTCTGTCAGTCCTGCCAGGCTGGTTGGCTTGTGCTGATGCTGTTCCAGAAGCAGGGCCAGGCTTAGGCACATACCCCAAGTGAGGGTGTTTGCTCAGCACCACGAACGATGGCTGAATGGGGACTACTGTGCTATTATTTCTTGAAATGAGTAATTGCCTCAAAGCTGGGGGGGTACAGGGAATAATGCTGTTTGCTGAAAAGAAAATTGGGCATGGGTGTGTGCCCAAGTGACAAGTGAGTGACAGACTCCTCAAACAGCATCGGAGAAGGTCTCATTGTAGGCTTGTGTTTGTTTATGGATAGACCGTGCTCAAATGTCAATGCATCACACTCATGAATGTCATCAGAATTTTAAGGTTTGTACCTTGGGCTTGGATTTGACCCTCCTTACACCCAGTGAAACATGCAGTGGATTGTTCAGCTGAGTTTCATGCCATTAGGGATTTTTAAAAATACAAAACAACTCCCCCAAAAAACTCCCACAGACAAAAATATATTTTTGGCCAATGTTATTGTTCTAAAAATTCTTTGTATTTGAATGCAGACTGGAGCTGGATCTTTTAGACTTTGCACTTGTACATGTTTAGGCTCAATTTGCCAATGCACATAATAATAGATTATTTAATTAAGAGTCATTTAAACTGAAGACTGATTACACACTGCTTAAAAACATTCCACTCTGAAATTAACTTAATTTTCCTCCTTAGTAATTTGAATTTTCACTTGTCCTTCATTGACATACTTTTTATCTACTGATGTCTAAATGATATTCATACTTTAATTATAACATCAGGGAGAAAAATCAAATTAACCTTAGTCATCTTGTGTTTACCTGAGTAGGTTATGAACGTGTGTTCTGATTTTTTGCAAACATTACACTGTTGAAAGCATTTGTTGAGAATTGTGAGGTACTTTTGAAGCCTCTTTCTGCATTTTGAAGTGCATGTTACCATGTAAAGAAAGTCTTTACTTCTAGAGAAATTTTTGACCACCTGCCAAATTTAAAGCAAAGGATAAAAATAAGATCTTCTTTTCATTGATCTCATCTTATGGTTGAGCATGATTTTAGTTCTTTTGCTGGATAATTGACTACATCATGATTAATATGAATAGTTATATTAATGATCATGTTCAGTTAATCAAGATTCCGACATGTTTCTCGTATTCAAGGCTAATTGTTAATAAAGATTTTTCAAGGCTCTAATCTCTTTTAGGCAGTGTCTCTGACTGCTGTAAGAGGAGACACAAAGCAGTAGGAAAAGGGCATATGCATGTCATGTGCTAAATATTTATAAAGCCATGTGAAGTGTTGAAAGCAAGTTCCAGTTGCACCATTTTCCCATGACTTCTATTATTTGTGCTTTTCCATCCAGTCAGTAACTATTAAGGGCCTGCTCTTATTAAAGCTCATCATTCAATATCTAAAATACTTTCAGACTTAGACACCAGGTTTGGTACTTTCCATTCTTGTGTCTGATATTATTTTGTTCATTGGCAATTTGAATAAAATGTAAATTTCTCTGGTTAATTACATACTTTGTATCACACTTATCTTCCCACGTACAAGCTTTTGGTGAGGAACCAAACTGTTTGGCACTTGTGGAGCACTAATCACAGTGGGATTCTAGATGACAGAACCAGCCCTAATGTTCACTTATACTCCATAATAGCTAGGGCTTTCATCTAGGCAGATCAAAAAATACATGATAAAATGTCTTTGGAGCTCTTCCTTTTGAGCCCTAATGAAAGATGCATTGTTTCTCAGCATCAAATACTTGTGTAATAAAGCCTTTTGTGGCAATACAAATCTCCATAGCACTGGCCTTCAGTAATCTAAAATACTCTGTTTATATGGGTTTTTTGGAAGTAAAGATGAAAACCTCAGGACTGAGGTCAGTTCAAAATGCTGTACTGCCAATAGACTGCCTGAAGGAAAAATCTAAAGTGCCATAGTCCTCCTCACCTGAAATTGCCAGGTATGGCATATGGAAAAGGAGAATCTTTTCATGTTGGCAGTTGTGTTCCAGGCAGACAGCAATGTCTGGAAAGCTCACCTGAGAGGAAGCCAGGCAGGTTTTGGAGCAATACCTGCCCACCAAGTGAAGCACTTTGTCAGAACCACTCTTCAAAAAGTGTTTTACTTTTGTTAAATAGGAAAATTAAAATGCCCCTAACAATATTAGAGGGAAAAAATGTTGGAAAACTTTGCTCATGGACAGACAGTATTGGTGGTTTTGTTTATTGCAGAAATAAATGCAGATATCCAGGAAATGGAGAAGGGAACCTCTTTATAGATATAGCAGTGATTTATGCCACTAACATGCAAATGAATCAAAAATCTTCCTGAAATCATAAATTCTCAGGCTATAAAATTATGGATTTGAGATTATCAAGAAATGTGGATGTGAAGTGCAGTAGTCTAATGCACCACTTTCCTTACACTCCTTGACCTCCTGTATTCTTCAAATGCTTGAATAAATCTCCACACCTTACAGGGCTACAGCTCCTGTGGCAGTAAAATGTGGAGATAGATTTATGCCTCCTCCTCCACTGCCTGTACCACAGCACAAGCTGGAAGTGTGGGTCTAGCAGGGAGAAAAATGGATTGGGAACTGGGAGAGTTGCTTTCTGTTCCCACCTTTGTTGCTAACCCACTACAGGCACAAGTCAAGTCACTGCAGCTCCTGTGCCATCATCCCAATTGATGTCTGCCTCAACCATGATCTCATCAGAGCAAGGGCTGCCTTGCCCTCTGTCTTCTGAAAATATATAGTATTTTTAGTTTCTAGATTGTGTGGCCCTATTGCTATACCAATGATAATTAAAATATTATTTAGCTCTAGCTGAAAATGTACAAATCCCTGGGTTAACTGGGTGCATCTTCAGGGTTTCTAATTTTCCCCCTTTTACAAGCAGGCTCTGATATCCTGTGCAAAAGAGTAGAGCTTGTGCCCTTTTGCATGAGCCAGTTATCTTACCCATCTTTGAGCTAGGAGAGCACCCATTCTTCCCATTCTTTAGTTTTATAAGTAAAAGAAATAGCAGAATACTGGTGTGGCATCTTAGCCTGACCAGCTGTGACTCAGCACTCATAAGCCTTGAGTTGAAAGTGTGTGGCAGATTTCTGTACAGGCAGTGTCTCTCACCCTTGTTAATTGCAAAGATGAAGCCCAATTGCTGATGACTGGAGGAGAAGAAAAAGGCTTGGAAGTTCTGTGGGGAAAGGTATTGGAGGGAGGGGAAATAAAAGAGAAGTTAATGATGAAATATACATTCTATAAAAGTAAACTATTCCTTTAAGTGTACTAAAGCTATAGAGTTGCTAATTATGGAGGTGGTTATGAAGGTAAAATACGGAAAGGAGTATAAATAAAGGTCCAAATAATATTGTCAAAAATGGTAATTGCATTCATTAACTAGATGAAGTGATGTACATGTGAATCACCCTGGTGACACATGATGACTTTAAACAATTGAAATTTCAGTCTCATTCAGCTGGCTTGCTTTACACAAACTGGTTTACAAAACATACTTGCAAACCATCTGCAATGGCCTTCCTAATCTGGCTTGTGTAAACTGAAGTAATAGGTCTGGATTTGCTTTATCCTTAAGCTTGCCTATTAAATTAAGCTAAAATAGCCCATTTTCTTTGTGCCACAGTTTTTTGGAAAATCACGTAGGTAAGCAGAGCAACATGACAACATCCCAGGTTATAAAAGCAGCAGCTCTAGGAAAGGAGTGAATTGCAGAGAAACTGATGATATAAACTGTGTATTGTCTAGGGGAACACTCATTCCTCCATATTTACCAAGTATAACTCAAAAAAAAAAAAAATTGAGAATGACATCTCATCCTCAAATTCTCAGCATACTTGTGTGTTGCAAATTCTGGAGCCACTGGCCTTTACAATTGGGAGAACAGAAGCTCAGGAAAACACAAGACTTTCACAGATGTCTTTCCCCCTGTTCACCTGGCTGCAGTGTTTATTATTTTATTGATATGCAGCACTGTTAAGCTGTGGAGATGCTGTGGCTGGATGTCCTGTCCCTCCCAGTTAGATGGTGACAGTGGGAAAGCTTGATAACTACGAGGTATGGTGGCTATGACAGACTCTGCTGTTGTGTAGGAGCTCGTTCCTGCTCCCTGCTGCTTTCCTTTTGCCCAGGAAATTGTGAACTTTTTGTGGGCTTTTTGTGGGCTTTTTGTGGGCTTTTTGTGGGCTTTTTGTCCTTTCTTGTTGGTTCCCTTCAGGAAACTCCTCTCCAGCTGGTGAGGTCTGGGCTCAGTTCACTTCTCCTCTGACACAGTTTCACTCTCAACACTCTTGCCCCTGTCCACCCCCTCTTCACATAGGCAGTGCAGAGGCAGGAAAGCTTTCATTCTCCACCAGAACAGAAAGCAGCAAGGCCCACGCTCATTTACCACCCTAACTAATTAATAAATCCCCCTAAGCCAGAATGCAATTTTCTTTTCTAACTGTACACCTGACAGGTAGGAAACAGGAGATGCCGTTATTAAAAATCCACACCCTGAAATCAGGGACTCTGTTGAAATAAATTCAAAATATTCAGATTATTAGATTACTTTATTTCACAGTGGAATCACCTGCTGAAGAGCCTTAGCCACCACTGCCAGGGCTAAGAATGAGCAATTTACAATGTAGTGACTTCAAACCTATCTTTGGCTGTAGGAGCTGAGGAAAGACATTTCTGATCAGCTCATATGGATGGTGACGCCTTGGGAAGGCTGACCTGAAACAGAGACTGGACAGAACTAGAGAATAAAGTAGGTATTTATTGAAAGACCTTTGAGGGTACACCTTGGGCAGTACAAGAGCCTGGCCAGGGCTACTCCCAAGCCCTGGTGTAGGGCTTAGAATGGTCACAAACATGGGCCCCTGGTCACCAGGTCTTACACTTTTATAAGTTTTGGTTCATTTGCATATTGGGGTTTAATTGTCCAATTACAGCCTCAGGTTGTGAGGTCCCATCCTTCTTGTCCACCCTTATTTGTGCTTTTGGGCCTGAAAGTTGTCCTTGGTCTTCAGCAGGAAAAGGATTTGTTTTGTCTCCCTACTCTGTGAAGGGAGCTTACCAACACTGAATATGAGGCTCAGAACTGCACCCCTAGGCAGCACAGAATCTGAAAAACATGAAAGCTAAAACTTAAAGCATAAAAGGGCACAGCTGTATGGACCATTCTGTGTGTTACAGGACACCTGGAGCTCTCTGTGCTCCATCTTCCTTGGAAGAATGGCAGAATTTGAGTGCCTGACTATTTCTTGGCCAGGGTAATACTTTTTTGAAATGAAGGACAGAAAGTAGGGGACACAGAGAATGTGCAGGAACAGAATTATAGAAAAGATGACAACCTGGCTTTGAACTTTTAACCTACTGGTGATTCGTGATTCCTGTCATTGGTCACTCCAAAAAGGAAACTGGTAATATAATTATGGAGAAACCTTTCAGTGAGGAAGTGAAGAGCAACTGTGAAAGAAAGGGAAACAGAAATGCCAGATATCTGCAGCTAAAAGCAAATAATTTTCTTCTATGCTTGTGGTAGGAAGAACAAGCACCAGTGTTTTCAGAAGGTGATCCATGTCTCTCCTAATTTCCAAAGTTACTTTTCATCTGTTCTAAAGATGTCTGTCAAGGGGAGATTCAGTGGAAGGCAGAAAATAACCATATAAGGCTACACTGATAATTAAATGCATAAACTAATAGCCTGATTACATGTAAAAAACTAGACTGTAAGAGATTAAAACAAGGGGATTACATTAAATTGAAACAAGGATTAAATATTTTTCCTAGAGGCTTTTAACACATTTTCCAAAGACCTGCTCATGAGCACAATTTGACTGATGAAAAGAATTTCTTTTGGAGATAATAGACTAAATAATCACATAATTAAGCCATGAGAAGTGCAGTACTAGTAAGCTGATGATAGTATGTTTCAGACATGTAAGAGCTCTTTCCATGAGTCATGGATACTTTTTGTTCAGGGTTTTTTTTGTTGTTGTTGTTTTGATTCCTTTTCCCCAGTAAACTCTATAAAATCCTGAGAGTGACTGAGCAGGATGGTGTCCTGAAATCAATCTGCAGTGGTTCTACTGAGCTGATAAATGGGAAAGGCTGTTTGTAACCATTCAGAAAAGGGGAGAGCACACACTCCAGAAAAGGGGAGCTGAGGAACAGAAGACAGACATTGTTCAATGTTTTCATTACAGCAGTACCTACTCTGCCTTGAGCAGATCAGGCCTCCTTCTGCCAGGTGGTGCATGATCACACAGTAAATACCTGCATCAAAAGCTTTACTCTGCCAGTGAAACAGGACACCACTCCCTGCTCAAGTTATTCTTCAATAGAAACTGTATCTTCCCACCCCAATGCTCCACAGCAATGTCACCCCAGAAGGTCACCTGAGCAGATGTGCTCCCTTCCTGCGTGAGAAGTGCTCGCCTCCGTGTAGGAGAAGGGGAAAATTCCAAATGTAGCTTTGAAACATGAAAAAGAAAAAAAAAAAAAGTTGGGGAGAGGGGACAAGGGGGTTAAGCAAGACCAGCACAAAAGAGCTGGTGGGGGTGTGTCCTTCATCCATATGGCAACTACAAAAATAATGCTGAGCTTGCCAGGTACTACACGAATAGGGAGTTTTTGCCAAGACACAGAAAGACTTTTCTTTCTTTCTTTCTTTCTTTCTTTCTTTCTTTCTTTCTTTCTTTCTTTCTTTCTTTCTTTCTTTCTTTCTT
>JBBMKD010000216.1:5225851-5276776 GCA_037834095.1 Argya squamiceps | reverse complement strand
GAGCCGCCGCGGTCCCGGCAGCGCCCCGCCGGGATTCGCTGTGCCCGCGGCTCAAGGCCCGCGGAGATCCGCCGGAGCGGACACTTCGGGGCAGGTCGCCGTCGCCTCCGTGGCTTCTTCTCCGTGCCCTGCCTGTGCCGCGGACGAGCGAGAGAGCGGCGTCGGGGACCTTCCAAACTGCCGAGGGACAAGAGCGAATCCTGGAGCTTCAAAGGGAAAGCCAGAAGTAGTGAGGAATTTCCAGTTTTAGTAAATCATCCGCCTGTAATTAGGAAATTCATGTTTGTGAAGCACTTCGCAGATGAAATATGCAAAGGACGGGAATGTCTAAGTGTTATTAAAATACTAGCTGAGCCAGATTTTAATGGGAGCTTGCCGTGTACTTTGATGGGAACGGGATCTGTCTCGGAGTGCGGATTAAAACGAGAAGATGTGAAAAATGGTAATAAAACGCAGGGTTATGACACTGATTTTCACTGATTGCATCACAGGGTTCACGGACCTAGGTTTTTCTAAACTATTAAAAAAGTGCTATAATGGCCAAAACAAGAAATCTCTCTTAAACCTGAAGGCTGATCTGTACCTTCCGAGGGAGTTGTAGAGCCAATAAAATCGGTGTGCCGTGTGGAGAGGGATTTTGCCTGGATAAGGTTTGTGTTCCAGTCAGTGGAACGGAACGGAGCCCTGGCTCTGTAGCCTAACTCCTGTCATTCATTCTCCTGTTACAAACAGCGGCGCTGGGGCGCACCAAACAGCGAGGGAGCAATTATGTAGCCTTATGTCGTCCTCTTTCCCCCTAAAGTAACAGGCTCGGTGTGGGCAGTGCCTGTGCGAGCTTCCCCTACATTTCCATGGAAGGACCAGTCCTGGGGAAGAAAGCCTGCCCCTGCTCTGGCTGCGTAATTCAGCTAATTACGGGGGTGGTTTGTGACGTGCAGCCTCCTGTCCCGTGAGGAAGTGGGCTGAGGGACCACCGACTGCCAGCATTCCTGCAGCTGCGAATCACAGGGATCACGCTCCTGCTGCCAACGTCCCTTTCCTGTATTGCTGTAGGTTAAAGGATTCCAAATCCAGCTGGCCACTGTGTGCTGCAATAAGGGCACGCAAGATAGGGGTGATGGTAACAGGCTGGATTTGCTTCCTGACCACAGCCACCTCACATTAGAGCTGCATATTCCTGTCCAGCAGCAAAGCCTGGCACTGCCCGTTCCAAGGGCGAGGTGCTTTGCTTTCAGGATGTGTCTGAAATGCTGGATCGCTGTGCTTTGTGCAGAGGAAGGGGATGTGAAACAGGACACTATGATTCAGCTTTGATTCTGTGAGGTTCAAGATTTAAAAAAAAAACCCTTCAGGAGAGTAGAAGAAGCCTTGTTGCTTTCATCAGCCTGGTATAAAGTTGGAAAAACAGACCATTCTTTGTTGTCTTCTGAAGAATCAGGTGCAGCAAAGGGATTAATGAGGCAGTGAGAAAATGTCCAACTCCTTTACTGGAGGTTCCTTGCCTTTCCCATTTAATTTTGATCTTGTTTTACATGTGTTTCCTATGAGAATGTCTGTACCTATTTTCTTTTGGCAAAGAACCAGTACAGGAAGAGCAGGTTGTGATGTGAAGAGGCATCTTATGCTCCCCACAGGTCAAGCTGCTCCAACTCGTCTGACTGCCTGTATCTATCCGGTATCCAAGCCTGGCTTTATGCAATGAAATTGGAAGATGATCATTCCATTTTTCCTTGACCATATCTCTGTGTATGGAAAGCTGGCTCTGCCTCCCCACTGAAGCCCCCAAGGCAGCATTGCCAGAGAGAGGATGAAGATGTTGGCAGTTTGGTTGGAAGCAGTAAGAGTACAATTAAGATTAAGAAGGCAAACCCTTGATTTTGGTAGCATATCCCTATTAGGTATGTGTGTATATGATCCATGGTAAAAAGATGGCATTCAAAATTCACCCTGTTGCATCTCAAGTTTAACCCTCAGGAATTTGGGTTTAGTCTGTCTGCAAACTCAGGAAACTGCTGGCAAAGCTTCGAAACTTCAAAGTGTTGTATCTGAAGCAAAGTTTGGGCCCTGCTGTGCTGAATCCCAGAAGGCAACTGAATACAGGCAACCTTTGCCTTTCCTTCCAGGATCATAAAGCATCCTGCAGAGGAAGGTGGTGCTCTTACCTAATTTTAAAGATAAGAATGGCATCTTTAAAGATCCTCTGCCATAAAGGAATCAAATGCCTTGCCTATGGTTGTACAGCAAGGCAGTGGCAATGTCACGAAGTAAGTCAGGTTCCTTCACTCTGGCACCATTAGTCACTGAACTCCATCCTCTCCTCCTCTCCTTCTTTTCATTATCCCATGAGAAATGGAGATGAGGAGGAATGCATTAGTTGGACAGCTACAGAGGGTGATAGAAGGAAAGTGCAAGCTCAGCAGACAGTATCTACCTCTGGGGAAGCAATGGGAGGCAGTGGCACACGGGTTCTTTCAAACCTCTCCTCCCTGGGGGAGGCAAACCTCCTCCAGCCGACTGTGCCTGCAAACCAGCAGCACTCAACAGTGTCTTTGGAATATCAAACTGGAGGGAAGGGTAACTGCTCCTCTCTCCACTCCCTTCCCCACAGAGCAGTGGTGCACGAGGTCTTCTATAACTTCTGCAACAAGCATATCACATAATTAAGATTTAAAACATAGTAATTGTGGTCTCCTGTAATGCAGAGGCTTTTTCTCTGCTGCCTTATCAATGCACAGCTGACAGCACACTCTTTTTTGGAAGCACAAACTTCCCTGACAGAATGCTATCCAGAACTTACTCCATGGCCTATATTTTTTTGGTTTGTTTTGTAAATTGCAAAAATTCAAAGTTGATGATACTCTTAAGAGCTGCCCAAGGCCCAAAAGGAGATTTATGAGCTTAATATTTTAGGCTGTATTGAAAGGTTCAAGTCCAAGTATAGACTGGTTTATTTTTATCTACTACCGGAGAATTACAAGGCCAAGTGATGAGAAATCAGATATATTTTAGCATTTCACATGAAGTTCTTTCTATTCTTTCCTTTTCATGGAAGTGTGCAAATAAATTATCAAGTCTTTAGGAATAAGAAGAGCATTCCTATTATTGGATTGCACAGCAAGGTGTCTGTTTTGTTGTTTTTTTTTTTTTAATTTGAGCTGAACTATCAGAATGAAATTGCAGCCCTGATATTTTTAATAAATAAAAGGATGCAAGACATTATCTTTAATTCTTTGAAACTAACCTGGATAAATACAAATGTATCTCCTGCTTTCATTATTCAAATAGCAGGAACAAAGAGGAAGTCTTAGAACACTCTGTTTGAGACACAGAATTAATTTCTTTCAAATGCATCTAAATGGAGAAAGTGTACAAATTCCCATTCAGGGTACTTTTCTTTTTTTCCATAGTGAAGCTGCTTTTACTTTTTAGATCACTCTCAGGACAATTTACTTATTTTTCCTGAGGTTACAGTTCAAAAGAATACAGCCTAGGTGGATGAGCAAAGGCAGGCTGGAACTGGTAATCTTTTGAGCCATCACTGTCTGGAGAAGCTGCTCTTTGTTGTGATGCTGAACAGCAACGCTGCTTTCTCAGCTCCTCTTCCTCTGTTCCTATTAATCTCATTTTGTGAGCTTTAGCTCTCAGTCCCTTTTATTTGTTGCTTTCTAACATTTTGCCCCAACAAACATGGATGAAGTCACAGGACAGAATCTGACTGGGACCATTACAAACTTCTGCAATGGTTGCTGGCCTTTACAGATTGATGAACAGGGAAGGGGCTACTTGAACTTACAGGTCACTCTCCCACGGGTGCTTTTCTCTTTTGTACCCAGTTTTTCCTGATGGTATAAGAATAAATAACCAAATCCTGCAGTGAATAACCAAATCATCCCTAGCTAGCATACATGGAATGAAACACTTGAAAAACTACCCGTCTTAGCAGCAGTACGCAGACTTCAGTCAAATCAGTTTGTGGTCTTAGACTTTGGCTTGGAGGAAAGTTGTTCAGTTTGCATCTGAGCAGCTTTAAACAGCAGAGTGCTTTTTACTTTCAGATGTTCTGTTGAAGACGATGAAGGAACCAGCACTTTTGTTAAAGATAACTTGTAAGAAGAGTAATGAACTGCTGAAGAGCTTCTGTAAGCAATAAGCTCTGTGACCTCTTGACCCATTTCCTTCAGTTCCTAGCAGCTGATGGGTGCTGTCCTACTTCTGAGCGCCATATGTACAACCAGTATAGGTGACATATCTGGAAATCTGGAGTCATGCCTTGCCTCACATGGCTGGTGATACCTCCATCCTCATGAGATCCATTTGGGCTGTGGTGTGGCCTGTTTGCATAATGGCAGCCAATACTGGGTTATATTGCTGTGACTGCTTTATCCAACTTCCCCTTTTTTCATGTGCACACACCCAGAGTACAAACAGGTATGTCAGAAGGAAACTGTCTCCAGCAAAATCAGTGGGGGCTGCGTAGGTAAATCCCTCTGCAGTGCTTTCAAAGGGCAGGTACATCTATAGAATGCCATTAAAGAAAATTGTCAAGATGTATATTTATATTAAAGTGCAGCCTGGCAGTTTCGATGTGCTAGACATGATGTGAAACCATGGGAGGAGACTATCCCTGCCTTGAAGGCTCAGCCAATGTTATGCAGCAGGGTGGGGGCACAGCAGAGGCCGGTGCTAAGAATACAGATTTACAGCTTCTCATCTTTGGACAGAATCTTTAGCAATTTGGGTTTGTTTCTTTGTTATGTATGCTCTTAGGACAGAAAATAATCCTTCTCCTTTCACACCTTCTGTTTCAGATTTTCTTTTGATATAAATGAAGAGGACAGAAATAGTTGAATGGAGCAGAAAACATTTTCCCTTCTCATGTCCATAATATAGATCCAAAAAGCTTTGATCCTAAGTCAGCAGAGCTGCACCAGTAAGCGTTGGGGAAAAATGCAGAAAAGATCAGACTCAAATGATGGCTATAACCTTCCTTTTCCAAAAAGTATTAAGTGTATTTGAAAATGGTTTACTATTACTCTAATAGATTGTCTTGGTTTGAATACTGGAGCCTTGGCTGCAGTCATCATGAAATGGTGGAAGGCAGCAAGGAGAGTGTGCAGCAAGTTCAAAATCCTGGACTTCAGGAGAGTTGAATTTGGCCTCTTCAAGGATCTTCTTGGTAAAGTCCCATGGGATAAAGCCCTGAAAGCAAGATGGGCCCAAAAAGGCTGGTTAATATTTAAGGATTGCCTCTTCAAAGCTCAGGTATGATGCATCCCAACAAATTAAAAGTCAGGCAAAAATACCAGGACACCTGCTTGGATGAACAAGGAGCTCCTGGACAAACTCAAATGCCAAAAGGAAGCCTACGGAGGGCAGAAACAAGGACAGGTTTTCTGTGAGGAATGCAGAGAGACTGCCCAAGCATCCAGGTTAAGAAAGCCAAAGCCCTGATAAAATTAAAGATGACCAGGGACATCAAGGACAACAAGAAGAAGTTGTTGTACCTTCTATAGGTACGTTGGTGATAAAAGGAAAACTGGGGAAATATGGCTCATCTCCATAAGAGGAAGGACACCTGGTTACCCATGGAGGCATGGAGAAGGCTGAGGCATCCAGTGACACTCTGCCTTGATGTCCACCAGCAAGGGCTCCAGCCACCCCCGTGAGCTGCAGAAGGCAAAGAGACTGGGATAATGTGGAACCTCCCACTGCAGGAGACCAGTTTCAAGACCATCTAAGGAACTTGGAGGTGGACAATTACACAGGACCTGATGAGGTGCAGCCACAGGTCCAAAGGGAACTTGCAGATGAAGTTGTTAATCCACTATCCATCAGATTTGAGAAGTCATGGCTAGTCCAGTGAAGTGGACACTGATGGAAAACAGGGAAGCATAACCCACATACTTTGCCTCTACGGGCAAATCATGCCAGAAGAGTGAGTGTCATCTTCTACCTGGGCCTATGCAAAGCACCTGACTCTGTCCCACATATCACCCTCATGGCCTTCCCCAAGGGTCAGTAATGGCACAGGTACCATTTTACATCTTCCTTGGCAAACATGAGCAGTGGGACCAAATGCACTCTCAGCAGGTTTGCCCACAACACCTGGCTGTGTAGTGGAGTCAGCATGCTGGGGGGAAGGGATTTCATCCAAAGGGACCTTGACAACTTGAGGGGTGGCCCCAGGCATCCCTTTCATCTCTTCCCTTGACAACTTGAGGGGTGGGCTCAGGCAAACCTCATGAAATTCAACAAGGCCACGTACTGGGTCCTGCAGGGCAATCACAGGGAAAAATATAGGCCGGGACGAGAGCAGCCCTGACTTGCTGGTGGATGAGAAGCTCACCATGAGTCAGCCATGTGGACTTGCATCCTAGAAAGCCAAACAATCTGGGCTGCATCCACAGCAGCCTGGCCAACAGGTGCAGGGAGGGAATCCTGCCCCTCTGCTGTGTTGAGATCCCAGCTGGAACACTGCATCCAGCTCTGGGGTCTCCAACATAAGGACGTGGACCTGTTGGAGCAAGCCCAGAGGAGGGTGGTGATGGTGCTCAGAGGGCTGGAGCACCACTTCTGTGGAGACAGGCTGGGAGAGCTGGGGCTATTCAGCCTGGAGAAGGGAAGACTCCAGGGAGACCTTACAGAACCTTCCAGGGCTAAAGGGCTACAAGAGAGTTGGAGAGGAACTTTTTCAAGGTCATGCAGTGATAGGACGTGGGGTAATGGCCTTAAACTGAAAGAGAGTGGATTAGATGTATGGAAGAGGTTCTGCACTATGAGAGTGCTGTGGTACTGGCACAGGTTGCCCAGAGAAGCTGTGGCTCCATCATTCCTGGAAGTGTTCATGGCCAGGTTGGATGAAGTTGCCAGCAACCTGGTCTGGAAGAAGGTGTCCCTGCTGTCTCACAGCAGAAGTGTTGGAATTAGATGGTGTATAAGGTCCTTCCCAATCCCAAACATTCTACAATTCTGAAATACTCAGTGTAAATATGGTAATTTTAATTATTTAGCACTTGTAACGTCTTCCCTTGAGAACATGTTCAAGTGTCTCACTTCTTGAGTGATTCTTCAGTTTTGACCATGAAGCTCAAAAGATATGAACTAATTATTCATTACCTTCTTGAGATTTATCATAATGGCTTTTAACTACTCCAAAAACTCTTGTGGATTCTCCCCACACAAACTTGTGAATATCCTTTGGAATGCACTTTGTCTTCTGAGTAAGGAAACACTTACTGTGTTCTCAGTAGCACAGAGGATACAGAGTTTTCCATAAATACTCAGATGGACTCTTTTTCAGGTCGCTTTTACATTTGTGGAAGGGACTGCAAGTTTCTGGCTGTAATGGGGGTGGTGGTTAGTGAAAAGTTCTCCTGTTGTTTTTGGGTTTTGTTTTTTGTTTTTTTGGTTTTTTTCTGTAGAGGCTGGGTAGAGGAGCTGCTCTCTGTCTACTGGGATCAATGGCCTTGGGCTTCACTGGGAGCTGGCCCTGGAGTGCTGAGGGTTGGGGTCTTTTGGCCTTGGGCTTCACTGGGAGCTGGCCCTGGAGTGCTGAGGGTTGGAACCATCAGTTAGGCATGAACAAACAGCTGTTTTCATGCTGGCAGCGTGAGTAATGTGGCTCCTCAACACCACTGCCATGAAGAAAGAGATCACCCTTGGCATTAGGTCCTGGAAAACATGTCCAGCTCACGTGTGCTCACAGGCAGGCTCTGTGCACTGCATTCTGTGAGGCAATCCCTGCAGGTACAAAGAGAGCGTTTGGGTTTAATTATATATTATTTGAGCTGGAGAACAGTCAGTGACGTGTGTTCCTGTCTGTGACTCTGAAATGTACATGCTCATCCTGTCACCCCACAAACACGTTCACCCAGAAATCTGTAAGAATCAAAAGCTTTGTGTGCAAAGGGGGCCCTATTTCTATATCATGTGGGGACCTCTCTTATGTTTAGATCAGTGCCATCCTTTTCTTCAGAGAAATATCTCACAGGGATCTTTCTAAAAGCTCTGAAACCACCCTGAAGCGAGTTATGGTACAAGCAGGATGTGTTACTGCACCACGATGTTTTGGCAGACTGGAATGAGGACAAATGAATTCTCAGTGTTTGAATGAACAGAACTTTCAGTATTGCCACAAAATTGTTTGAATTCTGTCCTATAAATTTACTGAGCAGACAATCTGTTTTACCTATTCTGTTTCTATGATCAATAGTTGATTTCAGCTTTTATAGCACAAAGGTGCATTCAGATAAGGTTTAAATACCAGCTATGAATCCATAGGTAAGAGGTGTAATTTACTTTTCAGTTATAAAGAAATCCTTACTGAATTCAGACTGTGTGGTTATTATATCCTTCAGCATAATTCTCTCCATTTGTGATCTTCTAACTATTTGCAGAAAACATCCCCAAAGCCTTTCTTCTGAACTTTTGTATTATTTCTTCAAGATATTTGTATCTTTGACCCATTTCTAAACACTCTTCTTTTGTATTCTTGGTAGATCATCATCCCTTGAATCAAGCCTTTATGGGGAGTTTGAATGCGTAAATAGAATCTATAGATGAATAAATCAGTATGCTTTAAAAATTATTTCAACAAAACATAATGCAAAAGGACTTAAAGAGAGTATGAACTGGATATAGATAGTGTATATTGACTGACCCCATTCTGACACCGACAGTGGCAACAGGATTAGGTCCAGAGGCCAGAAGACTCTTTAGAAATCAAGAAGCTTTCTATGATGCCTTTCTTTCCCTTGATCAAACATGTCCTGAATGGCAGAAGATAAAAAGTGGGGCAGTTCAAGCTGGTGAAAAAACATGAGTGGTAATGTGCAGCATGAGAAAGGAACTGAAGTCATATGGGAGAAGTCTTGGGGCTGGGTGCATGCAGCAGGGAAAATAAGATGTGTTATCCTTTGAAGCATGGCTTTCCTGAGAGCCCCAAGAAGATGGTGAGATCTCAGGAAATTATGGATTTCCCTCGGGATGGCCCAGCACAGGCCTGAAAAAGAACATTGTAGGAGACACCTGAACTGTTTAGAACTTGTTGCATTGCTATTTGTAATAAAAAAATATTTTGCTTAATAATAATTTCCTTCAGCTTAATAAGAGAGTGTGAACCCTAGTGTCCTGGGCTGTAGTATAAGACATGCACAAAGTATTCTATCACCATCTTCATGAACTGTTCAGTGCTCTCCCAGGCCCTCTTCTGTTAATGTGTCTTCTGTTAATGACCCATCAAATGCCTGCTGCATGACTCATAGATAACTCCCACCGGGAGTTATCTCTCTTTAATGGGCCATCAAGGACGCTCTGTATGACTCATCATCCCATTGTGAGATGCTTGGCCCAGGAGAGGAGCCAAGCATTCTCACCTGGATATAATCTGGGATTTGGGACAGCACTAGCAGCCCTTACCCACTGGATTCCCAGAGGACCAGAGCTACCAGACCTTTCTATGGGATCACTGCTTCAGGAAGATTCCCTCATCTGGACTGCTTCCATCACCCTGCTCAGGTTGTATTCTGACTCTGTCAGTGGTCTTTTGTATTATTGCATATATTTTATTTTACCTTGTTTTTTCTTATTATTAGATTGTATTTCTGACTTGGAGCCTCTCACTCATTTTGCTTTCAAACCACTACACCTAGATAAGGTGTAAGTGTGAAATTCCAATGGAACTGAGGGGGAAATGACATGAAATGCAGGGCAAGGAATATAAGAAAAGAGAAATTCAGGGGATGTCAAGAAAATCAGTCTGCTCTGACACTTTCTAGAGCTTTGTTTTAAAGAAAGTGACAGCAACATTGATGGGAGCAAGAATTGACACAGCACTGTAGAATACAGTGAATGATCTTGGCAGAAATGGGGACCAGATCGAGAGCATGGGTGTCTGCAATGGCAAATCCTCACAAAACCATGCAGGTACTTCATGCAACAAGTGAAGAGGCTGATTATCACTGTTCCTGTCTTTCTGTACAAGGGTCTTTTCAGCTGAGCATAGGAACTGACAAAGGTAAGGTTGTGTCTACTTCATTCACTTGTCACTGGGGAAAGAATGATGCCCCATCCATCACCAGCTCCTTGAGCTGCACTGGTCTCTGCATTGTGATTCCCTTGTTATTGTGAAGAGCCTCCAGCCTCAGCCTTTGCTTTACAAACAATTCCCAGGGAGTCCCGTGTGGCTTCTTAGGTGGGTGTGGGCTCTGCTGGCAGCAGATTGCTCTGGATGCCTTGCATGCATTTCTCCTCAGTGCTTATAAGATCAGCTGTCAAAAGCTGACTCTTCAGTGGGAAAAGTAGCACCAGAAGGCCACATTTATGGTGTTTCCTGGCCATTAATGACTGAAGAGCAGTAATTTTTTAATGATTTAATATAGGCCATCTGCAAAGGCTGCTGTTGTAATGGCCCACATATATTTTACATTCAGTGTGGACTTAAGACTTATGTGTCACTAATGAGTACATCAAATAATAAATAAAGTTAATTTGGGTGTGTTTTATATGCAGAAAACAAATGAGTCTATTACTTCTGCTAGGAATACTCATCATAAATCAGATTTTTAGTAGCTTAAAGTCAATTAACTTCTTAAAGCTGTGATGGCTTGCATCAGCGTAAGCTTTTGTTCAGGCATCTTTTTGAAGATGTACTGCCTACAGTTTTTTGTTGTAAATCATGGCAGGTTTTGAATCTCATATACTTTGTTTTAGCAAGGAAATTTAATTTCATTTGTCATGAAAAAATGCAATTTTCACTCCAAAACTTGGTAAGCTAGTTCTTTTTAAGTAAGAGACACTAAGACTAAAAAGTTCTTGACCTCCAAACTTAAATCCCTCATTGTTATGACAAGTCCTCTACTCTCTTCAGCCTTTCATTACTCCGTTTCATTTCTATCCTCCTTGTATCAACATCAGTCATTGGTTTTAGCAGTGTTTCTTAACCTTTGAGCAGGAAAAGCTAAGTGATTTTTCTCCATCTTACAGTTTTAGCACTCTTGACAGCTTGAGGCCTGTTTTTCCTAAGGAACTTGTCAATGTTCAGTGTTCTGCTCAGAGGCACAACCTCAGGCTTGTCAGGTTGTTTATGGCTTTGGAGCTTTGTGTATTAGGGGTCCAGTCACAGAGCACACTGTTCAGTCCCTGCTGTGCATGATCCAGCTTCACTAAAACTCTCCTCCTGGGGCCTGGGGATGGTGCTACACAAAACCAACAAAGCAAACCAATCAATTAAAAAAAAAAAAAAAAAAGCCTTAAGCCTTCACTGTGGGGTTTGGGTTTTTTGAAAAGAACAGGAGGATAAAAAGAGAGAAGCCACACATATTTGGCAGAAAAGCTGACATTAGTAGCATAGAAGCCGTGTCAGGAGTGAAAAATAGACCTTTTTGAAAATCCCAGGAGAATTACATTCTGAATAAGTGAAGAAAATGTCCTGGGTTGCTGCCACAGGCTTCAAGGAAAGCTGGAGGTGCTCAGAGCTATATGGCACAATCCTCCAATCTTCCTGGCCTAGGACAGGTTCCAGTCTCATCTTTCCCTTATTAGAATACCTGCTTACTCATCCTGCAGCCCAAATCAGTGATATGAAGCCTTTTGGCTGGAAGCTGCAAGGAAGCTGAAATCCTATATCAGCATATTTGACACTGAGGGTCTTAAAGTACAGCAAACTAAATCCTGGGAAGTGGAGCAGCTGGTTGGCGTGGTAGAAATATCTGGATACCTACAAAGCTCCCACCATCTTTAATTAGAGTGGATTTGGATGAAAACTTTTAATCCAAGGATTGAACTGAAACCTGAGTGCAGGATTTGCTCAATTCTTAAACTTTCTGTTAGATTCAGCTTTCTTTATTCACTAATTGGGCCAATTATGGTTTCCAAATGGGGGGCTGGAGGCCTCCAGGTAAGCTGAGCTCTGGAAAGGTCGTGGCCAAGGCCAGGGTCCTGTCAGGCTGTGTAGCCAGAAAATTGACTTGAATTTTCTCTAGCATTATTTGGCTCCCACTCCCTTCTCCTTTTCAATCAGTACAGTAGAAAGTTTATTTGAAGGGAGATAATTTTACAAAGTGCTGAGTTCAGTGTTCCAGAGCCTCTGGCATTCAGCAGGAGGCTTGCATGCTTTTAATCTATCTCCTGTGTTCCTATATTAAAGGAAATGTTTTCAAAGTGATTTGAGCAAGTTACCTGTGTGAAACCTGCTAACAAATAATAGCAGATACGCATGTAGCAGTTACTTCACTTTCAAAGTCTGCCCTTAGGAGCAGAAAAGATTTCTCATTGCTAGAAATACTTTTCTTAAAAAAAAAAAAAGAATAAGAAAGAGAAGAAAATAAAGGCTCTCCTATGTGATTTTTCATTGCTGTCTCTCCTCTGTTGACTTTAATCGTGTGAGCCTCCCACCAAGGTCAAGGGGAGTTCTGGCTGATTTATGGGCTACAGGAACTGGGAAGCTGATGCAGATTTAGTGACTATTTCCATAGGACCAAAGGAAACTGTGGGAGGCAAGGAGCAAATCTCAAACCCAGGAGCCTCCTCAGTCATTTCCTCTTCACCAGTGTTTCACTCTTTGAGACAGAAGATCCCCACTGATTTGAAGGGTGAATTCTTTGAGAGATCCTGCCCATGTATTTATCAGCATTTTCCACTGAGCAGATCAAGAGCAGATCCTGCCACTGGATGTGGGCTGGTGTGTTTGGGCTGGTGAAAACACTCCCCTTTCCCAGTGGCTTGGAGAATGCTGGAGAGATTCAGGCAATTGTAGCTCTGAGCTAAGACTTTGCTGATCCCCAGCACTCAGCAGGATCTCATTTATTCTGTATAGTGCAAACCTGCAGACCTGTGGCCAGTCTTAGAGCACTGTAATTCTGAGTCCCCTTTAATTTCCTTAAGCTGGTGGAATCCTCTCTAGGGAGACCAGTGGGGCACAGAGCTGTTTGCTGTTCAGCCTTGTCCTTCTGCTCTCAGGAACTCCCTCTGCTGCCCTTACCTGCCCGTGCTCAGCACTGTGCTCTGCTCGGGGCTTGTCTCACACTCCAGCAGGCAGGCTGAGGCCAGGTTTGGCTCTGGGAAAAGCAATGTGGCAGAGCCCAAGGGAGTTTTGTGCGTGAAAGAGATGCCATCCAGGGAATGAGCAGTCAGCTCAGCACAGTGTGATGCTGTCCCTGTGACTTTGGTATTAAGGTAAGAGAAAAGTGAAGGGTCCACAGAGAAGAAGCAAAAAAACAAGGGAGAGAAGGGGATATTGCTGCTTGGGAATTTGGACTATGATTTTCTGCTCAGCAGTGTGTATGCACTGTTGTTTAACTATTTTTGCATGTGTGATTTGATCTTTGCAGTTAGTTTTGCCCAGGTATATTTGTAGTGACAGGACGTGGCAATGTAACTCATCAGTCCTTCCTCCTGGAAAACTGATTTCCTTATCTCACTTTCCATCAGCACCTCTGCTACCACTGTTTTGTATAAAAGTAATTATTCTGCCAGTCTCTTCCATCATTAAAGTTCCTTTTAATTTGAACAGCTGCTTGCACTGGTAGGGCTAAGATTTAGGCCTACAGTAATAAGATCTCCTTCCTAACAGGTATTGGGGGAGGATTTCCCCCATCTTCCCTTCCACTCTGATTGACCTGGCGCCTTCATCCCACCTGGCTCTGCTCTGTAGTGTTAGCTCTTTCTTCAACTCACCGTTGCAGCTCCTGTTGTCCTCTGGATGTTTTTTTCACATTGGCTTGGTGTGAGTTAAAAATAGGCACGATCTGCTCCATTACAGGTGTCAACAAGTGGAGAGAATGGTGTCACTCCATGGCTCCCAGAGGGTATTGACCTCTCACCAAGCCTGCTCCAAAGCCCAGTGTGGTCACTGCGAGTCTGGGGATGGTTGGATCCACAGTCCTCCTGTTGCTGTGGAATAAATACATCAGTTCTGAGGCTTGTGTTTCAAAGGTTATGAAATGCTTTTAATGGCGTATTACAAACTACCCTGGGATGGCTCCAGTGTACCTCACTCCCCCCAGTTTTCCAGCTGCATCCCTGCCAGGCGTAGGGTGGGCTCCCAGCACCACACCAACGTGGGTGGCACTGGCATGTCTCCCTCCCAGGGCAGGAGGCAGCAGCTCTGGTTGCTGCTGTCCTCCAGCTCCTTCTAACACCATCAGCCAACAGGTTCCTCTGACCCTCTACTCAGAGGGTTTTTTGCTAATTTGGTGAAATACATTCCTTACAGATGTATGTGGGAGATGCCTTCCCAGGGGCAGTGCCCCACAAAGGTTTAACTCACTCACTGTCCTTTTGAAACTACTGATGGCTGAATCACTGCACCTCTGATTTCAGATTCCTGACAGAGTTTTGTGTCTCCTGCCTGCAGCCCCTTGCCTGGCTCCTGTAGAGTCACCAGCTCTGTACACTTGTGATTTCTCATGGTCACTGCTGTCCTCAGAGGTCTGTAGGATTTGGGAAGAATTCTTTGCTGTGAGGGTGGTGAGGCACTGGCACAGGGTGCGCTGAGAAGCTATGGCTGCTCCATCCCTGGAAGTGTCCAAGCCAGGCTGGACGGGGCTCTGAGCGACCTGGGATAGTGGAAAGCGTCCCTGCCCATGGCAGGGGGACAGGATCTGGATGATGTCCCTTCCGACCCAGCCTATCCTGTGACCCTGCTGCCGACTGTGATGATGCCTTGGTTGAGCTCTCAGTGCCCGCCAGTCGCGACAGCGGCGTCGCGACCCCGCGGCCGGAGCGGCCCGGGCAGCGCGGTCTCTGTCGGCCCCTGCCGGGCACTGCTGGCGCCGCTGGTTCCTGGTTTCACCTCCTCTGCTTCCACCCGACGGTGAAAAGCGGGCAATGCCCTTCAAAGCGGAGCGCCCAGCAGGAAAAACTCCTGCACATCCTCATCCCGTGATGGACCCAAGGGTGGCTCTACCCGCTCTGCCCGGCCAGCGCCGGCGTCGGTCTGGGTCAGCCCTTACAACAATCACAGGCTGCACTAAAGCTACAGGAAAAGTAGTTTCCTGATGCAACAGGAACAGCTTTTCCTAGCAGAGTGCCCAAACTTCAGAATGCTGGCTCCTTGATTTCTTTTTCAAGGCGGAGAAAGGCAGAGGTTCAGCCGACAGCCAAGGGAAGAGGTGACTTGACAAGAACGGGTCCTGCTTATGCTGAGAGAGTTCCAAACTCAGTCTCCTCACAGGCCCCCAAAACGGTTCGTGTTGGCTCAGGAGGCTCTCTGCTATGGTAGTTTCCCCCTCTAACCCAGCCTGGAGAAAGCTATGGAAGTTCAAAGTTGTGTTTTGTCTTCAGTGCATCTTCACGTTACTGAAAATAAACCTTGAGCATGAACTGCATCATCTTCTGGCATCAGAAGACAGCTGTGAGCTACCACAAGGGTTAACTGAAAGTGGACATTTTGATCCAAACTCTTACCTTTTCACCAAATAAGTTTATTCTGAGACCTTGCAGATATGGGTAACTGGCTGCAGGTGACAAGGGAAGATCAGGACAGTCATTAGGGCACAGGAGCCAGCTCTGCCAGATCCCAGAACCAGAATCCACCCACATTCAGCAAATCAGCTGCAGGTCCCCACAGCTCCATCAGACACACACTGACAGCAGGGAGATTTGCACAAATTTTACTGGTAATGAAGTGAAATGAAATAGAATGTATAAACAGGAAAAGAAATGAAGGGTGGTAAATACGATTGGAAGAGACAATTTATTCATGAAAGTAGAGAAGTGAAGCAAATCTATTTCTCATTTAGTTTTCCTTGTGTTTTGCTCTGGTCAGCTCAATTGCAGACTGCTTTGACGGTAAGCTGATTCTTACTTTACAACATACCACCTGTAAATCAAAGTGGGCTCTTGGAATTGTGAAGTACATATTTAAAGTTAAGGATTTGTTACCATGTCTTGACAGGAAGCCAATTTTTATGGTTTTCTCTTCAGTATCTGAAGGTGTTTTCTATGTGCTGAAAGTAAACTCTGTGCTTCCTAGAGCTCATGATGGTTAAAAGAAGTGATTTTTCTCTCCTAATCAGATCTCTTACTCGTTCTTCTTAGCCTCTCTGATGTCTAGCATATAGACAATATTTTTTATGTAGCTCCAAGCTTTGTTTTCCTAGGGAGTCCTATATAATAAGAGTCAAAAGAATTTTGAGGATTTCTCTCTTATACAGTATCTCTTTGTAAAAGCTGGGTATAGCAAAGTGATGACAGGATGTTTCGTGGAACTGTTAAATGGAGACGGATCAGAAAAAAAATCTTCATTTTGTTACAGAACAGGTGAGGTTTCCTACCATTTCTTACTCCTTCTTCAAATTAAACACAACTTTCTAAGAAACTGTTTAGGATCTTAACTCGGAAAAGGACAGGAATTGATATCTGCAAAGATGTATCAAGTGACTTTCTGTCTGCAGTTAAAGATTTATACTCCAGTACCTCTCCCAGATAGTGGAATGTTTCTCTCACAGTCATTATCTAGGGTGTAGATAATTTCCTTTGTGCACACAGACGTTAATCTGCTTCCAAATCCATCCTATTTTGTGGCAGTGTGTAACACCTGACAGTGGACTCGCTGTCACACAAAATTAACCTCTCCTGTCCATATGTTGTTGTGGAGAAACACAGAACTGAGCAAATTTTGTGGTAACTATTCAGATGTAGTACTCCACGTGGCCAAGGAGTGCCCTTCCTTTAGCTGGCCCTTTCCCTGCTTTGTGCTTCTATTAATTTTATTTAGATTTTCTGACTGAGACAGGCGCTAGCAGTCCCCGCTGTGCTGCATTAGACTCTCACCTCCTCTAACACTTCCCTGCTGATCATTATCCTTTGTTTATAGAGCTTCTGCCAGTTTTCCATCCTCTGACTTCTTGTGTCTGAGGCAGTTTGAAACAAGTACAACAGGGAACTGCTGCAGGAATTGCCTCAATAGAAACCCGGGCTCACAAGCCTGTTGTATTCTCTGTGCCCACTAATTTTGCAGTCCAGTAGAACTGAAGTTTGTGCAACAATATTTTTCCAGTAGTTCACATTGCTCAGAGCAGTCTCTGCTGGAGGGTTTGTAAATTTTGGCTCCAGGTATTGCTGATGTTTTACAGGTGTCTGAAATAACTCTGGGGACTGCTGGTGATGTCCTGGCTTTGTTCCTCTGTGGCTCATGCTGCAGTGAAGGTAGTTTCTGTAGTGAGATTCCAATGAGTTTTACAGTGATGTACTTCAAGGCTGATGGAGTTTTTAGGAACTGACATTAGTGTGAGGTCAGAATTTCATCCCCTGGTGCACAAGTGTTTATTTCCTGTGAATTTTACAGTATTTTTCACTTGGAACAGATTTGGACATGAGGCAGAATTCCCATGCTTGTGCCCACAGCCTTATCAACAGTTCTTATTCACTGCTTTTGTTGGGTACTCTGTTGGGTGTTTTTTCATGACCATCTCACAAGTGGTCAGACACAAGCAAAACAGGCTTAATAGTCGGACACACCGAAGACAAACATCCCTATTGCTATCCTGTGATCTGCCCCACTTCGAGAGTTTCAATTATCTAAGACTATTTAGGCTCATGTACTTCTCATCTCAAAGCACTTTATAAACATTATTCATTCCTATTGCTGGTAACCAATCTAATCTTTTTCTATTTCCAACCCCTTCTTCTCTCCACCCGCCAAGACATGGGGATCAGTTGCAAGACTAGAATAGGAGCTGCAGTGACTAAGCAGGCAAAATATTTGCTTGACAGGTTTACCAATCTGCTCTGCCAAAAAAACACCCACCCTTTTCTTGGTATCCAAGGCGCAGAGGTGAAAAAACTGAGTGTAAGTTGCTTTGGTTTGGTGTCACCAGAGAAAAGTCTAATAAACACATTCTTTGAGGGCTGGCTCATAATTCACATGGGAGTGAATTGCTCAGGTAGTACCTTAAGGCAGACACAATTTCACTGTGGCTGTCACTGCTGCACGTCCACATAAAACCCCTTCTCTGTTTTGTTTGTTGGGGGCTTTTTAAGTAGAAATTGGGCATTGCTAAATTAAAGTTGTGTAAAGATAACATCTCCTTTCTTAAAAAATAAAAAAAAAGTTAAATTTGTCATAAAAGATCTAATTATCCTAAAGAAAAGAATATTTCCCATGTGTTTGTTCTGGCATTGTACCTTATCAGAGTTGGAGCTGGGGTTTGCTGCTCTCTTTATCTGCTGACATCCACAGCAGGATGTCATAGCTAGGGATGCCTATGAGATAGCTGTTCCTGGACACCTAGATAGAGCAGGTTAGGGAAGAGAGGGGGACCACCACTACTAGGAGATTTAAATAGATCATCGGAGCCCAGTATCTTTTTTTTTTTAAAACTACAGCATCTCTATTAAAAAATGCAACCTATTTTTAATTTATCATTTGTAACAAGGTAAAGTTATAAAGGCTGGTATGCTTTTCCAAAAGTTTCTACTGTCTTAAGAAAACTTATAATATATAATATAAGTTTTATATACTTATATATAAATATACTTTTAGTGTGGAAGAAATATGTAACAGCCTAATTACTCATCACAGCCTAAGTGATTTTCAATTTCACTGCTTCTTGAGGTGAAATCTACTGTCTGTAACACTTGCACTCAACCAGTAAAACTCCTGGGTGGTACAACCTTGCTCCAACACCTAATACTAATTTAGATTTAACTATGAGCCATGTTCTTCTCTGTAATACCTCAGGCATGCTGGCTGTAAGGTTTTTGGGAGCTCTGGGTATGACACCTCTGCAGTCTCATAGCTCAGGTCAGCTATGCAGAGGAGCCAAAAGCCCAAGACAGATGCACCTGAGGAGTCTGACTGTGCTGTATCCCTGCAGGTGGGAGTTTGCAGAGGCCACTCTGCCAGGTGTCTGGCAAACCAGGAAAGTGAGCATCCAAATCAGCAGGCAATTGCTGTGAAAAAAGAAGAACAATGCATCCCACTTGACATTTCAGGTCAGATTTAGGATTTCACTCCAGAGTAAGAGAGAGCAATGCCATGTGAGATGTCTGAAAATCCGTGCAGTGGTTTTGAAGTGAGGGCTCAGAGTGCAGGAGTGTGCATGTCGTGCTCATTGCTTCCTGCTACTATTACCTCCACCTCAGGAAAAAACTGCACTGCACCACAAGTCATCAAGTAAGGGCTCCTTCTGATGTGGTTTTCCCATTAATTCCCAGAACACAGCAATGACTGGACATAGATTCTTTCAACGCCCACACTTGACAAGCAGGAATAATTTCCCTCCTGGAAACAAAGACACTGAGGGAGATAGCGAGGCTCCAGCACGTCAGAGGATGCTGCCCACTGAAAACCTGCAGCATCTCAGGGTTAGGAACCAGGAATGTCCTTTTAACCCTTCTCTGTGTGCTCACCCAGGCAGTTTGCAGAAGGGACAGGGTGTCTTAGCAAGAGGCCCAAACGTGGGGATCTAACTCCACCTAAGCACACTCATGGAAGGAACAGGCTGAAGTGTGCTGCTGGCAGGTCAGAGTGGGCAGTGGTGGGAGCAGCCTTGCAGTCACATGGGACTGGACACAGCATTCTGCAGGGCTTCCATGGTGTTTTATGTTTCTGTTCCCAGCTTGATTGATTCCTGTGTGCATAAACTGTGGGAGGACAGACAGACCTCAGGCATTTGGAGAGCTCAGTACAGTAAATTCTTCATTTTTGGGGTTGTTTTGTTGGTTTTTTTTAATTTTTGAACAATAAGCGTATCTGTATGTGGGTGTTGGGAGCTCTTCGTGGCTTCCTGACTCCACTGAAGTCTGCTGCGTTGGTGTTCATTTTGGTCAGCTCAGAGAACTTCCCATCTTTCACCACACAGAAAAAAGTGGGAAAACTTTTCTCTGGAAAAACATTAAGACACCACCTTTGATGGTTCCTTCATCAGGCCATGAAGTAACCATGGGGCTCAGTCCAGCCTCCCTCACTCTCCTCTCCTGTATGGTTCAGGGCTCTTCACAGCCTCAGCTGTATAACAAAAGTTGCTGGAGGTGGGAGGGGAGAATTCCCCCTCCCAGCACTTTGACTGAAGAGCCTCCAAAGGGTTTTCAGAGGATGACAGCTAGCAGGCCAAACTTGGAACCCAAATGCAGACGTTTACCGCACGGCTCCTGCTGAGGACAGACTCCGGAATTTGGCACTGCTGCCTTGGGCTGTCCAGGATTTCAACAGATGTAGTGCATTGATTTAATGTCTAAAAGGGAACCCTGCTGTGGCTTCCACAGCTTGTTTCATCGCTTTAGAAATCAAGCAGTAACATACAAACAATACAAGCAATTTTGTGTTATGAACAACATCCAATGCTTGGGGAATTGGGATTAAAATAAAACATCTTCAAGACTTTTGGCATTCTCCTGTCCTCCATCTGGAGATCATTTTCTTTTTTCCAGACTCTTCCCACTTTTGTCTATATTTGAATTTGCAGTATTTTCCCTGCAGCTTGGAAATACCTCTAATTTGCTCTTTTTTAAGCCACACAACAACCTTGATAGGGCTTGTTGTTTGCCTCAAGTAATTCAGAGCTAATAAAAACCCGAACTTCACACCTCTGAGAGAGCAGGGTTTGTGCAATGTGCACTCTGCACACAGTACTCCCTGCATTGTGCAGTGTTCATATGCCATAAGGCAGCCCATAATAAGACCATTTCTGGGTTGACATCCATGGTTTTGTTTGCACATTCTGAGACCTGATGCTCATCCTAGGCTCCCACTTTGTATGTGGGATGGGGAGGAAGTCATTGTGCTTCTGAAAACACTTTCAGAAACATTAAAGTGTGGTGATTTACTGAATCTTCTACTATCTGGTTTCAAGGAATTGCTTTTCAGAAGCAATCAAAGGAATGTGAGGAAATAAATTGAGGTTCCTTTACCTCTACTGCTGTGTTATTGACATGATTACACCTCCAAAGAAAGATTGTAGAGCTAGAAAAGATACAGGCAGATAGAGTAGCAAAAGATATGGCCCCCTCTCTGTGTTGACCACTAGATGAAGTTTTTACCTTAGGAAAAAACCAACTGAATGTGCATGAGATAAAAATGGTATAAAAATCATGAATGGAGTAGAGGATGAATGTGATTAGAAAAACATTTACGATTTCTCATATTTCAAGAAATATGTGGCAAACCTGAAAGAAATTAAGACACGCTTTTTCAAAAGCAGTGTAGGTACATTTGTGAGCATTCCTGCCAGAGGGTGCTGTCAATGCCAAAAGTTTACCTGGGTTCAGACTAGACCATTCACAGAAGCAAACTCCACTAAAAGCTATTAAACACACTTGTTACTATCTCTGGTTCTGAGATTATTACCCTGTGTATCTTAAAACAGAAAGAGTTTGTCAGGGAGAAAGTGTATAAATTTCTGTTTTCTTACTCTTCCATCAGACATTCAGCCCTGCTGAGACAGGGTACTGGGCTGTACTCTGCTGTAAAGTCCAGTAATTCTTATGTTTCTAGTCTAAAACTTCACTTCCTTTGTCAGCTTCTTTTCTCATTGTCTTATGCTTTTTCTATCACTTTCTTTGGGTTTTCCATCTATCAGGCTGTTCTCTGCCACCCAAACTACTTCTGCTATTTTCTACTTCCTTTAGGTCCCATTCAGAGATTAATTTTTTGGCCTGCAGTAAGTCCTTACTGTGAGACCTAGAAAAGACCTGGAAAAGATTTTTATCAGTTTGACACCCATCTACATTTTCTAGTTACCAGTGATTTGGGGGTTAAGAATGAAGCACCTCAAAGAGCAGTTGAAGCTTTCTCTCCCTGACAAAGAAGGAGTTTCTAGCCACTTACTAAGTGCCATTACTATAATGGTAATATGCAAGAATTTTGTTGCTGCCACTATTTCACTTGTTCAAGTGTTTGTTACATTTTATGCCTTTGGCTGAGTGGTGATTTTTAAAAAGCGAGGTGTTGTGCCTGCAATATTGTGCACAGCAGGGATCATGAAAAATGCCAGATGGAACAAAATTATTCTGATTTTTGATCCACAAAGAGCCTAACTGTCAGTCATGCTGGGCATCCAGCAGCTCCCATTGAAATCAGTGGCCCCAGGCCAATCCTGCAAGAAGTGCTTAGTACAGTTCACTGGATTGGCATTGCTGCAGAACCTGCCTCACACCACAGCTGAGCTTTTAGAATACAGAAGGAGATGATAGTGTCAATAAAATCAGGACATGCAAAGAAGCCCTGGGGAAAGGCAAGAGATTGATGCCTTACTGTTCCCTCCTTTTTCTTTTGTAGTTTTTTTGCATTTTTCACATTTTTCATTCAAGTGCTGAGTGTCTTTCCCATTAACCACAGCTCCACTCTGTTAGCTCTATTTTGATTTAGTAGATCCTGGCAGGAAACTGATTTGGAAGTATAAATTTGCATCTCGGGTCTCAGTCTGAAATCATACTTGCTGAATCTTTTCTCTATTTTGTAGCACATTTCTATGGGGGAAAAAAAATCCTTGTGACCATTCTTACTTGTGGTACACTGAAGGGCATGGCTACAACCAGTGGAACAGTTCCTGAAAATACACTTAGGATTCACTCATGAAGTTTATTCAGGGGATTGTTTAGTCTTTTGATTAGTCTTCTGGTTTGGCTTAGAGTGTTTTTCAGCCAGCAGGTCATTTTATTCTGAAGCACATCAAAATTCAAATCAAAACACCTGAAATTAAAATAGCAAACTTAAAACTCAAAAGTGAGATTATTTGGATGTTTGTGTCCATGTCTGGATTTAGCCCACTCTTGAGAACAGCAGAGTTGTGATGCACATTTGAAGCCCAAACCTAATTATTTTATTTGAATCTCTCTCTGTATTAAGTAAACAAGTTACTGATATGTTTAGAAGAGTAACAGTACATTCCCTGTTGAAGGTGGTCCGCTGCTCTCTCTGCATGAAAATAAATTGTTTGCAGAACAGGAAGATCCCTTCAAAAGATTCACAAGCAACAGAGGATAAATAAACAGAGGATAGATAGGAATAATAACGAAGAAGGAAAAAATGAAAAGAGCAAGTAACCTGAAAACCTTGGTCCCTGCAGCTTCTGGGTGTAATTCTCCTTCACAGATGCACTCAAGAGTATTGACAGGTTCAGATCCTTGCTAACAGAATTGTAATCCTATGCTCCCCTGTGAGCAGGGAAGGATATAAATCTATAACTCAGTGAACAGAATGCTTTCTTTTACTACAAGCTGGTTTGAATTCTGCCATCCACATGGCAAGGCCCTCACCTGAGATGAAACCATCTTTCCATTGAACTCCTGCAAAAGCATTAAAGCAGTAGAACGATTTTTCACGACATTAGAATTTAAATTGCTTACAAACATACATAAGCTTCTGCCTTCCAGTCTGGACTACTTAGGTTTGTGAGGGAAAAGTCTTCTGTTTTGTGTTGTTGGGTGGAACTGTCTGAAGGGATACAGAGGTGCTGCCAGCCCAGGTGTGTGTTCTGTGTTTGCTGGAGACCAGGCCAGCGCAGCAGGAGGAGGCTGCCACCAAAGCCAGCAGATGGGATTGTCCCCAGAGCAAAGCAAGCCCTGAAGCCAGGTGGCTGAGAATCCCCAGCTGGCCACCTGTACCTAGGGATGGCCTGGCTGGAGGAGCTAAACCTGCTGCTTTATCCCAACGTTTTTTGGAAGCTCACGTGCAGCTCCACAAAAGGGAAAACAAGTGGGAATTAGCATGATAGCAGGTTTGTGCTTTGCCAAGATGCATGCTTTATTTTTTGATGTCACAGAACATTATGAACAATTTCTCCAGATGGTCAGACCTCCTTCCAACTGTCCTTTGAAGGTGGACTGTAGGAGAATGGGATCTTCTGGCAAGTGGTTGCAACATAGGAAGCCTATCCTCTCACTGTCCATTTGCAGTTTTTAGCTGCTGGGCTCAGACTGGATACTTTGGGTGTGCTGGTGACAATTTGCAGCTTGGTGTCAGAACTCAGCTTGTTCTTTAGCCTTCTTCCACCCTTGCTCTGTACCTGGAGAAGGTGGTCTGTGCAAACTGCTGTTGTCACAGTGTTGTTAATGAGCTTTTACTCCAATGGGAGGCACTGAAAGGGCCTGGCTTTTTTCACCTGGCTTTAATAAGTGTGTCTACAGATGAAACACAGATGAGAGGTGTGCTGGCTAAAGCCAATTTACAATATTGATAGTTGGCAGCAGATAAAGAGGTGATGTGTTCAGAACTCGGCTTTGTATCATACCACTTTGGATTTTATTTTTCCACAGCAAATGAGCGATTTATGCTACCAGGCAGGGTTTTTTTTCCCTTTTGTGGGGACACAATGTAGCCTTTTCACTTTGTGTGCAGTGTTTTGAACATTCAGAAGTATTTCTTCTGACTTAGCTAGCTGAAGTTTTCCATGTATAATAACTACCCATCCAGTCATCTGCCAGGAGTGGCTGTTGAAATATACAGACACAAATCCTGAGGAGAGTAAACAGAGAAAAACATGCTCTTTATTTCATGAATAGATGAGCCCTGACCTCTTCACACAGCCAAGTAAATGTGGCATCTCCTTTGAAGTGCTCTAGCAGTCCTGCTTGCACTGACACACAGTACTCTGACTATTGCTCTGGGCTGATGGTTTTTCGGGCTCTCAAAAGTGAGTCTAGAGCTTGGAAGAGGCACTTGCCAATGAACTGGCTGCTGCCCAGCAAAGAAAGGGGGTTATTTGTGTCTGCCTGCATGGGGTTGTTTGTCTCCATAAATGCGCACTCTATTCAGTGCTGACGATTCCCACAGTTTTATGATATGGCTCAATATTTAGCACTGGCCTAAGAGCCAGGCCTTAGGGACGTTGTGTGTTATGTGTAGAGGTCATATGGTTATAAATGTAAAATGGGATGGTTTTCATTCTGGGGTACAGTGGTTTGGAAGCACCAAAAGGTAACAGTAGAGTTTTCCTTTGAAATTTTTCTTCTGAAAAATTGTACCACATATTTTTTGGGGTGCCTGAGATGGTTTCTGGTGGGGTGAAGTTGACAATACTTCGCTCATCTGTTTCCAGTGAAACTGTGGTAAAGGCAGAGCCCGCCCTGGCAGTGCCTGCAGCTCTGAGCTCCATTGTGCACTGATGCAGCACAGATTTAGCAGCACAGTGTTCCTCCGTGGTGCTCTGGGCTCGCTGGCTTGGCAAAGGCCTTGCACTGGCCCTGTCTACTGGTTATGATGGCTTTGGGGGCAGAAAGGACACAGGGAGAGGGAGGACAAGGCCTGCTGACCTGGCAGAGGATGCACTATCACTGACGGAGGGAATCCGTTAACTCCTCTCCTCAGCCTGCAGTCCGTGCCAGGTGGATGAAGACTGAGCAGGGTGGCCAGAGGGCATGGGGTGTAGTGTGATAAAGAGAGTGAGCACCCCAAAACAGGTCTGTGGGCCATGCAGGGAGGGTTTCACTCTTGCAAGGGGAGATGCAGGAGCTATTAACCTGCCAGCTGATTCACAGCTTTAAGCCCTGTGGCATCCTCAGAGATAATCTCACTTGGTTCCCCGTATCATATAAACTGTGGAATTTCCCTGGCTTAACTCCTGCCTCGTGCTCTCCCTTGATGCCAGCGACAACACACCCGTTAAGAGATGTGTCTGGTGGCAATTTCCACACTTCCAGCACTGGCGGCTCCCCCGTGGACCTCGTCAGTCGCGGGCAGCGCATGTGTTCGGGGACTGTCCCCGCGCGGTGTCACTGCGGGGCCGCGGAGCTGCGGAAGCTGCGGGGGATGCGGGAGCTGCTGGAGATGGGGGAGAGGCGGGAGCTGGAGGAGATGCGGGAGATGCAGGAGCTGCACTCGGCCGCACTGCGCTCTGCCGTTCCCGCTCTGCAGACGAGCCCAGCGGGAAGTTTTTGAACAACTGGGAAGGGCTGCAGAGGGTTTGCACAGTCCGTTTCTTAGATCCATGCTCTGCTCTCCTTTATTCCAGGAAACTCGGAAATTTCCACTTTTTCTACCACCTGGTCAGGAGATTTTGATGTGACATTTTCACCAGTGACGTGATTTTAACTTGAAAGTGCGTCTGCTTTTTCACTGGGGTAGTTTATCCATCATCCCTGTGATGTTGTAAAGCAGAAGACGACTTAATAACCTGATGGGGAGCACAGATTTCCCATGCCTAGACCTTTCATGCCCAAAAGGTTTTCCGGCCTCTGAGTAGCAGTGAAACAAATGCCGAAAATGACATGCCACGTTCGGGATGCTGACGATCCGGCTGCAGAGGGAGCCAGTCTCCAGGTAAAGCTCTCCCTCTGTACACCCTTTCCCTGTCAGGTTGTTCTCAATGACACAGAGACTACTGAAAATCTGGTTTCCCCCGAGTATATCTTGCTCCCCACACGACCGTTTTCCAGGCCGACTTTGAGGAGTCAGGTTGTTTGTCTGGGATTTTTCTACAAAGGAGGGGTGAAACAGCAGTTTTGAGTCATGAGCCAGTCAGCCAGAGGTATTGGCTGAGCACTGCAAATGTGAGCACCAGCACAAGAGTACAGGTCCAGAGGGTCTGGAGCAGCCTTGGCTGGGTTGGACAGTTGCTGCACAGATGGCTGGGGCTTGCCCAGCACATGTGATGCAGTCAGAGCTGACCAGACCCACCTCATGTGCTCTAACTTCTGCGGGCAAATGCAGCAACTTGGAGACCCACCAAGGCCCACAGGGGCAAACTGAGGATCCCAGAGTCAGCAGAGCTCAACCCTCTGGGCAGCCTCATGGTTTCTTTGCTTCTTCCTTCTACAACATGGTGGTAGCAACTTGGTTTGTGTCCCTTGACTTAGAGCCTGGCTACTCCACAGTTCCAGTTCAGAGCAATGTGTTTGCTTCACTAGCCCTTAAAAAGCAAAAGGAGCAGAAAGCAGAGAAAACTGCTCTCAGCTGGGCAGCTCTCGAGCTGCTCTCTTAGGGATGGTGGTGGCTGCCAGCTCCATGTCCCTGTTCTGCATCCTAGGCTCTGCTCAAGCAGAAAGCTGTGGAGGCCAAAAGCCTGTATCAGTTCCCAACCCACAGCACGAGGCAGCACTTAGTTTTCCTCTGGCTTTGGCTGCTTGGCTGCTGACCGCGTGTCTGTATGCAAAGTGTTCTAAATCTACGTGGGCTTGGATTCCTCTTCACCATGGAAACACATAAAATAACAAGTGAGCAAAGGCTGATAGTGCCAGCAATAGGGAATAAGATGCAAATATTTTGTCCTCGGCTTGGAGGATGCTGTTCCTGTTTGATGAGGCTCCTGTGGCCCACCTGAAAGGATTCAATATTGTAGGGTTGTGGTCCGTCCCACAGCCAGCAGGCTTTTGCAAACAGTACACTGGGAGGAGTTTCTGAGACATGTTGGGCTGAAGAGATCTCTGTGGTCGCACAGGTGGTCAGAGATAAGAGCAGATCTCTGTATCTCAGCCCCAGCCCGGTGCTGTAGTTCCCAGTGTGTGCTTGTCTCATGGCTTGCACAGGTTAGCACAGCTGTGACCTGTGCTGGGATTTCAAAACCTTCCCTCATGTTTTTCCAGCATGAGCAAGTCCCACGGGCAGGAAATCATCATTTTGTTTTGCCCTCTTTAACCTCAGCTTAAAATTTTGCTTAAAAGGGTTGAAAAAATAATTTACATGTCACTATTTATCACTATCTAGTTTTCTGTTTATATCATTAATAGCGAGAAACTATTGAAAACAAAGCTTTTAATGGAAAAGCAAACAGTTTTAGGAATAGTTTGTTTCAAGCTGTGGTATTATACATATATGTGACTAGAAACCCGAATGCAAAGGAATTGAAATAGGAATCCACCTCGGTGTAGTCGTTGAATGAAACCGATTTCTCAGCGTGCCCTGGGCCCTGGCTGGTGGGCAGAGCTCCGTGAGCACGAAAGGCGCTCAGCATAGCCCGCAGCACTCGGGGAGCGCCGGGCTCCCGGAGCCGGGGCAGCTTTGCTGGCACCCGCGCCGCGCTCTGCTCCCGAACAAAGCCCCTCGGCATCTGCGCCGGGAAGTCACCAATTGCCATATGTCACCCTGCTCTGCATATGTTTGGAGGGCGCAGCCACCGGCGCTGTCCCACACAAAGGGGCCGGGGCCGGTGCTCCGCAATCTGCTCGCCCGCCGAGCAGCCGCGCCCGCCGCGTCTCCGAGTTTGGGCACAGGAGCAGCGCGGCCCCGGCCCGGCCGGATGCTCCGCAATCTGTCGCCCTGGGAGCCCGCTCCGGGGCCCGGCTGTCGCCGTCTCCGCAGCCCAGGAAGGAGCAGGCGGGACGCGGCGGGGCCGTGCCCTGCTCGGCGGCTGCCGCAGGGCTGCGGTGCCCGGCCGGGACCGCGCTCAGAGCGCCCGAACTTCGCTCCGAGCTAATCCTGCCACTGTCTCGAGGACTTCTGTTCGTGTTTGCTTCGTGTTTGTGTTTGCTTCATGTTTGTGTTTGCTTCATGCATCGCCAGCGCAGCCCAGGCTGCGAGTCACTCGGATTCCCACAACGGGAAGAAATGGGATATTTCCTTAAGTTACTGAAGCACATCCCACGCAAAGAGCCGATACAGGTGAGGTGAAGTCGTGGTGCAATATTTTGCCCAAAAATAGGGCTCGCTGCAAGACTTCCTTCAGAAACCCTTCAGTTCAAGCCTAGGAGGCATAAAAAAGTGTCTGCACTGCGAAGTTCTCTCCAACAAACCTTTGAGTGACACAGCCTTGCTGGGGATTGCAGCCTGCGCTGCTGCTCAAAGGAGCCCCAGGAAAAAAAACCACCTTCTCCTGAAGGATTCACATCCCACAGAGCCCTTCCTCAGGAAACAGTTAGTGGTACCAGGGCCACTTGTCAGCAGTGAGGATGTGATAAACTATTGAAGTTCTGTGCCTTCAGATGTACTACCAGTCCCACTAGCATCCATTTGGAGACTGTAGAATAGTATGTGTATACATGGAACTGAAATTAAGTCAGGGAAGAGAGTTTTATTTTAGTATTTTTTTATTCTTTATATTTTTTTTAAACTAGGTAAGACTGGGTGCTCGTTTCACAGACTGTAATTGCTTATGCTTATGCTAACTTCTCTCACTTGGCCCTCTGGCCTGAAGTGTCTTTTGACACACAACTTGTGCAAAGCCATAAAAAAACCCTGATGTAGCAGTGTAATTTTATAACACTCACACATCTGTTTCCACTGACGGCTTTGAAGCCCAGTAATATGGCAAAGTTAGAAAAGAAAAAGAGGAAAAAACCACCACCATGTTTGTAGAAATATGACTAATGCCTAGACCTGCCTGTACTTGTTAAAATGTTAACAGCTTGGCCAAACATCAGAAAATCACTCTTCATCTAATGATATTAGTGTGGTTATTCAGTAAAGGCAGAGCTGAAAAAGTAGTGATGCTTCCCTGGGCCTCAGGGTGGAGTGGCAGAGAGAGATCTCTAACTCATGACTGAGAAATGCTGGTAGGAACCTGAACCCTTGCCCATGCTGCCCATGCTGCTGCCACCCTGCTGTGAGTGGCCTGGTAGCACTGGGCCTGGACAACTTCCTGCATCTATCAGTCAGGAACTTGGAAGGTGTGCACATGAGGGGCCCTTCTTGAATGAGGGGCCAAAAAGAGCCAAAATGACAGTTTATATTTTGCTTGTGATGCCATTTTCGAGCAGCACAAGGTAAGCCTAGGTGAGCAGCCAGCCATCGAAAATGCATTCCTGATATTCACTTTCAAGTGCCCCACTTCCCTGAGGGTGGGATTGTTTTCATAAGTCCCCATAAGCTTCTGTGGTTTAACTTGGACAGGTATATTTCCGCAGAATTGACACCAACAGCAGGACCTGTCTCTTTGGTGTTTATCTTGGCACACCTTTGGGAGGTGAAGGAATAGATCTTTGGATTTGTGCCTCACAGTTGTCCCTAAAATCCTGTGCTCTGCCTTCTGATGACAGGCTCTATCATGCCTATCTTCCAATGAGGCACAGCTCCCACCTGCCTGGCTGATAGAGGGGCCATCCACAGGGCTGTGTTTGTGCTAAATCCTGTCCACCCAAGTGTCACCCCCTGAGCACAGAGTGATGCAGCAGAGGGGATCTGTGATAAAGCCAGAGGTACTTTACACTGCAGCTTCACCTTGCCTGGAAATGGTTCTATGAATAAAGGACAGTGCTTCAAACAGCCCTTGCCGTAGGCATGTAATTCATTATGCTCTTCATGCAAGGACACACTGAAATTCAGTTCAAAGAGAGAGGAAAACCTTTTTGCACTAAGCAGAGATCAGATTATTTGGTAAGCACAAAAACCTATTGAGTAATAACTTTTCTGTGGAGAGTCACATGGTTTCTATATGCTTAGTAGTGCTAGTTTCCCTTGAACTGTGTAATTCAATTGAGGTGCCTGGTTCAGCTTTTTAGCCATCCCATGTACAGCTGCATTTCCAGGCTGGCAAAGCCACTGAGCATCTCTTGCAGGGCCAGTATCTGTGACTTTTGGCCTCAGTCTTGAAGGGGCACAAGGGTAGTCTGGCTCAAATTGAGGTCAGTCTCTTCCAGTGACCTACCTTCACCAGTAGCTGGGAATAAAGCTGGAGGTAAACTGGCACTTTAAATTTCTTTTTATTTGT
Organism: Argya squamiceps; assembly: GCA_037834095.1. Taxonomy (NCBI): domain Eukaryota; kingdom Metazoa; phylum Chordata; class Aves; order Passeriformes; family Leiothrichidae; genus Argya; species Argya squamiceps. The sequence goes on along the minus strand of JBBMKD010000216.1, from coordinate 5,246,255 downwards.
AGAGGTCTCCAGGAGAGGCAGAGCCTCTGTCATTGTACGTGCACAGGGTATCACACAGGACAGGTGACAGAGAATTTGGATCGAAGCCAGGAGAGTACATGAATTACTGTGCTGGCAGTGGAGAAATACAGAGAAATGGAATTAGCAGATGCCAAGAAGTCAAGATGTTATGGTAACTGGTACAGTTTTCCCTCTTTTTAGCAGACCTGAATGTTTAATTCATTTAGCAACTGAAAGTGACTGAAAGGGAGGATGCTGATGGTGCAGAGGAGAGTTTTGCAAGAGAGTGGGAAAGACAGTGTAATGCATTAACTTATATTGGTAGCCTCCTAAAATACATATAGACTGGGGTAGCAGATACAAGCTGTTCCCAAGTACCAAACTGTGTTTCTGAGCCAGATGACAGCAAGAAAGGGAAGCACAAACAGGCATTTTTGTGTTTTTTGTTCAGGTGAATCAAATCACTCCAATTTTGGGGCCTAATTTATGTTGATGGATGAATTTCTACTTTATGTATTCAGACTGTGCACCAGAAAAGACTGAGAAGCCAAAAAATCTTATGAAAAATCTTACCAAATCCCTTTTGTTGAGAGTCCTATTTGATAGTCTCTTAATTAGGCAGGGACGAAGAAGTCCCTCTCTGAAGGAGACTCAGGAGTTGCTGTGCATAGTTATTCATGGTGAATGCTGCCGCTCTTCTTTCTGAACACATCCAGGGAGGAGAAGGAGGCAAACTTCCAGGTTTACAGCTGATCAGAGTCAGTAGCTGGCAGGAATATGGGAGGGGGGAAGAAAGGTGAGAACTTAAGAATCTCGTAAAAATTGTTGACTTAAAATCAGTAGCCTCTGCCTACAGGTCACAAGCATCCCTAAATTGGTAGTTCTTTCCTCTTCTGCTAATTAGTAGTGGCTACAGTGGAAGTGCATATTCTGTCAGCCTGAATTTAGTTAGCTGAGAAGGTAGACTGTGCCTTTTAGGTGTTCTTTTTAGGGTAAACTCTTCTTATTGGGCATGCTTTATTATCCTAGGATTCATCCTTCAACGACTTGATATGGTGGCAAATTTCCTGTATTTCAGCTGGGATCACAAGTGTGTCCAGTAAAGCCTATTGCTTTCCAGGATATCCTAGCATTGAGGGCACACTGAACACATGGGTCATGATTTGTTTGTACAATCTATATATATATATATCTATAGTCCTATATATCTCTATGCTTCTTTATCTTTATATATATTTATTAATTCAAAGACCATTTACAATGATTCCCTTTATTTAAACCTCCTCTGGATTCTATCTGCTTGTTTGTGCCTCCAGGAAAATCAATCTGTGTGGGGTACTGAGCACAGCTGCAATAAAGGAGAAAGAAATAAAGCAGACAGTGAAATACGACGTGTTCTCTCCAGAAGGGAAAGTAGAAGCCTCAAGCCAAAGTCCAAAGGTTGCACACGCTGGTAATGCTCTTATCTAACCTGGTTATACCTGGTGCTTGCAGGTAAACGGATTGAGCCATTCTGCAGTCGTGAAACGAGCACAGCAGGGAGGGCCTGATGAGACTCACTGCCACCCTGTGCTCCGCCCGACACTGCAGGGCAGCAGCACACACCAGAATCCTTCAGGGAACAGCTGCTGTCTGGGGCCACATCCTTTCCTTGGGTGTGAGGTTTTTATCTTCTTTTCTTCGTGTTAGAGCCGGGATTAATACACGGGAGCTGCAGTTTTCGTGTTTGGACTCAGTGTTTATTAATTCTTATCTATAATACAGCCTCATGAGCCTTGATCTCTAACTAACAAAGTAGAAAATGGAGGTGTTTCTAATTCTTTTCAAGGTTATTTAAGCAGAAACTATCCAATAACGAGATGATACCTATATTATTTATACTTTTAACCCGATAATTGACCACTCAAGGTCCGCAATGTGGACCCAAAACCATGAAAAAGAAGGTGAAGAAGAATGACTTAGACAATGGCTTAAATCCTCCATATTGCCCCATATATATTACTATGTACTAAAACCTTAAATTCTAATTTTTTTACCCTGTGAGATCACACAATACAATTCAAACTATACAACCACAATCCCAGTGCTATCACTCAATTTCAGAAACCTGTTCCACAGTTCAAGTCAAATGTAGTGCTTACTTGAGGGTCAGTGCCTTTTAGCACAGAAAGCCTGAAATTTTCAGCCTTCAGGGTTCCAACACTTGAGCATCCTGAAATAGTTGGGCCTCTTCAGTGCAAGGGCTGAGGAGAAAATATGGGGCCTCCTGGGCTCCTAGGTGAGGGACTTTTGTCAGATGTTTCGATGACAAACTGGTACTTCATATAAGCACTTGATTTGGTTATCACATGGAGAAATAAATCCAGTTTTACAGGGATTGATACAAACTTGAAATGGAAGGATGGAAGAATGGATGTTTCTTTTGAAGACATTTTGGCTTGTTTCTTGGTCTGACTTACAAGCTTTTTCATTCACTTGCTGATAGAGAAGTTTCTACTCCTTTGGCTCTTGCCAAGGCCTCTCTATGCCTAGTGTTTCCTATGCTATATTTTCCTACCTATTTCCTATATTTCCTCTTGTGTGGGGGTGTGCACTCTCTCAACACCAGGGCTGTTTCCTAGTTTTCAGCAGAGCTGAGCAGCACCAGAGTTCCAGCTTCTCCTTGGATACTTCTCTAATGGCTGAGCAGCATCTTCATGTTTCACCTTTGAACAAAAACCTTAAATATTACACAGAATTCCTCTCTTTCTACTTGTTAAAGAAACTGGGCACCCCCACCCCCCCACTGCCAGGTTGCATGCCTGCTATTTGGGCACTCCGAGGGTGACAAAAAACCCAGAGACCATCTCTTATGCAGAAATACTCATCTGTCCCGTTGACGGGTGGCTGAGCACGAGCTGCAGGCGACATCTTGTTTCCTCAGCCCTGAGGGTGTGTCGCAGGGCTGTCAGCCTCACCACGCTCCTGTTCCCCTGTGCTGCAGACAGGAGCAGCCACCACATGCTCTCCCAGTCAGAAGGGGCTGGTTGCTGGAGCTGACAGACACTTCACAGGTCCAAGCTGGGCAGAGCTATCTGCATGGCTTTTATTTCCTTGCACCCCTCGACCTCCCACCAACCTCACTTCACAGGAAGCCTTTGGGCAGCCCCAATCTTGAATTTTCCACCTCCTCCCAGATCTTTCTTATCTGTAAATCTGTCTGCTGCTGCATCCACAGCTTTCCCATGCAGAGACATACCCAAGAAAGCCTAATTTGTGCAGAAACTTCTGATGTTGGCACTGGTCACCTGCAACAATCCATCTACTCAAACACAGAGAGCTCTGCACCTGTCCTCTCAGTATTTCAGGTATTATCTGATGTTCTTCTCCCCTTTCACCACTCATTGGCCTTATACATACTAATTCGTAATAATGGGCACCCTGTACTCTTTCCTCAGGCAGGTCCTCTGGGTTCATTCCTCTTTCTCAGATACATTTCCAGCTGCCTCTAGCTGGCCAACACTGACTTTGGCTCTGCCTTTTATGCATCTGACCAGAAGTGGTGGAAAATCCTTATCCTCTGCAGCTCTCTGGGACAGCATTTACCCTATCTCCTGCTTCATCAGCTTCATCTTCAGATCATGGGCAATTCTTCCTTTCCATTACTATGTCAGTACCTTCAAGCTAATTTCCTCCATTGTGCTTGTACTTATTCCCTGATTGCTACAGGTTGCAGGGGTAGAGGGCTCTCCTCCCACCTCCTCCCCAGTTAAGAATACGCACTGGCCTGGAGCAGGACACACAGAGAGCCTTCCTGACCACCTGTGTGGGTCCCCTCAGTGGCACTTGAACCCTTGGCCTTGCTCTCTTAGAGTTCCTGTTACCTTTGCACCACTTCCAGCACTGATGTTCTCAATGTGAAAATGTTTTCTTTGCATGGGATGAAAAAAATGCTCTGCTGAGGCCACAGCTCTGTCTGAGTGCTCTGCGTGCACTGCAATGAAGAGGAATTGTGGAGCCTGGTGATCAAGGAATAGCCTTTCAGAGAAGGGCCCACTTGCAGAGAAAGATTCTGCAAAAACGAGGAGGGGCTGTCCAAGGTCTCAAGACACATGTTTCATGTAATTACTGCTCACAGGACACGGTGTCCTTTGGGAAATGTGTGAAAGCAGGCCAGGAAAACAAGAGCCTGGAGGAAGTTTGGGGTTTGCTGGTTCCTGCTCCACATCTCCCCGTTCCTTCATGCTTACCCAGAGCCCATCCCTGGCGAGTCTTGGGGCACCTCCCAGGTATTACTCACCATCTCCTCCCTCCAAGCAGGAGATCACTGCAGGAGATAGGCAGTGTGAACCCTGCTGAGACTGGCGTTCTGTCTCCTTAACTGGAGGTGAAGTGCACCGTTGAGTTTCCACCCATCATGGTGTTCTGGTGATAAAGCTTAGCTTAAACCTTTTTGATATTAATCAAAAGTATCATATAATCACAGTAAAACCAGTACAGATATTTCACAAAGAAGCCATCAGATTCTCTGTGATGTGTGTGTGGTGTGGTTGAATCTAGTACTTCACTGCCTGAGTTTTTCCTGTGGGTTGATGTTAAACCTAATGGAAGGGCCAAACAATAGGAAGACCCCATTCCCCCTTTTATCTCCTCCAAATAACATAAATCTGTGTCAAAAAGGAAGTGGTTATAACCTGGATGCTGTTCTTGTCCATTTTGCCAAGTAGGAACATTTGCTCACTAAGTTCAACATCACAGGTGAAAGGATAAGAAAAGACAAGTATCTTGGAAAAAAGCTAAATCTCTGATAACTGCAGAGAACATATGATTTAAGTTGAAAGGAATTTTTAGAAGTCTTGAAAAAAACCTCCCCTTATTCTTTGGTCTCTGCCAACAGAAAAAAAAATTGGGAGAAGTACCTTTAAATATGGCTAATAAACTTACCTGCTTGGGGCAGGAAAAGAAATCAGTTTGTAGTTTGTCAAGCCCCCGGCAAAGCAGCTCAGTGGTCTGTTCAAACAGAGGGTAAGTTTGAAAGCTGCTGCCATACCCTGTCTGCTGGAGGTCCAGAGGGCAGAGCACTAAGGTGCATTGCAAGGCGAGGACTAATCCTCTCATTGACCTGCACAAGTAAGAGGAATGAAAAGGGACTTAGACATACTAATCACAGCTCCTGAACCTTTTTCTCTGATGGCCCCAACCACCATCCATTGTGTGACACTGCCTTGAACAGAGCTAGGAGACAGCTATGATGCCAAGGGCTCCAAAACTGTGTGTGTGGACATCTCTTGAAGCTGATAAAGAGGTTTAAAAGGAGATTTATGAAAAAAAATTGTTTTTTGGTTTTCTGCTCCCATTTGATAACATCAAGGTTAAACATTTATGCTTCTAGCTCTAGAACTGAGGGGCATGGAAATCAGTATTTTCGAAATTCATCAACCTAAACCTATAATGGACTCCGTGCATGCACCCAAAGTCACACATCTGTGAAAAGATGGTGGCTCGAGAAGACCCCAGTGATGGCTAAACTGGGAACAGTCACTTGCACTCAAGTATCCTTGCTCACCTAGTTGTTTCAGATACTCTTCTGGCATTGCTCATTTTGCTCTTTCTTTCTCTCTCTCCCCAAAACAGAGCTGACAGCTCTTCATCTCTCAGAGAGGATACAGGGTGCTTTGCTAAGCTTTACTGGGCTTTATTGAGCCTCCCCAGTGAAGCCCACAAGAACAGAATCTCCAGCAGCCCTTTCCCTTAAGCTTAAAGAGGATATGTCCCTTACTAGAAAGGGCTAATAAAAAGTAATATAGGAGGGGGAAAAAAAAAACCCAAACCAAAAAGCAGCAGATTATATTTACCTAAGTGAACATTTGTCTGTTTTGTTGTATTTTTATTTTACTCTGATTCTCCTGTCTTCTTCTGATGGACAGTGTTTCAATGGTGGTGGTCTTTAAATGATCCTTTTTCTCCCCTTTTCCTATTCTGTCCTGTCTTCAGCTTTGCATTTTCTTTGAAAAGCAATGCCCTGCTATTGGTTTGCTCACAGTCACTTACACTCTGGGTTTGTACACTACTCCTTTCCCTTTCACTCCCAGTACAGTGCCTCAACCCACTCCCTCCCACCCTTACCACCTCCTAGTTTTGCCAGCACAGCTCTAGCTCTGAGGGAACATCACCAACCCTAGGACAATTCACAGCCATTAACCAGTGAAGTGTCACACCTCCCTACAAGGCAGGTAATTATTTATGAGCATTTTGAAGCTGCCTCTGTTTGGGGTAACAGATTGTTCAGCTGTTCCTGCTCAAGGGGCCTCTCACAACAATAGTGAGGCTGCAAAAGGTCAGGGTTGGAATGAACAGCTAGAGCTGTGTGTGGGGACTGCAGACATCTGCTAACACATTGCTGAGCTCTGAGCCCTCCTGTTACTCACGGGTTTGTGAGCTTGAAATGTCTCCTGGATTCGTAGGCTGTACCTTAAAAAAAGAATTAAAATCCACAGAAAAGTCCGTGGAACACCTATGGATTCTGTGCTCCATAAAATGGCACAGAGTAACAGGTCTGGCTTCTCTGTTCCCTGCCTGTGCAAACCAGCTGGTCCCACGCTCCGGCAGGGAGGGGCTGTGGCTCCCACCGAAACCAGCTCCCCAGTAAACTCCTGGTGACACTGCATGGGGACTCCCAGCCCAAAACACTGCATGACATTTTCCCAAAGGTGGAAGATTTATGGGTTTAACCTATATAATTAAGAAGCAGAACCTTAATTAAGAAGCAGGTTGCTTCTGAAACAGCTAACACACTTCAAAGGGCTGAAGCCATATACTTAATGGGAACAAAGAAGGGAAAACAGGGTCAAAACAGACCATATCTCTGCCTTGTTCTCACCCCATTCATCCTGCACAAGAGGGGGTGCTCTGCTGGTCTTTTTAAAAATAGCAGTGGAACATCTGCCACCCAAAGGAGAACTGGGGAGTGTGGGAGGGGCACGTGGTTTATTCAAAAGCCACTGCTGCCCCATGGAAGCAGAGGATGGCCAGATTTACTTTTTTTTCCCTCTACCAAGTCCCGGTCTTTTTCCCAATAATTTCATTTGATCCAGGATATCCCTCTTATTCTTTTTTTTTTTTGTTTCCCTAGCTAGGCAGTTTCACTTCATGAATGCAGGAGGCAAATTGATCCTGTTTCATCCTCTCATCATACCAGGTACAGCTGTCAGCTGAGGAGCAGCTGGCTTAAGAAAGACAAGAAGTGAGTCTCTTGAAAAAATGGCCCATTTTTAGGACCTCAGTTCCCACAGTGCTCACTTCTTCCAGTGTCCTGGAAGAAACAACCTCATATAACTCCTGTGCTCCTCAGTCAATTCTAGTTGCTCAGTTAATGTTGTATGTGTACCATTTATTCTGTAATATTTTGAACAGGTCATTCCTACTTCTGGAATTAAGAGAGATAGGTGGCTTTTCCCATTGAAAAGGTGTGGTTTAAAAGATGTTTCACGAAAATCCACCACTGTTTCTTTAGGAAGGCACACAGGCAAGAACTAGGATGATGGATTCCTCATTGAATGCAGCTTCCAGGTGTGCCAGCCTCAAGTGCCATCCCTCCAGCTTTCTGTAAATCCTGCTGGATCTCCCTTGCATCTTTAGGAGGGTACGCAGGCATTGCTGCAAGTCTGGCCTTGTGCTATTTTGGAAAAGCATTTTTAAAGATACACCCAACATTAAGAAGAGATTGATGTAAGAGATTACGACAAATGCACAAAACACTTTCATTTTCTTTATTTTCAATTGATACTGTATGAATACAAAGTTTCTAGAAAGCTACAAAAATTCTACCACTTTATCAAGAAGGCATCAAAATGTGTCACTTTGCAAAGACATGAAAACACCTGCAGTAACCGACACAAAAATAGCATTTTTAGAGTGATGAAATAATTGCACTTAACTGTCATGGATATTAAAGTTATCACACATATGTACCGCGAAAGCTAGAATACATTTTTTTTTTTTACAAAGCACTTTATAAAAAAATTCTCTGCACACAAAACCTATAATTTTCATATTACTATCATACTAAAGATAAATTCACTTTAAAGCCAACACTTAAAACATTTTAAACAAAAAAAAAAAAAAGGTACCAGTACCTACACACAGACAATAACAAATACAAGAATACTGTACTGCCAAGAGGTTTGACTGAAACTCCTTTTGAAAGCTTCTGCAAATATGTTAAGAAAACATTGGAGAACATTCAGTTTTTTCCAAGAGCCTTTCCTCACTGTCTAACCTAGAGGTACTTTATCATCAAAAGGCAAGTTCTACATCAAAAGTTACCAGCAGCAGTACAATATTAAAGTAACCACTGACCATATATGAATATGCTTAAGTCACAAACCCATTTTATACACATTACACAAATAAACATAAAGTGAGAATTCCATTAAGTCATTTACAAATGTGAACAAATGCACATGGCAAAAAAACCCCAAAACAAAACAAAACCCCAACCTGTTTTACATAAAATGTACTGAAGAATTAAAGGCTATTCAGGTTTTCAATGTTATAAAATTCTTTTGTCTTTTTTTTTTTTTTAGGCACATATTGTATTTTTTGTCTGCAGTCATGAGCCTGAATCAAGAGGCCCATAAAACAAAACAAAACAAAAACAAAAACACATATTCTGTAAGGAGGTAACAGGGATCCATCTCCTTTTAGTCAACTGAGTGCATTTAAGATTTAATTTACACACTAAAACTAATTACATGATCTCAGCAAGAATGACCTGAAAAGTTAAAAGATGAAGGTGTCCAGAGTGTTTCTTGTACTTTGACTTATCCAGCCTCAATCCTGGGGGGCTAAACATCTTCTTATGAAAGATAAGAGGGGGAAAGGAGATCATCCTGAGCAAAAGACAAAGCTGGGCTCCACTCCTCACATCCGCCTGTGCCCAGGCACGTGAATCCTCACGGGAAAAGGAAAGGGGGGACAACATCAGGGCTCTCAGTGTGACTGACTGAGGGCTCCAGGAAACACCCTGGGGCACTGCTTCAGGCAGGAGGCGTGCCCCAGGACTCGCAGTGGAAAAATAAATAGATATGGATTAGCACATAGTCAAATGTTGTATCTGCCTTGGACTGGCCAGTTACTTACATTCAACATTAATGTACACCCTTCATTATTCCCAATAGCCCATCCCATGGAGGCTCCACGGGACAAGCTACTGCCAAGCTGAGCTGTAGCTGTGGTGGAGAGGGAAAGTGAAAAACAGGCATTGGATCTGCGATTCCTTCAAAATAGTGGTGCAGTACCTAAACAAAATCAGTTTGGAATTCAAGTAAGTAAAACTACATTTATTAGTAGTAATTTTTAACAGCCCCAAATGGTACCATTATGCTTGTTTGAATGAGACAGAGGTGTCGTTTATCACAAACATTGACTAGTACAGCCAAAATGTTTGGCAATAACTGAAAAAGTATGTTCTGCTTGTGGGCCAAAAGTGTCTTTGCCCTACCTCAGTCTCATTGAGTTCAACAGGATTACCTGTCTTATAAAGGTAGGTGAGATTTAGACCTTGAAGGAATAACAAAAATAATATTTTAGAGAAGGGGAATTTGAATTATCACAATATTTACCACACAGTGTCACAATATTTCTCTATATAAAAAGTTAATCTTAGTTTTCATCAAATACTTTAAAAATCAAGTTAACATTGTATTCACAACTATATAATCCCTCTGACAGTTTTGGTTTTGCTGATATTTGTTCCTTCTAAAACTGTTAAAATGTTGCTCCTCTTCCCATCAATTTCAGTTGTGGTGGAGAGTATGGCCCCCGTTCACAGAAGGTATCAAATACAGACACATTATTAAGAGGAGCTAATTTTGTTGTGGTTTTTTTTTTCTTTCCCCAAGATATCATCTGGGAGGAAAACAAAACAACTCTGTGTTTTGAGTCGTGCTGGCCAGAGTTTCCCCACCAGCACCTTCATCCACAGCGCTGACACTCAGCATTTCAATGCTTAAACCCACACGATTGCATTTACCCTCACTATGCTCAGTTCTCCACGTTCCTCTTGTTTTATGCATCTGACCTTCAGCATGCACAACTCTGTAAACAAAATCTTCTGTCTAAGCAAAGAATCTTCACAGATACCAAAATGTTATTAGAGGAGATTGATGAAGCCATGTTTGTCCACTGAAATTCTGTAGGATGCGGATCTCTCGTTATGCAGATGCGTGACTGCATGAAGGGAATATAAATGGGAATATTTTCATTTTTATGTCACAGACGAATCAGTTGCTGGTTTGCAATGCTGTCAGAAATGGCAAACAGTAGATTTTTCTTCAGCAGGCTGATCATTAGCAAAATCTCTTTGCTATGAATGGTGCTCTTTTGTGAATGGAGGCCTGTAGATTCAACTTTTTCCAATAAACCAAAGGCATTACGGTGATAACTAAATATTTTTGGTCTCTCTACAAATTGTCATTATTATGGCAGCACTTTTCTAAGCTGGAATTTCAAACCAAAGGCACTTTCATGCTAGAGTGCAGAAGAGTCACAATTAATTATTTGGTCATGAAATTTAAAAAGGCAGCATTCATTAATACAATTCACTTTTCACGGAGAACTAGGGATCTGTAACCTTTCCTTTTGGTATAGGCATCTCACTGCAATGGGACTGACTTGTACAGACAGCTGGTTTAGACCAAGCAGTCAAAGAGCATTTCTGCAGGGGAAAAATAGAATATTTTAAAAATGGAACCAATTAATAAAACAATGTATAAAATTTAATGTTAAGAGGCTAAAAGGTACGTCTAATATAATGCTAAGGCACTGCATATTGTAATGCTTTGGCAGCTCTCAATTAAAAGGTTCCTACAAAAAAGTAACAGTAACAAGATAAGTACTTCCAGCTTACAAAAGAGCTCACAGTTTACAGGCAGCCTGTTGGACTACACACCCCACACTCAACAGTTGAAGGATTAAGGCTTTTAAGAATTAACATATACAGGGTATGGATCATTTACAGAAGTGTAAAGAAAAGACGATGGAAGTAGTTTCCCTAACATTACATATGTGAACACCAATAAACATTGTGACTGTTTATACCCTATAGTTATGGCATATGTAGTGCGCCAGATCCTACTAAAAAAAAACCTGTACCTGGTTTTGCAAATTGACTTACATACTTTATATGCCTCAAAGAGTTTGCTTGTTATTAAAAAAAAAAAAATCACCAAACCCACAATTCAAACCCTAAATAAAAGACAACTTTAGAACAAAAACCAAAAAATAGTTTTTGACTTGTAACACCAAGTGCTTAGAATAAAGGGCTACCGTTAGGCTGTTACAATGCAGTGCTTTTCCTGACGTGATCGTTAGTGTTAAAAATGAGTGTTAAAAGAGACCTTGCCATGGACACATTTCTCTGTTCACTTCACAGAGCATCAACCGAAAGATCATCAGCCCTAATATCCACAAGCAGGTAACAGCTAGACATCACAGCAACCATCCAAACTATCCACCTCATGGAGTGAGATCAGGCTGAGGGATTAAAGCAGTCTCCCTTCTGCTCGGTGATGTTTGCACCCTCCTCGCACCTGAGACCTCACCGATGTTAGGCATGGTCCTGGTCTGATCTACTGTCTTGCCTTGGCTACATTCTAGTCCAGACATTTCAACAGTGGGCAATCCTAACTAAAAGGACCATGCAGGAATATAATTTAAAGAAAAGAATTAGACTTGCTCATTTGAAAACTATAGCACTGGGCCTGGGAGTAAATTCTATGCTTAAACTGTGTATGGGAACTGTGCTGGTTTTGCGTTAAATTGACTTTTGGTAATGAGGAAAAAGTATGATACTACAGGAATGTATCATAAGGGGTAGGGAGGAGGGGCCTACTAAACGTGAACTTTGAGTCAGGACTGCAAAAGACTCTCCTAAGAGCCCTCTTTACTGATAACTAATCACTGATCCCTAAGGTGGCCTATGCTTGGTCAGCCTTTCAGACAAATGTCCTGCCTGAGAAGCCTCTGCTGGCCCAGCACCTGCCCAAACAACTTCTGCTTGGGCAACGAGGGGGAGCAGGAGAGGAGCTGAGCACCACCCTCTGTCCTGAATGGGAGGGGTGAGACTGCTGCTCTTACCAGTGTGGACCCCGGACAATTGCCCACACCCATGGCTATGGTGAGAAGCCTTACAGTATTAAAATATCCCTAGCTGTGCTTCACTTCCTGGAGTCTTCCCTGAATTTATCAGAAGGATGAACACTACCACATCCAAGAGGACAGCAGACTACACGTGGTAGGTGCGTGTTTGTTTTGGATAAGGTCTTTGCCAGACCTGGGGAAGCAACTGGGAGAGGTGTAAAAGCACCATGATTAAGAGGAAAAGGAGAAAAAAATAAAATAAAAATTCTCCACTTTCCAATCTTCTTTGCCTGATGTTGGTTGTGATTTTCTAGCGTCTCGCAGATATTAAAGCTGCTGATCCTTTCAGAGGTGTTACACACTTCTTTCAAACACATCAGTGTTTTGCTCTGTTTGCGAATGACTCGATGCTGTCAGTTGTTTCCATTCATCTCTTGATTTCAGAGCTGCAAGTTTTTTGCTCAACTTATTAGAAAACATAGTTGTCCATATAAAATATAACTGCACACACGAGACTACATATAATGCAAGTCTAAATCTTCAGTATTTACCTACTTATTGCAAAATGAGCCATCTTTATCATTAAATAATCAAATTTTCATATTAGTACAATACAACTTTATACTCTTTTAAAATACACTAGATATGTTAGGGGTAAGGGGTGATGTTTTCTTTCTCTGCAATACCTGTTTGAAAGTTTAATGGATTAGAAGATTAGTTTTAGCGTTGAGAAAAAAATACAAAATTTGCCTAATTTTAGGATCTGTCTGTTTCTATCAGGCATTTTTAAGGCTATATTTTTCATTTGGTTTCAAACAGAAAAATGTTTCATTTTAAAAAATAATTTAGTGAATTACATTCGTCCATATCTTTCACCCTAATTAGTTACAAAGATAATTCTATAGAGATTATTAACTTTGTGTACTCATTTACAGTTATAGCTAAGGATTCATTTCAATTCCACTTGCATTGTAAAACAAGTATTTCATGTTGGAAAAAAACCCAAAATAAATTCTTATAAATGCTGTCAGTTTTTCCCCATGGCAAATGCTCTGTCATACATTTTTCTATCAGAATTAAAAATAGGCCTCCACAGACAGAGGCGTTAGGTTCTTAAATACAGTCTTCCCAAAGAACTGCGGTTTACAAATTTGAAGAACACTTAGTTTTAGAAATAATTTTTACAACTGTACCAGAATTTCACAGCTACAATTATATATGAACACATTAAAAATGACTTCACTAAAACAGGATTTAGAAAAATGTGGGTGAAAGTTGGGCCAGAGGCACTGCCACTTAGTGTTGAGGTTTACAGTCTGTGTTTTGATAAAGAAGTGAAATGAAGTGTATATATAAATAACTGCTCAGTCCTTTACAAGCCTGTAGATGTGATGCTGTGCTCCATGTTCGCTGTTTGACACTTCGAATACACAAGCCATGCAGAGCAGGGTTTCTTGTGTATCCCTGTTTGTTACCACCTGTGGGGGGGAAGGAAGAGGCAGACAGAACATCACACACCTGGAAACAGCAGGGCTGAAACAAGAAGTGACCCGTGTCACCTCGGTCCTGCCCCAGTCTCCCAGCAGCAGCAGCGCATGGCTCTGAGAGCTGGCTGAGGTGCCACCACAGAGCAACAGGAAAAGCAAGCTGGGTCAGGGGATGAAAGTGGCTCAAAGGCCACCACGTGGGCCATTTTCTCTGCTTTAGGTCACCTATTGGGCGTTTCCCGCCTATTTTCCCCGCCCAAGAACTAATTAACACCACTAACCTCTGCAGCACTGTAACCCACCCCCAGTAAGGACACATTTGATGAACGTGATGATTCAAAGTGACCGCCTCAGGCTCTCTACAAACCCCAGACTCGAATGGGAAAAAACAGAGAAGTAAGCTGAAATTTGTGGAAAATAACAAAGATGTTTGTTCACACTCACAGCCAGCTGAACCTTTTCATCCTGAGCGTCTATAGTGCCCAATTCCAGGAGAATTATTTTGAAGTCAGTGGGATATTTTGTTTGGTAAGCAACAGTGACTAAGGGGTTTGGAAACTGGTTCCCAACATTACAAGCTGAGCAAGCCATACAAAGCCTGAGAGTATCTTAGAAGTGGAAAAATAAAAAGCCAGTTCATACCAATAAAATTGTGAAGTTTTCCAAGACGCTGTTCATCATGTATTTCTCTGGTAAATGCTTCAGCTTGTGTATGAAGTTGATCATATATTCACACATGGGAGAGCGGTTTATCCTGTACACAAACCGGCCATTCTCAAACCTTGCATATTCAGTCTAGAAAAAATAAAAACCATTTAGAATGTGATAATTCAGAGACAGAAAAAAAGTAACTGGTAAATCTGTTTTTCCCTTTCTTTTTGTGTAGACAGGAAAAAGAGAAGGTGGCTCAGACACACAGACACGCCTGCTTGCTGACTCCCTGCCTGACCTGTGCAATGCCTTGCTAAAAATGGAAGGGATCTTAATTATCAAAAATTATAATATCACTACTAGTTCTCTAACCTGCAAGTTAACAAATTAATAGATGAGGATTATAAAGTCCCAAACTGAGTAGAAATTGTGGTGAGATGATTTTACAGGAGTTTTGAGGCACCATCTGCAAAGGGAACAGCAAAAATAAGCTTATATAGGTAAGCTTAAGTACACACATACAAGCTTAGATAAATTATTTCATGACTTAATAGGCAATTTATAAACTACAGAAAGATGTAGGACTACAGCTGCAAGAAAACCAGACTGACTTAGATTGCTGGGGGAGGATAAGGCTGTGACTCTTGGACTTTTGCCCTCCAGCTACCAATCGCTCAGATGGTGGTTTATGAGGATTTTTGGCTTTCACTAAGCTTGGAATAATGGAAATTATTAAAACTTTTTTTTTTATGGTCACCATGGTTAGAAAACATACTTAGCTTAAGAAGGACATAAACAGTGACCAGGACATCTGTAAAGGCTCAATCTTCAGCTCTAGGCTAAAATTCCCCCACAAAAACTGTTTTGTACATGACAGATGTGGGTCTGGGGCTTAGTCCTCATCTGCAGTATCACTGTACAGCAAACCAACCAGAGACCTGACCACACCACACAGGTCTGTGTGTAGGAAAGGCAAAAAATGATTAAAGGCACATATGCCATCACAACACCCACCTCTACTTTTTCTACTACTTGCTTTCCAAATGAGCAGACTTTGGTGGAACAGGTGATTGTCATGTTTTCTGAGCTCTCGTACTGACTGGTGACTCCGTAAAACGCTCCTGTATCATCTTGGATGTTGCAGTTTAAGTCAGCCTGTGGGGAAAAAGGAATGCATGATGAAGATTGGATTTTTCATTTGACAGTGTGAATAGCATAAGCTGTCACTAGCTCACCATTCTTTTCAGAAATAAGAGGGGGAGCTTAATGGTGATGACAGTGACAGTGGGAAAAGTCTGTCAGGGAAGTAGCTGCCTAACTGTTGCAGTAAAAACCTTAGGAAATCAACAATTTATTGAAACTTTAGACAATAAAAGATGTCCCAGTATTTCTGTGGGCTACAGGTGACATTCTTGTCTGGCAGATAGCTGATGAACTCCCTGGAGCAAAGGAATGATCACCTGCAAGGAGCCTGGCTCCAGAGCCAACCCCTCCGAAGTGAACCTGCCTTGCCATCCCAAATTCAGCTGAGCCACTTCACTCTGGAGAGGCCACAGCTCACTTTCTCCTTTTCTTATCTTAAAGCAATGCAATCCTCATGGCAGAGGTAGACAGCTGGGCAACAGAGGATCGGTCTCTGATAAGGCTCTGCTGGGCCATATGGCATTGATTCAGCAGAACACTCGACTCCACGGAGCAGCCTGACGCAGCCCCCAGGCTTCCCGTGTGCACAGCACTGCCCACCACCAGCAAACATTGCTGGAAGTATTTGCTGGCTTCCAGCATTTCCCTGCAGCCTCAGTAACCACCCAGCTGCCTTTGATAGGCAGCATCAGAGACCAGGACTCACAGGATCAAGTGAGGAACAGCACTACCTTCAATTATTCATGCCTGAATCCAAGCCCCGTGCACAGCAGGATTAATTTGGCTACAAAGCAACCACACAGGTCATCTGCTGAATCCGGCCTCCCCAGGCCTGCTGCAGTCTGGAGCTGTTTTGTCACTCTGATCTTTGACATCATGGACCCATTTTCAAAAGCCTTCCACTTAAAAGCACGCTAATATGGACACAGGCAAGCTCTAGGGATATGCACAGCTGGATTTGTTGATTCAGGCATTAGCTCTGCTGACATCTTTAATGCCCAGGGAGAGACTGGGGAGGGTTTTCCTTTTATGTGGAAATAGCTGATCAGCTACTGCAGCATGACAGCAAAGAATCACCTGAACTTGAAAGTTATGCTGAGGTAAGCATTTTAGCAGGGAAATGCACTTCTGCAGCTGTTTCACTTGCAAGTCTAGCTCTGCTTGGTTCTATTCCTAATATAGAAATGGAACACAAAATGCTTGACAGGTATCTTCATGTTTACCAACAGACTTTTTAAAAACCCTGCTTATAGATATACTTACCTTTGCCCTATCTCTGTAAATGTTCAGGGCCAAAGTGAGGGGGGCTTTGAGTGACCAGGTCTAGTGGAAGGTGTTGGATTTAGGGGATCTCTAAGGTTCCTTATGACCAAACCATTCTATGATTTTACTGTGGAGCACTACCCACAGTTCAGGTCACTTGTAACTGCTACTTAATTTTTAACTTGGCAACAATTCATTAATCCTCCTTAGTGTCTGCAGTCCTTATTTGTGGTACGGCCTTGTGAGGCAATATTCTGGTAACAGCACACATTGAGCTGGCTTGTGGCACAGAGAAGACACAGGTCTAAGATTACTTGGGGCTGGCTTTGTAAATTAATCAGTGGAGCCTCCTGAGGTTTGCACATGGTGACACAAACAGCCCCACACTCAGGTATTTTGCATAAGAGGAAGAAATCCTATCGCTGTTCCACCTTGTTTCTTGCACCTGCCTCGTGCCAGGTCAGCAGTTAATGTTTAATGTGCATCTAAAGCAGGGCTGTCACAGGAAGCTGTGAGGAATTGGTCAGAGCTGATAGTAAATATGCCATTTTTCATCACAGCTGGCCTGGAATCGAAGCATGGCAAACATTTAAACGTGGCAAACTGCAGCAACCACCGGCCATGCCACCACTGCTCCGCCGGAATTTCTGAAGAAGAGGGATGGATTTCTGCTAAAACAATTGCACTGCTGCAATTAATAATAATAATAATAGAAATAATCCCTTAAAATTTCTAGCAAAGCATTTTCTTTCCTTTCAGATAGGAGCAAATTATTTAAGAAATTATAACTAAACCACCCCTCACAATTTTGCATTGTCAAAAATCGAATAACATTTATCTGCTGCCTTCTGATTTTGAAGCCCATTGAAAAAAATATCTAATTGTTCTATTTACATGCTGACATTTAACCTGGAAAAGTAACACATGTGGCCATCTGTCGCCCTGTTGTTCACTCCCACAGCTCTTCCAGCCCTTGCTGAAATCGCCAGGAGGTCTGTGTACACAACACATCCTGGTTGGGGCCTGATGTTTCAGTGAGGAACACTTGAAACTATCACTCAATTGCCATGATTTACTCTTATGCAATCACAACGTGGTTGCAAAAGTCCCATGATGATCATAGAGATGAGAATTATCTTTACGTACTTGTTTGCTCTTCAATTTTTTTTTTTGAGTCTAGCACACAGTAAAGGTGTTTTCAAAGAAGGACAGAATTCTCTTTGTAAACAGTTCTCACATTCAACTAATTGCTGAGATTGCTGAGAGCTGAAGACTCTTCATAAAAGTCTAACACCAGCATTAAAAAATCATAGGAGTTGGCAAGCACATGCTCTTAAATGAAGGCTTCACCAAAGCCTCTTTTAGTACTATAACAATTTTGTCTTAAGGACTTAAGAATATTATTACGGCTTAAATAGTAAGGGATTTGTCTAAACATATACATCTGAAAACTGAATTGTATTTTTCAAACTGATGAAATTAAAATAAATTTTTTGCTGTTTTTTTTTCCTTCTCCAAAAGGTCATGACAAAAAAGTACCTTTGTGGCTGTGACAGTTGTAGATGTGGGAATAAAGTGATGTGTTATAAATGAATGCCCTGGCATTCAGCTTTAACTCCTTATTATAGTATTGATTCCAGGGCTCATGTCTACATTTTAGAAGGGATGTTGGAAAATTGGAAAGTGTTCAGCAAAGAGTTACAAGAATGATTTCAGGTCTGGAAAACATCCTTTGTACTGAATGACTAATGAAACTCCATCTACTTACTTTTTCCAAGGGAAGTTTTTCCATAACCTTGTCATAGCCTACAAGTTGCTACATGGGGAAGAGCCCTCTCCTAGATTAAATCTTGCAGAAAAGGGCATTAAAAGGCAGAAAGCTGAAGCTAAGGAAAAGCAAAATGAGAAAAAAGGCAGGAGCTAGTAACCCTGATGGCCATGGAATACTGACAAAATTCTCAGATGAGGAGAAATCCCCGTTACTTGGGGTCTTTTTTAACCGAGTATCTGACAGGGATGCTCTACCTCGAGTAGGTTTGGTGTTGTCCAAAGGCAAACATTACTTAGCGAGGTTCACTGCCTGAGCTACATGACAGGCAAGACTACATAAATATAATAACAACAAAACTGATATACAGAAATTTATCTTATTAGCCTTCTCCTCATAATTTCCTGTTTCAATGATCCTGGTGAAAAAGGTGACAACAGCCAAGCCTCTGCAGTGCTGCTACCAGCTTTGATGCATTATTTTCATGGTGCTCTGTCTCCAGCTGTTCTCCTGCATTTCAGACACAGGTTGCAAGCTTTCCTGGGCTGTGAAACATCTTTCTCCTGTACAGCTTCTCAGGCAGTGGTGCTGTGGGCTCCAGGCACTGGGGCTGGGGAGCACTGTTGCTGCCTACACAGATAAATAACTTTTTGAATGGTGACTTCAAATATATTGGCGTGAGTTCAAATATTATGGCATTTCAAACGTTACGGGATGATCACATGTGATGAGCAGGAGTCCGTTCACTCACTGAGTTTTAAAGATCAATACAATTTAGGGGGGAAGAAACCCAAAACCACAAATGGAATTTTAATTTTTTTTTTTACTTCCAAGAGTAAAACTCTAATTTAGATTTATTTCTGAGCAGTGAGTTTTATGTTAGCTGAATGCACTTGGAGGTGAAAGAAGCACTCAGATTTCTGGCACCCTATCTCCAGGGCAAGAGCATGATTAATTAATTAATAAAGCACAGCTTGTCAATGGGTGGCACTGGAAACATTACATATTAAGTATATAACACCAAGTGTTCGACACACTGGATGGAGAAGTCTCTAGCAGTGTGCTGGAGCTTGCACCTAAAGAGATATGGCTGCAACCAAAATAAAGAGCAAAAATAAATTAAAAAACTCTCTTCCCATTTGTTTCCCAAGGGCTCTCAGGCTTTGTGCTAGAGGCAGGGGCAGAGGGTAGAGTGCTTGTGTAATAATAACAGCTCTGGCTAACAGAAAAGCAACTCCAGCAAAAATTGCTGAGAAGAGCCTAAATCCATCCTGCTGAGTAGAAGGAAAACAGCACCTACTGGAAACAGTGGGATGTGGGGAGGGCCAGAACAGTTTGCACTGGCACCCAGTACTTAACATTAAGCACATAAGGTCACTTATTAACAACATATAGGTCTGAGCAGCTGCTGGCTGTGGGGAGGTGTGCTGCTCATGTGCCTCCCCTCCTCCTCTCCAGAGCTCCACCAAAGAGCAGGGGTTCCAAACTGTGAAGCAATTTTTTCCAATGGGAGCATCTGGGCCGTTGGCATGTTGCTGTGCAGCTCAGGAATTGTGTCCAGGTCTGCCACATGGTTGGGCTGGTGATGGACAGGCCAAGCTGCTCTGGCCTCCCAACCCCTTCCACTCATAATCCAGCATCAGTCTGCACAGAGGTCCTCCTCAGCACCACGCCAGCTCCTTGCGCCAGAGGACTGAGATGGGGAAAAGCAAATGGATGTGTGCTTTCTTCCATATCTAATTTGTTTTGCATACATTTGCATGCTGGCCATGGAGCCATTCATGTTCCGGGCCCCATTTGTGAGCTGCAGATCATTTGCCAGTCAAGCTGTGTGTGTGTCTGTGTGTGTGGAGGGAACTCCAAGATTCTGGATTATGCAATATAAATTACAGGTAAAAAGAGAAAGAAAAGAAAAGAAACGAAAGAAAGAAAGAAAGAAAGAAAGAAAGAAAGAAAGAAAGAGAGAAAGAAA